>OW152823.1:14856500-15532364 GCA_933534255.1 Iphiclides podalirius | reverse complement strand
GTGCCAAAGTTGGAGTGAAATATGGATTGGAAGAGTGCAAAAATCCTTCTAGCTTCCACCGCTACGGTCGTCGTTGCTTCTCAAGTGGCAAAGAAATTATGCAAATATTTTTTCAATCCTAGAAAGTTTAGTGAAACAGAAGTGGCAAATGACGATAATTGTAGTGAAGTTCTACAGATGAGGAATCGGGAAATAAATGATGTGATTTTATTCTCAGATGATATTGTTCGTCACACAATAAAAGTCCCGCCGAACAGGGATATAACAATATGTGAAAGTAGGGAACTAAATTGTTTTAAATTAATTAAGTACATCAAGTCGGCCCGTGAAACACTTGACGTATGTATGTATCTAATAACAAGCACCGAAATCGTCGAACAAATTATAAGATTGGGTCAAAAGCATATTATAGTGAGAATAGTCGTTGATAGTGATATGGCTTTTACACCACCATCTCAGGTTAAACGACTTAAAGAATTCAGTGAGTATTTTAAATATTATGAAAACTTTAAATTGAGGTTTTTTAAAATTAATTTCACGTAATGATTTTCATTATTTAACATTGCAGGTTTCATTCAGGTCCAGACAAGTAAGAAATCAATATTAATGCATCATAAGTTCTGTATTGTTGATGGACCAAAAGCGATTAGACGTAAAAATTTACTAAGAGCACATGCTGAAAAGTTAAACGTGCACGCTCAATTCACAAAAGAATTTGTTAAACAAATACCTAAAGTCAGAAATGTTAAAGGCTTTGTAATGTCTGGTTCATTAAACTGGTCGACCCAGGCAATGGTCTCAAATCACGAAAGTGTAATCGTAACATCCCATCCAAATATTCTCAGTAAATTTGAAAAAGAATTTGAGAGTCTATGGGTAGAAAATGAACCGGTATGTATGTTATCATTTTAAATTTACTATACGAGTCACTAATTTTTTAGTTTTAATAACTACGTTTTAATTTTCCAGGCTTTAATAACAACTTGACAAATCTAATTTTGCAGTATAAGTAATTGTAAATATAATTTAATATTGGATTATATATAGGTGAGTAAACATGCTTGTAATGAAATGGTTGGGCGTATATAGTTACAACTGTATTGACAAAATAGTATAAATGTTTAGCTAAATACACATAATCGACCAAAGACCATCAAAACAAACCTCAGATATGTCATTTTTATCATTCATTCATTTCTCCAAAAATGACAGGAGAATGCCATAGACAAATACATGTGCACTTCAATTCAATTTCGATCGATCATATGTTTTCTTTGTGTAGTTTTTTCAGCCGCTATAATTCGAATTGGTTATAAGGATTAATCTTAATAATCGTGTATTAAAGTCTGTGCAGATGTGAAGTAATTAAATATATTTTTCCGGATTTTAAACCAATTGTAGACAATAATTATTGGGTGGTTTTAAAGAGGTGCACTTTAAGTGCACGTGCTTGCACTTTTCACTCAATTTCATGTAATTTCAGCTAATGAACTACTGTAAAAGTATAAAATAATTCGTAAGAAACTATCACATGATCGGTGTATTAAAGCGTAAAGTATGAGTTTTGTGTTTCTATAGTTTACTCAGTCTAAAAAAGTGTTAGGTTGAGTTTGAAGTTTTCTTCTTTGGTTATTTTATTTGAGAGGATAACTAAGATGTTAAATATTGTCTGGATCGGCGCTTTGAAGGATGAAGTGCTTGTGGTATGTAAGCATTTTTTAAGCACAACTAGTTCAATTCTATTTCAATTGAAAATTGAAAATGTGTTTGTAATTTATTGACATTCTAGAAAGGTCACTCTTAAAGTTTTTTCCCAATAGTTACATGTGTTCATATTGTTTATCTAGTATGTTTTAGTGCAATTATATAAAGTTAATGTTTGATATGATTTTCGTTTTGAAATATTGAAAAAAAAATATCTTAATTAACAAATTGAAAAAAAAAAACCTCAACTACTTGCATCTAATGGGGTAGACAGACTAGTGTATGCTATTTAAATATAATTAAGCTTAGTGTTAGACAGGCTAAAGGCGGCAGGTGAAAAGAAGGCTGGTCCATTTCTCGCTCAAAGCTTAAGTATATCTATTCAGCGAAGAAACAAATTTAGCACTCTAGGCTTTTTAGATAACATGTTATTCTATATGTAGTTATTCTTTGATATTGTTAAACATAATGTTTATTTATCATTATATACTATTTATTAAGCTTATTTATACCCAAATGTTACATGGCAATCCTTGTCGTAGTATACTAAGTACAAAAGTTAGATAGTGATGTTAAGAAAGTTATGGATATTTCAAGATTTAAATTGCGGTTATTACTTTAGCCTACCCTACAGCCTTTTATTCAAAGATGCTAAAATTTTGATGATGATGATGAAATGTGATTTTAATAGATAAATTGTGAAAAAGTTTTTGCTAAGACATTATGCTTTCAAGAGATGTTATTAAAAAACAATTCCATTGGTGTTGTTAGGCCAATATTTTAATAATAATCTTTGGAAAAGTGTACAGTTTATATGTAAACTAAACCATTTGATTTAGATCATACCCAATCTCTATTAAAATTTATTACAAATTATAATTATCTAATAAAAAGTATGTACATACTTTTATACATGTAGTTAAAATTATTTCTTGTTCAACAATTTTTTTTTAATTAAGCTAGTTCTATCTACAACAAAAAGTGTTAATAATGTGCATAATTAACACTAGCTATGATTTGTGTGAAAGAGGTTGGGTAGTAAGTTCCAACAGCTGCAACATAGACGTTCTATTGTAGTCAAAAACTAATATTGGCTAACAAACCTAGGCCATATGGAATAGTTCTAAGAGCTCTAGCTGCATTTCTTCTTTGAATAAATAACTTTTAAGTCAGAAAAGAATTGGCCCTCTTGTCCCTAACCACAACAAGAATTCAAGGGTACAATACTCTAAAAAATTTAGTTCAGTAGCAGTCCTTCTAATACATTTTTTATGAATGCAATATGCAAAATTTTTTTATTCTGTGTTAGGAATGAAATAGAAATGTAATGGGATAAGGGCGTGTGAACTGTAAAATGTAATCTGTTTACCTACAATAGTGTTTTTGTCTTATATTACAAAGCATTTAAAAATATTACACTACAAAAATAAGGTGGAAATAATATTAGGTTCATAAAATTATTATTTATGAATTGTATCATTTTCACCCTAAAAAGTCACATTGAATTACACATTAATTTAAAATTTAGGTAATTTATGTTTTCATATATTTTTATATTGCTTGCTTTCATAATATGTTTGTCAGTTCAAGCCTCTGTAAATTAGAAAAAATACTTCATAAGTTTTTAAAATTTGTAGAATAGTTTTTGTAGAATAATTAGTCTTTTCTTAGTCTTAAAATCAATTTCTCTTTTCTTATTTATTGAAACAAGTGTTGTTTATTTTGGATTTTAATAGTAATAACTTTTTCTTTGTTTCAGATGGATGCACAAATGATGCAATGCCAAATGTTCAGTTGTGAAATATGTGCAATATGTTTTTATTCTGTGTTAAAAGGGATAAAGTGTGCAAACTGTAAATATAATACGTGATAATTTATTTTTCGCGACAATTGTCAGATGAAATCTCGTTTCTCGCAGTGTTTTATAAGTGCGCTTTGGATGCAGTGTTTTGGTACTAGATGTCGCTTTCGGAGTTGTTGCTGATCAAGTGTGGATGATCGCGTTGCTACGCGACGCTAGATGGCGCTGGTAAGTAATAAGGTTAAGATTTATTTCCATTTCTGTTATAAGCGCCACCTGTGACTGAGTAGTTACACCTTTGAGCAGCTTTTTACAGTACTTTTAATATCCCGATAGATGTCACTGAGATAGATTTTTTGAACTTTGTTAATATCACAACAATTTAACATAAGACATTACGTCAATAAATATTTATTATCACAATACTTTGCATTTAATGATTTTTTTCATTTGTGCCCTAACGTAATAATATTGATTAATTGAAAAAAATCCAACTAAACTGAATTGTGATTAAGTTATGATACGCATTAGCGATTCAACGTTGAACTGCCTTGAACTTAAGACGTTTGTTCCGAAAAAATTTTAAATATTTCCTGAGCAGTTGAGCCATTGGGAGTCAATGTTCGTGGCAATTAATTTCAATGTGAGAACTGTGGATACGTAAGTTTCGCTATTAATGGCATCAAGGAGTTTATTTCTCATACGAAATCTCGCATACCTGAGAATACTATATTATAGTATTTCGCTTTTAATAATAAATTCGGCACTCAAAGACACACGAGTACAGTGGCCGCCAGTTATAACTTTTTTCATATTCTAAACTTTGAGACTGCCATTTTACGTAATTTATGCTTACATACGAATATGTTTTGTTTCGGGTTTGATCTATATTTCCGGTAAAAATCAGACAGACATTTAGACCGATTGATTCTTTATTTAATAATATAATCTCTCGTATTTTGTTAGGATCTACGCCCTGAATGAAGAGGACGGCGCGTCGGTCGGCGACGGTTGATTAAATTATTTAGGTCAATAGGTATTTATATTGCGTAGCAATAATGATACAATACAGATATGCGGTTTACGTGAAGTCATATATCTTGCTCGTTATCAAGATTACACAGGATTTATTACACTCGTTTGGCTTCATTGAAGGGACGAAACGGACACAATGGATTACGGCCCATGGTAAAATGGGAATAATATGCATTATTATATAATTATGTATTGTATTGCTTGGATCCCTTATGGCCTGGTGCGTTCAAATTTCAACAGTGCACGCGTTGGTTCGATTCTCGATTAACGTTATGAACTCGCGTCAATATTAACGTCGTGCTAAAGCGGCGACGGCACCGTCACTTCTCGTTTAAATCGAAATAATATCCGAGATCGTCCATTGAGATGTTTGTCCTTCTATATTTATATATCTATCGATCTTTTTTCAAAGTTAACAAATTCGTTCATTTTTATTTACTATCAATTGTCGGTTATGAACGAAATAAACGATTTAAGACTGATTACAATAGCGATTCATTAAAAGACAATGTTTCAATGTTGTGAAATAGCGTAAGACTCAAATTTTAATTTCATTCCCTACAACTAGATGGCGCCACCAGGCTGCTATTTCGAGAATAATTGTCCATCATACTGCATAGTTAAACGATTGATTTAAAAAAATAACTAAATGTTCACATACATCCACTTTGGTTTGTTAGAAAATATTTCGCAATCGATTTCTCTTAATGGTGAAACATGTCGGATTGCGTAAGTATTTTGCAACGCATTGCAACAGCATTCGTGTGCTTTAAATAAAACAACATATTTTGTTGAACTTTGATATCCGATAATGTGCAAACTAACAGCTGTCTCGCGTTCGACCCATGCATGCGATTCATGCGTTGAATGTGTGAGTATATATGGTCATATATACATATCATCGTTATATAACAGGATTTTAGTTTGCTAAAGTCAAAGTCCACATTTCTTCATCGAGTTAAGCGTTTTTAGGGTTTCGTATCGAAAGGGTAAAACAGGAGCCTATTACTAAGACTCCGCTGTCTTTCTGTCTGTCATCAGGCTGTATCTCATGAGCCGTCATAGTTATACAGTTGAAATTCTCACCGATGATGTATTTCTGTTGCTATAAGAACAAATATCTCAGAAACAGAATAAAAAAATATTTAAGTGAAGCTTCCATGCAACAGACATGATTTCTTTGCCGTTCGTGCGCGAGTCCGACTCACACTTGGCTGGTTTTTATATCTTACACTGACAAAAAAGCCAAAAAACTTTTGTTTTCATGTATATGTGTGCCAAAAAACTTTTGTTTTCATGTATTCATGATCATTTACATGAATGAAAACCATCTCGTATTACTTTCAAATAATGAAACCAGAATCTGTGAGGATTTCCATACAATTAACTGAAAAAAAATTAATCGGTCTCCACATAGTTTCTCATACACACTGTGGAAGTCACTTTCAAACTTATATAACTATTCGATTATGAGTATAGTCTGGAATCAATAATTAATTAGCCTATTTCAGCTAATGTTACATGTAGTGGGACTTCGTCGTCAATATATAGCAAAACCCATTTGACAGTCTGGAACAATCTTATCTCTCTACAGTACATCTGGTGATTCAACCTCAGAAGGATTGGAGTCCCTACTATTTTGAATTCGACGTAGCGACGTCGTGTCAATGGCGTATAGATTACTTTTGGATTATGTACGTGATACTATTTACTTCAGGTTTCTCAGGATTTAATTATCATGATGAAAATCGTGATAATTATTAGTTGACTCCTCTTGTACAATATTTGCAACTACCAGTGTAATTATGAAGGCTAGCTTCGTTACTTCTGACAGAATTTTGTGTGTTATTTTAATCCATACGTGACTTCAGGCGTTACACACTGTGCGAATGTTTTCGCGTACATATACATTTGCCTAGATTTATTGTCTAGACCGCAATATTTGTAGGCCGAGAGCGAATCTAATATTACGTACGTCGATAAATAACCGCAGCACAGTCATCCGGCTATTCGTTGCTCATAGTAATTGTTGGTTCGGTGTGCCTTCATTCAGTACGACTAGGTCAAGGCGCGTCACGACGAAGGGACGACACCCGACTACATGGTCTATAGAATTATCGTCAGCATGATGTGAGGAACGTCACAATGAGGGGAGATAGTAGAGAGTATTCCTGTATTACATTCATAGAACGTTTTTTTTTTACCTACGTTCCATTTACCGGGAGTGGTTTATAATCTTTTGCCATGTACAAAACATGTTGTGTTACTCGCGCACGAAGGATTCCGTATTATAATCTATAAAAACGGCAAAAAAATCATGTCTTTTATGAGTGCCCCACTTAAATATTTTTTTATTGTTTTTTTTTTTTTTTGTATTTGTTGCAATAACTAACATGGGTCATGAGAAACAGCCTGGCGACAGACGGACAGACACACAGCGGAGTCTTAGTAATCTTGTCTTAGTAGGTCCCGTTTAAGTATATAAGTATAGTCATACGAGTATGTATTTTGCTCTGTACTAGCTACTCGTCTTTACTACTATAGATCGAGCGGTCCCAGCCGAAACTTATACTGTGTAAAGATTAACGTATGGAAAATGACTTTTATATATACGTTAACACGATTTTTTTTTGTATTAAGGATTAGGAATAATCGAGAACGAGCCGCGATGGCTCAGTGTCGGGGCGCTCGCCTTTAATTCAATATACTCGAGCAACCTGAGTTCGATCCCCGGTGCCGGCACCAATGAAATTGTTAATTTCAACTGCTGAATTATCGCATGCTCAGCGGTGAAGTACTTCAGAGTCTTGAGGAAACGTGCATATTTTCGAAATGATAATTTAAAAAAAATATATATTTCGAAGATATGTGAAATCCGGCAATCCGCAGTGGGGCCGCATGGAAGACTATGCCCTGATACCCTCTGTACAGAGAAATCCTTAGCCCAGCAGTGGGACGTGTATAGGCAGATATTTTACCACCGACGAAGTGGTCAACAGACATCGGGTCCAGTATTTGTTTTGTGATACGCGCCGCCTATTGTCATCTAATACACCCATAGGGTTGCACATGCGTTGCCAACATTCAACAAAGTGGGCCCCGGCTATTACATCCGCCAAAATCTTCAAAAGATACTGTTATGTGGGGTTTTCACCCACTAGAACCCCTCGGTGGCCAAGTACTGTACGTTGGAGGGACTTCGGGATCTCCCACGGAACGCACCGGTGTGCCACGGTACTACGCTTGAGCACGCCTCGGAGAAGGATAAACCGTCTCCGATTCCCTTACCCTCTTCCAGCAGCACGAGACCACTTCGTGCTGCTGCCAATCCGTGTCCCCCTTTTAGTCGCCTTCTACGACAGGCAGAGGATATCTTAGCCCTATTCTATAAGCCCGAGACTAGGCTGAAACTACAAGGCTAAGCACGACCCATCCCTAGCGACAGTTTCGAAAGCCCACCAGCCCAACACCTCGACAATGCGACGACACCGGAACATCCGATGAATATTAAAGGCGGCGTAATTTCTCGGAAGGTGTCGAACGCGGTGCAACCGTCATGCAAGCCTTCGCGGCATACGAACTGCGCATTACGCCTTTTTTCTTTTTGTTCAAATTAAAAACAATGAAGACAACTCGACCTCACAACGATGCAGTGTTTGGTTAAGGCCGAACCGAATACATTAAATTCTAGTCAGCGGTGTATTTTTTTTACGTGAGAAAGTGGCAAACGAGCTGGCGGTTCACCTGATGTTTAGTGATAACCGCCTGTCCATGGACATTTGCAACAACCGTAGGGTTGCAGATGCGTTGCCACCTCTTAATAAAGTGGGCCCCGGCTACCTCACTCACCAGACGAAACGCAAAGTGCAACACTTCTACTTTACGCCGGTCTTCTGTGAGGTCGTGGTACTTACCCGGACGGACCTGCCCATTCGTGCAACAGCGAACACTGTTGCGTGGCCCTACCACCGTAGATTGCGTGGCCCCACCACCGTAGATTGCGTGGCCCTACCACCGTAGTATCGTTAAAGTTACATAACATAGCGTAACATATTATGTTACTCAACAGAGATCCACGATAAAGGAAAACATCATCCGATACAAATACAAATATTCGAGGCGCAGGGTATTGTGATCTATTTTAAAAAAAGGTCTTCACTAGACCGTTTTTTATTATATAGGTATACGTATTTTTTATTAGTCATACGTTTCCTGCGCGATTTATAGCGGCAACAGAAATACATCACTGTGAAAATTTCAACTATCACGGTTCATGATATATAGCCTGGTGACAGACGGACAGACAGACAGACAACGGAGTTATACGGTCCCGCTTTATCCTTTGGGTACGGAACTCTAATTACCTATATTGCAGTATGTTTTCTCTAAATGTCTCCGATCACGCAGTTTTAAAGCTGTTGACTACGCCGTGATACCTCATTGTCCAGGCCCTCGTTTTTAAAATAATTCAATGTAGGTACTAGAGGAACCCAAGTTCGATCCCCAGTGCAGGCCACCAATGAAATTGTTAATTTTTAGTGGTGACTTTTCACGTGCTCAGCGGTGAAGGAAAACGTCGTGAGGAAACCTGCATTTTCTTGAAATATTAACCAAAAAACAATATTTCAGAGATGTATGGAGTCGGCAATTTCGCAGTGGGGCTGTGTTGTGGGCTTTGCCGAGATAACCCAGACAGGGGAAGTCTGCCCAGCAGTGGGACATGTACATTTAAAATAAAATAAATATATTTAAATACATTTTATTGCTTCTGCCGCGTGGTTTTTCTTCGAAATACAATATTCAATGATTAGGCATTAGTACCCTGGGCATTACCATCTCCATTCTAAATTATTTTAAAGGGAAGGCCTAGAGGTCCTTTGCGATCGTAAAAAACTTGATCGTAAAATTTCCGTACGTGTCCTTTTTGAATTTCTCACAGAAATACATCACTAATTTAACAACGTCACTAATTTAAAGTTGGTTCCTTTACGCGCGCACGTGATAAGCATCATATTATATCACTAGCGATCCGCCCCGGCTTCGCACGGGTGCAATGTATTATACCTATAAACCTTCCTCTTGAATCACATTATGTAGTAAAAAAAACCGCATCAAGATCCGTTGCGTAGTTTTAAAGATCTAATCATACATAGGGACAGACAGACTGTGGGACGAGTTTGTTTTATACTATGTAGTGATGATACACAACAACAACGTATAAAAATCAGGAATTTATGACACCTAAACAAATACTGTCAATTATTTTACCGCCATTGTTCTTAATGTGTGTGAAGATATCAAAACGTACGTTGCATTCACGCACACATGGACGCGTACGAGCCGGTGGAGCTGAAAAAGCGCTTTAAAAAGCGCATTCTTAAAATAGCGCGAAAGCCGCCTAAAAATTTCCGCGCAAACCGCCGATATGCGTCAAGCGGGGGGACCGTTTTTAACACACGGCGCGCGGCGTCCGGTTCGAATCGATTCTTTTTTTTTTCTTGCCTCCGATATTTACAAACAAAGCCCGTGTAAGGGTTAACAGCGAGCGCCGGACGCATGGAAACGCTGCGGCGAAAGGAAGTGGCTCGGAAGCAAGCGCTCGCGTAGAATCGACATTGGAAACGATTAGCACGCGTCCATTATCAACCGACTTCAAAAAAGGGGAGGTTCCCAATTCGACTGTATTCTTTTTCATGTTTGTTACCTAAGAACTTTCGACAGAATTAACCGATTTTGATGATTCCTATTATTATTTGAGAGCTGGTGCTTCCCACGTGGTCCCATATTAATTTCATTGCTATTGGATCTAGGGATCCGGAGATACTTAGCGAACACCTGAAAATCAGTTATAGAAAATGAATACAGAGTTTTTCGTTAATAAAAAAAACGGACCTGTGTTACGTGCAAGTTCACACATTCCGATGTCGTTTATGAAGAGAGTAGGTATTTTTGAGAGACTTAACGTTTGGGCCTATCGTGTCGGGCGGTCATTCTGGGACCTGGTCACGACCACCGCGCGGTTACCCCTCGCTAGAAGACCGAGAGGAGCTTTTTTTTATGTGAATAGTTGACAAGCGAGCAGGCGGTTCACCTGATGTTAAGTGAATACCGCCGCCCATGGACATCTGCTACACCCGAGAGTTACAGATGCGTTGACAACCTTTTGAAAATTGGGCTCCGGCTACCTCACTCACCAGACGAAACGCGAAAGTATTTGTCATACTTCCACTTCACGGCGGTCTTCTGTGAGGTCGTTGTACTTACCCGAACGAGCCTGCCCATTCGTGCAACAGCCGAGGCCGCTGCGTGGCCCTACCACAGTGCATTGAAGCCGAAATCGATGTTTTCGAAACAGCAGATCCTAATCCTATATCCTGCTTGAAATCCGTAAATAACAAGCCCACTCCAATCGTCCCATTATTTATATAAATGGCGCGCATTACGATAGATTTTATTACGTACTCTTCATAATAATATTCGGTTCGCTCACGTGTACTTTATACTCATTCACATAATTTACGATCAATTCGTGTAAGTGGCCCCGATATTACGACGATCGCACAATCCGCCGCCCCACCGTTGTCGCCTAGCAACGGCGGGCCGCGTCGGTAACGCTCCAAATTCTCAGTAAGCGATAGATAAATAATTCAATTTCGTACCTTTTCTATAACAGTGCCATCACCTGCGTTCCCTTTGAATGGAGACGGAGGTTTAAAAAAAAAAGCATCCCGCCAATATTTGGCGTCTCGTTACTCAATGTCTTGTGCTATTGTGTTGTCGAGACGCCATTGTTCGGCGCGAATTTCCCCTATCTCGGCGCCGATCCAATTAGGACCTTATCCTCTCGCGGTCGGGAGTGTTTTTTCAACGGCAACGTCTCGACGTTTGTTCCTTTGCGGGACGTCAGATCACCGGCCAGGTGCGACGTCTTACGAGTTTTGAATCTAGCTTTGTCCCGGGCCTCGGTCCACAAATCTTTGCACAATAGATGCAAGATTTGCACAAAAACAGGGGAGGGCTTTGGAAAAAAACTAGTGCACGGCAAATGCGTTCCGGTACGTTGCAAGCGGTTCCGATGTATCGGGTGTCTCGAAAGCGCTTGCTAATTCAGTATTCATATTATTATTATTAGTAGCTTTACGCCTTCGGATTTCTTCACATAGGCATTTCATCACAGTTATACCGGCATTTTTTTCGGTAAGTTGTCCGTAGTATTTGTGAGTAAAAGACCCTGCCTAAAATAGCGCGAATTTTTTGACAGATGTTTTGTTTCTAATCTGTTGCACCGTTTATAATCGGCCAGAGCTGGACGTGGTCGCGTACCTCTGTAATTTGAAATGTTTGTGGCTTTCGTTTGGCTCTTTAGCGGTTAATAATCTTATATTCGTTTCATTTTGGTGTATTACGACTTTATAACTTTCTTGAATCAAATATAGTTTCTAAATGAATCATGGATGTGTTTTGTAATAATTTTGGATGTTTTTTGTACATGTATTTATTTAATACTATTCGTTGTGGTTTTGAAACTGTCAAATTATTATACTGCTTCGTGAAGGCCGCGAAAGTTTTTTTTTTTGCCCGCACAAAATATCATTTGTAAATTTTTTTTCTCTGCCCGAAGCCTCGCCGTTTCTGAACGAATGTCATAGTATAACACGAAGTTATCAATGGAGCGTCCTAAAACAACAAGTCGTTGGAAAATTCCCCGGCCCGCTGTTTGCTTTACGGAATTTGAATTTGAACCTTTGATTTTTTTTCCCTTTGTCAATACTTCCCGCTCTTTAAAACGTTTCTACGTAGGGATTAAGAACCGTTTTACTCCGTTAGGGTTGCCTGTTCTATAACTGTATAAGGTGTTCGAAGTCAAATATATATGTATACAATTTTTTAAACCCATTACACTCCAGACACTGTGATGTGTGCATTGTATATTGAAGTGTGCCGACGATGAGAAATTTACCAAAATTACGTAAGTCGTTGAACTGCGAACACTGCTTCAGGGCTTATAGAAATTATTTACCTCTTCATGATTATGAACCAAAGTTATCGACGTCGGTAGGGCCACGCAGCAGCCTAGGCTGTTACACGAATAGGCAGGCCCGTCCGGGTAAGTACCACGTCCTCACAGAGGACCAGCGTAAAGTGGAACTATAACAAATACTTTCGCGTTTCGTCTGGTGAGTGAGGTAGCCGGAGCCCAATTTTCAAAAGGTTGTCAACGCGTCTGTAACCCTCGGGTGTAGCAGATGTCTATGGACGGCGGTATTCACTTAACATCAGGTGACCCGTCTGCTCGTTTGGCAACTTGTCGTATAAAAAAAAAAACATCGATAGAATTAATTAGTGTAAATCGAAGTTGCGACAGCCCTGATCGGTTGTTTGTATGTTGAACTTAACCTTTTGCCACCCACGAAGGTGCCTGGCGTCTCGTGTGTAACAAACAGGATAAATATATCGCGGGGTATCGCTTCCGAGGGTGAGTTAGGGTTCTTCGAGCCTGGTTGTGCGTTGGAAGAAATCAATCGGTTACGAATCGTGTCTTGGCTATTCCAAGGTTTAATTCACATCAAGATGTCAGCCGACAGCGCAGTTTTAAATGGACAGCATTTTAGACTTTATGCCGATTGAAAAAATGTGCTGTATTGCCTGCTTGCCCCGCTTATACCGCAATACCGCAGCAGCCTCGGTCGTTGCACGAATGGGCAGCCCCGTCCGGGTAAGTACCACGACTTCACAGAAGACCAGCGTAAAGTGGAAGTATGACAAATACTTTCGCGTTTCGTCGGTGAGTGAGGTAGCCGGAGCCCAATTTTCAAAAGGTTGTCAACGTATCTGTAACCCTCGGGTGTAGCAGATGTCCATGGGCGGCGGTATTCACTTAACATCAGGTGAACCGTCTGTCTGCTTGGAAACTTTTCACATTAAAAAAAATTACAATGACATTGTACTTACGCGTTTGTCTTTTCACCAAAGACAGGCTTATCGTCATCATCCTCCTGCCTTTATGCCACTTAGGTGGGGTCGGCACTACATGTGAATCATGTTGTACTTGATTCTGTCTACGTTTTCTACGATCGGCCGCCTGCCTGACGTAAACCCTCCTAGGGAACAACCACCTAGATTGAGAACAATTATATGTGGCTCACACAAATACTTGTCCCACGTTGGAATCGAACCCGTAACACCCGGCATCGAAGCCAACAATTGTGCCACCGATTCACAACAGGCTTATATATATACTTTAATTTGATCTATCGCGGATGTCAATTATTTATTTTATGCACCAATAGGTAGTACAAAGATAGAATTAATGCCAAAGGCATATTATCTCGCCGTCAAATTGGGGTGGTACAGAGAAGATTAGGTAGGTGATAACACAGAAAGATATTAAAAAATAAAAAGCTGATGTTTACAAACTACATTATAAATAAATGTATATATGCATATGTTAATTATAGTATAAAATATACTAATATATTCACATATAAATAGGTGTATACATATACATACGTGGATATTAATAAGGATATTATGTTACGGTTCTTTACTTTCGATTGAGCCGTATTTGCTTGGAGAGAAACATGGAACGTTCTAGACCGATTCATTCTTAGCCACCCGCGAGCGGAGATTCCGCGTACCGGCCTCCCTGCCCGTTCCTCGTGCACGCGGAACGGTGTCGGCAATTAGTCGGGCATCCATAGCGGCCGGACCCTGCAACCGATACGGGTCCGAATACCGACGGCGTCTAGCCTTTTTGCCCGACACCGCGCCGCCTCGCCAGCTGTCGGCGCGTTTGTTGGATGTATTACGCGCGGTCGACGGAAGCGCTTTACGCGTGGCTGCGCAGCGGCCGCGAATGCGGCGCTGCTATCGCGACGGCAGCAAAAAGCGGCTGCGAGCGCTTCCCTCGCTGTGCACCGTACCGGATAGGTGTCGAGCGCGACCGCAAGCGAATGTTGCGCCCTTTTCAGACAGCTCGAAACAAAGTCGTTACCGGTGACACCGTTGTGTGTGTGTGTAGATCGCGGCTAGTTGTCGAACCCACCACCCGCGACGGTCCGGACCCAAAAGAGCTAGAAACACTCGCGCGTTTAGTTATTATTATGGATTCTCGTTGCCGAATCACAACGCTCGTCGCCATTCATTCATTCATTCATTCATAAATTCATTTATTTCAATATTTTTTGGGCTTGTTGCATAAGGAGATTTTACTTATGAGGGCAATGCGTTCTCCCCTTCCACTCGTTCGTCGTAAACTACAATTATACTAGGATCACGCACGACTTCGTTCTCGCAGATTGCATAATTATGCGTCCATGGTTTATACATATATGCTGGGTAATAAAATCGAATACAATGTATGTTATGGCCGACTAGACAACCTTCAGGTTACTTTAGTCATTATATAACTCACGCAAATAGGACCATGGACGGTCGTAGTGATATTTTTTTATAGTAATTTTTTTAATAAATATGTTTAAAATGTTCGCAGGAAGATTTAAATTATTATTATTTGAGATAACAAAGTTATCGAAGTTAGTTTAGTCGGTTCAAAAATTCACATAAGCTATTTTCCACGTTTAAATAACAATAGTTCTGAGATGTAATAACTAAATGTTGATGCCTTTACAATGAATATTCGAATCCATTTGTTTATCAACGCGCGGTGTTCGCGGTTTGAGATGTTTTCCTATTTATGTCTTCTCGACACAATTCAGCGTCTGCCTTATCGTTCGGAAAAGATTATCTCCCAGCGCACGCAACAATAACACGCCTTGACGTAGCGTTCCGGAATGTCACATTGTTATTTGTGACGCGAGCGTATTTCACAACGTTACTCGGCGTCGGAAATGCAACTTGACGCCGAAGATGGCGCTTACCGGATAAATGTTGCTTCACGCTAATTACAGCGTCGTTTTAATGATAAGAGCTAATAATAATTATTGTTGTTGTTGTATAAACGGGCGTTTGTTGATTTGTGCTTCATTAACGCCGCAGTAGACCACAAAACTTAATGAACGGGTTTAATGGATGACAATGACAAGTGGTAATAACTTATTGACAGATAATCTGATTAACTATTTACTCTCAAATTCGTTAAAAAAGAATGTTACATAAATTACTTGAGTCTTCGTGGCGGGGATTATAGATAGTAGTTTAATATTAAGGTGACCAATTATTGTGTAGTATTTCTTATTTCTATGATCTGCAATACTTCAAAGACACCACCCTTTAATGTGTTTGTGGGAGTGTGAAACGATTTTTTACATAAGATATGCGAAAACCTTATTGGTGTACCCAACCGGGATCGAACCCGCGTCCTTAGTTCGTGAATGCGACCACCCAGCCACTGAATCATCGCTGCAGTGCACAATATACTTTCTATAATATATCCCATTATCTCCCAAACCTGATAGAAACTTTGAAAATGGGATACTACGTGTGAGAGAGACAAGAATACGTTTGCATTTTTCTCATTGCTCGCAATTAGTTGGCGTGTGCAGGCGACCACATTAAAAGCCCTCTCGAAACTGACCATCCATCAAACGGCATTACAGAACATTCTAGATCGATGTTAACGAATAGCGATTTGGCGTGCGCTGTCGAGCCGCCATCGGGATGCCCGACACGTACGCTCCTCCACAACGGGCCGTCCCCGAGGCGGCTTAGCGAGGAATTCTTCAATATCCTCAACCCCTCCCCCCGAGCTCCCCACCTTCCCCCCGCGAGGAATCCGCGTGTGTCGATGCCGTTAGCTCGTAAGTGGCTAGCTTAAAAAGTTCCTCTCACCCTACATGAGGCAGGGTCGGCCCGCGTGCGAGAAAATTAAATCTGAAGGGGAGAAGTTGGTTGGGTGGACAGCTGTTCTGTCGCTCACGTCTATGAACTGTGGTGCGAATGAAATGGCGGAATAGCGAACCGAAATTGTACACAAATTAGAGTAATTAGATTGCAATTCTATATACTGCTATCTCTTTCCATATAACTTCTATACTATCTGTCACATTCACTTATTGTATGACATGTAATGTAAAGCGGAAAAATTCACATAGCACGCCAAGAGATAATAAGTCCCAACGGCGAAAGGCCTAACCGTCGCCATCACTTAGCTTTCAAAACACGACCGATTCGCGGGCCCACTAAGAATGCTCACAGGTCGACAAAAATTTACATCATCATAATTTCAGCCTATTCGAGTCCACTGCTGAACAAAGCCCCCCCCCCCCAGACCGCCGCGAATCACGATCTGACGCCACCTCCATCCGTCAAATTCCCGCACATTTGCACATGTCCTCACTCCATCTAGTGGGAGCTCGCCCTAAACAACGATAAATTTACATCGGCTTGCATCAAATATTAATGACGCGACTAGGCGTGCGTCTAGACGGGAAGCTAGTGGTGAAGTTTATTTTGTATCGAATTAGTGTAATCCCGCGTTGACCCCTTCCCATGGAAACTTAGGCGGGCTACAGACTAACGACCGTCGGTGCACAATACCGCGACGTGGCATTGTTGAAAGTTTCCAGCCGGGCCGAGATCGGGCGGCTCCGAACGGATGCAAACATTTTCGCGATCGGGTGAGTGGGAAACGGGTCATTACTTGGTTCAACGCATATAAAGGGCCTTTTATTATATATTTTTTATGTTTAATGGCAGGCGGCTGGCAGTTCACCCGTTAAGTGATAACCGCCGCCCATGGATATTTGCAACATCCGTAAGCTTGCAAAAGCGTTGCCACCTTTAATTGAACTGGGCCCCGGTCAGCTCCACTCACCAGACGAAACGCAGAAGTTTTACACTTCCACTTTACGCCGGTGTTACGTGATGTCGTGGTACTTCCCCGGACGGCCCTGCCCTTTCGTGCAACAGCCAAAACCGCTGCGTGGGCCTACCACTGATTTATAAAGTGGTAGCAAACCGCCCCGGTTTCGCACGGGTGCAATGTTTAATACATATAGACCTTCCTCTTGAATCACTCTATCTATTTAAAAAAAAACCGCATCAAGATCCGTTGCGTATTTTTATAGATCTAAGCATACGTAGGGACAGACAGACAGACAGCGGGACGACTTTTGTTTATGTACTGAAGTAAAGTAACACAGCCTATACATCTCCCACTGCTGGGTAAAGGCCTTCTCTGTACAGAGGGTATCAGAGGGTACTGCGGATTGGTGAACAGAATTGAAGATATTTTTTAACATAAAATAAATCATGACTGTTGTGCTTACAATGACTGAGGGCACGGATAGCGACATAGATTTCAAACATCTATAATCATTTAAAACAAATAACCAGTGAGATAAGTTTTTGTGAGTGTTAAAACGCATGCCATAAGAGGGTTAACGGGTTGCATTTTCCCTGTGGAGGCGTTAGGCTGTTTATAGAGTTGACATGAATGGGTCTTGAGTCACACCTGACGGATTTACCCGTTCGGAGCCTTCTGTGAACAATTCTGCCGAGATTAGCGACGATAAAGAAACAAACATAAATGCGATTAGAAACGGTGTTAGGTGTGCAGTCGGCCTAAGTCACGGAGGGTGAGAACCGGTCGAGGCGCAACTGTTGGCTTTTGCGAAATAAGTGTCGGTGTGTGTCGGCGAGCTGGGTGTCCTTGCCCCCAATTTGGAATGCGACGGACGCGGCGACAAATTGGCTTTAACCAAAAAATGGGGGAGCGGACGAAGGCTCTACGGGAATCTTTTCTGTATCGATACAATGACGTTGCGGGTAGTGAAACTGCCGTTTGCGCCAGAGGGTGCGGGTTCGATCCCCACTACTGGAAAAATATTGTATGATGAATAGTGATTTTCCAGTGTCTGGGTGTTTATATACGTATAATATGTATTTATTTACAAAATAAAAGTATGATCAAGTTTATTTATCACTTATGTAGAGTACCCATAGTACAAGCTTTGGGACTAGAGAACGTTGTGTAAAAATGTGTCGGCCCTGCGAAAGCCATTGAATTTCGATGTATTCGCTTAGTATATCCAATATATACACCTTCCAATTTCCCTCTTTGTCTTTTTATCCATCTGTCCGTCTGATTGGCCCTATTTGAAATTACAAATCTTGACTATGGTTGGGCCTCGCAATAATCTTTGATGATGCACTGGGCAAGTAGCACTACTTCACAGGAGACCAGTGTGAAGTGGAAAGGTTATACCTACTTCTGCGTTTCGTCTGGTAGTAAGGTAACCGGGATATTAAAAGATGGCGACACATTTGCAACCCGACAATGTAAATGTCCATGGGCGGCGGTTGTCGCTGAACATCAATTGAACCGCCAGATCAATTGCCACCCTCTCCTATAAAAAAGACAGTAATCAGATTCCGTTTTTAGTATTGTAATATACCTTATGTGGTCAGTGTAATTACGTACAGGTAAATAATAAATAGATTGTACCTACGCGAGCGGATCCGAGGGCCCGGCTAGTTGCTTATGAAATATTGTGTGGCGGTTACGTACACCAATTTAGATTCGAAAAAAAGACTGTTAATTAACACCGGATCATTTAAACTCCACCACGGTCCGTTAGTGCCTTTCTTCAGGCCGACCGACGCCGAAGTCCTCCTTTTTGCTCGTATCCCCTGTCAAATGTATGTGATGCACCGTGATATGATTCTTATTACTTACGGATACAGATCACAGTTGAGCATGGCATGTGCTTGGGGCAATGCCAGTGCTCCTCAAACTTTACCTACAATTTAATGCTATCAAACAAATGCAGTACAGGGCCGTGATGGCTTACTGTTCGAGCGCTCGCTTTTAATTCGATACAGTCGAGCAACCTGAGTTCGATCCCCGGTTCCAGCACCAATGAAATTGGTAGTTTGAAGTGGTGGCTCATCAAATGCTCCGCGCTGAAATTAAACGTGAGAAAACCAGAATATTTTCGAAATAATAAAAAACATATTTCGAAGATATGTGAAGTCCCCAAATCCGCAGTGGGGCTACGTGATGGTCTTTGCCCTGAACAGACTGTAACTTTTTTTTTACTTAACCAAATGCAATGGCAAAACCTGTAATAATATAAGATCAATCCGGCGCTGTAATGTGAGTTAGTCTTTATTGATTATTCTTGGATATATTTTCAAAGATAACCTGCAATAGGTTGGTACATATTGCAAAATTATTTCCGATATCTTATATTCTATTGGCTTAAGTTTCCTGTTGTTTGTGGCGCGACGTCGTAGATATGATAGCCGAAAGAACGTATCTTTAATGTATTTATCTGTGATGGTATGCTTTCACTGAAGAATAGAGTAGAGTATATGTATAAAATAAACTAACGACACAGATATGTCTTCTATCTCGATCTTTGGGCTACCAGTTTGAAAGCCGCTGGCCGGGCGGCCGCGGCGAGCCGGAATCGGTACATCGCGTGAAGCGTTACGTTAATTTTAATGCACGTCCGGATTAATTACGATTTAACGTCCGGCGCGAGTTATCGAGGAAAAAGCGGCACGTAATTCCACGGGGCCAGTCCAGTTTACGACGCCGCGCTCGAAAATTTACGGCCCACTTTTTTACGCTATCCCGTAATGTTGGAATAGCGATTCTCCTATGTGCACACGTCTTGTATATACACACATGGGCTGAGGCACATACGCACACATACACACGAAATTTTACGGTTTACGTATAATCTCTCTGCGAAATCTCGAAATACCTTTTCGATATGTTTGATATTATGTTAAAGGGAAATTCCAAAAATACACTGAGACTTTTCCTGCATTAAGTTCAGTTCGCGGCGCAAAGCTCTCTGATTCGGCATGATCTCTTCTTAAACGGAGTGTTTTATGCATGTCGTATGTTCGTAAATTGTTACGTTTGCATTGTGATTTTATTGCTTTACTTTAAACCGAAATACGGGTGATCAGATGTAATGACGCGTTTATATACTCGCGCTTTTTAAATATATATAGGTACGTATATCGGACATTAATTATTTAGTAACACATCGTAGTTAATCTTAGACCTGGGACAATTCAAAGTTGTCTTATATAATATACAAGTTTTTACAATAGTACACCATAATAAACTTAATATAAGATATTGGATACTAGCTCTTATAGCAACTATTAGTGTAAAACATACGGAACGGAAATGTCTTTTTTAATTAGTTCGAAGTGAATATTCAAAGTATGCAACCTTAGCTTCTTTTATTAGAACCTGTAGAAATATAGATTTACATAATATATATTTTCATTCATCTCAAAATAAAATTAGTGTTTTTACGGGCCGATAAGCGTCTCATAGCTCGATGTTAACTCCATTCCATGTTGCAATTGCGGCTAGGAGACAAACCCTAATATTACTGCGATATAATTTATGTTGTATCTGAAGAATATTTTTCGCTTCTCTTCGTATTGCCTCCATTCAAATAACTCTTTCATTTAGCTTGACGCCCAGAGGCGACCGGAGGCCGACGGAACACGATCGCGCGCGTCGAGCGGTTTTTTTTGTCATTCGTTCCGTTCATTCACGTTTTTTTTATTACTGCGCCTCTCGTTCGCACCGCTCATTCATTCATAACCGCGACTTGAGACATGCCGCGGGCGCGTTCTCACGCGTTCCCATTTCGAATTTGGGCGCGAACGGCCGGCCCGTCGAGCGTTCGTCTCGCGTTTCTGGCCATTAAGCGCGCCTGCCAGCTCTCGTGTTGCATTCCGCCCTGTTGCTTTATGACGTCGAATTACAACGCTAACATCCGTAACGTTTTACGAATGTTGCCGCGAACGTTGAACTGTAGCGTTCGTCGTCGGATAAGTCACGAGGTTGCATCTGTGTCCGTTACTGTGTTTTTAAACTCTTCTCTTTCGACTGGGGTGCCTCCGATGATATTTTTTGCTTTCCTTTTTTTTTTCGCTTTAGCATTGTTATTGTTTATAATAGGCAATAGGGAGTTTTTAGCGCGACCTGAAGCAAAAGTTTCACATTTAAGGGACTTTTAGCAAAGCTTCTCGTACAAAACAATTGCGTCTTCGATTCATTTACGTTTTTTAAGGTTTGACAATTCAAATGTTGAGATGAGTGAAGTGAATGAAGACTAGTAGTAAGTCGATTACTGAGTATTGATTGTAGTATCTTACCATTTGTGTATTGAATTGCGAAGTTTTGTATAACCCAATCATCTTCTAGCTTGATATTTGTATCATATTTTCGTCACAAGTTTATAATAATTCTTTACTCATACCAGTTAATTTGTACGCTATAACAAAGTTACATATTAACTCAATCTGTTACTTACCTATATTTGTTTTCATTATCTACACAAATAATTTCGAACGAGTCAAGAGCGTAAGGTAAAAATAAAAACTGCCCGGTTTTTATTCATTTGTAATTTGGGTAATACCATAAGTGTTTTGGTTGTATATGATCTGGTGGGTAAGGTAACAAGAAAACAAGCTGAAAACAATTTTGAAATTGATAGTTTGTAAGTGTTACGCCAAAACACTGACACTTAGTTTCTTTTTTTTAAATGTAAACAGTTATCAAGCGAGCAGCCGGTTCACATGATGTTAAGTGAATACCGCTGCCTATGGACATCTGCAACACCCTTTTACTGTGGCAGGGCATCAGGTGAACCGCCTGTTCGCTTGTCAACTTTTCACATAAAAAAAATGGCGATGGCGATGGCTTGCAGATAGATGCGTTGACAACCTTCAAAAATGTGGCCGCCGTTTACTCCACACACCAGACGAAACGCGAATGTTTAATACTTCCACTTCACGCCGGTCTTCCGTGAGACCGTCCGTTTCTAGTCTTCGTCTGCCATTAATTTCCAATCTATTCCATTGTGCCAGCGACAGTTGCCAGCCGGCATTTACCTGGATTTAAGCGGGCCAATCGGCAAGTGATCTGTTCAGCGTACAACGCTTTTGGCGGGGTGAATGCCCATTTTTTTTTTCTTACCCGACGCGATCGAACCGTTGTGTTCGGGAACACGTGCTCCTTTTGGTTATTTACGACACCCGGAGGCCGCGCGCGAAGCCACTTTCGCCACGGTGACAAAGCTCTCGGTTCGTTCGGTATACGTCCCGAAAGGGATTTAGAAACAGTTCTCGCGCCAGCAAAAATAAATGATAATGATGTAATTTATAGTTCACATTCGTTTTATTATTATATGTGGTGCGGCAAATAATTTGTCTATAAACATATATGAAATACGTTCATGTATGTAATACGTTCATGTATGTTGAAATTTGATTCTTAATTGCTTTTAGAAAGAGTTGTGGAGGTGAAGAGGTAAATATCTATAAAATTTTATGGCTTGCTTGTAAATGAACGGAAAGTCGAAGATTGTGATGGTGTTAATTTGAAATTAATTCAGTGATTAGTTAACGGGAATTTAAACAGAAAGTCAATAGTCCTATACGTCTTATTGGTTATAGCATGAGAGGAGAGTAAGAATGTTTAAATTATTATGATGTTTAAAATCGTATTAAAAATTTTGAATGAGATTGTTAACTGAAAGAAAGAAGTTTATTCGACACAATACATCTTATGTACAATAAAATAGTGAAAAAAAAAAGTGTGAATAATAACTAATATTTTAAAATTTAATATTTCAATATTATACGTTGTAGATCATCAAAATGTTTCCCTAAAGTCTACATCACCGGTTTTCAGTGATGACCATGAATTGATTTAGGAAAATAATTGATATTACATTATATGTGTGTAATTAACTTTTGTAAAAAGCGTTATTGATTTGGCTGTTGTTAAAAATTTCTACGTTTTATATTATTTGCTTGGCTTCGGAATAGATTGTATCATACATCCGATTGTATCATATCATCTATTCCCAAGTAGATACACATATTTTTTATATCGGGAGTTACGAGATAAATTAAACATATTGTAAGATACCAATATATCGTTTGTAAAATAGGGATAGTATACGGTGGAAATTGGATAAGTAATTTTAAATTCACATTTATTTAACGGCCAGTGATATTTTAATGTCGGTTCTATTTAAATGAAATAAAGTGTAGTATCACACGAGTCATCATTTCAGCCTGTTTGAGTCCACTGCTGAACAAAGGCCTCCCCCACAGACTGCCATGAAGTACGATCCTGAGCCACCTGCATCCATCGACTTCCCGCACATTTGCACAGGTCGTCACTCCATCTAGTGGGGGGGTCGTCCTACACTGCGATGGCCAGTACGAGGTTGCCACTCGAGAACCTTTTCCCCAACGGTTATCGGTTCTACGAGCTATATGGCCGGCCCATCGCCACTTCAGCTTGCTAATCCTCTGAGCTATATCGGTTATCTTAGTTCTACTGCGGATATCTTCGTTACGAACTCTATCACGCAGAGAAATACCGAGCATAGCCCGCTCCATAGCTCGCACGAGTAATTTAAATAAAATAAATTAATTAATTTATTTAAAAAACCTTACACTATCATTATAGGTGGTGCGACAATCTACAACACAAAGATTAACTAACTAATTATTTACTATATCGGCTACAAATTAACAATGCGACCTTTTTGAATTCACTCGGAGAACATAATAATAAATCTACATTCCTAGCGATAATATTTGAAGTGGTTCGCATAAAATAAAACACAATACCGGCAGAGTGGACGCACTAGGCGCGCGGAGGCAAGACGTCCCCCGCGACAGATGGCGGGGCCGCATGCTCCCTTTTCAATTGCCCCTCTCCCGGCTCATCCACCCGGGGTTTTTTCGACCCCCTCGCCGCCGTTGCCGCTCCGCATTGTCCGGGGTGAGCCCGAGCTTCGCCCGGAACTCGCATTGCACCGGGGCGGAGCGGCCCACGGCGCTCCGACTGTGCGAATGCGCCTCGCGATCATCTGGGAGCATTGTGACGGCAACGCGGGGATTAGGCGTGGTGCTGATCGTAGCGCGGCCTAATGAACCGCGCGTTGTCTAAATAGAAAAAAAAAGTAAAGTAAAGTAAACAGTAGTGAGATTGCGGATTGGCGGACTTCACCTACCTACGAAATATTTGTTTGTTATTATTTCGAAAATATGCAGGTTTCCTTCACCGCTTGCACGTGATAAGCCAGCGCTTAAAATTTACAATTTCATTGGTGCCGACACCGCGGATCGAACTCGCGATCTCGATCGAGTTTGCTCGAATAGATAAAGACGGGCGCCCGGACACTGAGCCATCACGGCTCTAAGTGTTGTCGCTTTCGTTTTTATAGTTTTGGCTCAATATATAGATAGGGGCGTAGTTTATGTGAATATAAATTTCTTTTCATTGAGCTTTCAAATGCTAAAAACTTAACTGAAGAAAGTTTAGGTCAGCTCTATGTCAATATTCGATGTACGGAAAGCTTGTCGAGTGCTCGGTATCGAACCCGCGATCGTCTCCCGAGTCCGACTTCCCAGCTTCTAGCCTTGTTCCTAAGACATAAGAGCATGCGTACGAAATTAGATTATGCTGCTTCGTACGTGCTTCGCAGACGTGACAGCTGTGCGTGAGGCTCTCGTTTACACGTTGCTCTATTTTGTGCAGTTACATAGGTATTATTGTGCTGCCACAAATCTAATCGATAAAAGTTTTTGATCGCGGCCTTGCCCTCACGGTCTAAGCTAGCTGCAGCTAAACTAATTTTATCTGAATCACTGAATAAGTAATCACACACACACACTTGTTACATATAGGTAGTTTGATATTTGTAGTTGTAACATATAGTTTGATAAATATTAACATTAGTTTGATTTTTATATTAATACACATACTTGTTTTCTTGTTTTTTTTTTCTATTGTCATAAGACCTTAAATGTTTCAAACACGATTTTAAACGCTCGTTTTTTTGTTGCTAAGCCTTCAATGTGGGACAAGAATATATGTATAAAATGAACGGTTCAATTCATCGTGTTAAATATCAGTATAGAATATAAGATAGTGTGTTCTATCCATTTTATTATTTACTATCAAATCCGGTCACGTGGCTTTTTTCTGTGGCTTTTTATTGACGTTGGAACTTTGGAATAAAATATTTATAAAAACACTTTTCCTGTCGAATGGCTACGTTGTGAACAAATACGCAGTCAATCCATCGGCTAGTTCATTGAGTTTTGTGTACACAAAGATACGGAAGCAAAATTTTTATTCGTATATAAAGATATAAATATCACAATATTAGTTGTCAATGAACATAAAACCAATATAAGCGACGAAGCCTATAAGTATGCGCTTTGAATCATCTCATCACTTCCCACACCTTTATGAATGAAATTGACATGTTACTTTGCCCTTATATTAAATTTAACAATGTAACAAGATCGCGTTTACTACCCGATTAGTACGAAAACTGCTTTTTGAATATATATAATATATAGATACTAATGGATGCGTGTATTTCGCAGAATACTGTCATCATCACCGAACGGTTTTATAGTGATGTGTAAATTAGTAGGTAATTATCAATGGAAGACATCTTATTTTGAAGAATAACAGTTTTCAATCTCCTTCGTTGTCTATCATTCAAACAAGTTTCTTTATTTATTTATTTATTTAATTTATTGTTTACACATCAACTTAAGGCTATACAAAAGGCGAACTTAATGCTAATAAGCATGCTCTTCCAGTCGACCCTGAGGTTAGGGAGTAGAGAAAATTTGACGCAGGTGCAAAACAAAATACGCAAATAAATTAATGAAAAATAAATAAAAGAAAAGAAATGAAGCAAATAGTTGTCAAAAATTGGCATCATTTCATGCATTATTCTTATTAATTATTGGATCAAAAAGCGGCTGCCCGGACACTTGAGAACTCATATAATACATAGAGATTCAAGTTTTTCTTAAAGAAATCGTCGAGCATCGAACCCAACGCGCCCGCTATACAGGCGGCCGCCTACCCGCTCGGCCACCTACTCCTTCGGTGTCGCCTTATTCCCGTCACGTGCGCGGCGGACGCGCGAAAACTGCCGAGGGGGCGGTTTTTAATATCTTCGCCTCGCCGGAATCCCGTAAAGGCTGCCGTTTTGAATGATGGCGTACATGAGAGGAGTCCGTAGATGCTGGGATTATCATGGCCGCGGTTCCGTAGACTACTTTAGCATGCCGTCGCGTGACGTCATCTAAATGTCTGACGGAGTTTCGACAACTGTCATGCGAAACGGTACTCTTCATCATGTAAATATAAAAATAACTTTAACGGCTTGTATTTACACCCAACTGCTGATTTCTTTAATCCTCAAAGCAATTTTTCAATGTCTAATATTATAGGAATAATATAAAATAATTAATTTACATCTATACATCAATAGTTACTCGTATCACTGTTAAATCCATTGGAGGGTATTAAGATTTCAATAATTAATTTACAAACTAGGAATTTACAAATCTGTTTACAGACCGACATAATTTTACTTTTCAGAAATATAGCTGCTAGTAGTTGCTCACGATCATAATAATCGCTAGAAGATCGGACCTGTGGCCCTCGGGGACTGCCGCGGTAAAGCTATTGCATAGTATTTTTTATCAACTTATGCAATTATAATTATTTATTTATTGTTTGTTTATGCAGTATTTTTTTATTAATTCAAGTTTTTTCTTTGATATTTATTTATTTATTTCATTTATTTACCCTTTATGCACAAATAGTACAATGGCGGACTTAATGCTAAAAGCATTATCTCCCAGTCAACCTTGGGCTGGTACAGAGAAAACTATACTATTATTAAAAATAGATATTTAATTCAAGTTACACTTTTTGAACATGGTGACCGATAAGAAATCAATTTGTTTTTCTTTTATTGAATAAATGAGAAGTTAATATCGTTTAGATATTTTTATTATCTTACAATACATGTAGGTTATTCAGGAATTTTTATCATTGAAACTATTGGTCTATGGTAACTGAAATAAGAAACATAAGTTTGAGACTTGATATCCTCTAAATATCATATCATATGATATATACATAATATTATAATATGCAATAGCTTAAAAATACTTTCCAATTTGATAGCTCTCTTGACTAAACTTTTTTTTAATGCGACAAGAAGAGAATCTTTTGGGACATTTGAATGACGGTTTAATTTTTCAACGTTAAGCGTTAAATGACTCAATGTTCACATATTGTTGTTTTAAGCCACGCCATTGATTAATTTTCGACTGTCTCTAGACGACCATATTTTTCGTCACGCGTTTCAAACTACCCGCTACGGGTGAACCACCCGAAACAAAACCGATTCCTTTCAACGCCCGAGTTGAGTTTATTGTACGTAAGATTAATTTAAATTTATTTAAACATGAATGACGCCGTTATTGCTTAATAACTACGTCATTATTTTGTTACTGCGTCATTGTAGCCATTAAGGAGCCCCCATTACCGTCGATGCATTAGGCGGCCCCGATACAGTTTTCACTTTTATTACATGGGTTTATGTATTTCTCAAATTTAATGTATTACGTATGATCTATGTCCTACTTTTTGTGTGTTATTTGTAATTCGCAATGCTGTTCAGAGTCGTATCGCGCCCGTTAGTTGTTTATACGTTCGTTTCTCCTGCCTAAAATAACAATTTAGCGTGTCCATAGTCGGAAAACAAGTCTTTATTGCTAATTTGATGTCGCCAGCTCTTGGGGACTGTGTATATTCGCCCTTATCTCGATTTATATTCCTTATTTAGTGCTTCTACATTCGTTATCTCAACTTTCACCTTGACGACAAAGCTATTGGCATATTTCGTTTCACAACCATATACATACTAACAACATATAGATACTAAAAGTATAAAAATGATATATTTTTATTAAGAGCGGATGATCAAAATGAAAAAAAAAATCAAAAGCAAAAATTTATTCATCGATATACAGCGTGTCGTTACCAACGCGACAATAAATAAAAACACATATAGGGGATAACTTTTTAAAGTTGTATTAAACATTTAAATTCTTTAAACATCAATATTTACAGAGTTATTAAATTTTCCAAAACAAAGAATTTTACAACACCCTTACGTATAAAACTGTAACGTAAAGTTCATTTGTAAAGGTCACAAAGCATATGAATGGGTTGAATGAATTTAAAAGAGACAAAACATACTGTTAGAAGGAGAGGCTTGTAATGCGACGCTGTGGCGCGAGATTTTTAGGATGTTACAATTTTTGTTTCTTTTTTACTTAATTAGTTTGTTTAAAAAATATTTTTTTTTAATTATGGATTTTGTTTAACGTTAATATTTTTTTATGATTATTGGCAAGTAGCGTTAGACGTGTGTTCATTTATTGTCGCGACGGTAACAACACGCTGTATAAGAAATTTCATCTATCGAGTCATATTTTTTTTAAATCTGTCACCGTTTTGTAATGAGGTTCCTCTAACGGAGAAGAAACAGGCGAAAGAAACTCCGTAGATACCTACGATACCTCTTTTTGTTATTTTTTTCTTAAAAAGTTAAAATAATCTGCAACTGACTTTTTTGCTTTCAGAAATAGATTGGGAGCGATGGGGTTATTGTCATTAATGTATTCGTTTATATGATAATAACCCTTTTTATAAAGTTTTCCTTTCATAAATTTCTTAAACCTGTTAATAGCCAGGCTTTGCGCATTTAATGGATTTTTGGATGGGATTTGCTAGATAGGGGACTATACTAGAGAGTCGAGCGATAAATATGTATCAAGGAGGTAATTATGATGAGCCGTATATACGATTCCAAAAAGAAAAATCTAAAAAAACATCGTCATTTACCTTTACCGTACAGATAAACAGGCGATTTTACAAGTAAAAAGTAAAAAGTAACAGCCTATACATGTCCCACTGCTGGGCAAAGGCCTCCTCTATACAGAGGGTATCAGGGCATAGTTCATCACGCGGCCCCACTGCGGATTGGCGGACATCACATATCTTCGAAATATTTTTTTGTTATTATTTCGAAAATATGCAGGTTTCCTCACGATGTTTTCCTTCACCGCGGATAAGTCAGCACTTAAAGTTACAAACTTCATTGGTGCTGGCACCGGGAATCGAACTCAGGTTGCTCGAGTATATTGAATTAAAGGCGAGCGCCCGGACACTGAGCTATCACGGCTCTTACAAATGCTTACCCAAAAAGGTCATACATTTGCCGTATCACAATGTATAAGCTTTCGAAGGGCCTGGACGAAATCACGATATCAGGAATCGAACCGATCAACCTGTAGCGTAACACTTCGCGTCCACGTTGCCATGGCCGGCTTAATTGCGAATATTAAGAATATTTTTCAGTGATTAGGATGACACAGCAATCAAAACACAATTGAGTTTCTCTGTAAGTAAATAAACGACATTTAATTTTAATAATCACAATGTCGATTCCTAAATCACTATTTTACTTATTAAATATTTTTGTAATAAGATTATTTTCATGAATTGTTTCATATGACAGCTTAATGCTTTTTCTGTTATAATCCGGCGTCAAACATATTTCATAAATAAATTTTATCAACGGCCGGTGCGCGAAAATATTTCAATTAAAGAAAACATTTAAATAAAATAAAATAATTTCTTGTATTTACGCGATTACACATTATAAATGAAACTAATTTTACGGATTTATCGCGTTTATTTTTAATTTTAGTTCCCGATAGATCGGACACAAAATCAATAATACAAAAACTGACGGTAGCCCGGGTTAACTTTGACAATCAGACGTCTAACACCTCAGTCTGTCCCGTGACCATGAACGCTGTAAAGGGTTCGAAACGTCGGGAACTAAAATTAAAAATAAACGCGATAAATCCGTAAAATTAGTTTCATTTATAAAAGAAAATAATATTTTTCTTTACATATATTTATTTATTTATTTATTTGCTTTTACATAGTATCACAATGGGTGTTACAAATCATCAATGCTGAACCACATGTTAAGCTAATTTTTATATAGCATGCAAAATATTAACGGTATCAACCGAATCCACTTCACTTTACTATTTATATAAAGTTCACACAATTTATAATAAAGAGAAAAATTAAATTGAATCAAATATATTTGTCAAGTATTAAGTCTTATCAAAAATTTCTTCGATTTCGTAAAAATTATCAACCTTTAACCATATTATTAACTTTTTTTTAAATTGTCTGTCATTCAGCATTTTTCATGTTATTGGGTATTTTATTAAAAATTCGTGCACACATGATCAAACAACTATTACTAAATTTTGCAGATCCAGGGGTGTCTTATAGCACAGTCTATGTTGGTTCCTTTATTCTTCGTTTGCTGTTTTGAACAATTATTCTTTATTTGTCGAAAACAAACAGCGAAATCGACCAAACCCACCACGGCGAAGTGCCGTCCGACCCGCGTACTTCCTATTTTAATACTCCTTTGACCCCCCGTCTGCCGCCATCGCCCACAAGTGCCTACCATTCTTAGCTCAAACTTGCGTTTTATTGCGTTTCTAAAGATCCGGCATTGGCAATAAAACGGCCCTGAAATTCAATTCGACGCAATCCACATGCAGATGGAGTGGTTTTATTTCTCGTGTTTTACATAAATCGATGAGGGATTTAAAGAAAACAAATACATTCTACGATGATAGAATGCATTTATGTTTTTTTTTTTTATGAAAATATTTTCTATTTATATCGTGTCCTGGTGACTTTACAACATTTAAATGATCAAACTCTAGGACAAAGTTTACTGTTGGATTTCCAATTACACGTAATTATTAAAAAGCCATTTAAATTAAAACTATATGTATGTCTGAAATTATTGTTTTTATATACAAGACTAGCTGTGCCCGCAACTTCGTCCGCGTGGAATTTTAAATAAAAAAATGTAAAATAAAAGTAGCTTAAGTTATTCTTTATTACATCAGCTGTCTGCCAGTGAAAGTCTCGTCCAAATCAGTCTAGCCGTTTCAGAGATTAGCCGGAACAAACAGACAGACAGAAAGACAGACAAAAATTGTACAAAATGTTATTTTGGTATACCATGTATACATCCAAATGCATTTAGTAAAAAGTGGTTAGTTTAATATAACAAAGAGACACTCCAATTTTATTTATCTATATAGACATCGTGCCGCAATTTCTGAATAGCGATTTTATGCCTCGAATCCTGGACCATTTTACAGAACGCTTTTTTTCAGAGGCCAAAATGATTTTTTTTTATCACATAGTGTACCTTGAAATTTAAAATTTAAGGGTTGTTGTCACATACCTCCGTAAGACCGTAGATTTCAGAAGTGCTGTGCCGCCCACCCAGTTTGTCGCATTTTATAATATCGATCAATATATTAGTTTAATTACATTTTGTATTATTATATTTATATATCATTAATTTAAACGAACTAAAACCTCTCGGAATTTTAAACTCTACTAATAAAGCTATGAGGTTAATAAAGACGTTTGTATTAGATGTACCTTTCGACCTTGAAGCCTGGAGACGCCGAACCGTCGAATAAATGGTGACTTTAAACAAAGCGAAAGTTACTAATGTGCCTACAGTAGCTTTTAATAACGACGAGGGTAATAAAGAAAAAGACAAATAAAGGTAATTCTACGCCGTTATGGCCGAGTCGCGACGCAAAGCGATTGTTTGTTTTTAATTTGTCTAGACCGATATTTGGGGGGTAGCGTTCGGATGAGATAAGCTCACCGCCGACACACAGGAAGGGGTGGGAGAGCGTCGCGTCTTTTGAGCACAGTGCTGGGTTCGAACCCGCTCTCCGAGAGAGAGGGGCGGCCAATTTAATTTGTCTAGGCACTCGATGGTCGTTAGGATGTTTTATAGGGGGCCATTAATGTCCAGCATATAACTAACCGCCGCGCATTAATGTTGATATTCGGAAAGTTTTCATTCGCATGCTAATAAAGCTCTTAATCGATTGGGGCATATGGATAATAAAATGTTACGTTAGTGTCGGCCCTAAAGTTGCAGAACTAGCGATAAAGTAGCATATTATAATGGTTGTCGGCTATCCAATCAAGAGAACATGTTAAGAACTGTTGTTAGAGCTTTCGATTACTTTGTACTGTGCTAAATTGCCGTTGTGTCTGGTGTTGTCCGACTTGACTGACGTTGCTATTTGAAACCTAGAAGCAATAATTATTACGTTTTGTTGGCCGTAGATGGGCTAACACCAGTCCTCACCTTTTTAAGCCTGTCAAAATTTAAATTCAAATATCTTTATTCGATATAGAAGCATTACATTTATTTATTGATTGTCAAAACAGTTACTACCTGTTCGAATATGAAAAACCACCGAGGAGAACCGGCTATAGAAACTCGGTTGTAGGAACTAAAAATTTGTTCGGTCTTAGTTTATTTTCATGGATACGTTATTGTTTATTTTGAATTTAAATTACTCACGTTCTCTTTCATTTACTTTCGCTCTTATATAAGTTACTCATTTAAGGTCTATAAAGGCATGGATAAGTACTAGTTAATACATTTTTTTTTTGTCTTTTATCTCCTGGATTATGGACTCCGGAGTCCAAAATGCGCCGATGTATATAGGTACCTAGCCCAAGTTAAATTCGTCCAATACGGCATACGGATACAAGTTAAGATGGCGTGCTAAGGGAGACGCCTAAGTCTAGCAGCGGCGGACTGCGATAGGCTAATGATGACGATGTCGGCATGTAGTGTGTACCTTAGTTAAGTTCCATATAGCTGAAGAATGTACCTACCGTTTCAAACGCAGTATTCTCACAAAGCTTCGGCCTGCCCAGATCAAACAGATACATACATTTAGTTCGTACCGATGCGGCGGCACGCGATCTCGTACCGATTCCGCCCCCGTGCCCTGCGCGGGAGGCGCACGGATCAAACCCGGATACCGTCGTTAAACGGGCCTTTCGTTTTACTGCCGAACGTTAAAGCAACATGCATTAGGCCGCCCCTCCTCGGAATCTAACGTTCGTATCGATCCCACAACCGACGCACGGCTCGGGGGTAGAATGGCACTTATAAAATATTACGGCAATGCTTCTTTTTATGTGCCCCGTTATACTTGATGGTACATAAGATGCCACAGTCGAGTGGCACGGTTGTCAGCTTTCCAATTGAAGGTCCTCCGTTCGCTTTTTTCTCGCTGGAACGGATCAGCTTAGTTAAAAGGTTGTAGTTCTCAGAGTTGAATGGAAATTTATTTGACTAACTGTCACGGCTTTGTATTGAACCGAGTAAAGAATGTTATCACGAGCGAAAACTTATTTTGTTAAGTTGAATAGTTGTTCTTTTAGACTTGTCGCCTCATCAGACTACGCTTGCGGTGTATCTGTTTAAGGCTTCAGCTTTGACTGCACGGCCAGCAGATTTAGGTAATTAGGTTACTTTTAAGTCATTGAGCGCAGTGTCGTAGGTTCAATCATAACACGAAACGAAAAATTGAGTCGAGTCCACGTGTTCTCTGCATCCAGTCATTTTAATGTTCCTGGTTTCATCCTGGTACAAAAATAATTTCCTACTGCGGGTGAAAATATACAAATGTATATTTCAGGACATATTTACACAAAGCTATCTAGTCCCAACCTAAGCAAAGCTATTGCTACTAGGTAACTAATAAACATACTCAAAAATATATATTTTTTTGCTAATGAATACATATTATAAGATATATAAACACCCAGACACTAGAAAACTGTTATGTTCATCGCAAAATATTTTTTTACAACCTCTGGCGCATGAGACAGGTTCCCCATCCACTACGCCAATCAATTAGCCCTCGAATGCTCTCTTGGTTACAGGATAGACTGAGAATGTCATCATTAACCCGGGCTACCGCCAGATTTTAGTTATTGGCTTTGTTTTCAAGAATAAATACGAACGAACTATGAGAAATGATCAAAATTAGCTTAGTTCAAAAATAACACCTTAACACCGAAATGTGCCAATGTTATCTTAGTCTTAAACTTAAACTTCTAAGTTTAAGATTCGGAGCAATCTAAACTTTATCAACTCTTGAAAAGGGTCTTGATTTCTTTCGTGCCTGTTCAATAAGATTTGTTTTGCCAGAGGGTGTCAATTCAAGGCTTATTTTATTGTGCCTCCCGTTCCTACTTTAAAGTAGGTTAAACTGGTTATGTTCGAAGGCAGTATAGCATTATTCTTACGCAGCGATTATTCTGACATAATCATGACATTTACACCAATTCGTTACGGTTTTGTGAAGGAACATCACTGATATAAGTTCATCCCGAAAATTTACTGTCATTGGAAACTCCTTAAAATCTTTGGAAGGATTTCTTTGCCATTTTCTTAGCTTAAGGCTGTTTTAATATGCCGCTGCTAACTAAGGCCGCTATACTGAGGGTATTAGGTATAGTTAGACCCTTGAGTTTGCAATTACTACACATTACGTATTGTATTCGAAATATTTTTATTATTATTTTGAAAATATGCCAGGATTCATAACGACGTTTTCCTTCACCGCTGAGCACATGATAGGTCAACACTAACATTAACAATTGCATTGGTGCCCCCGGTGCGGATGGGATGTAGTTTTTTTTTAGTTTCATCTATACAAAAGGTGCTCATAATGTTAATGGTTATTCACATTTGTTATCTAGTGTGTAATTTCATATTAACAAATAAAATAAAACTTGTACCTATGTCAACACGTAATACACTTCTTCGATATAAGTAACAATATTCACATCTAAGTCTTACGAAATCCAAAAAACAAACGTTTTTACGATAATCATTCTGTGTGCCGTTTGCCGTTATAACGCCTCGGTGTCGAGCAGCCGTTATTGACGTTACCGATAGCGGAAATTGGAGCGTGAGCTTGCACGGCGATTCGCGTTCCCTCCGCGCCACGTGTATAATTTATTCCGATCCGATCGATCCCAACGGCCCGCGACTCGGGCGGCCGATAGCGTCGAAGAGGTGGCAACGGAACACGGTCCGCGAAGGCTCTGGTTGCAATCCGGCGAAGACTCCGACAATTCATCTCCAAAAAACTTTTATACCCGTCTGTGCCAGAAGGAGGGTTATGTTTTTCGAGAGTATGCATGTTTGCATAATTGTTTGCCACGCTCTGCAGCCTGAACGCCTTGATGGAATTTAGCTTGAGAGGTGTCGCTAGATTCGTATTTACTGTGAGAGTATCACAGGTTATATCAAAATCATTTTCAAATCACACACAAAAGCAGTCGGGGGTTTTTTAGTTTCTTAAATTATATCTACTTGTTTAACAATACACTGAACGTTTGTTGATTCTCTACCTGATTTTGAACAGCTCGCTGATTGATGTATGTCCGGAGGCCGGTGTCACACATTGGAGACAAAAACAAACGCAGTGAAAAAATAATTTTTGAAATTACCACGTTCTGAGGTTACAAACTAAAAAGGAAACAACTGAATTGAGAACCTCCTTTTATTAAATAGATTGAAAAAAAATACTAACAGTGACGGTAATATAAAATATTCGATAACCTTGTAGTGTATTAGCTTTTTTTCTTTTTTTCATTAGAGGCATATTTTTAGTTATAATAGAATTACGTTTTCTATTTCGGCGTCTCTGTAATTAGTATTAGCTATACTTTGTTTTATCGAGCTAAGAAGGTAGAAATATAAATACTTATACCAAATCACCGTAGTTTTACTTTGCACAACAATAACACTGGTGTAATTACTTATTTTATAACTTTAATATCACTAATGAAACACCACTTGATATCACTAATGAAACACTACTTCTTGATGACAGCCAGAGAAAGACCAAGACGAAGACCATGAAATGCTTCTTGCACCTTCATTTATACCTCACAGAATGACACTTTTAGTGTTGCCAACAACCTCAAGGAATAACTTCCTTTAGTGTTGCCAACACGGCCTTCCTGCACTGTGCATGTCCCAGGCACAATGCAAAACCAGTCGCCGGGAACAAACATGACAGAATTAACTGAAAACAACATCTTGTTTTTAAAAATTTGTGTTATACAGTACTACTGCTCGGCCATTCCTTTCCTTAAATACTTTCCAGAAATTCTATTATGTTGAATTCTATACGATTCATTTAGTCTTATAATACTTTAAGATATCCTAATTGTCTAATGGAAAACGTTTATTCTAGAAAACCCAAAGGAAACTGTTCATAAACCGTTTGTAACACACATAAACTACTTTAGACATAAACTGCCCCGCAAAAATAATAAGCTTAAATATATTGTACCGGATAACCCTAAACATTATCTTTAGGCTTAGACTCTGTCTAACGAGATTCATCACTCCCTTAATCCGGAGTAGCGCCTGTTCCAGTTCACACCTTTAGACTAAAGTAGAGACTGCTTCAGCCCACTACTCCGATTCTGGTGAGTAATACTGTCATCTCTAGGTTATCCACTACATGCTCAACACTCCCTTAATCCGGGGTAGCGCCTGTTCCAGTTCACACCTTTAGTCTTAGGTAGACTGCTTCAGCTCAGTACTCTGATTATGGCGAGTAATACTGTCACCGCTAGGTTATCCACTAGCTGCTCTTATAATGTTATTAAGACAGCAGGTAACATGGGCTTATAAAATTAACTAAAAGTTTACCTTACCAACACGCTTCAATTATAAACTATAACCTAGATAACATCCCAGTTATCAATCTTAATCCACAGTTTCATGTATTTCCATTTGATCGCCACTCATAACAAACCTTAGCCGTCCCTTTAAGCTTATTCAAAGTCTGGTAACGTATCGTACTATGATTCCACGAAAACTTTAATGCATAAGATTCTATTATGTCAATCTATTTTTTTTTTTCATTACTATACATTACACTCGTAGGGCGCGAATACAAACCACACACGACTTAAATCCCACTTCTGATGTTAGCTATACTTTGTTTTATCGAGCTAATAAGGTAGAAATATAAATACTTATACCAAATCACCGTAGTTTTACTTTGCACAACAATAACACTGGTGTAATTACTTATTTTATAACTTTAATATCACTAATGAAACACCACTTGATATCACTAATGAAACACTACTTCTTGATGACAGCCAGAGAAAGACCAAGACGAAGACCATGAAATGCTTCTTGCACCTTCATTTATACCTCACAGAATGACACTTCTTTTAGTGTTGCCAACAACCTCAAGGAATAACTTCCTTTAGTGTTGCCAACATTAGTAATTGTGTAGGGCCACGCAGCAGTCTTCACTGTTGCACGAATGGGCTGGTCCGTCTGGATAGGTGGCACGACCTCACAGAAGATTGCCTGATGAGTGAGGTAGCCGGGGTCCACCTTATTAAAAGGAGGCAACGCATCTGCTATCCTACGGGTGTTGCAAATATCATAAAATAAGGGCGGCGGTTATTACTTAAAATCCATTTGATTTTCATCCGTGATATCTGCTTAAACCCGTAGGTTACGTTAATTGTGATATTGAGCTTATGTTGACGCAAGTGACCCACCGTTATAAACGTATTGTAGCAATAAAACATCTTGCATCCGTCATTAGCTATCATTGTAAGTCAAACGGTATTATTGAAGCCATCGTAATATTTATCGCCCGAACATAAAAATGATGAAATGCGTTGGGGACTTTCGAAGTCAGGGAAACGAAGACAGCGGAGACAGCGGTAACTTGTAATATCGACTCGGGAATCAATGTTGGGGATGACACAGTATTCCACTTAAATTCTGATTTATCAAACTAACTTTAGCGGTAACCTAATGGCTTCGAATTTGACTTCTGGCTTCATGTCGGGGATACGAGACACAATAACAGACATTGGGTCTTGTATACCTTACGAATCGTGGTAACTAATTAACTTTATACGTGTTATTCATTAAAGAGAATCAACACCAGATTATATAAAGTATACTCCATACTTTAGATACAAACATCACGCGCGTATGTTTCGGTAGGTGACCAATTAAAAAACTCACGCGATGTTGTGCTCTAACTTATTTTAATAAAAAAAGTATCATATTAAAAGTATCATCCAACTTGCTACAATCACCTGACCCACCTGCCCTCCGTTTCCCGTTCGCACAGCTAATGAATGCCTAGTTCACGGTCAGAGAAATGTTGTGAATTGTTTGATAGGCGTAAAATTAAAATCAGCGGCGACCTTTATTTACACTTTAACCATCAAATACGATCAATTCGAGGACTGACGAGAATGCATCTTTTGTATACATGTATATAATTTATATAAACTGCTCGAATTCTGTCACGTCCATAACTCTAGGAGCTCTATAATCATCCTCATCCAACATTATAAATGCATTTTTTTTATGTGAAAGTTGCCAAGCGAGCAGGTGGTTCACCTGATGTTAAGTGAATACCACCGCCCATCGACATCTGCTACAGCCAAGGGTTTGCAGATGCGTTGACAACCTTTTGAAAATTTCTTATCATTTAAATTTGCAAAAGATACGCGCTCTCCACCTTGTAAATATAAACACGACATAAACTTTATCACATTGACTTTCGAAGGAGAGAACTCCCAAAGAATCGTCGCCAACAATGGCATCCCTCGAGAAAATTAAGCATACCTTTCGGGGCCGAACAGTTAACTCTCCACTTTATCTTGGTCCCGGGCGCGATAAATCTCCGCGGCGTATCTGGCGCGATTTACGCGAAGCGATTCGCCGCTGGAAAGAATCCCGGGAGGCCGGAGTTGTGTAAAGTAAAGTAACAGCCTAGCCTCACTGCTGGGCAAGGGCCTCCTCTGTACAGAGAAACCTTTTTTTTTTTTTTTTTTTTGTATGGGGGGAAATCTTCGTAAGATACCCTGTGATAGGGTTATGTGGGGTTCTTACCCACTAAAACCCCCTCGGTACTAAATCTCCTACGGAACGCACCGGTGTCCCTCGGTACTGGGCGTGAGCACGCCTCGGAGAAGGGTTGAACCTTCCCCGGTTCCCTCGCCATCTTGCAGCATCTCGAGGCCAGCAGCGAGGCTCGCTGTACAGGGAGACCTAGGGCATAGTCCACCACGACTGTACATATCTTCGAAATGTTATTTTGTTACGATTTCGAAAATATGCAGATTTCCTCACTATTTTTTCACCGCTGAACACGTGATAAGTCAGCACTCGAAATTAACAATTTCGTCGGTACCGGCACTGGGAATCGAACTCGGTTTGCTCGAGTATATTGAATTGAAAGCGAGCGCTCAGACGATGAGTTATCACGGCTCTTAATGACGGTTTAATTATGCTTAATTACGGAATTATGGACAAGTAATATTGTGATTGTGGTCGGCCTGAATCCTAAGATCTAGCACCCACCCAGTTTTTATTTTTGTTTCTATTTCTAATTAACATTTTTTTACTTTTACGTTTTTTCTTATTATAGGGGGGTATTAGAAAGGCTCTCAACAAAATGCGCTTTAACAAAAATACCCCGAATAGAACTACCCACAAATGCAAACCAAAAGCGTCTTCACCACACCAGACATCCGTCAGCGACGCCGATCCAATCTTAATATAGTTAAATTAGCCGCCAAAATCAGGCAGTTTCACAACGCACCGTTGTTTCGTTATCGACGTTTTTTAATCCCGTTATATTTCTGTTTACTTCCCCGTTGCACCATAAAGGCCGTCGTAAAAGCGAAAGATACAACCGAATAGTTAACCTATCCGACAGACGGTATTCTTATTTATCTATGGTATCCTATAAAACTGAACGTATCGCGTGACTATAAAATGTTGCATTCATAGTTTCCTTAATACACTAACCTATATGCAGGGGGTGAATGTGGTGTTAAACGTTTTATTTGAAGAAGAAGAAGAAGAAGAAGAAACTTTTATTCACGGTCTAAGCACAATAGATACATAGAACACTTAAAAATAATAATGTAACTACACATTATGTAAAATAAAATTAGAATAACTTAAAATAAATGTAAACATAACAAAAAAACAAAATAATAATAATAATAATAAGTGAAGGTCTGTGTGTAGCAGCATAAGACCGTGAAACGGACGCATATTATTCTTAGCATAAATTTCGCTGGCCGCTTAACACAAGCTTCCTATGGTTTTGAGTAACCGCCGACACGTCAATGCATTGCCAGGCATAGATGTCACCAGTGGCACACCACACTTTTCCGTCTAGATGAAAAAATATCCACTCTTAGGCTTACTCTATATGAGTGTGATATGTGCCTGATATAGTTGGTATTGGTAAGCTTAAGTGATAATCGGCCGGCCATATAGCTCGTAGAGCCGATAACCGATGGGGCAGAAAGGTTCTCCAGTGGCGGCTTCGTCCTGGCCATAGCAGTGTAAAACGACCCTTCCTCTAGATGCAGTGAAGACGTTTGCAAATGTGCGGGAAGTCGATGGATGCAGGTGGCTCAGGATCGTGCTTCGTCACAGTCTAGAGGAAGTCTGTTCAGCAGTGGACTTTAAAAGGCTGAAATTATTATGATGATGATGACATATTTTAATTTGTTAAAAAAAATTCAACCGCTTCATTTTTTCATGTGAAAAGTTGTCAAACGAGCAGATGGTTCACCTGATGTTAAGTGAATACCGCCGCCCACGGACATCTGTTACATACGAGAGTTCTAGATGCGTTGACAACCTTTTGATAATTGGGCTCCGGCTACCTCACTCACCAGACGAAACGCGAAAGTAATATACTTCCAGTTTACGTCGGTCTTCTGTGAGGTCGTGGTACTTACCCGGACGAGCCTGCCCATTCGTGCAATAGACGAGACTGCTGCGTGGCCCTACCACCGTAATTCTGCTTCATTCGCTTCATTGCTTATTACATACAAACGGAAATGTGTCAGAGTAAATTCATTAGATTTTTATGAATATATCTTATGTTGTATTCTCCTTTTATAAAATTTTGTATCTTTCACAACCCGTGGTTGACTGGTAGAGAAGGTGTTTAGGTGTTAAGACCGCCCTTTGTCACCTTTTTTATAACTAAGCTTAAATAGATTATTAAAAAAGAAATTTCGTTTTTTTAATGGTAGTACAGACTGCATTGCATGCAAATCAACTGCTATGGGTCACGGATGGGTTGTTTCTTAACGGAGTTGGGTACATACATGGGCAGTGCCCATAAAAGGGGTCGGAGTGGAAACCTATCACTATGATTGCACAGATGCCCTTTACGTTCCCCGTACGTCGGATTTTATGCGTACCAATAAAACGCACTCTGAGGTCGCCGGTTGATTGGGTTCGTCGAGAATGCTGTTAGATGCATCTCGTTTTAATTTGTTATTCGTCTATCAAGGTCTGCCAAGTTGCACAAAACTTTTGAATGGTCTAAAATAAATTGTAATCTTAATCAAATTAAAAGTACTCTAAATTATGAGCACACGTGGAAATCATTGCTACTGAAAAATACCAACTTTAATGAGATGCCAAATTATGAGGAAGTACTTTATGACTCAGTTGACGCATGTGCTGAGCGATAGACTTCGTCCCTGCGGGTCGCGAGTTCGATTTTTACCCGTGGCACGTATTTGTAGGTCATACAGATCACTATTCCGGATCAGGACACCTGTCCATCTTAGTTTAGACTATGCAATACGAATTATCTCACCTACATTTCGCTAAGGGTAATGTAAAAAAACTGCTATCATCTGAAAGGTCTTACACGTAAAAACTCTGCGCATGTGGGTTTTATCCGGAGCGTATTTCTAAACGATGATCAGTTATATTTCAAATTCACGTGATGCTAGCGAATGAACGGTTCGGCTTCGTCTCGACACGAATATTGCTGATTGTTAAATAAACACACTGTCGCTTGTTTCCGTTGTGAAAAAAAAAACTTAAAAAAACTTTTAGTACGTCGGGAATTCGAAGACGAATCCGTACTCGTAAAATAGTCTCATTTAACGATGTCCGAGTGTACTATTCACGTGAATACAAGAAAGAATTATGTCGGATATGGCTCCCACGCTAAGCGAATGAACGTTAAAGAGTATACTAGCTTTTACGCCTACGACCGTTTTACTTTTTCCGAATAAAGCTTTTCTTTGTAAGTACGGTCGTATATGAATTTGTGATATTTCTATTATTATTTTTTTTTATTTTTTATTATAGGACACATTTTTTACACAAAGTTCTCTAGTCCGAAACTAAACAACGCTTGTACTATGGGTACTAGAAAACCGATAGACATACTTAAACATACTTTTCTTTTGTAAATAAATACACATTATACATATATAAACACCCAGACACTAGAAAAACACTATGCTTATCATATAATATTTTTTCAGTAGTGGGGATAGAACCCACATTATTGTAAATCTAAGGAGCGGTGTGGGCTGGCGGCAGGTAGCGGTGGTTGCCATGGAAACTGAATATTTTATTCCGGGTCGTGTACCAGATGATTCGTGAGCTTGTTATGTGATCGAAACAAAGTTGCTGTTGAATAATCAATGACTTTGTATTGACTGTGTTAGGGCCACGCAACAGGGTTCACTGTTGCACGAATGGGCAGGTCCGTCCGGGTAATTACCACGACTTCGGAGGATGAGGAAGTGTTATTTTTCTGCGTTTCGTCTGGCGAGTGATGTAGCTGGGGCCCATTTTGTCAAAAGGTGGGAACGTACCAAAAAAAAACTTATGCGAGGCCTTCGCTCATCGTCGTTACTACTATTAAAAGACGTTTATAATTTTGTCTTTATGACTTGTCTTGTTTGACTTAATTACTGGCTACCTTCTGGGCCACGATGTTCTGCTCGTTAACTATTATTTATATATCGCCCGTCAGTGCCATCGTCATTGGCGGATTACAGCCGAGTTTTTATTAGCAATTTAAAAAAAAAAGACAGCGTCGTTTCAGTATTCTAAGACACGATTGAAAGACGTTGGAAAGCAATACAGTATATTGTATAATAGAGCGCGGAGGCGAATGTGCCGGCCGTCTAATGAAGCGCTCGGTGATAAAGTGCCCCGTTCTATTCTGAAACTGGGCTATCTCCGGGCCGATTTTACAAAGTTATCTTTTTATTCCGCATTCCTTGTGTTTTGCTCTAAATAAAAAGATCGCGTTAATCGTCGTCGCTCCGTCCGTCTCGCTCGCGTTAAGGGGCAGTGCCGTCTTTTCCTTGTACGCTTAATTAATATATCGTTTAGTTGAAATGTTAGATTTTTTTATTTGAGAAGGTGCCGGCTGGTGGCACACCTGATTTTAAGCGATAACCGCCGCCCATGGACAATTGCAACGCTCTTTGCAAGGATTGCAGATGCGTTGTCACCTTTTAATAAAGTGGGTGTCCATATTTTATCGTTGACTCTTGTGGGCGACGGATGGGATTTTGTGTATCACGAACACATCTGAAACCGTGCCTCTATTCGATCGATCATAATCGAGTTAAATTGAATCGCACGAAATCGAGAATGGTATCGATTTCTACGCGTGTTTTGAATTTGAAAATGTAATTTGTTTATTTTTTATTTAGAAATTGAATTCAAAAGAATGTTTACTATACGCGTTCCCGGTTTGATCGAATATTAAGTCGGAGTGATACTGTTTTGACGAAGCTATCGCTTCAAACTTCAGGGTTGTGTAGTAGTGACGCAATTTTTACAGGGGCACAATATCGCTGCGCACTTGTCTACGGCCGCAAAAGTACGACGCCATTGCTCTAGGGCATGCGCTAGGCGCAATAGTTACGCGACGCATTTCTAAGTGCGTTCAACTGAAGGCTCACTTGACAAAATTATGCGACACGTTATCCCACTCATAGGGAGGAAGTACGCATTAATATCAACTCAATAGCAAGTACCCGCCGAGGAAGCATTCGCTATGACGCACAGTTTTTTTTATGGAATACTTACGACCCGCCCCGGCACGGGTGCTATGTATTGTATTGTATATAAGTAACATTTAAACCCTCCTCTTCAATCACTCTATCTAGTAAAAAAAACTGCAACAAGATCCGTTGCGTAGTTTTAAAATCTAAGCATACATAGGGACAGACAGACAGACAGCGGGACGACTTTTTTATACTATATAGTGAAGATGGCAAGTGAACTGGCCGGTCATCTGGTGTTAAGTGATAAACACCGCCCATAGGTATTTGGAACACCACGTAGGGTTGCAGATGCGTTGCCACCATGCTTTTAATGAAGTGGGCTCGCTTACCTCACTCACCAGACGAAACGTAGGAGTATAACAATGCCTGGTAGCTGGGGAAGTACCAAGACCATTCGTGCAACAGCGAAGATTGGTGCGTGTAAATCCTATGGTTAAAGCTGTTGCGTCAGTCGATGAAGACCCCTCGAATAAAGGCTAGTCGCGATTTCTATGGTGGAGAACACAAATAATTTCTGCATACCTATCAACTGTTTGCAAAGACACCTCGTGAATGGTTTCTACAGACAACACAGGCTGCATTGTCGGTACATAGCGTAAAGAATGATAATGAATGAAATCAGCGCTGTGTCCCAATTAACACACGGTGTGTCCCAACTAATACACGTCAGAATATACAGGACGTAAGTGATGAAAGAATATCTAAAGAACTAGTAAAGTAAAAATGACAGCCTATATAAGTCCTATTAGGAAAAGGACTCTTTTGACAGTGGGCACATATTTATTTTCATTATTTCGGAAATGGTTATTTTTCCTTCTCGAGTATATTAAGACAGAAGTGAGTTATAACTGCTTTATTGGATGGCGGAGAATAGTTTTTGTGCGCTTAATCCCCCTCAGATGCCTCAAGTAAGAAATGGTGAGATGCAGCTTAACAGCTCGGGAGGAAAATTTATGTAGTTGGGCCGCGTCATCTTGCGTCTTGATAGTAGCAACAGAGAGCAACCCTCCATTTCGCCACTCCTGATTCCGTTTGATTTACGAGCCCAGTTCGGTGTCGGAGTCTACTCAAGCCTCGATATCTTTTGGCCGATACGAACTTCGCTCGACGGCAACAATGATGAAACTTCGTTGTTTAAGTAGCCGTTGTTGAAACACTTGGAAGCTATTGTACTAATCTGTACAAATTGCTTAAGTTAGTCTGAAATTTTTAGATGAAGTACCTGATCTGATGGTACTTGGAGTACTTGTAAACACCGCTTATGTCATCATTATTCTCTCAGCTGTCTCTAGTCCGCTACTAAACAAAGACTCCACATAGGTCTTATAAGTTTTAATATATTACAAGGAATATAAATACGAGCATGCTTTGGATTGCGTCTCGGTATACCTAAGAAAATATTTTTACCATTTCATGTATGTATGAGTCAATATTTTATAATTAGACAAATCGGGGGCGTTAAACAAAATAACGTTTGTATGAAATTTGTTTAGTTGAAAAATGTATATTTTTGGGCTTAACTTGAAGTGGTGGTTTGTTGCCAAATAAAAGGTATGTTTCTAAACAGAACACCAACAATCAAACATTAATCTATTATGTTCTCTCTCACGAAGGAGTTATTTGTACATCAAGCAACCTAACGCCTTTTTGCAATTTCTCTAGGATGATGTAAAACGGCAATTAGTTCCCGGCGTCTGACCACAGACGATCCATGCATCCTTATCCCGCGTCTGACCGAGTTTAATTAATTCTTACTGAGTTTACTTGTGTTTTGTATGTACGTTTCAATCGAAAACACACTGTTATGCAATATAAAGTAACGGTCAACACGAGAATAGAAGACTTCACGATAAATTACATGGATTTCGTGAGGCAACATCAAGTTCTTTCCCAAGGGAACTCGACACTTATCTCCGTATAAATAGTTTTGCGGTCGAGATTATGTAATACTATGTAAGTCACAGTCGAGATACTCGCCAGTGGGTAAAAGTTGTTCTCTGTCAGATAACAAAGCCCGCCCGTTATGGGAAAATATTAGTAACACTTTTCCTCCATTCCGTAAACTATTTTTTTTAATCGGAAACTTCCTTTCGCTTGAACACAGCCCCAATAAATGGTCGGTGACAACGTGCTGTCCTTTAGTCAGTGATTCAACACTCCCAGTTTTTTAGTGGGGCAAAGCTTGACTCGATTTGTAAACTCTTTCTACAACTTACACTTCGTACTTTAAATTAGTGAACTTTTACAAGTTTTTATTAGATTTATCAGTATTGTTTATATTTGTATTGTTTATGCATATTTGAATGTGCATATTATGTTTTAATATAATGACACCAATTGAATTTTTAATATATGTACTTCATGACTATTGTTCTGCACTTGCAAGACCCGTGACTGCTGCTGGTTTTATATACAAATAACTTTGTATATTTTTTATCATTAAAAAAAGATAACAAGATCGCAAAGTTTCTTCTCTGGTTAGGTCGTAAAATAAGCCTATGTTGAATTGAGATCTTAGCTTTGATTTTGATTAACAGCAGTTTGGAAAGACCACTAATAGGGAAATTTTCAAACACATAAGAAGCGATGCCATTACAAGACTTATAGAATGGACTTATGACACAGTCTTCTGAACAGGATCGTGTGCCCACGATAATAATTAGACAAATTTTATGGTTTCTACATCAGGTATAAATGATTCCTCATCATCATCGTTTTAGCCGTTTTGTGTCCAATGCTAAACATTGGAATCGCACTACTCATCGATCACATGTACCGGATTCGTGAGCGGTTGCGCAAGTAGTGCAGAGTCTACCGTTCTCCGACGGGGCCCCTCCTTAATCTGGCTGCTCGGGAATAACCGGCTGACTCATTCGGCCTCGCCTAGCGCCCGTCGATGGATTTATATCACGATCTACGTTCCCCACGCGTGTTGGCAATCAGGAGAGACAGTTCTCCGTGGTTTAGTACCTAGTTTTACTTTCTTTTTTTTAAAAAACGGCTGGTTGTGTTTTCACGTGTTCCTGGCTTTATAAGAGGAATTACTTTCCCTTTTCAGGGATCAAAACGGTATGCATAAGTGCAGCTCTGCCCATTTCTAATTTTAAAAAGAGGATGAATACAATTAAAGTAAAGTACCCGGAGGACCAGGAGGTTTGTTTTTTTTTTTGGTAAATCGTGTATTTTGGAAATTACATTTAGATTAATTATTGAGTAATGAAATATGCATAATATTTTTCGATCTTACCGACGTATGAACCGAAATACCGAACTGATGTTTTTCACAAAAGAAAGAACTAAAAAAAAGGGAAAAACATAACAAAATAATAAATCGACAAAAAATTAAAAATAAAGAAGCAATGATCTGGAATCGAAAAAAAGTAAAAAAATAAATGTGTATATGATCGTGACGCGAACCACGGCCGTCTGTTTTGGGGCCGCCCGATTACCGACAGAGCTATTATGAAATTTTCTCTTGCGGCGAAATTTACCGTCATATTCGAATTATATTTTTCATTCCCTGAAAACAGGGATAAAATGGCATTTTCCAAAAATGAAACCTAGCTAAATCCATTTTTTGCCCCCGAATCTACGCACATACTAAATTTCATGAAAATCGCTGGAGCCGTTTCCGAGATTCCGGTTATATATATATACAAAAATTGCTCGTTTAAAGGATAAGATTTCACATTTATCGAACGAGCTTACGTTCCTGATGTCTGGTTCAAAATTATACCCGTACGTTTTTGCAATACCAACCTATTCGTAAGCCCATTTAAAATGCCCTCTATTTGTGATGTTGAATACGACCACCACGTCAAAGTCCCGCGTGAGACGTGGTCACACTGCTCCGTATCTGGCGAAAGCCCGGCTTAGCTTTTTTTTATTGTCGCGTTTGATCGAGTGACGGCATTGCGTTGCGAGATTTTGTGTTATTAATTAGGCCGCGTTATGCGTGCCGGAGCGTTGTGTGTGAATAATAATTTGGTAGATATTGCTTCCAAGAGGCAGACGGGAAAAGGGCTGTTGTTAATAGAACTAGTCTAAATATCGGTTGACGGATTTTAACGAGGATGGCACGATTGGTGCAGATGCTAATTTTGGTTCCGGATCCGTATATCTTGAGTTCGATTCCCGCACGGACAGTGTTTTTAAGACCTTCAGAATCGTTCGACATGTTGGTCAAATAAAAAAATCATTGCATGTAGTTTTAGTATTTCATTTAGGTATTTTCATGTTAACCAGAACGTACTTTTATTATAACGGTATTTATATGGCTATGTAACTATATTGAAATAGATTTTATCGGTTCGATAATGAAACATAAATATGTGGACAAAGCTGTATTTTATATGAAGCTTATTACATACTATGTTAAATACCATTACTATATTTTTTAGTTTGATGACTACATGGAAATCAATCGCTAAATATAAATTTTTATGCTCCTATACACAGCTAAATAGGTTAAAGCGACAGACATGTAAACATCGATATTAAACCTTATTTATAGCAGATAAATATTTGAATTTAAAAAAAGGTGACTTAGCGCAGTTGCTAGGGTACATATTCGATTTTGAACAGCCGACAAATAGTACAATTACAGTGTTTGTCTGTTTACAGTACAAGTGAAACACCTTTATATGATATACTACGTTTTATTCGCCTTAAAAACTTTCCCAAATCTGCAGTAGAGCATTCACTATTGCTGTAGTCGATTTACTATTAATATATTGATACAGAATTAACAGGCATTGTATCTGTTTTGAGACACCTATAAATAAATAAATATGTATTATTTATTTGTAGGTGGTTTATTTATTTATTTATAGGTGGTGATCTTCTGTATATAAATATATTTTAATTTGAATATGGTATAAGGTATCGGATACGTATATTGGATTGACGCAGGTCGGGGAGATGACGACAGTACGATCTTACGTGATATATCGCTTAAGAAAGTGAGCATTCGGAACCGTAAAGTGCGAAGATATATCGTTATGCGAATGCGGGATACGCCGCCGCGTACGTGGGCCGCTGATGTATCGTCGCATTTGATGCGAAACGGGCCTCGCGTATGTTGTATCGTTGCATTTGGCTATGGGACTAGGAATTTCACTTTGCGTCTGCACATTAAAGTGTCCGTACGATGCCATTTCTTTCAACCTGCTACAAAAACGGAGGAAGTTCTCAATTCGACTGTATTTTATTTTTATTTTTTCATGTTTGTCACCTCCGAACTTTCGACCGAGTGAACAGATTGTGATGATTCTTTTTTTATTTGAAAGCTGGTGCTTCCCATTTGGTCCCATAATAAATTCACTGGTATTGGATCTTGGGCTCCTTAGATACGAAGGGACCTCCTGAAAATCAATTATTAAATTAACACAGAGCGAGATATCTGAAGTCGGTTTTGTTTTCCGTTAATAGGAAAATTGACTTGTTCAGGCGATGACATGACCCAAGACTACGAGGTAGCTCTAAAAACTGTGATATCTTTGAAAACGGTTTATATTTCTTGCTAGTATAATAAACATGTTTCTATCTACTCGTAATCTGTTTGTTAGCCACGATGCTAGGATAGTTTTATAAAGAAACCCCGAATTTGAAATTGGATGACTTCATGACTTTCAGAACACGTACAGGTTTACTTTTGTGGCGAAAATGCACAGTGCCCCGTAAAATAGATCTGGATAGCATTCTTGGTCGAATAACATAATTCGCCTGACGATCCACTAAATCCCCGCAAAGACGAACGCAACTGTTTGCCGAGACTATCTCATAAACGTGCTGGAGTGTCTAAATCAAGGATGAGCAACGCGCGGCCCGCTGGCTGCTTGACCCCTTAAACATGTTTATGCGGCAATCTTTACTTTTTTTAATTTTATATTTTTTTATTCTAATATATATTATAAATAAAGGTTCGTAAATTATTATGTGCGGCCCGCCAATAAAATTTGAAATTGTATTGACCCACTGATTAAAAGGGTTGCTCACCCCTGGTCTAAATGATCTTTCGAAAATCACTGGAGTATTTGATTCAGTTGTTACGGTCAATACTTATATTACCATGGACGTTATTTACGCGACTGTTTATTGGATGTTTACGAATTAATATATTTCTTAAAAATTGTCCTCGATGACTCCGTGGCGCAGTTGCCCAGGTATTGGCTACGGCGTCGGGGGACGTGGGTTTGATTCCCACACGGGACAACTATTTGTGCGACCCACAGATAGTTGTTTCGCATCTGGGTGTTTGTCTACGTGAAATTTATGTTTGTAAAAGCGTCCTTACAACACAAGATACTGTTATCCTAAAGTGAGTGCAATGCTTTTTTAAAATAACTAACTAAAAATAATAAAATAAATTCCGACACAACGAACTCTACAACATCCACGACCTAAATCCATACAATGATTTGATTATTCACTCAAGTACACCAGAGTACAGCGATAACATACTAACAAATTTACCGCCCTATATATTTTTTAACTCCTAAAATCTCTCAGAGTTCAACCTCCCTTATAACATTAACATAGATCGTCCTTTAATGGCAATTAGAGTCTGACGGACGCGGCGTGGGCGACACTGCGTTTCGGACGGCGTCCGTCCCACATCGCCGGCCGACTCCAGCATCCCACGGCTGGCTCAACCGATTTAGATAATGCGGGCATCGTAACCGGGACAACAGCTGTTGCACCATTTAACATACATTCCGAGGGAGGGGGGCTATAAAAATCCCCAGCACATTACGATGTACGCGGGGTCTTGAAATATGAATTGGGATTATTATTGTTATGTAATAAAATAACGTTATATAGGTATAGCAATTTATAGCTTACTATGTAACTGTGATGGTCAATTTTTTTTTATATGAGAAAGTGGCAAACGCGCTGGCGGTTCACCTGATGTTAAGTGATAACTGCCGCCCATGGGCACTTGCAACACCCGTAGGGTGTTCTAGCGTTGCCACCTATAAATAAATTGAGCCCAGGCTACCTCACTCACCAGACGAAACGCAGAAGTGTAACACTTCTTCTTTCGCCGGTCTTCTGTGAGGTCGTGGAACTTACCCGGACGGGCCTGCCCATTCGTGCAACAGTAAACGCTGCTGCGAGGTCCTCGCACAGAAAAAAATGCCGGGCTCAATGTCTGCGAGCGCCCGCTTTTAATTCAATATACTCGATAAACCTGAATTCAAATCTCGGTGCCAGCACCAATAAAGTAATTAATTTTAAAGTGCTGAATCATCACGTGCTTCGTGGTGAAGGAAAAAGTCGTGAGGAAACTGTTGTCACTTATCGTCAGATGAACCGCCGGCTCGTTTGCAACCTTCGCATTTTTAACATTTTCGAAATACCTAATAACGAAATGAAATATGTATTTCGAAGATATGTGTAGTCTGCCGCCAATCCGTAGTGCGGGCGAGTGGTAAACTATGCCCTATTACCTTCTATACAGAGGAGACCTTTACCCAGAAGTGGGACTGTATCAGCTGTTACTTTAACTAACTCTTTACCGCCCTCAGTGGCTTAGCATTTGAATCGTTAATTTTTCCAGTTAAATCTGGAATAACTACATAACTAACTCTAATATTTTGCAGCAAATCTGTTAACCGGCATCATAGTAAGATAACGGTACGAGTTACGCAGTTGTAAAGCTTGTCTGTTATCATAATCTTTTCTATTGAATTCATCTTAGTCATATGTATTTGAGTTCATATAAATAGTGGATTTCCTCAAGATTGTCTCGCAGATAAGAATCAACGAGGTGCTTACCTCACGGGTATATGTCTGATTTCAAGGCCGCGGCTATGTGGGTCGTCGGTTCGACGCGAGCGCGCCGCTTGTTTGTACGGCCACCATCCATTAGAGCGACGCCCCGGATACTTCGGCGCGTTGCGAAAGATCCGCGGATCCGAATGGAAATCCGCGCGACGATCCGCCGCTTGATTGATACATCAATCGTGATCCGCGCAAGATCCGCTTAGAGCAGAGAGCCCTGTGTGTCGCAACCTCTCGTTTGGATAATTTCACGCGCGACGATGTCCTATGACGGTTCAGTGTCAGCTGACGATGTGGTTCGGGATTTGTGTCAGCTCTGTGTGTATTGTAGCCGAGATTAGGCCGTACTCCTTTTAACTTAATGATATGTTACTGACGCATAGTAACCATAATATGTATATGAGATACTATTTCTTTAGTGATTTGGATGACACAGCAATCAAAATACAGTTGGGTTACTCTGTAATAAAAGAAACGAAAAAGAAAAGAAAGGGAAGCACAATAACGAAAGAAAAAAAACAATTTCGATTCCTAAATCACTATTGTTATAATTACCTGTCTATGTGTATATTTTACTAAATTGTTTTCTTATAACAGCTAAATTCTTTCTCCGTTTTAATTCGACGTCAACCGTAGATACGAAAAATAAATTTTATCATCGGTCTATTTTTCAGTTTAGCACAATAATTATAATTTAATTATTCAAAATAATAAAATATTTAAATAAAAGAAATATTATATATTAATATATTATTATTATTATTAGTTCATTAGAAGCTTCATTAACATCTATTCAGTACTATTTGCGTGGAAGAGTAACAAACATCCATCCATACATACAAACTTTCGTTTATAATATTAGTAAGGATACATCAGACTAACACATAGGCTATAATTTTTATGCATATCTATCTTTCTGTCTGGATTTTACGTCTTCAGCCTACGCAGACGTAGTCGCGGGCAGCAGCTAGTATTTTAATATACGTCCGCTGATGGCTTCGTTTATCGACTGTCTCTTGATAGAACCGTAAATTAACTTTTGTCTGCCTTTCAGAAACCATCAAAGCCACCATTCGTATAAATCATTCAGGTGCTAAAGATACGCGATTAATTTTGTAAATTGGCACGCAGTCCACAATAATGTAAGACCTCACCTACGCTATGTGCATTACACTGTGAACATACCTCAAATTCTCCTTTAACCTACACATCTGTCTATATATCTGCCGACGTAATACAATGTTGTACAGTCTTCGCGTGTCAAGATGTCACTCGCGCCAGACTCTTCCCGAAATAGTCGAGGTGCAACGTCGGGTCTATTTTAACATTCAATTTATCGTCTCACCGTCGCGTCTGCTGCGATATCTTCGAATTTTTTGTTGCAAGTTAACGAATTGGGATTGGCTTAAAATTTTAAACTCGCTATTTTACCTTTTTATCGTGTGCGTATTGGTGAAGGGAAACCTCGTAAGGAAAACAGAATATTTTCGATACAATAACTCAGCCCAGGAAATTTGTTTCGGCGTCCTCCCTAAGATTTGGTGATTGCTTCTGAGAAATTTTGAGGCGCTGATTACGTTTTTTTTTTGTAGTTTTTGTTAAAACATTGCCCTCATTTAAAGATAACATTATCCTGCGTTGTGAGGACTTTTTACAGACATACATTTCGCGTAGACAAATGCGAAACAACTATCTGTGGTTACACCAATTGATGTATTTCTATAGACTGCTATCTCTTTCCGTATCATACGTTCTAAATCATCTGTCACATTCAGTTATATGTGTCATATAATGTTAAGCGAAATGGGTCGCACATATCGTTGTCTCGTCTGGGAGTCGAACCCACGACCCCCAACGTCGAAGCCAATACCTTGGCAACTGCGCCACGGAGTCATCGAAATCACTATTCAAACCTGATCAAATTATTTGGAAGATGTCTGAAGTCTGCCAATTTGCGGTGGGGTCTGTTATTGGTCTGTCAGTGAGCAGTGTAAAGTTAAGTTATAAAGGCCTATTATGTTCTTATTCTCAATTTTACTATAATCAATTGTCTGGTGTGATATCCATCTTCTTTTGTTTTTCTTTTTATAAAAACATTGTCACTTTAGGGTAACATTATCCTGTGTTGTAAGGACGTTTTACAAACATAATTTCACTCGGATAAACACCCAAATGCGAAACAACTATCTGTGGGTCACACAAATAGTTGTGTGATGTGTGGGAATCGAACCCACGACCCCGCCGCCGAAGCTAACACCTCTTCTCTCAACTTATCTGTTCTTGAATTCTATGTAAATTCGACAGGAACCGTCACAGTGCCCAGGTTTTCGAGAGAACTATCATATTATTCGTTCGTGTACACGAGTTGTATGGAATATTAGAAGGTCCGTTCGGCAACGTGGTGGAACGGGGAATACACATGAACGCCGCTCATGAAATATCCAATTAGCCGTACACTTCACGCAACATAAATTCCATCATTCAACGCCAAATAAGTGAAAAATTTACTCAATTCACGTACGTCAAACGAGACACTAAGCGAAACGGGAACGTTTGCAATACAACATTCAACTCGGCGTCAGTGCTGGCGCCGGATTAGTGTCAGTGAGCAGTGCACTATTAGTTTATAGTGCGGTAATAGTATGTAGCAAGTAGTACGTGGCACCGACGCGACGCCGCTACCTACGCTCCCCGACCGCCACAATCCAATTTGTCCGTCTATTCTCGGCTTATCGCTACCCGGCCCGCCGCGGGGATTCTCGCCCGGGACTTGTGTTCACTGCGCTTTTCATTTTATTATAAAAGTGCAAAATAGAACATGCCATGGTGGTCATCAATTGGTTGGCCCGGACGCATTCACTCATACTATGTGGAATCGCATTAGAGACTTGCGAAGACAGGTCCAATAATTTTTCACATGTCATCTCCAAATCTGTAATCATATCTATTTTTTAACGGTGGTAGAGCCACGCAGCAGCCTCGGCTGTTGCATGAATGTACAGGCTCGTCCAGGTAAGTACCACGATCTCACAGAAGACCGGCGTAAAGTGGAAGTATGACAAATACTTTCCTGTTTCGTCTGGTGAGTGAGGTAGCCGGATCCCAATTTCCAAAAAGGTTGTCAACGCATCTGCAAACCCTCGGGTGTAGCAGAGGTCTATGGTCGGCGGTATTCACTTAACATCAGGTGAACCGTCTGCTCGTTTGGCAACTTTTCGCATATAAAAAAAATCATTTACGATAAATTAGCTGGTTGCTCTCGGCTGCCTCGACGCGTTACATTTCATCGTGTGTAAAAATGTATCTCCGCGGATTAACATTCAGCTGTCATTTAATTGACAATCTTTAGAATGTGGATTATTCGGGTTACAAGGAGTTTATAATATTACCCAGCGATATAAAATACTGCTTCATTTACTGCATGCTTTGTCATTGGACGAATCTAGCCTCTTAGTTATAGTCCGTCTCCCATTAAGTTTTTGTTAGATTGATTCAACAATTCTTTTAGTAGTGAAAAATAACGAGAGATTATCCTAGAGTTTATCAAATTGTGACTCTATTGAAAATGTATTATTAAAGAAAACGGTGTGCCCACTGTTTTCACGCAGCATTCACTTCCCATATAGTCTGTGTTTAATATAGCAGTGGTTAATTAAAAACTCGTATTCACAAATCATTAAAAAGCTCAGTTCCACATTATTGTAATTTATTAAGCCGATTACAATTAAATAACAAGTTTGCGTTGGTCTTACGAAGCCTTATACAACCCTACAACTCCAATGGAATCGTGTAAGTAGTTTATATGTGAAAAAAGCATAAGATTTTTATCGCAAAGAAATGTTGTTGAAAAAAAAGTTAATGTAAAGTTTTTTGTTAAGTGAAACGAAAAGCTTTATTTATTTACAAAAATTACAATTTAAAACACTTGATTTTGATATTTATTTGAACACTGTACATCGTTGAATGTATGTCGAATGCACGCTCACAGGACACACTACATTACTATAAAGACATGTTATCGAATTATTATTTTACCTGTCGCAATTTTTTAGACCGTAGATAATACGTAGTTCGAAAGTACGTAGGAGCTATGAAATTAATTGCTATTATCCTGGAGAGAAATATGTTTCGTGAAAAAGAAACATTTATACTATTCTAATTATGTTCACACACGGAAACAGAATCGGACAATAATATTGGCTTTGTATGTATGAGAATAATGTCTTGGCTATTAAAAATATTTATTTAATTTCTATTGAAAGTCTAAATGTTAGTAGTACAGTAATTTTAGTCACATCTTTACTGAACGCATTAAGGGCATCGAATGAATTCATCCATACATCCTTTGTTATTTTGAAGTCCTTTTTTATTTTTGACCGATAAGTACCTAATTATAATTTTTAAAAATAACTTTGGAGTAAGATAATTCGAGAAGGATTGCAAGCAAATATGGCAACACTGAGATTGACGCTCTGTAAACTCTTTAAATAATGTTAGACCGCTTTTAGAGTCGAAGGAGGAATCCAGATCCCGCTTATCATTCACCAATGTGAGTCATACAGACGTTCGTCCCAGATGGGAATCCAACCCACGACCCCCGGCGCCGGAGCCAATGGCTCAGCAACCACGTCACCGAGTCTGCATCGTCCTTAATTTTTAAATAGAACTGGACGTGCACGAAGAATACATAATGTGCGGAGTTTCGCAAATCCTTCTGACATCGGTGAGACATATGATGGATATGAGGAGTGACCTCCGTGGTGTTCAAGATTCGTGGCGATACCGCGAGCGATCCATCACGGCTGTCCAGGAACTGGTGCCCGCCGAGCACCATTTAATGGGATTCATTCGAGGGCGATCTCGCTCCGTCGTGGGGTGGCCCCGGCCGCGCGGGAGACGGGAGGCTTGCGGGTCAATAAAGCTATTAGACGGCGCTGCGATGCCCATTACCGATAGCCGGCGGGCGGAGGGAGGGTAGGGTCGCCACGACGACGCCGGATCTGTTTCGTCGTGCACCGACTACCGCTTCCTAGTTTATTTTTTTTTTATTTTTATTTGAAACTGGCCAGCGCTCTGACTGCCAACCCACCTGTTGTTAAGCGGCGATGCAGCCGCTGATGGTTAGCGCGCAGTAAAAACCCATTCACTCTTACCTTGAAGACGCGCCTTTTAATTCTAAAGGGACGGTAAACGAGCAAACGGTTTAGCTAGTGGTAAATGGTAGCCCGGATAGCTTTCCACCCCTCTCTCTGGTTTCCTGCAGTTTTACCTCAAGAGGGTGGGCCTCTTAAACGAACACAACAGCATAAATCTGCTTTCTGTTAGGCTCTGGTGCCTAATGGGTGGTGTCCAAAGAATTTTGCTCGTCCCTTGTTTTCGGCGTACTTTTCTGTTCCTCCACATCACAGCCAAAGACTATTAGGAGATTATTCGAAATTGTGTTTCGTGAACTATCACGGAGGTGTGTTAAGTAAAAGGCAAATCATTACTATGTATCCTTTGTAAAAATATTATGTTACTCCCATTGTTAATATGCAACGATCACCCAGTAACGACACTATTACGGTTTTGTATATAAATATCCTATTTGATACACAACGTGTAGTCATCCTACACCTTATGGCGGAAGATAACAGGACCAATTTGCAGATCTAATATCTGTGCGGTCACGAAATTACGTTGGGCCACAAAAAGGGCGGGTGGATGGGTCCATATGGGGCGCCTTTATGACGTGTCGTGAATTCTCTTGTATATTAACATTAGCAGATTGGACGAAATCGGAGCGAGTTTGTTGTCTCCACCATCTCCGGTTCGTTGGGGCGATGATATGTTTGCCGAGAACGGCTGATCAATACAACGACATCGATATTTGTCGTGTTTTGTTTTTCTCTCGTTTAGAAATTATGTGTGTTTTCTATCGCAACATTCGAAAATACTATATTGTCCGATCCGAAATTGTGAACGGTCATTGGGGACAGCAAATTAAGTGTTGACATACGCCGGGTGAACGTCCCCGGTTCAAACGAGTCGACAGACGTCCCGAAACAACGAAAATAGGCGTCACCTGTTTTTAAAATATATCTTTTAAAGCATCCACCTTTGCGAGTTCTGTCAGAATAGATCATGTTTCAATCGCCTCTCTGCTATTATGTACTTTGTGGTTTAAATTAGGAGGAACCGAGAAAAAACATTATTATGGAATTGGACAAAGTTTGACAAGCTTTGGTAACGATCTTTTGTATCTACGCGAATACTTTTGCGTTATTCGATAAAAAGTTTTTCACGGATTTTATCTCAATCACATGCCCGTCTGTTCTCTGTCTTTAATTATTTCTGTTCTTTATTCTAGACGTTAAAAACACTGCCTCGTTCAATCGTCATTGGTCAGAGTGTAGTGTTGTTAGATCTTGTGCTCGGTAAACCCTGGTTCCAAACCCTCTCTCTTCATTATGTTTTGGAGTTGAAACGTTCCGATAAATCACCTCGATCTATAATCACTGGTGATAATTGGTGTGTATTACTCTGAAAGCTTTCCAATAAAACTAGCTATTCCGGTCCATCCCGTCAGTTGATATTCATAATAGCTTGAATTTTCACATTCAAAAAAATATCGATTTATTTCGAGTAAAAATATCGATTTGTATCGTTTTCTCGGATTATAAAAGTTTGTTCTTGTTCAATTTGTATTTGTTAAGTCTTTACACAACGCAGGACTATCTTGTTATATATACTACAGTGAGGGAATATTATAAATGAAAAAAAAAGCGCATGCAACAACTGCGCAGAATGCGTTGGGGTTGCATTAAAGGGTTGCTGTCGACGGCATCCGGCGATTTTTGCGCGGGCGTATCGGCGCGTGAGATCTGATGCCGTCGGCCAACGGTTGCGGGTTCGATCCGTATCGTATCTCGCGATCGCGATAGAGGAATACACGGAGCGGAGTAATTACACGCTACGGTGGATAATCACCACACCCTTACTTCAACCCCGATATAAACAATTTTCTCGAATGGCAACAGTAATTTTTACGCAATAATAAAATATAAGTTTTTTTAAACGACATGCGAGCTGGTGGTTCGCCTCATGTTAAGTGATAACCGCCGCCCATGCAACATTTGGAACACCCGAGGGTTGCAGATGCGTTGCCACCATTTAAGAAAGTGGACACCGGCTACATCACTCACCAGAAGGAACGCAGAAGTAAGACCTCCACTTCACGCCGGTCTTCTGTATGGTAGTGATGCTTCCCAAGACGTACCTGCCCATTCTTGCAACAGGCATAAGACTGTTGCGTGAGCCTAATTTGTTTTGTAAAAAAGTAAAGTAACAGCCTATACATGTCCCACTGCTGGGCAAAGGCCTCCTCTATACAGAGGGTATCATGGCAAAGTCCACCACGCGGCCCCACTGCGGATTGGCGGACTTCACATATAAATATGCAGGTATCCTCACGATGTTTTCCTTCACCGCGGAGCACGTGATAAGTCAGCACTTAAAGTAAAAAAATTCCATTGGTGCCGGCACCGGGGATCGAACTCATGTTGCTCGAGTATATTGAATTAAAGGCGAGCGCCCGGACACTGAGCTATCACGGCTCTTTGTTTTGTAGTCATTGTTTTTTTTTGTGATACCCGGCGCCCATGGATATTTGTAACACCCATAGGGTTGCAAATTCGTCGCCACCTTTCAATAAAGTGGGCCCCGGCCACCTCACTCACCAGACACCACCACACTTACTTTACGCCGGTCTTCTGGTCGTGGTACTTACCCGGACGGTCCTGCCCATTCGTGCAACAGTGAACACTGTTGCGTGGCCCTACCGCAGTTTTTATTGTGTTTTTTGAAATGGTATAATCGAGTCTGGCCTTGAATAAATAAGGAGCGACTCGGCCTAATCATAAGTAGATGTTAGAAACTTAAGACCGGCGTGAAGCAGAAATACCGGTCACAGAATCGTAAAAATATAGTTTACTTCCCTTCTGTAAGGCTGAGCCAGCATGGATAGGAGTTAACTTCAGGCCTTTGCTGGGATATATAGATTGGGTTTACTGTCCTGTCCAACACTGTATATACTGTGGCGACAGCCGTTGCTAATATTTCGATGAATGTTTAATAATATATGAAACCGACTCGCCTAAATCATAATTCATAACACTCTTCAGCAATAACAAATTAAAATTATGAAACTCGATTCGTCGGTTGTTTATGCCTTTACTCACGTTGTAAACTTATACGTAGCGGTTCCTTTGAAGCAAGCGTTAGGTGCTCATGATCAATCTCTGTAGTGCACCGAGAGAAAATCTGGTGGTCGTGTGGGTCGAATGTTCGTTCACACTGATATGTCTTTAAGCGATAGCTTGCTGCGTCATTAAACAAAGGTATAGCATCACAATGCCGTATTCTATTGAACATTGAATATAATGTATGTAATATAATATTCAACAGCGACAAAACCGTTTCAATGGATAGTTTTTTTTAATTAGGACATGAGGTCTTGGCTTGAGGCATGAGGCTTGGTCATGTAACTTTTTATCCCAACGAATCGACATGACATGTTCACCACAGTACCCACGGTACTGTTATGCGTGCGAAAGAAATAAATAGACAGACGAAGTTAGTCGATTGTCTCTTACCGACGGTGGTCATCGTCATCCTCATTTCAGCCTGATTGAGTCCACTGTTGAACATAAGCCTTCAGATAAATCGCCACGAGGCACGATCCTGAGCCATCTTCATCCATTGACGTCCCGTACACTGACAGTAGTACTGCATGTTACTTTTGGCAGTAGGAATGTGTTCAGTGTACATAAAATGTGCATCGCATTTCATTAACCCGCTCTAACAAAGGCAAAGTGGCGTTATATTTTAATTATCTCCAACATAGCTGTACGATGACGTATGAAGAGCCCCTCAGGACCCACAGCGTTTCGAGTATCCCCCCCTCACTTGCGTTTTATTACGCCCCAACGTCCGGTCTAGACTTTAGGGCGCCAAGTCCGTTGCGGGCCGGACTCGTCGAATGTGCGAAGACTTAATGCAGTTAGTCCACAATAGAATGCGCTGTGACCTCATAACCTGCTTAGAGTTTGTACGGGCTCCGTCTACTATGGGATTATTGTCAGCCGCAGACTGTCGCCAAGCGGCGACTTAGGGTTGTAATCTGCCAACTATTTGCAATCGCGGGAACGACTTTTTTTCTTATCTAGCGAGCATTCCGTGCACTTAACGTTAAGCGATTACCGCCGCCCAATTACATCTACAACACCCGAGAAACGGATGCGTTGTCAACCTTTAAAAATCGGGCCCCACTTACCTCACTCGGCAGACGAAACTCGAATTATAATAATTCGAAATCAAGCTTGTCTTCTGTAACAGCTCTGTCGTTGTTCTACGTTTCTCCGCCACATGAGTAATACGATTGTGATTTTATCCGCGATTCGCTGTGCCAGCGATGGCAGCCCTAAGAGGCAAGCTGCCTTCTACTCAAAATGAACTCTAATGACGTTAATAGTTTTCCTCCATTCACTGTTGAATATTTAAATGTTCATTATAATGTGACACACTCTGGTGCTGCAGTCATTTGCTAGCTCCAATTTGTTTAAAAATGTAATTTACGGAAAATATCACTACATAGTATAAAACAAAGTCGTCTGTCTGTCCCTATGTATGCTTAGATCTTTAATACTCCCCAACGGATCTTCATGCGGTTTTTTTAATAGATAGAGTGATTCAAAAGGAAGGTTTATATGTATAATACATTGTACCCGTGCGAATCCGGGGCGGATCGCTAGTACTTATATATAACAGCTTAACATCGGATATTGTGATCTTAGAACTAGCTAACTCATAGTAAAGGTCGCAACGCATTTGCAACCCTACGGGTGTTGCAAATGTGATAATAAAATGATTAAGTGATTAAGTGATAACCGGTTATCACTTAACATCAGGTGACCGCCAGCTCGTTTGCCACTTTCTCACATAAAAAAAACAATTAGCTAGCGTGTAAACGCGTAGCTAATCGGTGTCAAATACTGTGTGGCCAATCGTTTTCTTCGATAGTTTTCCTCAATGGCAACAGACTCCTCTCGAGCAAGTCTGTGACGCAGATAAATGATTTGAAGCTAATGGTATTCACGCATTTGGTCGCGGAATAACGTACTCTATTCTCAGTGACAAAATGTTTCATTTCGCCCGTGGATCTTACTAGTTCGTGTCATTAGTGTTCAAATAAACAATGCACGCTGAATTTTAATTAAGACTCATTATTATTATTGCTTATGAATGTTTTGTTTGCCGGGAAATACCGCCTATTCTGACTGCATTGTTATCGGGTAACGAGGAAAAATAACAATACAGCGCTATTTTTGCGATTCATAGTGTTACTACATATATTTTTGTTTGTTTTCCACTAGTATTTTTTTATAATAATAATATTTTAGTATGCATATTTTACATATTTTTACACGACTGGAAGACGTTAAGCAAAGCTTGTACTATGGGCATCTGATGAACATATTAAAACATATTTTTCCTTCGTTAATACAAACAAATTTCAGATATACAGCGTGTCGTTACAACCGCGACAATAAATGAACACACATATAGAGGATAACTTTTTAAAATTATATTAAGCATTTACATTTTTTAAACATCAATATTTACCGAGTTACTAATTTTATAAAACAAACATTTTTCGAACATCCTTACGTATAAAACTGCAACGTAAAGTTCATTTGTAAAGGTTATGTAGCATATGGGTTGAATGAATTTAAAAGAGATAAAACATACTGTTAGAAGGAGAGACTTGTAATACGACGTTTTAGCAACGAATGAAAAAGTCGCTGAATGTATGAATCAGTCATTTGTTGTTGTATAGGATGTTTCTTTTTTATTTAATTAGTTTGTTTGAAAAATATATTTTTTTAATAATAGATTTTTGTAACGTTTTATATTTTTTATGATTATTGGCAAGTAGCGTTAGACGTGTGTTCATTTATTGTCGCGGTTGTAACGACACGTTGTATAAAAACACCCACAAATGAGTTAAAGTAAAAATTCAATCAGAAAGGAATTTAAAATTTATTTGCTAACAAACTTATTCGCCTAATTCTAATCTAATTATATCGTGGCATAGGAATTCTCAGTACTACACTACTGCCTGAATACGGTAAGGACTTAACGCGTATTCAATTATTCTTTCGTCAGTTTCCCGCCATAAATATGATATTAACTCTGTCGCGTGCACCCCGGGGCAATTGCCAAGGCACTGTACACTGCCACGTTTAATAATTGATCCTTTGCCCCCCCCCCCCCCCCCCTCACCCCGCCCTCACCCCGCACTCCCACCACAACCCCCGTCACGTCAGCGCCCCCTCCCCACGCCCGTTCATACTTTATTGAGGGCCCTAGAAGTTATTCTGCAAACTAGCCGGCGTTCTAATAAAGCAGAAGCTTACGCTGAAGTTTATCAGCCGCAGGAGTTCGGCCCTGTTTCGGCGCGAAACTAATGGATCGGGTCGAAAATATATATTACTGGCATAAAGAAAAAGACTGTTTGGGCTTGTCTCGTGATGGATCTTCGCGAAGAAATATTTGTACCTATATTATACGAAAGATTATTGATTTGCGGAAAGATGGTATTCGTATAATCTTTTCAACACTTTTTAAGGCTTTAAATGTTAATCCAAATGCATAATAATTGTGGGACATGTTAACAATGACAGCTGTCATGTCCACCTGTCGTCGTAGCGCTGTCACCCTGTTACACGATTGCAAGATAATTATTATTATTATTACTAGGCGATTTCTATTCTGGACGTAGGTCATCAGTCCCTCGGTTTCGGTTCTGTTATACCCGCTTAGTAGTAGGACCGGAGCTTATCGCGCCAACGACGTATTGGACAGCCACGTCGCGACTCGGCTTGATTAAAACTTTGGGCGGCTGACAATTAATCGTCCACCGCGCTTCCGGTCTAGACTCCACGGCGACCTGCCCCATTGGTCGTTTAGTTTATGTTTCCGTAGCATTCCCGGCCGTATATTGCGATGTCGAGATTCGTCACTTTGTTGAACGCCCGCGCATGCTATACGGCTGCCTAAATCAAAAATATATTTATTTTAATAGACGCTTGCGTGTTCTTATGAATCCTCAAATTTTACATCAAAAATTATATATATAGGTTAGTAAGTTACCACCGTCGTCGAGATATTGCGCAATGAGTATCTAGTCTGCGTCTTTTATTCATCGAATTCAAGAAGGACGAATTCAAGAGTAATTCTCCGATTGCGAATCACTCTGGAATTCTTCGAGACTGCTTGCTTACCTTAGAGCCGTGGTAGGTCTGTGTCTGTGTTGCACCTAGCTAGGACGATGCAGAGATGTTTGCTGTTGGCGAATGGGACGAAGGGACAGACAGACAGCGGGACGACTTTGTTTTATACTATGTAGTGATATTGATATTCCAAGGAAAACGGATGGGATAACTTTAGTTTTCGGGATGCCTCTAAAAACGGCATAGTTGAGGTGACAGCCTAGAACCAATTAACGGTACAAAAGCATTCCATCTTTGCTGCTCAGGGATGTATAGGAATCTCCATATTAATTCCTTGTGACCCACAGTTACTAGTTTAGTCTATAAATTTAATTGCAAATACGTGACATAAAATGTTCTAAAACGATAAAAGTTGTAAAGTTTAAAAAATGAGAAGTACAGCTATGATAAGATAATAGAGTATATTTAACCTATTTGCCGTCAACACGTATAACTGAAACAAACGTACAAAACGACTCAATCTTTTTAGCTAGAGAGGTAGGTAGATATTATGAATCTCAGTTGTTACCGATACTTGAATAGCTCTTTTCCTTTCTACATTCTATGTATGCGACGTCGGCTATAAATACCTTTTGCACCGTCCTCCCTCATTATCGCTCCAAACCGATCGATATAATTTCGTCCAGGGCGGCAAAAATAAATAATAATATACGGAAGTTATAGGTACGCTCGGTTGCTTATCATAATGCCGTAACGTGAACGGGAAGGCAGTCATCTTGAGCCACCCTCAGCTGTACTTAGTATTCAACGACGCAGCGTTACGAGTTCGTGTATTATTCGTGAATTCGCAGTATTAACGGAACTGGAACGGAAGATAGAACGAGGGAACGTACGGAACTTTGTCTTGGGAAGCGCTCAACCGATGAACCGATATAGATGTACTACATCAAGCATTCGGCAATAATTTGTGTGATCATTCGATGTACGTCGACGCCTTGGAAAGATGCAGTAAAACCAGGGCGGATCGGTTCAAAGATCCCAGTTAAAATGTACACCGCCTACTGAAAATCCCGCCACAGATCAAAATGCAAGCGCCGCATGATTCATGCTATATTTCTCTATTATAGCGTGTGGTCCAAGTGAAAGACGATCGCGAATGGAGCAGAGGTAATTGGTTGTGAGAATTTGAGCAAATCTGATATTATCATTAGTCTCTATAATAATGTTATGACTGTGGTGGGTCACATAACAGTCTTCGCTGTTGCAAGATTGGGCAGGTCCGTCCAGGTAAGAACCACGACCTCTCAGACGACCGGGTAAAGTGGAAGTGTTATACTTCTGCGTTTCGTCTTGTGAGTGAGGTAGCCGGGGCCCACTTTATTAAAAGGTGGCAGAAACAACTACGGGTGTTACAAATGTCAATGGGCGGTGGTTATCACTTACATCAGGTTACCCGACAGCTCGCTTGCCTTTTGCCCACATAAATAAAAGTACCCGGAGGACCGAGCTTTGCTCGGTTTTTTTTTTTTTTTTAGTAAATCGTGTATTTTGGAAATAACATTTAGATACAAATTACTGCGTAATGAAATATGCATAATATTTAATTATTTATTATCGATCTTACCGACGTAATAATAAGAAAATATGAACTGATGTTTTTCACAAAAGAAATAACTTTAAAAAAAATGGGAAAAAAATACAAAATAACAAATCGACAAAAAATTCAAAATAAAGAAAGCAATGATCTGGAATCGAAAAAAAAGTAAAAAAAATAAATGTGTAAATGATCGTGACGCGAACCACGGCCGTCTGTTTTGGGGCTGCCCGATTACCGACCGAGCTATTATGACATTTTCTCTTGCGGCGAAATTTACCGTGATATTCGAATTATATTTTTCATTCCCCGAAAACAGGGATAAAAGGGCATTTTCTAAAAATGAAACCTAGCTAGATCGATTTTTCGCCCCCGATTCTACATACTAAATATCATGAAAATCGCTGGAGCCGTTTCCGAGATTCCGATTATATATATATATATATATATATATACATACACACACACACAAGAATTGCTCGTTTAAAGGATAAGATAGCGCTTCTTTCTGAAACTTCGCTGATGCTAGTCACGCCAAGTAGGTACGTACATATTTTGAAGCGGTCAAAACCGAAGACGGCACCTCGTATCTGATAAAAGAAATACATCCATTGGATTAGAGTAGGTATGTAGTGTGATGGAACAGATCGATCATTTTTTTTCCGTTAACCTTTTTTAAAATCAACATTTTTGAACATGTGTTACTTTCATTATTATATGTATTTATATAGTGGAAAACTGCAATTGGCTTTCGATAAGATGTGATAATCTGGAAAAACTGTTAAATATGATATGCTGTTGTTTTGCCGAATAAATAAATAAATCATTGCATTCAGTTTATAATAATGTCGATCGTGACTTGAAGTAGACGAGGTTCGAATATCGAGGAATATACTTTTCCTCCTTTTTCACGGACTCTTCTACTAATTTTAATTATAAACATGCTTTTTTCAGTTAAATTCTCATTATTTTGTAATTTATTTTAGCTTGTGTTATGTTTGTTTTTGACCTCTGATACATTTATCAGCAGAAATTAAATAAATCGGAAATCCGCCCCCCACTATGCATGTCTCTCTATGCATCTTAAATGAGAAACGTGTACTTCCTAGAAACCTTAGCAAGTAATCGATCCGTGGGTTTGCGGTTATGTCGCCTTATACTCTTACGTGTTTAAATTTTACAAAACGTAATACAACCAGAACATTACATCCGTCCACATATTGAAGACAACACACAAAAGATAATACTTATTTATTTGACTATCTGTATATAATACTAGCGACCCGCCCCGGCTTCGTACGGGTGCAATGAATTATACATATAAACCTTCCTTTTGAATCACTCTATCTAGGAAAAAACCGCATCAAGACAGACAGACAGGGGGACGACTTCGTTTTATACTATGTAGTGATAATGAACTTCAAGTTTCTATGTTTGCGTCTTAGAATTTTATAACGGATGTCGACACTGCGCTGTCACTCACGCCCAGCAGTTAGGGAACTTTCTTTGAGATTTTACATAATTATGTGTATTGTATTGCATTTTCGTGGTAATAATATACTAGTGCTTTAAGTCGAACGTTTAATTTCTTTCCATGTATTATCGTGGGTAACATATGTGTAGGTAGTACTTTTATACGTGTTTTAAAAACGTATTTAATTTCAATATGTTGACTATTCCCGGTAAGAGCAGACAAAAAAGTCTTCGATTGCCATTTATATAGTGTTTTAGAACGAATATTATCGTTATTGGACATTCTGCAATCGTCACCTATATCTATTGCGACCGCATCGAGTATACTATTGACTCATAATGCTGCATATATTCATGCAAGAGCCGGCGCCCTAAATGTACGTCTTTCTAATTACATTTCGCACCGTCACTTTGGGAGTGAGCCTCCGTTCTATTTCAGCTTTTTCTATCATAAGAGCTTGATGATTATGATTGAGTTACGTCCAGAGAAAATAGTGTGTCTATTATTTTTCCGCTTACAGAGTGTTGCAACGATGGCGTCCTTACATACGTACGGTTCGCGTAGTCAGGATACCGGTATGAATTCCAACATTAAACTAACACACACCTGATTCTCCTCGCCTTATTCCTGCTCTTATCTTCGCAATGGAACCGGACCGGTCGGCACGCGAAAGTTGCGCGATTTTATGCGAAAGTAAAAGTGCTCCTATCAAGTGGCCTCTCGTCGAATGCCTTGACGAAATTTTCCTACGCTCGCTTATGTTTAAAAATGTCTACATTGTCGCATGCGAATTTCTTAAAGGCCCGTCAATCAACATTTAATATAAACGCAATCGTATACCTTTGTGACAACAACTTGTGCTAACGATCACAACAGGTTAGTGGTAAAAAAATGTAGTAACAAATATGGAAACAACTCTTTCATCACACGTTTCTTTACACGAAATAACGGTGGCTTTGTCTGTAAGCATGATAATTGTTACACCATTGGCGGTTTTCCAGTTGAGAATCCCATTTCCCAATAGCTCGATCTTGTAATCACCCGTTTAAGGAGCAAACGAATTTTCATTTTGGGATCGAACTATGTCACGCGGTGCACAAGTTTATCGACTAAACCATTAAACCATCCGGCCAGTCAAATTGTATTGAGATATCACTTTTGCACTGTTAATTTCTTGTATTTACGCGATTACACATTACAAATGAAACTAATTTTACGATTATTATAATATCATTTATATCGCCTTCAACGCATTGTCCGTTTGTCTTATCCTTACTAATATTATAAAGGCGAAAGTATGTATGGATGGATGTTGGATATTTTAATGAAACTTTACACTAACATAGCTTATACATCAGAATATGACATAGGCTATAATTTATATATATCATATATATTTTATGTATATCTGTCTTTCTGTCTTAATGTTACGCAGACATAGTCGCGTGCAGCAGCTAGTCTTCTATAACCTAACAAACATTTTTTCCCTTTTCAGGTAAGTGTCTCGCGTCACGAAGCAGTTCAACTTAACGGAATGTCACAGTGAGTAAATAAGGCATCGTCATTATAAATTAATACATAACTTTGAATATTAACATGATCAACACGTTACAGAAACATGTTTTTGTCTCGTTCATTTACCGCACGTCTATTTCCTTATTAATAATAACGTGGCGTAATGACCCGTAATAAGTTCACATAACTGACGTGCATTTATCTGTGTATGTATGGGTGTGGGTGAGGCAAAAGTTGCGCGCAAGATCGTGTAAGTGGATATATAATCTGTCTACAGTGTACGAATATATATTGATATATATATGTACACGTGTGCAGACATGACATACGAACCACGTACTATCTCATTCAGAACCTGCTAACTATTCATAGACCATAACTAATTTTATTTAACAGATATTGTGTAACCTCCAAATATATGTGATAAACTCGAACTGTCGAACTTTATATGTCGACAATCAACATCTAGAACACATAGAAATTGGTTTCAAAGAGATCAAATATTAGAAAATCAAATTAAGTAAAAATTTTAACATCACCAACATCAATGACAAAACACGCGACATTAGATGCCTATAGAAGTTTTCACTTTACAAAAAATACTCCAGCTGTTTGTCTCGAGATATATGGGATTCCCCGCAATATTTTCCCACACCGTCGAGCATCTCACTCATGAATCCTTGGAGGGATTTTCGGGATCCGAAGGTGAGCCTTCTCACATTTGCCTCAGTTACCGAGTCGTTGGATACCGCTAGGAAAATTCCGAGGTCTCCAACAATAGCCTGCGCTCGTTAATCGTAGTAAACGCCGGGGATATACTCCAAAATGGGCATAATGGTCGCTAAATCCCGTACTTGTCGCCTGTTGTCGCCTTCTGCCCTTGTTTGTTCTTGGTCCAAGTTGCAAACTTAAGCTACTTTCGCTCTCATAATAACTTCAAGTGTTTGGAGCTGTAATTATTCGCGTTTACTTCTCGTTTACTTGTTGCTATTTATTCGAGTATGTTTAAAATCGCATGCCCAGCTGTGATAATATGATTTGTTGAGTGCATGTTATTTTGTAATTGCTGTATTGCGTTTAGGATGTATCTAAAGGTGCTTGCTACCTTACCTGAATTATTCCCTAGTAAGAAAGAAAGAAAAAAAGAAAGAGATTTATTTGACACAAAATAGACTATGAGACTAATGTGGCAGATTGCATCATTGAGTAACCGAACCGAGTATTACATTGCGATAGCTGTGTTGATACAATCTGTAATATTTTAATACAACTTGTTACATCTATGCGCACCTCTTGTAATTGACCGTGCCGCCACGGAGCGTACAGCTCACTCAACACTCAGTGACTCGTCAGTGTGGGCCTTTTTGTACACTTTATTACCTTTTCGGCTTCGCACGGGTGCAGTGCTGTACCTCTAAATTTATCAGTGTTACTCTACCATATTATGCATGAATTATACATTCCTCTTCAATCACTCTATCTATTAAAGAAAACAAAGGAAAAGTTGTTTGAAACATCTAAACATATAGAGGGACAGACAGACAGCGGGACGACTCTGTTTTATACTATGTAGTGATTTTAATACTGTCTTATTGTACCGTAACGGTCAAAGTCGAATCCGAAATGTTACATGGGTATTCGTTTAACTGTCCCGTCGAGGGCGCACCTTAATACGCTCTTTTCCGTCACTCGGACCGCGGCGTGTTATTCCCGATTCCCTTCGCGCCCCTCCAGGAGAGAGCGAGTGACAAATGACGCTCGGTATTAGAAAAAAAACCCTCTAGCCGATGTCGCCCAACCGCGACGGGGTCGTTGTTATTCTAGCGACATAGCTCCCATTTTTTCGGAGAGTTTCGCTGCAGTTATTAATGGATTCGGTTTTCGCTGTCGTCGATTTTGCCACGTTTAATATGCTGTGACCGCTGTCTTTTTTTAGGGTTCCGTACCCTAGGCGTAAAACGGGACCCTATTACTGAGACTCCGCTGTCTGCCTGTCAGTACGTCTGTCACCAGACTGTATCATGCTTTTGCCCTTTTTATAGATAATGGTACGGAACCCTTCGTAAGCGAGTCCGGCTCGCACTTGGCCAGTTTTTTTCTCATCGACTCCCCGACGAATTGTTCTCTTCGCATGAGTTATATCATGTCTCTAGCTCTTTTAGTTAAATGTCACTGTGCATAAATGGTCCCTAATGTCATATATGCGTATGCAAATAAATATTTCGCAATTAATCATGACAAGAAAGGGGGAGGGAGATAGGTGTATAGGGGTAGTATGAAGAAACAACTCGTAGCCGTGACTTTGTTGTGTTTGTTTTTCAATGTTATTAGATTGATGGTTCTGTGGATTTAGTATGCATTTTATGTTTGTGTTTTTATGTGAGAAATTGGCAAGCGAGCTGGCGGTTCACTGATGCTAAGTAATATCCGCCCATTGACATTTGCAACATCCGTAGGTAGAGTTGCAAAAACATGGCCACCTTATAAAAAGTTGCCCCGGGTACCTCACTTACCAGACGAAACGCAGAAGTGTAACACTTTTACTTCGCGCCGGTCTTCTGCGAGGTCGTGGTTTTTACCCGGACGGACCTGCCAATTCCTGGAACAGCGAAGACTATTGCGTAGCCCTACCGCAGTTATTACCTTATGCAATACTGTAGAATGTTCTAGCGTATCGGGAAGCTAAAAACATCGTACTCCGCGACTTTTTCAACTTGCCCATTAACCCAGTCCGATTACAATCGTTGGAGGCGTGCACTTTTTGCACAATATCGTAAGTGTTCGAAGGCTATTATTCACGCGGCGACAACTTCGTCATTAAGGGACCTAGCTGGTCTAGTCGTTACGGTGTCGTTGGGGCGGCTCGCTATTGCCGCTTCGCGTGGCCAGCGCCGGCCTGTTTTAATTGCCTCGGAGCGAAATCGCACTAATTACGTCTAAATTAGTACGGTAATGACGCGGCGGGAGATCGCTGATCGTATCGACGGAGCTAACGGTCCGTTGGCACATGCACGCCCCGATTGGAAACAATGGCGTGCGCTCTTGCGGTCGCGACACGCCGCGTGGGCCCCGTCGGCCGGGTGTGCTGTGGATGTTTTTGATGTGATGTTTTTTTTTTTTAAAACACTGCCCTTACTTTATGATAACATTATCCTGTGTTGTAAGGACGTTTTACAAACATAAATTTCACGTGGACAAACACCCAGATGCGGAATTGCTATCTGTGGGTCACACAAATAGTTGTCCCGTGTGGTAATCGAACCCACGACCCCCGACGCCGAAGCCAATACCTTGGCAACTAGGCCACGGAGTCATCAAATATTCTCAATTCGGTTGTCTTTTCTTTATGTTTGCTACCTCATAAATCCTTCATTTATGCAGCGGATTTTAAAAATTCTCAAAATCAAAAAGAAATGTGAGTGAGATATTTTCATTCGGTTATGTTTTTTGTTACTTTACACGTTTTAATTGTTCTTAACACGAGATTTGATCCAATGACTAGTGGCCTGTGGGGTTTTAGGTGGATTTCTGATGAGTGAGGGCTACCGTTTATATCGCCGATTGGATGAAATGCAAACATGTAAACAGTTCTCGGCGATGGGCGTCTGTAAACTATTGGTACTCGCCGTTTTAAGCAGGTCGGATCCATGAAACACAGAGTCCACTTTCACGCTTAGACGCTCTATCCCATTGTTAATTTATTCTGAGTTGCTTTGATGTCGATGCTACCTCGCAAGGATTACACTTTTATTGAACAACGCGAATATATGGCAATACAAAAGCTCTGTAATATCCGTAGTGTATGTGCGGCTGAGACGTTTAGCTTGCGATCTCAGCAACGTGCTTTAAAGGGGTGTCAATTTGCAGATTTCTCGCAAATGAAACCACTGAATTGCACCGACCTCCATTAATGCGAATGCCCCAGTTCTGAGGATTTGTCGGTGTCCTTTGATTGTCTTTAAAGCGCTAGACTATCCTAAAGACAAACCGCTGTAAACTATACCAAATATAGGTTATAGTAAAAAAAAAACGAATTCGGGGCCATCAGTTTACATAACACCAATTTTACCAGGACTCAATTATGGTTACATTTAAAATTAGTATCTTGATTCGGAATCCTAGAATTTTTATGTTACCATCGTTCAAATGTACATCTCCATCAAATATTCTACGCCTTCAAATATTCCTGTAAAAAAAACGTGTGTGTTTACTTTTGTACGCACGTAAGAAGTTATACTTCTTAAGCGTAACAAATAATAATAAAAAAAATAATTATAAGTTAACTAGCGACCCGTATTGTAGATGTATTATACGTATAAACTTTCCTCTTGAATGACACTATCTAGTAAATGTAGTTTTAAATCTAGCATACATAGGGACAGACAGAAATCGGAACGACTTTGATTTATACTATGTAGTGATGTCAAAAAGTTTTTATTGGTCGCCATGGTAACACAGTGAAGATGGTGTTGCTTTTTGGTGATACGTTACTAATATTATAAACGCGAAAGTTTGTATGTATGGATGGATGCTTGTTACTCTTTCACGCAAATAATTCTGAATTGATTTTAATCAAACTTTAAAATAGTAGGTATATCTTATACATCAGAATAAGACATAGGCTATAATTTATATGCATATATTATGTATACCTGTCTAAAAGTTACGCCTTCAGCCATTCTACGCAGACGTAGTCGCGGGCAGCAGCTAGTAAAGTCCAAAAACTCACGTGTTAACGTAATTAACACACTATCCACGAGTGAAATAGATCACGCCGGCGACGTTTATTGCTCGATCCCAAACAGGAAACAATTAAGAGGGTGTTGGAGTGGTCGTAAAAATCCCTTCCCTCGCACCACCAGCTCCTTTCCCGGTAGTCGCTTAACGGCTTAACAGCAGGAATGCACCCGGACGCGCCCGAACCTGATGACAATGCATTAGTAGGTAATTTGAATGTAACCATTTATCACCTCCGTACACGTCTCTGTTTCGGATGCGTCTCTCGACCTGCCCATTGATATATTTTAGTTGTAAAACTGAAGCGTTATCATATGAGACATAATTCTCTTTTTTATGTGGCAAGGTGGCAAATGAGGTGGCGGTTCACGTGACGTTAGTGATTTCCGCCACCCATGGACATCTGCAACACCCGTAGAGTTGCAGATACTCAGCAGACGAAATGCAGAAATATTTTAAAAACAATCACGTAGGAGCGATGTCTTCCATGATAAAATATTTTATACTTGTGCCGTTCTTATTTATCATCTACAAAATAATTTATATTTGGTTCATTTATATCCCAACAGTAAGTAATGTTTCGAAAGAGATACCTTTCTTCCCCTTTTTCCTAACTTTATATCGGCGAATCGAAATTTGTTTCGACATTCAATTGTTTTCATTTTTAATATCTCACATGGCGCTTTAGTTAAACTCCCAGCTGCATTGTAGCTCGTGGGCGCAATGTATTTTAATTGACCGCCACCCAGTGTTTGACAATTGCGCTTAATAATCCGCCGCCGGTCCATTATGAAGTCATTATATGACGCATTACTCGTGAACTGTAAAAAGCGCCCGCATTCGTTGCACGCGTCGGATACCCGGCCGCCCGTATGGCTGTGCGTTTTTTCTTCTATCCCCCGTATCGCCCCTTTGGGTTGAATGATTCGACAATTCTTCACTATCTACGTGTGAAGTTTTGATAGCTAATATATCGAGGATAGAGATGTATGGAAATCCCGACTACGGTCAGTTCCAAATTGAGCCAAACAAGTTTATGTCATATTTGAAAAGAAATAAAAAAAAACATCGTAATGTATATCACCGCAGTATCTCGCAGCAGTTATTCTATGTAAGTCGTAATTTTAAACCCCGCTCTAGATGGAGTGCAAATGTGCGGGAAGTCAATGCAATCAGGTGGCTCAGTATCGTGTCTTGTGGCAGTGGGGAAGTCTATGTTCAGCAGTGGACGCTGAAATTATGATGATATTAAATTTGACCTTTTGAGAGATTGATTCAATCCTTAATTAAATGATAAATTTGGCTAGATTCCATTAAGACTTTATTACAACAATAAAAAGAAGAAATTTGTCTCTAGGATTATTTAATACTAACTGGTTCGTGCTTTACCACCATTCTACTACGCCAAGTGGTTGTAGAAGGTGACTTGTTCGACTGGTATTTCGCCGTTATTAATAAATTTGATCGTTTAATGTTGACTATTAGAATATTTTTCAGGGTTCTGCTATTTTTTTATCACCTTGCTAGGCCGTTACGTTGCTATGACGACAGTTCGAGATATCGATGACGCTCGTTCGAGATTCGGCCGCGGACCAATTGTTCCATCTCGACGAAACATCAGACGAACCATTATCGATCTGACCGAGCAATGTTAAGGAAACAAGGCGGGCGTTCGTGGGTGTGGAGACATCTTCGGTCACGCGAATTCTCATTGCGCTCATTTATCCCGCTTATTTTTACTCGATATAGAAGTTAAATGTTTGATTGTTTTTAATGAGTAATCCCTGATAGTGCTGCTTCAAATAAAATTCCATATTAGGAAGATACAGTGTTTTTTTATGTGAAAGTTGCCAAGGGAGCAGACGGTTCACCTGATGTTAAGTGAATACCGCTGCCCGTGGATATCTGCTACAACCGAGGGTTGCAGATGCGTTGACAACCTTTTAAAAATTGAGCTCCGGTCACGTCACTCACCAGACGAAACGCGAAAGCATTGTACTTCCACTTTACGCCGGCCTTCTGTGAGGTCGTGGTACTTACCCGGACGAGCCTGCCCATTCGTGCAACAGCCGAGGGTGCTGCCACCTTACCACCGAAATGTGAGTAAAACGTCAATAGAACACAGGATAACGTTATCCTACAGCAAGGGAAATGTTTTAATAATAAAAAAAAGACTATCGTAGAATTGGACAGGATCACGTTATCGAAAAAGGGTCTCGTGGCGGAAACGGAGGCCCTTTAGAAACGGAGCGGCGGTGTCGAAACACAATTCTTCAAAAACTCGCCGAAAGATGGTTGGGGTCTATTTCGTGTTTACTTTATGACTTATTGTTACAAAGTAAACACTATACAGACCCATCAATGAGTAGATGACGTCGGATGGCTGTTGGATTTACTGATTTGATGACTACCCGACTGCTTTACGGTGCTGTTTGCTAGCACTTCAGGATCAATGGATCAAATAATGAGTTTCTTTTGCACGATCCCCTATTGGTAAAATATACTGTTATGTACTGTTTGTCTGTACTGTTTGTGTGCAGTTACGGCGTATTTATATATTTATGTTTGTTTTTCAGTTACTACGTACCCATATACCTTCATTAGTTTGACTAGACCATTGTTTAAAATATAATTTCATTCCTTGACCTAGATGTACAAAATTATCAAAAGAATAAAAAGTATAAAGATCTTTATTTTTTTAGATACTATTTATAAAGTTTATCGGTGTATGCAAATGCGACTCTATAAAGGCAAGTTATAATCTTATGTATGTATGTACGTACGTAGCTGACAATACCACTTGGCTCGATAGGGTGGATGCAACACTGCTTTCCTAGAAGTTAGCAGAGCTCCCTCGTTCCACTTAAGTGTCATTCATATGTTTATCAAACATGGTAGGTATTTGATGTTTCATTTATGAGATAAATGAGCAATAAAAATCCGCGTGAAAGAACATATAGCTGACATAAAACTTAATAGATTGAACAAGTCTGCAGTTTGTGAGCACATTTTAAATAGGCCCAACCACTACATCAGGTTTGACAAACCACAGATCCTTGCAAAGGAACACCGATTCCTCCCAAGGATGATGCGCGAGGCTATTGAAATTAAAAAAACACCCTAATTTCAATAGAGAAGAAGGTTGGGTTCTACCATCAGCTTGGGATCCTGTCATCAATAAAATTAAATCTAGGCCCAAACAAACCACTACTGCAAGACAAGATACAATTAGATCCCTCTGCATAGATCGGGCACAAAATTAATAATTCAAAAACTGACGGTAGCCCGGGTTAACTATGACTATCAGACGTCTAACACCTCAGTCTGTCCCGTGACCATGAACGCTGTAAAGGGTTCGAAACGTCGGGAATTAAAATTAAAAATAAACGCGAAAAATCCGTAAAATTAGTTTCATTTATAATGTGTAATCGCGTAAATACAAGAAATTATTAAGAATACGAAAAAAGTGAAATATTATCGTCAGCGTTTCTCCGTTCTGACCTCATTAAAATTTCACTAAAACTGCTGATCTTCTTCCTCGACATTGAATCAAATCATTAGTAAAGAAAATGTCTATGTTCATTTTTCTCGGCTTTCCGTTATTGGATAAATAAATAAAAGTATAAATTATACATAAGTAATGTCTATAGAAATAGTTAAATATGTACGTTTGAATACAAACATAGGGCCTCTTACTTGTAAATCCAACACAAAAAGCTTTAGTAAATAATTGGACTCCGATAAGGAACTGATCTCGTCGATCCATTGGAATAACATTTCCCACCAAGCAGGGCATGGTTTTTGAGGCGGGTTTTTTATTGCCACAGATAGCCTACAGATGTCGCGACCTCCCTTCGTTGTAATCGGCCGCCGATAAGCGGCCGCGGCGCCTATGACCGATACCCTCCCGATCCGTTCAAATAGTTCCGATCAGTTCACGATGTTGTCGGTGTACAAACGCGCTCCGTATCGTTCGTTCAACTCCTTGTGCGTTCAGGTCGTCTCGCCCTTATCGGATGGCGCTTCCGCTGGGAGTTCCGATTCAAAGCCTCATCCGTCACCAGGCCTATACAATGGTCTAACGTTACGCGGGAAAGAAGAAAAGCCGACGTGACGTATATTCTGAGATGTATTTGTGAATTTTGTTCTTAGTATGTTTAATTGGGAGCCGTGATAGCTCAGTGTCCGGGCACTCGCCTTTAATTCAATATACTCGAGCAACCTGACTTCGACCCCCGGTGCCGGCACCAATGAAGTTTTTAACTTTAAGTGCTGACTTAGCACGTGCTCCGCGGTGAAGGAAAACATCGCGAGGAAACCTGCATATTTTCGAAATAATAACAAAAAAAAATATATTTCGAAGTCGCCCATCTGCAGTGGAGCCGCGTGGTGGACTATGCCCTGATACCGTCTGTATAGAGGCCTTTGCCTAGCAGTGGGATATGTATAGGCTGTTACTTTACTTTACTTTTATGTTTAATTGTGGTAGGGCTACGCAACGCCGGATAACTACGATGACCTCACAGAAGACAGACGTAAAGTGGATGTGTTACAATTCCGCTTCGTCTGGTGAGTGAGGTAGCCGGTGCCCGCTTTATTTAAACGTGGCATCGCATTTGCAACCCTACGGCTGTTGCAAATGTCCATAGGCTGCGGTTGTGTGTTGTGAGGTCGATGCCACTTTCTGACGTAAAAAAATCACTTTGGTATATTGTGTTAAATTTTGTTCTTTGTAATTTGTATTATATCATTGCACTCTTTTGTCTATTCTGCTAGAATCAGCTTCTGCTATTACATGAGCCGGCTATATCTGGCACATCTTGTGAAGTATCACCACCGCTTCGGTGTAAAGTAGAATTAGTTGTTTTTGCATTACGTCTCGAGTTCATACTCGTTAAGAGTTGGCAATGCATTGAGTGGTATAATCCACGATGGGCGTAGTGAAGCTCCCTTCCGCTTGTAATAAATATGTACTTATATATTTTACGTCAAAGGTGTTTTTGTCGGCACGCCGTAGCTTCCATGATTCTTAATAAAATTTAATGATTCAAACGCCATTTTAAAGTTTACGTTTGACGCAATATACAAAAAACAAGTTGAATAAAGTTTATGTTTTCTTAAAAATAAATTAGTTCAAAAATTTATGATATTATTTAAATTTATTATTAAAAGAATGTATGATAATGACATCTGTTTACAATTTGTTTAAATAAAAGATTGTGGAGTAGACTGAATACACATTATATTAACATTCGACTGACTGATCTACATTGCGAATGGGTCAACAGTTACTAGCTTTGGTTATGGAATTGGATAACGTTGTGTAAAAATATAATATACAGAATCAACAGAATCATTGTTTGACAATATATAATGATAGATAGATGCATCTATCGTGTACCTTCCACAAAGTTAACAGTAAATGAACTTTCCTATAATGCTTGAGTTAAAATTCATACTAATCTTCGTGATTACATTGTAAATATTAAGATTATGTCACGTCGTCGCTAAACGTGTCGCACTCACAGTCGTTTTGAAATACTTTCACATTCTCTAATAATACGTTTTAAGTAAGCGTTCGTCTTCAAACACAAACCGCATCTTAATGGCGCATTGTTTTTCGCACCGACGCGCTCGTCCATATGCGTGTCGTGTGCGTGTGTGTGAACACGCACGTTTGTACACACACGCGGGCACACGTGGAATTCCTCGGAGCACCGTGACCTCGGCAGCCGCGACGGTGCCACGCGGACCTTAAATGTGCGTCCCCTATGACAAGCACCTCCCTCACTAGTACTCGTGTCCGTATTTCGTAAATGTACGCACATGTTTGTAGCGATCAATGTTTACTTTCTACGGGAAAAAAATTGATTTTATACTCACAAACATTCGCGAATGCAGGTGGATGAGGATCGTGCTTCGTGGCAGTTTGGAGGAGGCCTATGTTTGGCAGTGGACAGAATGAAATGATGATGATGAAACGTTCACGAATAAATACATATACAGATTTGTGCGTTTGTGTATGTGTTCGTTTTCGTGTGAGTGATTGATTTTAATTAATATTTATCCCGCTGATCGAGTACGTCAGCGTCAGATTACACTCAGGTGTTAATAATTATTTGGAATTTGAATTGGGATTAATTTGCAGTAGGTCATACAAATACTTGTACCGACAATCGGCGTCGCCGCAGTCTCACTTAGCAACTACGCCAACAGACTTGTTTAAGAATTTGAAAGATAGGTAAGTTATTCATGAAAATATTCTTTTTCCCAAACGTGTAAGCCCCTTACATTTTTTTTAATTTGTTCAATTAATGTTTAGTACCCGGAGGACCGAGCTTTGCTCGGTTTGTTTTTTTTGGTAAATCGTGTATTTTGGAAATTACATTTAGATACAAATTACTGAGTAATGAAATATGCATAATATTTTTCGATCTTACCGACGTAATAATAAGAAAATATGAACTGATGTTTTTCACAAAAGAAAGAACTTAAAAAAAAAGGGAAAAAATAAGAAAATAAAAAATCGACAAAAAATTAAAAATAAAGAAAGCAATGATCTGGAATCGAAAAAAAAGTAAAAAAATAAATGTGTAAATGATCGTGACGCGAACCACGGCCGTCTGTTTTGGGGCCGCCCGATTACCGACCGAGCTATTTTGACATTTTCTCTTGCGGCGAAATTTACCGTCATATTCGAATTATATTTTTCATTCCCTGAAAACAGGGATAAAAGGACATTTTCTAAAAATGAAACCTAGCTAGATCGATTTTTCGCCCCCCAATCTATGCACATACTAAATTTCATAAAAATCGCTGGAGCCGATTCCGAGATTCCAATTATATATATATATATATATATATATATATATATATATATATATATATATATATATATATACCAGAATTGCTCGTTTAAAGGATAAGATTAGTGGTCGCCCCGTGGTCGAAAATTGAGCATTGTTAATTTAAATTATAAATTTAAACAATAATAATCTATTCTCAATTTGACCACATACTTTAAAGATAAGCAAAAAAGTACAATATGCGTCAAATACATGTGTAATGCTTATTTATTGATTTAATGTATTTTTATGCATAATTTAAAAAAATATTAGCATTTTTTCACTTCTCTAAGTATGAGACATTCAATACTCTTCCGTCCACGCAATTCTCGTAAAAAGGGGTACAAAGTTTTTGCTTCACGTATTATTATATAGATGAGTCCTAAATTAAAAAAGGAAAATACATGTAGTGAGTTTGTTTCTTCTGAAACGGTCTGATATGCATCTAACACATGTATCAAACAATGAATTCATGAATATTGTTTCGGGATCATTCCAGAAAAGTTGTTTTGTCATAATTATCACCTGTGTTTTTACATAATTTTCACATAGTAATCTTCAACTTATAAAATTCCCAGGACATATGTGTGGGTGCGTGCGTGTGTGTCTGTGTTATTTATTATAGAAACCTAGTTTTAGTTTAATCTGTGAATGTTGTTATATGTATAATCGATTCAATTGTTCTCCGTTCGTTTGGATGTTTGACTTCGACTAAGGTGACATTGGTACGAAATTGGGGCATTTTTCATGTTAAGTTTATCGCAACACAATCAGTTGACCCCAGGGCCCCCTTTTGGTATCTCTGTGTAAACAACGAAGGCGAAGGAAGTCGACATTTGGTTTTTGATGATGCGTCAAACTACACTTACTGTATTTTGTATAACTGATGTTACTCTTTCAGTCCTTAGACTTATTAAAGCTTCATCGAACGCAGAACCGGGGGCTAGCCGGGACCCACGGGTTTGAGGCCCTCCTCAGTGGGTAGGGCCGCGCATGTACACATGCGTGCGTTAGTTGTGACATGTCACCTACGGGCCATCGAGGTTCGACGAGGACCGTGACCCCGATGGCCGTTGACTGTGCTTGTTTATTCGGTGGCATTTCACTTATCTGTTATTACTACAAGCGTGCTCGAGAAGAAAAAATCACGGCACACTCACACTGGAGCTGTAAGCAGGCCCGGAACAACACGGAAAATCGTTTCAACATTACAATGACCCTTGCACACCTTCTGCCAAATCCATAAAATTTCATTTTTTTTTATGCGAAAAGTTGCCAAACGAGCAGACGGGTCACCTGATGTTAAATGAATACCGCCGCCCATGGACATCTGCTACATCCGAGGGTTACAGATGCGTTGACAACCTTTTGAAAATTGGGCTCCGGCTACCTCACTCACCAGACGAAACGCGAAAGTATTCATAATCGTAAGGCAGTACAACGAAGCTTATTCTCAATTTTAGTTGTTTAGAACGCCTCATGGCTTACTTCACGCTCGTCACTTGTTTTCATATGAATTAGATTTTTATTTTCGCATTTAAATATTCTTAATTTCACAATTCGTTTCATTTCAATAGAATATAGAGGCAAAAATATTCGTCTCGTTTCTGGTGGGAATGGTTCTCGTATCGAAGTGATTGCTTTTTTTCTGGTTTGTTCAAATGTACTTTAATAATACCACCCTCCCACGCCGCGCGCTCAATGGCTATCGCCTTGCATGTTTTTGACAAATTAAATTTGTTCCCATCGTAAATACGTAAGCACTGTTTAAATATGTGATTTTGTTTAGTGTAACTAATGATAATCAACTACGGTCCTATAAAATATAATCGTCTATCACTGTGTAAAAAAAAAGAGATTGTCTAAGAATGTAACAAAGTACAGTGCCAAAGAATATATATATATTGTTACATGCCTCATAATCAGTTCAAGTGGATAGACATTTATTTGATATTTTTTATTAAATTTTTATATAAGGGAGTTGATTAAGTAGATATGAGACTCAACGATTAAAAGGAAAATATATTATTGTAAAATATTTTTTTTTTAATTATTCGTCTACAACAAAACTTTGAAGTTCTGTATTTGTTATTGGCTGCCTAACAGTACCTACCCAGACATTCGGTATTCGGCCAATTAGCATAAATGTAGCCAAAAAAAGCCGAATACCGAGTAATAGCCGAATAATCGTTTCAAGTAAAGTTTGTACACACCGAAATCGATACTAATGAAACCACATATGTAATTTGCTTGAATTTGCGATTCTTTTTGGCTGTTTGACCGATATCCAGAGCCGTGGAGCAACTATTTAAGCCTCAGATCCAATTGCCTACCAAAGTCACCTTCGTCGTAATCAAAAGTCCGAACTGATGTCAATAGAGATTGGTTAAATCGCTTTGATGAAACAAAAATCTTGCTCCGTTTCATAGTTTATTTGTCTAACACGCACTGTTTGTCTGTGGTTATGCGATGTATCTTAGTCATTAAAAAATAATAAATCATTAGAATAGGCGCTTATCGACTTAAAAAGAATACACTTTCTTGACAAAGTAATTATTGATATATCATAAAGAGTACGTGAGTGTAATATGATTGATAAATTAGCTTAGTCTCTTTTTACAATAAATGAATCCAAGATCCCATATAAGTATATGTATGTATGTGTATATTATGTGCACGTGTTATAGTGACTTTTTCGTCTATGCGTCTAATAAAATGACAAAAATACAGGCGTGCATGATACTCTGCGAGTCGCCGGCTAGTAGTAGTTAGTGATAGGTCCTTCCGGACGTTTCCAGTCTGTCCGGTATTGCGAGCAACAATTAGTCGAATTAGCAAGTACGGCCAGAGGAAACCGGGGCACGACCCTAGTTAGCGTAATTCCGAAAAAAGATCCATTACGTCTGTGTCAAAGTACTCTGTGGCCCGTCGCGGTGCGTCGTAACGCCGAGGGTCAGACAATGTCACTTACATACGCCTTTGAGCGTGGCCGGTAAACAAACAAACGCGGCGCTATATACTATAGACGTTAAACTTGTGTCATTGTATTTCTTTTTAATGGCGGGAAACCGTGTCCTATTGCGACGTCGAGCCGATTTGAGATCTGTCACCGCAGTTTACGGTCGACTTTCGCCTGGCCCTCGGATCGAACGGCCGGCGGCGTGGCGTTGAGTTCGCGCCGAAATTCGAATTTCGAATTTGTTTCGCTCCGATCGTGTTGTTTATGGCGTGCGAAGCGGTCGGTTGCCCCTTGGTATGGGATGCGTCATATTGTTGTCCCTTTCCCATCGTTGCGTAGCGTTTGCAATGTGAGTTTTCCAGGCGGAAATCAGACGGTTTCGTAAATTGAATTGTAACTCGAACGAAAATAAAGCTTTACAACTGGGATGGATGACATTTAGATTCTCATATATTTGGGCTCTTTTGCACATGGAGATATGTACGAGGAGCTTCACAATAAGAACAGAACCCATCACTGAATCATAAAAAATATTCGGTTACTTTTGGTAGATCCTAAGCAGTTGTCAATAGCCGGTCACATTGATAACTCGCGATGACCAAAAGTCACCGTTTTTCCCCCGACTGTCGCTACAACGGTGTTATTTTGACATTAAGACATTTTTATTTTTTTAATTTTTTATTTTATTGGGAATAACAAACAGCTACAATATATGACATGAACAGATCTGTTGCGTTGATTTAGTAATAATATTATCCACGTATTACCACCACATTATTACCCACCACATTATCCACGTATTTGACATTTCTTACGTAACGCACAACTCCGTGCAGGATGCGGCTCGTAAAAAAGCGAAACCCATCAGGCGGGCCCCGGCGACGCCGAGTTGTGCGCAGGGCGCGAAAAAAAAAAGACGCTATTACGTAACGAGCTTTTTCTTTCATCGGCGGCTATAAATAATTTATTTTCATTGCTAAACCGCACTGACATTGACCCCGTTCGATGGCCGTGACGCCGCGGGGCGGTGGCACAACGGGCGCGTTTATTATTTACTGAAATATGAAGTACTAGCTGCTGCCGCGACTACGTCTGCGTAGAATTGGCTGAAGGCAGAAAATTCAGACTTAAAGACATATACGCATAAAAATATGTATATTATATGTGTATATTATTGTAAAGTTTCATTAAAATCTGTTCAGTAGTGTTTACGTGAAAGAGTAACAAACATCCATCCATACATACAAACTTTCGCCTTTATTTTTTTTTTATAGAGAAAAGGGGCAAACGAGCAGGAGGCTCACCTGATGGTAAGTGATTACCGCCGCCCACGAACACCTGCAACACCCGAGGGCTCACAAATGCTTTATAATATTAGTAAGGATGTCATAAAATAAACACGTCAACTATTGTTTCACATAGAGACCAAAACATGCGTGCATAAAGCCCGCGCATGTCTCGCGCGGGCTTTATGCAAAATGTCAAGATTTTGGCGAGCACTTGAAAATTAAAATTTTAGAGCGATCTCTGGCTTTTCGATGATAATATTTTATAGACGCGATCGCATTTCAACTCATGAGGGCTTTGTTTTAGTATATGTGGCATTTTTTTATCTGATAAAGTTGCAAACGAGCTGGCGATTCACCTCCACGTAACATCAGTGATAACCACCGCCCATGGACATTTGCAACACCCGTACGGTTGCAAATGCGTTGCCACCTTTAAACAAAGTGGACCATGGCTTCCTCACTCACCAGATGAAACGCAGAAGTGTAACACGTCTACTTTACACCGCTCTTATGTGAGGTCGTGGTACGCGGTACCTGAACGGACCTGCCCATTCGTGCAACAGTAAATAATGTTGGGCGGGGATCTATCACAGTTAGGTCTTTGCTTTGTTTACGTTTACTGTGTTTTCGGCCGAGAATTCCTAATTTGTTGCTGATTTCGGGTTTAACAAAGTTCGTGATACAATCATATACCATGCAGGGACCGTGGATTGTCAATCAAGATAGCATCTTTGATATTTACAGCCGTGATAAAAGTCCAAGGGAAGAATAATACGTCATCCAAAACGTTAGAAATACATTCATACATATATCCTTTGCTGGCTCTGATTTCGTAGGAATTTTAATCGCAAAATCCATCATCACTTTGCAGGTCCCCATCCATATTTAATCGGGATCTGAGGCTTGCAATTTTTTTGGCTTACATCAATGAATTTTTAGTTTCTTAAATTTCTTACGTGCAAAAATTTCTTTTAGCTTTGGTCAACCCCATGTACTTCGAGCGGCTTGCAATATATTTCTTGGTGGTGGCGCTTGATTTCTAATCTGATATTAGTCGCTTAGAACTCGTAAGGTCCAAGATTTTTACAAGAACAGTTTATTGCTTGATTACTAACCCACATGATGGCGATGTCATCGGTGGTGGTGTACGTCTTATTCAGAGGTCGTTCGGTCGGTCGTGCTTTGCCCGTAGAACACTGAAGCCATTTGCGGCGTGCTCCCGCTGTGTCGCCGCCCTTATCCCTTGTCGACTCAATTCCATCGTGTCGCTCCCAGATCACAATTCGTCTGCGTGCTGCATATCGTTGACCCTAAGGCCGGTGTTTACATGCGCCGGTCGCTTAAACATCGACAGAGTCCGCTATCTCGATTGCTGGTTTTCCCACAGTCTGAACCCGCCCCGGAGTGTATAATGCGCGCGAAACTTGCGCCTCTGAAGTTCGTCCAAATCGCTGCACAGAACACTATTTATAGTTATTGGAGGGGCCGCGTGCCTGCTATAGGTGCAGGGTATCGCCCTCTCGTTCGCGCCGCAGATAGCTTCCTTTCCTGCTCCCACGCGTCACGCTAAAATTGCTAACAACTTTGCCATTATATTTTGTGAATATATTTTTTTTAGATAGATTTGATTCCATAGCTCTATTAATGTGAATCGCGGTTATTTCTCATAAGTTTAGCACGCTCTTCGTACTGACTACGATCGCTCCACTAACCGGTTCGGAAGACGCATTCCGTCCAAACGAACCAAGTTTCGATTTTGCGTGTCTTCTATTGTTTGCCATTATTTCTCACTCTCCAAGACAGATTTTGTTCCCTATATTTAGTTGCTATTCAGTGGTAATATAACTTGTGCTTTGCTAGTATTTTGTTGTCGTTTCAACCTATGGCGACATGCATCTCGGGTCGTGGGTACTATCCCCTATACAGGGCAAGCATTCTTGTGATGTGCCTCTTTCATATATGTCATATAATGTAAAGCGGAAAAATTCTTAAACGCCGCGTAGTATGGACATGCGTCATGTATATTATTAAACCTCATCATGGCTTACCATCGTGACTCGCTTGTACGTTTGCCTCTTTTCCATAAAAAAAAGGAACCAGAGTCAAGAGGCGACAGAGGTAACTCGACATTCAAACAGTACCTTTCGCATATCGACCTATCAGGCGAGAATCTCGAAAGCATTTCGAATTTAACATCACTCCGGCCGATAAACAATTACAATGATGGCATGCCGATTAATAGGGTCGCAATTTGCCGCCGCCTTCTCGGAAATTTGTTTGTGCGGGAGCCACGCCACGAGCTTATCGGTCGCACCCCTAGTTCGTTTTTTTTTAAACTAGGCACGCTACTAATGTCACCAGTCGCATGGCACGTTAATAATGATTCGTGTTTGAGTCGTAACTTAGAAAGTGATTGGTGGATTTTTTTTTCATTATCGAAAACATTTTTATTTCAATAATTTTAAGTTTTCGTTAGAGGTTAATTAAATGTTTGTAAATGTGCAGAGCGGCGACAGCTCAGTGTCAGGGCGCCCGCTTCTAATTCATTATGCAACATGAGTTCAAATCCCGTCAAAACTGGGGATCTAAGGTTTGGACGAGTGTTCTTTCATACTAATATGTCTTTTACAGGTGAATTACAGCAGTACTTACGTGGTAGCTCAGTCTCCGTGCGGTTGCATTTAATTCAATTCACTCGAACAACCTGGGTTCGATTCCGAGCACCAATGAAATTGTTAATTTTAAGTGCTGACTTATCAGTGCTCAGGGTACTAGGGTCACCACTCTACTCCACTGGGTAGAGTGGTGACCTATGCCCTAGTACCCTCGGTACAGAGGCCTGTCCAGCAGTGGGACATGTATAGGCTGTTACTTTATATCGTTGTTTCATTAGTTTTATCGTATATTACAACGGGTGCCTCATTTTGAAGATTGCTATAATATTCACTCATCATTAACTTACAGGAGTGCGAAATATTAGGTGCATAAAATACTATATTGTAGATTTTATAAGACGATAGCACCCCCCGTTGAGTTAGTATCTTGATTAGGTTTCCCGTGCGTCATTTGTCCGACGCCGCGCCGCGTGGCGTTGAGTCATGTTCGCACGCGGGCACGTTCCCGATGTACACGTGCGTACATTTAATTCATTTGGAATTGCATTGGATGTGTATATATTAGTTTTGGGCATCGTTCACCTTCTGTGCCGCATGACGGGTTTGAAGGGCGTAGAGCGAATTTCGATTGCGTTGCAAGCCGAGGTTCGAACCTCCATCTGAGGGGCCCCCTCGGATCCCACCCCCCCCCCCCCCCCCCCCCCCCCCTCCTGCTAGTCGAATTCGCCATTTTTCGTTAGGATGTTATTGAGTACACCGGAGCGAACGGACTTCGCGTCGTCATCGTGCACCAGCTACGTTGTTCTCCCGAGACCTCTTACCGAAGCTGTCAAAGCCGCCGAGCTAACATTACAAGTATACGTCACAAAAAAAACATATTACATCAATCAACGCAGTTTCAACATTGAATCTTAGCACTTTGGGCATTTTGTATGGGGTTAGAATTCGTGCTACGTCACCGACATGTTAGTGTCACATGTTTTGTCATTGACGTTGGTAACGTTAAATTTTGATCTCTGTAAAACAAATGTCTTGTTATTCGTTAGTGTTTATGTCGTGCATTTGAAAATTTTATAAAAATATAATTTTAATACACATAAAATATTTTTTTTGATTTTCATTATTCATACTATTCATCTAAAAAAAATCCATCACTCATTTAAAAATTAAATAAAACAGTTATTACAGTTATCAAGTGTTCACTTCCGTTGGCAGTCCACTATATCTGAAAGTCCATAATTTTTTTCTTGACTTCGTCGAACACCACCTTTCAAAGTCGGCCTTATTTTCGATTCTATGCTAATTTACCACATCGGGTCGATTCGTCAGCTAGGTACAGTTACACTTGATGTGACCATTTTCATCTAGATCCAAGTCAAGCGAGACTGCATAAGGTTGTTTTCGCACCGGACTTTTCTTACAATAATCACCGGTCCATGCTATCGGCATTGTAGCGGCTTGCGCGTGCACTCCATACATTCAAAAAAGCTTTTCTTACGACCTATCGTCACATACAAACATGCTCCAAAACACTGAAACAAGAGTTACAGTGAAATTTTAATTTTTTTGAGTTATAGAAAAGATCTTAACATCTCACTTTGGATATCATTTAAGTGATCTGTTAAGTTATCATTATTCACTGAGGGAAATTAATAACTTTTAGTACATACCCTGCCTGAAATGTCTGTTTTAACGGGACATTATAAGGCCGTTTGCACATCGGGCTTTTCTTTCTGTAATCAGCAAAGGCGTGGCGCATTAACCATATTTCGTCTGGCGGGCGTTTATACTATTACGACTCACCGGCTGCGGACCTTTTTTGATACAATTTCGATATTGAATATTTTACATCGATAAAATATATCGCTTAAAAATATCGATATATCGATATTTTTTAGACATCCCTATTGCTAATTCGGGCGGGGGGCGCCCGCCAAAGCGCGTGTCCTCTTTCTTTTAGTCTCCTAGTCTTTTCCGAGAACGGAGTTCGGCGCGCTCACCTTGTCGACGTCCTCCGCCGAAGTATTGCGTTTCGGCCGCGCCCAAGCGTACATAGCATGATTCACTTATGAATACACAATATACATAATGTGATCCTTCCAAATGTCTTTTCCACGTCGATGTCTAGTGCGACGTCTTACAGATTCTCCACCGACAATAGTACGTTCAGTAGACGAAGGCGTGGCTTTGTACCGTTAATTTCACTGAGGATGCAAATTGTGATTTTTAGCCTCTCTCCGAGCATAAAGTGAAGAAGTAAAGTATCAGCCTATACATGTCCCACTATTGGGCAAAGGCCACCTCTGTTCTGTGGGTATCAGGGCATAGTCCACCACGCGGCCCCACTGTGGCTTGGCGGACATAATATCTTCGAAATATTTTTTGTTATTATTTCGAAAATTGCAGGTTTCCTCACGATGTTTGCCATCACCGCTGAGCACATGATAATTCAGCACTTAAAATTTTAACAATTTCTTTGGTACTGGCACCGGGGATCGAACTCAGGTTGTTCGAGTATATTAAATTAAAGGCGAGCGCTCGGACACTGAGCTATCACGGCTTATCAGAAAGAAAGAAAGAAAAAAAAGCTGTCCGCTTCAAGTGGAATGCCCTTATTGCATTATAAATTAATTGCGGATAACTTTTTCTGTGGTCAACACGGTTTTACTTTTTCATCATCTCGTACTAAACTCTCTTCTTACATATAAAATGTTCGTTACATATAATTCATTGATACTATATAACATACATACATCATTGAACACATTCTAAATATATTTTCATTCTAACTCCTGCTCAATCATCTGTGTTGTTACAGGAATGTGTCTCTCGACCCGTTCTATCTATCGACCCGTTTTGTTCAAATTAATCAAAGGGCTAATCAGAAGATTGCCTGAAGATTTCAAAATCGATCCAGCATTTATTCTAGAGGAAACATACACGCATAGATAAACAGACACGCATACATATATTGGTATATGGAGGAGTTGATACAGTGTTTAGGCTTTTCATTGATTTACGAAAACGTGCTCTATGGTCCGAAGGGGGAAAATATTTCTTAAATTCTTCCGCTTAATATGAGTCGCCTCGAGTGAGCTGTCTTAAACGTACGTATGTGCTATGTGGAATGTTGTCGACCAAATGCTCTATGACTCACCTCAAGATTAGTAATTGCAAAAGAGGTATGAGTTTTAAAAACGTACCACTTTTAATTACTCAGATTTCGGTGTACCAAAATGTAGCCTCTTTTCACCTGATGACATGAAAGACTGGAAGACTGATATTACGTCCTGATTGGTTGAAGTATCTGTCCTCCAGGCATCTTTATTTCTTCCTAAATCACCTTTAGATCACTCATCGATGTCGTAGCCAGGAATTAATCGATGCAATCTATAATTATGGTCGATAAAAAGGTTTGGTTTGAAGACCACGGGGATCGTGTTTGTATAAACAGATCGGACGTGGCCCCCGAACGTTTCTAGAATATAAGTTGTTTTTTTTTACACCGACGTGTACATTTATTCGGAATGCGTTTTTATTTCAATGCGGTCACCCGCGGTCTGTGACTCGTCGCGTGACATTTGTTTTTTCGAGCGGGCGAAATATGTCGCATTTAATGCTCTATTCATTTGCTGCGCGCGTGTGTAGTCTTTTTTTATGTGACAAAATGGCAAACAAGCTGACGGTTCACCTGATGTTAAGTGATTACCGCCGCCTATGGACATTTGCAACACCCGTAGGGACGCAGATGCGTTGTCACCTTTATATAAAGTGGGCTCCGGCCACCTCACTCACCAGAGGAAACGCAGAAGTGTTCTGTGAGGTCGTGATACTAACCTGCCCATTCGTGCAACAGAGAACACTTGCGTGGTCCTACCACAGGAGCTTTGAAGGTGTTGCAAGCTTCATATTGTAAGCAGGCAGAGCGTCAGTGGGTCTCGCAAGTGCGGTAACGGTATCAATATGATGACTCCGTGGCGCAGTTGCCAAGATATTGGCTTCGGCGCCGGGGGTCGTCGGGTTCGATTACTATCCGGCACAACTATTTGTGTGACCCCTAGATAATTGTTTCGGATCTGAGTGTTTGTCCGCGTGAAATTTATGTATGTAAAACGTCCTTCCGACACAGGATAATGTCACAGTTAGGGCAATATTTTAAAAACAAAAAAGAAATATATACATATATATATTATAGTATCCAAACTCAAAACGGCTGTGTTGTCTTCGTCGTATGTATTACGTATCCGCGGAGCCTAAGATCCAATACCACTAAAATTATATATGGGACCACATGGGAAGCACCAGGTTTCAAATAAAAAAAGAATCATCAAAATCGTTTCACTCAGTCGAAAGTTTCGAGGTAACAAACAAAAAAATCAAAAATACAGTCGAATTTAGAGCCTCCTCCTTTTTTGAAGTCGGTTGAAAAGTCAAACTCCACGCGGAGCTTACCAAATCGTTATCCCTCGCTGCCGTAATAGCATCAAATCGAGTCCCGCAACGTCCGCTTAAAGCGTCATTCGCGCTGGGGGGAATCCCATCCGGCTGTTCTCACGGGCCCGCAGAGTCTAGGAGAGCGGGCCGCGACCGCAGCGGCAAAAAAGCCGCCGCATAGCCGCTGCAATGCGGCAGGCTCGGGTGCAGCGCTGCTACACACCCTCTCGCCCCTTCCGCACCCCCGCCTCATTTCCCTTCCGCCCCCCGTACGCGATCCGACGTCGCCCAGCGATTGCGAAATTTCCCGCTCGAATTTTGCTGTACGACGTCTGTGATTTCGACCTTTAATGTTCCTTCGTGGTCCTTCTTGATTCGACCTCGTCTCCAGTACTTAAAGTAAAAGTGAAGAAAAGTTACAGCCTATATATGGGTCACTGCTGGGCAAAGGCGTCCTCTGTACAGGAGGTATTCATGGTCCACCACGCGACCCTATTGCAGATTGGCGGACTTCACTTATCTTCGAAATATATTTTTTATGTTATTTTTTCGAAAATATGCAGGTTTATTTGTAACATTTTCCTTTACCGCCATTCACTTGATAAATCAGCCCAGGTCTTTGACCGATTTACCTAATCGGCCAGTTTATAGTTGACGCTTCTTAAACAGTACGATAATATTAAAAAAAAAATGCATGAAATTAGCATTACCCATATTCGCACATATATTGTGTCGTTTCGTCCCGTAATGAGGCTTTGCAATTAAGATAATTTTGATGCGTTTCTTAAAATCGCCACGCTCAGATGTTTATGGTTACTACCAATTTAGATTATATATTTTAACACATTTATAAATAAAAATTATTTTATGGCTTTGACCCGTCGGCGACGAAGAAAACACAGTCGTTTTGAGTTGGGACAGTACTTAGGTACGTTGGGACAGTAATTAGGACTGTTAGTGAGTTTATATATATATATATATATATATATATATATATATATATATATAGTTTATAGATGCAACTTTCTGTCCCTCATAAATATACGAATCTTCGTATTAAGTACAAATATAATACAGATAGTAAATTTGTTTTTGTAATTTTTATACCCAATATTATTGCACTAACCTAGGTTTTAAAGTCTACATTTTATTGGCATATCATATTTCGAATTAACTAACTTAATTCGATTAGCATTTTTTGGATAACGTTAGATATAATATTAAATAATTATCCCAGTATATATTTTATTTGGTCCACTTTTTTTCTTAAGCCCCATTTATTGATTTCTTAGAAGCAATACGATTAAGGCAATAAAAAACCCAAATTGCTGATTCTAATATATAGATGATTATATGATAAATCACCAAATGTACATTATATATCGACTTAGAACATTATTATTCTATGTCGTTGCGCAATGCACCATAGTTTTATGGTATCGGACCCTATGTTAAATGGCTTAAGGTGCATTTTTCTTAGCAGGTCGAACACTACCGGGTCATCGCACCCAGATTTGATAATTGATAAGTTTTTCTTGTCCGGCCAACGCCCTCGATCTTGTGCCTCGTTGTTGTAAGTAATTGTAATTACTAACTAGACTGCTGTGTGAGCATTAAACATCTATCGTGAGTTGTTTTATATCAGGTGAAGCGTGTTGCATGCGTGTAACATTGCGTGCGTAACAGTCTTGGCTTTTACAACGATTTTACATCGTCTACTATTCCATTTGAAACTGTTTGTAGTAATAGGCATTAAATTCATTATGACCAAAGCTCAATTAAAACTTAATCAATCTCGCTTCAAAGTTTTCATTCCGTAATCCGATTTCGCCTTTCATTCCTTTCTCCGATGAATCGCCTACTGTAAATTCCTTTGAAGTTTACTTAGAATGTTGCTTATTTAAGAAACCATTCGCGGCTTTGCAATATGTGTTTTAATTTTTTTTTTAATGTGAAAATTTGCCAAGGGTGCAGATGGTTCACTTGATGTTAAGTGAATACCGCCGCGTTTTGAAAATTGGGCTTCGGCTACTTCGATACTTCCACTTTACGGCGGTATTCTGTGAGGTCGTGTTACTTACCGTCCGGGTAAGTCGGGTAATGGGCCTGCCCATTCGTGCAACAGTCGATTACCACCGTGTTTTAATTTCTCTCGAAACGCGAAAGTATCATAATACTTCCAATTTTCGCCAGTCTTATGTGGAGACTCGTTTCTTCCTGTGCGAGGCTGCCTATACGTGCAACAGTAGAATTAGCTCTGACATATTGCTGAGAGCTTTTATTATTATTATTTATATTAGCTATGACAAACCCACGAGATTAAAACAAATCCGTTGAATTGAAATTGTTATCTTTATCTTTAGCAGTGGTAACTTTTACAAAAAGCACCGATGAATGAAGTTCTAGGAGTAACGGGGTCTGCAATCACTGGTGCTACATTCTTTGCCAAATAGGAAGTAAATTAATTCAAACTCTGGTTGTGTTTATCTGCATAAATTAGGTTTGCAGTTCCGTAACACTATGTTACAAGTTTTTGCTGATATATTCCTTAATATTTCCTTGTGAAGTCTCGTGAAGCTATTGGTTAGGTAGGAAGCTGTGGTAGGGCCACGCAACAGTCTTCAACGTTGCACGAATGGGCACATCCGTCCGAGTAAGTAACACGACCTCATAGAAGACCGGCGTGAAGTGTAAATGTTACACTTCTACGTTTCGTCTGGTGAGTGAGGTAGTCGGGGCAGAGTGGAATGAGGCGGAACATCGCCTCACAGAAGACCGGCGGGGAGTATGCAATATAGTTGAAAAAAAATATTATTTACCCGGAAAGCATTTGCGTGTAATTGCGACTTCCAGAGGTCTGTGTTGGATGGAGATGGCTCATACTTGCTTATGAGTCGTCAAGTCCCGTGAGTTATCAAGAACGAAACAATGAACCAACTCGCGACTAGGTAGTCTTTACTCAAGCAGACTTAATTTAAATGCACGTAGTGCCTGTATGCTGTTAGATGACTTCTGTATGCTTTAACAGATACCATTAATATTTCAGACGTTTCACTTTTAAAGGACATTACTCGTCTTTATATGGCTTCCGGCTGATTGTTTTCCCAATAGTTGAGATACGTCTCCACTGTGCCATATGTCATGGGACGTCGGCTGTGCTTTCGTCGTCGTGCGTCGTTCTCAGTGCTTTCTTGAACGCCCCGTAAACGAGATAACCTATCGGTCAAATCACTGATTTGAATCTCGAACCTCACACGTCCGATTTCTTGTCGCGTTTTCGTGTCGTTATAGTTATTTATAATTCAAGCAGGCGATTCAGCCGAAGTTAAGTGAATACCGCCGCCCATGGACGTCTACAACACCCGAAGGCTTGCTGTTGCGTTGACAAACATTAAAAAAGTGAGCCCCGACTACCTCACTCATTACACGAAACCGCAGAAGTGTAACACTTCCACTTCCCACAGGTGTTTTGTATCACAGATATCGTGGTACTTATCCGGGCGGGTGGTACTTACACTATTGCGTGGCCCTACCGCCAGTAAAAGGTAACAGATTTCATTGTGCCGGACTCGAGAAATAGCTTCTGCCTTTGACCGGCCGGTAACTGGGATTGCAACGACCATTGGGAAAGCACAACGGCTTCATGTATACCGCTGAAGTAGAAATATGCGTGTTTTCTCCTTCCGTTTTGTTTGACCTATCAATGTCTTTGCAACCCGTCTTATGTTGCAGACGTATGTACACGAGTGGTGATACTTACTTATCGTAAAATGATTGTGCAAGCTCAAAATAGAATTCTCGTTTCTATTATAAGATCAACGCCGTGCCTATGACATAGGATGTCGCGGCTTTTCTTGGCGCATTGGATGTCCAGTAGCATCGTGTTTTCGATTTTACGGTGTAGGTATGGGAAGTAAGACGAGCCCGTCATCGTCATCATCAGCTCATCGACCACCATCATATTTTTAATAATAAAAACTCGATAACCAGTGGATTGTACAAACCATCTGCGTGCATTTCCTCACGATATACGCACCGTCGGGGTCCAATAAATAAAACTCTTTAAGAGCCCTAGAGTAGGGAACTTATCACTAAGGTAACTTTTTATTCTTAGGTAAACTCAGAAACTCGATAGGTTTGGGTTAACCGTAATCATCACTCGGCCCTTTACGGCCAACACACTATGTGGAGAAATAGTAATTCTATTTCGTACAACTTTGTGGAAGCGACAAGACAGAAAAAAAGTGCGCGAATGTGCGTCTACGTCTCATTTCAAAGTCAAAGTCAAAAAAAATTTCTTTGTTCAATATAGGCTTATTTTGAGCTCTTATTAAACGTCAAAATACCACCGTTTGGACGGGGTATTCGGGCGTCTAAGAATGCTAAACCTTATGTTATTTCTTTAAGTTTAAGTTAACAATTCGTTAGCGTTCACCGTATTTTTAACCATGATCAAAGGCGTCTAGGAAACTGGTCTCACTTTTATATCTTCGACGTTTCTAGCCGAACTAGCAATCGCCGCGTATCGGCCCGCTACCGAAATCTGGCGCTAGTTACCGATAAGGCTACATGCCCAGCGAGCCGTCGGTAATATTCCACGTTCTTGTTGCAGGTCCAGGGTTCAGTAGCCGATAAACTCGACGATAAGTAAGTAACTACGCTGTGATAGGCGATTTTTTTGGCGACCTGTTACCATGCCGGCCGCCTGTATCGGCCGTTACGTACGACACACGTGTATGTACAGAAACACACACTCGTAAAATTATCAGATATTTTCTGTTCATCAATTACTTTGTATAATCGCTCGTAACCAAAAAAACTTATCAGTTGAAGCAATTTCCGGTGGGTTTATAAAATAGTAATATTAACTTTTAAAAAGTACTGTTGACGTTCGACCAATTATTGTGTTCGAACGGTTTCATTTTATTCAGTTATAAAACATAATCGTATTTTGATTCCAAAACACTCGTATTTTACGAAACATCGAAATTTCTAACGTATATTCGTTAATTTCGCTGTCAAAACAGATGTGCGAATTCGAGACAATGGCAGCGCCATTGTGGTCAAAAACATAATATTAACGGCCCGCATAGAACCCAAATTGAAGTTATACGAAACAAAGCCGTTCCTAATTAATACATTAGGTTCCGAGCCGACCGTTCGGGGGTGAAATGCGCAGTTAATCATTTCGGCGAAAGCCGTTACGTCAGTCGAGAGAAGGGACAGAAAAAAAACCGTTCCCTTTTCGAAGCGTCGCCCTCTCGCGAGAGATTATCGCGCACCAAATGGCGTCGGGGCCGTGCGCTCTCGGGGTTTCTGATTTTTTTACTCCGCGCGCGATAACGCGCCGCCCGCCGATAGCATCGATACGTCGCCGATAAATCACGGCGTTCGGCGATAACGGGCGGTTCCCAGAAGGCGCCATTGTCGCCAACGGCCCGCGTTCGGGCCACGGGGCTCTGTTCCCGTTAATTGACGCTCTTTCCCGGGCTCGTTCCCGCGACGCGCCGCTCCCGGGCGGAAACGTCACGCCGTGTGAAAGCTGGTTTCACATGTCGTGACGTGTGACGGCCGCACTACGTTGACGAGTAACAGCAGTTAGGTAAAGATGACCGCGTCGCCATTGGCACATTGGGTACGAATCTATTAAGATAAACTCATCGTATCTGCAGTGCAAATAGAAAAAGAAAAACTCATTTTATACATAAAAAATCTCACTCAGTTTAGATGCTCAGGTAGCATCCTTTAAAGTATGAATTAATCATCTTATGTACTCTGCACCATAGCCTTGCTTAGATTGTAAGAATAATTTTTATTGTATTCTGATTAGATGTATATTAAAAAAAGACAATCTTAAACAAACATTTTGAAACGGCAACAATGAAGACAAAGTTTTGAAAGAAAATAAAAAGAGGATTTACGGATGGTTGGATGAGTTGTTATCAAGAAATGCTCATGGCGACACAAAATGGAAGAACTTAAAGCCAGTTTAATAACAAATGAAATCATTTAGTGTGTCCGTTAAATAGTTAAATTAATAAATTAAAATATGGATCATAAATCAGTGTAAAAGTGAGATTAATTAAGCTGCGCATTAATCTATGACTTCATAAAACAAAAGGGATTCAGGGTGCGAAAGTTACGTGCCCAGAAAAGTTTACAATCCTCCGAAACTTTAATAATCAATATGGATTATGCTACTTATTGTGGTAGGGCCGCGCTTATCAAGGGAAGTAGGGGATGGAAGGCCTTACAGAAGATTACGTGAAGCGCAAGTATTGTACTTTTACGTTTTTCTTTAGTTAGATGTTAGCAACGCATCTGCAACCCAACGGGACTTGTAGATTGTCCATACTTACCAAGTCCTGCTGTTGCAATAATGGTAAGGAGCGTATGGGGAATATGGCCTCACGGATGATCGGCTTGAAGTTGAAGTATTAAAGTTTCGCGTTTCGTCCGGTGCATGAGGTAACCGGGGCGCACTTTAAAGGATGTCAACGCATCTGCATGGGGTCAACGCATCTGCGTCGGGTGTTTTAAATTTCCAGGGGGGCGGTACTTAATTAACTATTATTGCTTTGGATGACTCCGTGGCGCAGTGGCCAAGGCAATGGCTTCAGCGTTGGGGATCTTGGGTTCGAATCCCGCACGGGACAACTATTTTGTGTGGCCCACAGATAGTTGATTCGCATCTGGGTGTTAGTCCACGTGAAAAATATGTTTCTAAGATGTCCCTACAACACAGGATAATGTTTATCCTAAAGTAAGGACAATGTTTAAAAAATACACTAAAAAAAGTATAGACGATGATAAGCAACTAACAAATGATGAACCGTCTGCACAAGTGCCACCTTCTCACATAAGTAAACACCAATCGCAACGAAGACTTAGTCTTTGACAATTATTTAACGCATTACATAATTATTTACACAATTAATGCGAAAAGCCCATTCATTGTCACGACTTGTACACTGAATCCCTCGTAAACTTTACGGACGCATAAATTCCAAACAATTGATCAATCAACTCTAATTCATATCCGTCCCAAACGTTTCGGCTTTATGGAAGGCGTATATAATAAATTTTAATTCCGTATATGGGGGTGCGATTGTATCGAATAGGGGCGATACTTGGACAATATCTCAATGTCTGCGTTTTTGATTTACACCGTTGAACGGAACGAGAGAATGCCAGGTGAGGTTTTTTCCTAACAGCCTGGCGCCATATGAATGCGTTTGGCTGAATCAAAATGACCGACCGATTTTTTTTTATTGATAAGGAGGCAAACGAAAACGAAAACAGAAAGAAAGAAGAAATGATTTCTTTCTTTCTTGTCGGAAGAGATGATTTCTTTCTTTCTTTCTTTCTTTCTTTCAAAGCCGTTGTAGGGCCACGCAGCAGTCTTCCGTCCGTCCGGAGAAGTACCACTACCTAACAGAAGACCGGCGTGAAGTGGGAGTGTTTTACGTCCGTGTCTCGTTATCGCTTTACATCAGGTGAACCGCCAGTTTGCTTGCCACATTAAAAAAATACACGCCGGAAAGAGGACTTTTGATCCGTCCCGAAGCAACACCTAGAGTAGCGGAAAGCGCCATTCGTACATTTCAAATGTTTGGACTGCTCAAATATGGTAATATATTGAATACATGAATTGTTAATTCGTCGCATCAGCCGCTGTGAATACGGCGCCTTCCCAGAGTGTGGGGGGGGGGGGGGGGAGCTGCGTTGCTAACGAGCTGGGGGCCTCCCAATAACAACTTTTTCCACCTTACTTAAGTGTTTATACGAAATATCTCAGCGGGTCGCTTCAATATTAAATCAATTACGGTCCCCGAGTGCGTGGTTCGTGTGCCGGCACCTCTCTGCTAGACTAAGGATTAAGACTGCCAAAATATACAATATAAATCCGACGTCCCTTTGTAATATGGTGGTGCTGATTTTTCGCTCTATACACAGAGTACCAAAAGGAGGCGAGGTTGTAACCATAGTCGTCTGATATATTTAATAAGCTTCTTGCTATTAACTGATGTTAACGCATTCTGTCCCGAGACTATTAAAGCTTCATCGTACGCAGAACCGGTGGGCTAGCCAGAAGCCACAGGTTTGAGGTCCGACGTATTTTAATAAGCTATTGTATTTATGCAAGTCATATATATAAGTAAATTTCTGTACTTTTGTCCGTCATCTGACTTATAAGCGTACGATCAAAATTGTTGTCCCCATGTGGATAATATTGGTCACGCGTATTACTCGTAGTTTAAATGTATCGCAATCATGTGCCCTATGGCGAGGTATTGATCGTACGTTTCTGTTGCTTAATTATTGCATTAACAATCAATACACTCAAGGTCCTGATTTCGATGAGGCTTTAAAAGTCGATAAGTGTAAACTGAAACATAACTCGCTAAAGGTACAGTCTGCTAAACTAGCCAGTTTACTGAAGTTAAAAATTTACCGAACGGACGGTTCGAAGTTCAACTATGTTCAATAAATAACTCTAGCATGTTCGTTCCCACCCCTAAACACATCGTTTTTAACACGAATATCGAGTAACCTATTACACTAAATCGCTCCTTTACCAAATCCCTTTTCAAAGCCCTTATTTCGTGAGTTAACACTTCACTAAATTCAACCTTGTGCCTCAAACAATAAGCGTTGCGGGTAACGTCGCCGATATGCGGGTGGCTTGCCCATTGCTGCTTAATTGGAACCAACGCTGCGCGCAAAATGTGATTCTGAAGTCATAGTGGTAGCGTTCAATTTGCAACGACAACGGAGCGCTGTTCCGTCAACTAAAGGCACGTGCAGCACGCGTCCAAAAATAATATTCGGGCGCTCGGACAGTTTAAATATACGTTGATGTAACAAAAGAGTGATTACTCTAATTGGTTTTCGGAACTGATCCCAATTAAACCGCCTGACGGGCGCGCCATGCTTATTTACTAATTGAAATTCCCGCTAAAAATTACCGAATTCGACGTCGTTCCCGAAACTGTCTCGTATCGCGTACCATCGGCGAGGGCTATGGCCGCCTTGTCCGCTAAAACGCATTTGTCCTGTGCAAATTAGATTTGCTAATTTTGTTCGGGGGCGACATGCGCTGCTCATACCCCCGGGACGGAGCTGTCAAGTCGCGTGCACTCTGAACGGAGAGGTTTTATTACTATTCCAAAACCAAGAGATTTTCAAGTCCTTGGCTAACGAAGCGACGCCTTATTGCATTTATTTCGTATGTGGGTTATTTACACCACCAACGGCGGCACCTCTTACTGTAGTGGTAATGGTAAATGGGGTAGATGGAAATCAAGCAAAAGATTTATTGAGCTATTGGCTTCTGCGACTCGTGTTTCGGGTTCGATTCCCCACATGGGGCAAGTATTTGTGTGATCCACGGATAATTGTTCTGGACCTAGGTGCTTGTGTCCAAAGAGGTTTCAGTCAATACCTTTACTCAAGAGATATAACGCTATCAAAGTGTAAACCGTTTTATCATAACCGAACCAGTTTTACCTAATATGTATATAATAAATATCGCTACTTAGGTCAGTAGATGTTTCAGCTGAAGCAGGATGAGTTGGGAATCAAGCAAAAGCCAGTCCTATAATAAAAAGAAAACATTCAGTACATTCATTGTAAGCAGCAAACGCTTTCGTAACCAACTAATAATAGTATTATTAATGTGAACAAACTTTACATTGTAACTGACAGCGTCACAATCCCTGGCAAGTGAGTTGGCAGCGGCGTTGCCGGATGTCGGCAATTAAGACGTCATTAACTGATTTACGAACTTCATGTGCCGTCTTTTAGATCGTTGTGAATGCGTTGAAATGGTACGACACGCGTCTTCCCGCAGTGAGATTCAAAGTCCCGACGTCCGATCGCCGTCCAATCCTAAATTTATGACCGCGCTCGTTACGACAAATCGACCCGGGCGAGTGCACCTGCCACAACGCCGGTTCGCTTCGGGGCGCTTACGAGAAAGGTCCTCATTAGGCGACGAAAAAGGTCAGAGGCGATCGTATCACCAAATAGGCGAACATTAAAAAGCCATCGTTGGCTGGATTAACAAATGCTTAGGGATTCATTAGGGGAGGGCGGCGGGAGCGCCGGAGGTCGCGCGCAGCACCTGTCGGCGGGAAATGGTTTTGTTTCGTAAAAAATCGTAAAAAAAAAAAAACGATGTTCAGCTGCTCAGACCATTGTGCCGTTGAACGAAGCGTGTGAAGAATAGTCCCAAGTATTTATGGGCTTTGTGTTTGTTTCAATTATTCCGTCCCTCAGCCACTATAGTGCCTTGGATAGTCGTGCTATTGTTTGCTCATATCTGTCAAGTGCATTTATTTATTATGTGCCAAGATAGGTGTTTTATATAGTTATGATGTTATGCTAATTAGACAATTATTGTTTTCTCTTTAAAAACTTTCGCACTGATATATAATATAATGTAAAGTCTACTTAGAAGGCTTAAATATTGATTAATATAAAATATATTGTCCAAATATTATATGATTAGTTTGTTAATTTTATTTATGTTAATATACTTTAGATATGGTTGATTGCGTTGCAGACTGTCTTATCGATGCAAGTCGACCCTAATCATCCTCAATGAACCAATAAGTTTCGAATTACCACGACCGCCCTGTGGCCACGACATCTGCGAATAGTCTCGAATACAAATTGGACGTTTTGGTGACAAACATAGAAAGAGTTAACAAATAAGTTTAAACCGGGTACGAGAAAGATGGATGCACCCCGAGATTTTTTTACACTGATGCTAAAGTAACAATCAGTTTCTTATTGTTTTAATTACTCCACCATTTTTATACCGAACTAGCGACCCGCCCCGGCTTAGCACGGGTGCAATGTATTACACATATACCACTATACATAAAACCTTCCTCTTGAATCACTCAATCTAGTAAAAAAAACCGCATCAAGATTCGTTACGTAGTTTTAAAGATCTAAACATACATTCCCTATGTATGCTTAGATTCCAGACACAGCGGGACGACTTTGTTCTATACTATGTAGTGACGAAACGTATTAATGTGTGCTGTCAGTCTGTTTAGAAATAGGAATAATTTCGGGGATTTTGTACGCGTATAACATATCTGTAGTATAAAATAACATTGTGCCCACCCAATTAACATTACGTAGCGACCAATTAAAGCTCCCAGCTAAAGCTGCCTCCGCTCAATTTCGTAACATCGGAAACGAAGAAGGTCGTCCTCGGGAGCTCCGGACGGAATGATTTGTTGCTGGGTACACTTAAGGGCAGGTGACGGTCATTACCGGCCCAAGGATGTTGAAACAATACGGCCTTCGCCCACCCCGGCAACACCTTTTAAAAAGGCAGCTGCCGCGCGGCCCGTGACGTGTCGTAAATGACGCGTTAATGTTTATCCTCGGCCGGGGAATGAAAGCCTCCTATGGACGCTTAAACAATCACCCGGGAACCGTCTCGAGGGCTACGGGATTCGACAATAGGGTCGCATTGTTGTACGCTTCGGGGCGGACGGACAAACAGACGTTTCCCGGTAAGGAGGATCGCGCATTGTAGTCTCCGTTGAAAGAATTCGCCGTCGCTATCGCGTTCTGTTCGAACAATGATTTCGTCCGACAAAGACCGTTGACGGTCAGATGTGGCGGAACGGTTGATTGTCCGTCCAGTGTTTCATTCACTAGAATTTCGGTCACACTCGCATTAACGAGATAATATTGTTGACGCCAAATTAACGCTCAGTGTCAGGACTATGCTGGTGTTGGAGAAAGGATCATTGTTTAAATGATTAACGATGATTTTGTGAGCCCGTTAAACGTTCAATTACAGTTGTGAAAAAATTACGTATCTTTTCTCTTATGGTTTTGAATTGTAAGTTTTCTTTTATTATTATTAATCGGTTAATTTTTTTGCATTTTTGAACTGCGTTTAACTTTGTTTTATTATTTCAGGTTATTTTTTTTAAACACATTCAAAAACTTCACTGTATTTTAAAGTAATAATAAGTATCGATATTGTTTTGGTATGAAAATAAAAATAAAATAAAATAAAACCAACAGTTGGTACCTTTTGGTGCTGCGTTTTTTGTTTAGATGTTTGTAGTTCAAATTGAACGAAATTTGGCACACAGATGATTTTTAACCTGGAATAACTCGTAGGATTCTTGCTCCAGATAAATGAAAGTTTGTATGTTGAGATGTTTCTTAACGAATCATGCAAAAACAGAAGAATATATATTCCACTATAACATTTTAGTACAACTGGGGCAACCGGATCTGATCCTAGATGCTTTCTATTTGTTGTCTCTTTCTTTAGCAATAGTATATAAAATTGAAAAGAGACTCAATGCTGCATAGTATAATGGACGAAGTGTTCCTCTTTTTTTACCCACTCCGGGGCAAAAGCGAGCGAATCATCGCCGTAGATCATGTTCAAAATAAAGATAAGACGGCCCCGCGTAAATGAGACGGCGCTCACAAAAAGCAGCCCGTGAGCAAAAAGGGAACGCTTGTTATCGTTAAATTGTTAAGTCTCGTACCGATTTTTGGTGCACCGGCTTATGGAACCGTTCGGCTGCGGTCGTCTGCTTAGCTTTATGGTTTTTTTCCATCGTTCCCGTTCCGAGAATCGCGCGGCGGCTTTTTGGCGCCTTCCGCGGTCCGCGCATTTTAACGTGTCTGTTTCTTTTTTCTTTTTTCGTAGCCGGCCTAATGCATGCAACATTTGGCGCGAAACAGTTCACGTTCGGAAATGTTTGCGTTCCGTTTTATGCGTTTTGATATGTTCCGATTGCGGCAATCTCCACTGAAACTGTATACGCGATATATAGTGATGTATAAGTTGACATCTTTATCATGGCAGTTAATGACGTGTAACTCTTACGTTACGTAAGTGACATTTCATTTTAGCGCGGTTTCATGTTCGCTTCATGTTCAATTATTAGTTTCCGAATGCGTTCCCGACTCGCGCCGTAACGAGAAGTGTCGGGATATTTTAGACGTACGGACATTACGTTGATCGAGAGGTGGGTCGATGGGGTGGATGGCGAAACGATTGAGACCGACCAAGGTCGGGAATGAGATTTGGCGGGTTCGACGTTCCTCTTGCGAGCCAGTGAGGCGCCTCATGTAGTTTTTTTTAATTACACACTGGCTTTTGCTTGCCTACTTCCCTGCCACTCTCTAAGTACTGATGTAATCTTAGATGGCTAATGCATTAACTATCTGAGATTACATACGATTAGACACTGGCAAATTATTTCAATTGATATTGGTTTAATCGTTATTCGTATTGATTCCCTTTGGGCAAAAAATATTTTTAATTTTAAAAATCTTATTAGTGTTGATCCTGAACTAATATGCGTGGGCAATTGAAGACGTTGTGTGACAGCGAAAACAATTGCTTTTACCGATGTGCAGATACCAATAACAACTACTTATAGTATATAATTGTATACCGAGAAAGGAATGAAACATTAGCGTTTGTGTCACTGTGTATTCAAGGCGTAGTTGTTAATATGTAAGAAACCTCTCAGGTAATGACTATCAGTAGATCTTCCATTCTGCTTAAAATTCCAAACTCGTAAGCCCAATTTACCATCAGGCCAAGGAGCGGCTCTCATCGTTGGTATCGCAGCACTAAAAATCCAAACTTGCCACGCTCTCGGCACATCACTAGTGTCGGTGGTGTCCCAAGGTCAGAAACTGATGGTCGGCGCGCAATCGAGTCGGCGTTGTGTCGGCCGAATGAAAAAGAAGGCGTTTACTTGCCGCCAGTTCAAGGAACCCGGGCTGGCATCTCGCGGCTTTCGCGCCAAGCTATCGACAGTGGAACGCAATGGTAGTGCGTAGTACGTATTGCTTTATAGCGTTTGTCTTCGGTGGGTGGTGAAACTGCTTCTTGCTCTCGAGGGCGTGGACTACGTAATCACCATTGGAGGAATGTTGAGGGTTCTCGGGTGTCTTAGTTTTTATATAGGTATCTGTGATATTTAAAAAATTACAGAAAATAAAATATTTGACTATGTTTATCAGTCACCCAATACAAGCTAATTTGGGACTGGAAAGTGTAGAAATACGTTTTATTTTTCTCCTTGCGATCACTGGAAGATCAAGAATATTGTTATTGATGTTAACTTTTCACTAGAGATCACGATTTTCCGTATTATCAGGATCTGTATAATATTAAAGGCATCAACTACCATCTATTAAAATGGAAAAAATGCATCGACAATAATTGCATATACTTTGCGTAAAAGAGAATTGCTCAATTTTTTTGGTACACAAAACGACAGTTTCATAGGTGAGGATAATTTAATAAATAATCCTTTCAGTGACATTAGTAGAATACATAGGATAGCATCCTATATAATTCATACCGTTGCGTGTGTGAGTGCGTATTTGTCGGTGTGCGTGTTGTTCAAGACGAAATTTCGCATTGCCCACCGCCGTCAAGCCTCGGGGCAAAGGTTCGCCGCACGGACAGCCTTCTCGGAATGCGTTCAGATGCCGCGATAGGCCGCATCGGCGTCTCCCAATCTCGCCCGCTTTTTTTCCCCCTCCGCTCTGGGTTCCAATTACTCGGGCCGATGCACTATTTGATCATTCCTCTCGTTCGTTTTGCCTTAATGCAGAACCACGCGGTTAGTGTGTTCGGTTTTATTTATTTACTAGCTGTGCCCGCGACTTCGTCCGCGTGGAATTTAAAATAAAAAAAATCTAAAATAAAATTAGCCTAAGTTACTCCTTATTACATCAGCTATCTGCCAGTGAAAGCCCCGTCCAAATCGGTCCAGCCGTTTCAGAGATTAGCTGGAACAAACAGACAGACAGACAGACAGACAAAAATTGTAAAATTGTTAGTTTATCCTTTCTACCGTTCTCTTAGCTGGAACAAACAGACAGACAGACAGACAGACAAAAATTGTAAAATTGTTAGTTTATCCTTTCTACCGTTCGGCCGCTTTTAGAGGCAGTTTCAAATACAATGCCACTAAGTGCCACTAACTGGGAACAACCTCCCGCCTCCCTTGCGCGACCTGAAAACAGTAACTGGTTTTAAAAACAAGTACAAATTGTATCTGCTTGTAGAACAAAAAAATTCTGCCGTTTAATTCTAATTCTTATCAGCTTAATTATACGCTATAATATAATATAATAAAATACAATGTAATATGATTTGATACAATATACTTTAATATAATATATATACATAACATTTTTTTATAAACGTATATCATAATTTATATATAAGACACTCATTTTCTTACCTTTATCATGTGGCCAACGCGCTACGAGGTCTGTCTCGCATTTTACGTTTCAAATTAAGTCACGTGTCCACTGCTCGATCGGTAAATGTCACAGTGCCACAGAGTAGGGATAAATATTGGCAACCTAAAACCAAAATGGAAATAAAGCAGCTGACACCAATATCAAATAAGAAAACATTAGTTCTAATTTTTACTTTTCTCTTCAGACGAATGATATCCACTGTCTATATAATTGAAAGGTTCAAACAAAAATAATTTAATTATCGCTATACTGCGTTGTAGGTATGTATTACAAGTGCACTGGCGCAGCCGTCCGAGTTGTCTCGAAGTGCGGGCGGACTGAAAACCGGCGTCGGGATCAGAACGAATCTTAGTTACTGTATCTCGACTTTTACCGAGTCCCGTCCGTTTCACGGTCTTATGCTGCTACAAAGACCTTCACTTATTATTGTTATTTTTTTTAGTTTTTTTTGTTATGTTTACATTTATTTTAAGTTATTCTAATATTATTTTACATAATGTGTAGTTACATTATTATTTTTAAGTGTTCTATGTATCTATTGTGCTTAGACCGTGAATAAACGTTTCTTCTTCTTCTTCTTCCTGTTCTTCTAAAAAATGTCATTTTGGTATATGTACAGTGTGTACATCCATATGTATTTAGTAAAAAGCGGTTATTTTAATATTACAAACAGACACTCCAATTTTATTTATTTGTACAGATTAAGTTGTATATTTAGAAAGAAGACGTAATAGTAATTCAAAGAGTTTGGCTCCGATGCATCATTATGTTAGATACATTTGTATTAATAAAAATAGAAGTCGTGTCTTGTTATAAAGTTAAGAAGAATAGAAAAGTTACAAAAAAGAAATGAAAAAGAAAAACAAAACAATCTTCTGCACTTAAGATTGAACTTTAAGAAAAAAGCATGAAAAGTTTTTCGTCGATGTGCGAATCTTGCTATTGCTTGAAATGCGAAAAAGGAATGTAGATAAAAGACTTTGCGATTTTCGTCGGTATGGCAATGAGCCTTAGCGCCTTAGTTTAGCTTAGTGGTTAAAGCGTCTGGGCGCGAACCCCGAAGACGTGGGTTCGATTCCCACAGCTGCGAAAAGCTTTCCGTATTCCTTTCTACAAGCTCTAAAGATTGGTGAAATCAAAAAGTAATTGTTTGATTAAAGAAAAAAAATTAAAAAAAGTTATAAATATGAATTATTGTAGATAAATGAACAAAAACCTTTCGTACACATTTTCCATTAATCGATGACCTTATTGTGGGAACACAAGGGAGTAAAGAATTTTTATTTTAGTTAATACTGATTCAAATGACCGAGTCTGAGTCTGAATGAAAGGGAGGCAAACGCTATGAAAAATATTCATACAATCCAATTGAGAACCTCCTCTTTTTGAAGTCGGTTGATAAATCAGACTCATGTTTCATTTTTTGTTTCAAGTTTTCAATACGCTTACGATTCGTTCAAGTTTGGAATGCATTTACGACGATGACGTCGCATGTTATTTTAATTTCGGCCTGTTTAGAGTCCAATGCTGAACCTATGTTCAGGAGGCCTATGCCTCCCCCACGTCGCATGTCACAAACCGTATAACTGTAACACTTTTTTTACTATCTGTATATGTAGGCGTATGATAAATAAATTCTTTATTTTGAGTATATTTTTACTATTTTCATCTTTATTTAACACACAGAAACACGTTCTTCGGTCGTTGCGTCGTTGCAAGAGAGAGAGAGAGCAATCTCTTTTACGTCATCCATCTTTCCCATTCACACAATACTTCGTTCAAAATCATCTTTAACTCAACTACTAAATAACAATTATTAGATAACAACTATTGTGTTACTGATACTCTTTTAATGCTTGCTTGTGTTTGTTTCCGAATTTGCCGGTGTTTGTAACCACACAGCGCTTAGCCTGCCGTCACTATAAATAGTAAACGTGAAGACTACATACATCATAGGGATGTCGAAAGAGAAGAAATATATTTGTATATCGATGTTTATAAAAATATCAATATAGGCCTCGATATGTCGAAGAGAAGATATCGATATGTATATATATATATATATATATATATATATATATATATATATATATATATATATATATATATATATATATATAGAATACAGGTCCTAGAAACCCACGGACTATGTGGTGGATTCGAATTTGAAAGACTTTCGTTTATGATACGGTTTTCGATATTGAATATTTTGTATCGATATATCGGATCTAAATATATCGGCTGATATGGTCATATTGAATATATCGTAATTTATAATAAAAAATATCAATGTATCGATATTTCTTCGACATCCCTAATTCATCGCTAAACATTTATGTACCCCCGGCGACGTATGACGCTCGGTCGAGTGTTCCGATCGATTTGACATTACACTCGGGCCCCCGCTGAATTTCAACCGCACTCGGGGTCGGCTGTTGACCGTCTGCTGCGTGGCCCGGGGTCAAGGTCGCCGCGTGGCCAACGATTTGACCGATTGGTGGAGCGGCGCGTGTCGTATGTACCTAGCGCGCGAGCGTGCATTTGTGTGGTGTGCGCGTGTGTGTAAGCATACATAGATATAAAGTATAGTTTGAGCTTATACTCGTCCCACTGCTGGGCCAAGTCCTCCTCTATACAGACGTCACCACGCGACAACGCTGCGGATTGGCGGATTTAACATAATTAAATCAAATTAAATTATTTTTTTATTATTTTTAAACATGCCCGTTTTTTATCGCGATGTTTTCCTTTATCACTGAGTACGTGATAATTCAACACTTAATACACATTAATTGGAGCCGGTCCGGGGTAAATCTCGGTGCTCCGCGGGCTCCCGAAAATAAAATAAATCCCTAAAAATTAGGTTGCTCGAGTATAATGATTTAAAAAGCAGCGCACAGACACTGAACTATTACGGCTCAATATATGTTGTATACACTAGCTTATCGCCCGCGGGCCCGCCCGCGTCTAAGCCCCAAAATAATCTTCTTTCTTTTTCTTTTATAATTTCTTAATTTTTTTTTTATAATTTCTTTTAATAAAAATAATCCTATGTCCTTTTTAATACTCCTAAGAATATTTGTACAAAGTTTCATGATAATCGGTTGAGTAGTTTTGGTGCAACTTACATTCACACTTTATAATATTACCTATACAGCGTGTCTTTACAATCGCGACAATAAATGAACACGCATATAGAGGATAACTTTTTAAAATTGTATTAAACATTTACATTCTTTAAACATCAATATTTACTGAGTTATAAAATTTTCCAAAACAACAAATTTTAGAACACCCTTACGTATAAAACTGTAACGTAAAGTTCATTTGTAAAGGTCACAAAGCATATGAATGTTTTGAATGGATTAGAAAGAGACAAAACATAGTGTTAGAAGGAGAGGCTTGTAATGCGACGCTGTGGCAACGAATGAAAAAGTCTCTGAATCTATGAATCAGTCAGTTGTAGTTGTATAGGCTGTTACAAATTTTGTTTCTTTTTTACTTATTTAGTTTGTTTAAAAAAAAAATTTTAATTATGGTTTTTTAACGTTAATATTTTTTATGATTATTGGCAAGTAGCGTTAGATGTGTCTTCGTTTATTGTCGCGATTGTAAAGACACGCTGTATATGGTAGGGATATATATATACGGTCCTCTCCCGGGATCGTTTTGTTCAATTCGGCGAGCTTCCGGAGCGCCTTTGATGTTACGATCTTGATTCTTATAGTACGCCCTACCTTCACATTACTGGGATTGGAGTTTATTTAGGTTTGGATTGCTGGATACGCCACTAGAAGAGAACTTTCCCGAGCCTGTCTGAGCTTAGTCCATTCGTTATTTCACAATATCTGTACGGTAAAAATTTGGGAACATTACACAGCGAGTATCACGATTATGTATTAACCGGGTCAAAATTGACCTTTTTACTTTACGCGAATATTATAAATATTAATTGAAACAAGTTTATGGATTTTATCGTGATTTAATTTTTATTTTGTAATTCCCGTTGTTGCAAACCCTTTCCAGCGTTCATGAACATAAAATCCGAAACAAGTTTCATTTTATACTCACACTTCAATTTGCCAGCCATTAATAGTCCGTACTTCGTCTTTTATTGTTTTTTTAAACCTTCGTTGTTCGTTCATCCATCGTGATTTGCTTTTATTCAAAAACGTTCTGATCCTAAGATAACATCGCAAGTTTGGGACATCTTTTGTGGGGTTGCAAACATTTAACAAAGAAACTCCACCTTGGCAAAACGTCACGCTGATCTCTTGTAGAGTGACACTTCTCCGATCCATTCTACCGACAGCACAAGCGGCTGCTGTAATAAAAAACTTACTGCCTATTTGATTTGCAAGTAATCGCTATTGCGTACATTAGAAATAATTCTACAGTGTAAGAGCAAATTAGAAGCCTTGTCGTTTTGCACGTAACACAGAGGACAGGCTGATTGATACGTTTAGAACGGCAGGATTTCGAAATAACTGCTCTCTACACGTTTAATGGCCACGCAAGTAAACAACAAATCAACAACAAAGAGGTGGTAAGACTCCCTTAAACCATTCAAAATATTAGAATAGCATTTAATTTATTTAGAACTTTATTTGGAACGGATTTTATTTAGATAGTTAATCAAAATACGAAATACTCAGTACTTTTTTTTTAATGTTACTTGATCTCAATTCTTTGTAAGGCAACACAATTATCAATAATTTGATGACTCCGTGGCGCAGATGCCAATGCATTTATTGGCTTCGGCGTCGGGGGTCGTGGGTTCGATTCCCACACGGGACAACTGTTTGTGCCACCCACAGATAGTTGCTTCGCATCTGGGTGTTTATCCTCGTGCTATTTATGTTTGTAAAACGTCCTTACAACACAGGATAATGTTATCCTAAAGTGAGGGCAATGTTTGAAAAAAAAAATAATCAATCAATTTTTGGACGTTTTATTTTAATACTCCGATACTAATCTCTGGCGACGCCCGCGAAATTCTCGTTTGATATCTAGAATTACTGTACAATCTACACTTAATCAGTCTAGACCTTGAGCTTTAAAAGTCTGTTGGAAAATGTTAAATATTACTATCAATTTATGGTTATATCTTTTTTTAACCCCTCCCCAATACTTAATATCTGGCTACGCTTGCGAAATCCTCGCTTGATTTCTAAAACATCTGTGCAATCTACACTTACCTAATCGATCTAGACCTTGAGTAAAGCTGTGTATTAAAAACCTTCTACCTTACCCCAAGTAACGTCGTGCCTGCACAGAGGCGGTATCACGGTGCAACGGGTTCACACCCCAGTTCAAATTTCCACCATAGCGGCTGATGTACCGTCGGCACACCATACAAGTCAACCACCACCGTCGGTGTCTATTACGGTGACAGTGTTGAATGTCGACCGAACAGAAATATCTGGGCGTTTAAACGGGCGTCTGTCACACCGTACTTCGATCGATTTTACAATGTGTAACGATGTTCCAGTCATCACACTGACTAATGTGGAGAGATGACATGATGTCATTTTTTTAAAATTAGTCACAGGTAAGAAGAACGACGTAACGGTTTAGAAGCATAAGGAAACGTTTCAATAGATATCTAACTTAAAGGCGAACGTTGAATTAGTTAGGTTTCAAGTAGAAGTAGTTCGGCGAATTTCGTAACTATCCAGTCTAGATTTTCAGAATCAGATCAACTAAGACGGAACTGGAACCACCAGGCGTACGTGTAATATACATATTACAATAACACATTTATTTTGGAATTGTGAATTCGTATATATATATAAGCTGTCTTTTGTACCTGTTTAGTCATAAGCACATCTATTCTTTAAGTAACAATAGCCTTATACCGATGCATTTCATAAGACTAAAGGCTATTCGTTTAATAAGAATATATTCTCCGCGAACCCGCTGTCTCGGTCCGTGCTAATAACGTCGAATAGTTTAATGGGCGACTCGCGCGGCACCGTATTGTAAAATATTGCGACGTGCGTCATTAAAGCGAAAACGAACTCCCCGCGGCAAACATTCAATCAATATAAAACCAAGGCTCATTGCATAGTGCCTCGTAAAACCGCTGAATGCAGCAAACCGCCGCTGCGCAGCGACTTAAACTGGACAGAGCAGAGCAGAGCGGGTATCACCACCACGCGGTCTCCACTGCGCATTGACGGACTTCACATATATTCGAAATAATTTTTTTGTTATTATTTCGAACATATGCAGGTTTCCTCACGATGGTTTCCTTCACCCTTGAGCACGTGATAATTCAGCACTTAAAATTAATAATTTCATTGGTTGCCGGCACCTAGGATCGAACTCAGGTTGCTCGAGTGTATTGAATTAAAGGCGAGCGCCCGGACACTGAGCTCTAGTTAGGAATGCAACATTTAATTTTGCTTTCAGCGGTGATTCGATTAGCTAATGCAACGGTACCAATCGCTCTTAAGGCATTTACGCATCAATACACGACGGACTGCAATCGATCTTCAACCTTCTAAGTGGAAACGGCAGATTTCGAGTAGGTACACGAGTTGATCCGTCTGAAATATCGACCTCCGCATTGGAATAAGCAAGCAACCGCCATCTTAATCGGTATCTGGTCTTGAAGAGGATTTCGTTATAGCATGCCTTTTACTAGTTCATGTTTTTGCTTTAAGTCCGTAGACTATTGAAGCTCCATTGAACATAGAATTAATGGGTTCGTCTGAATACAGGAGATGATAAGGAGCTCCGCGTGGCTTTGGGCCGATGTGTGTGTTTGTCCATGTGCTGACGCGTGCCTCAAACGTCCATCCATTGTGTTTTTCTTTGAGTTTCATCAGAAGTTAGAAGATAGCAAGAAATTTTCCTGATGTAAGTGAGCACCGCCTATTCATCTACAATTACTTACGGAATTGTAGATGCTGTGAGCACCATTAAAACTGACGGCCCCGGTCAACTCACCTGCCAAACCAAACGCAAAATTATATATAAATATGTTAGTATTTTATAACATACTATTTATAATTAACTGTTATTTTATGATATAGTTATTACATAGTCTCGCGAAATAAAGAGGCTAAGGCCATGTTGTTTAGTTCTCAGAGGACTTCACGCTTACTGAAAGCCGATAAAGATTTAGAACTAAAAGTTCCAAACTAAGGTTTCCTTTTAGGTCCTCATCAACCACATGTGGTTGTGATAATGGCCAAAAAAAGTTCTGTTAAAAATAATATTGTTAAGTAAACATTTTCACGTTTCAAGTAAATATTTTGATAAAAAAAATATTTGTATCGTGCCGTTCTTTCGTGAGTCCCTGGCACTTATAGTGTCGAGCCCAATCCTGTAAAAGTACCACATAATACTTACAATAAGTAATCTTTAAAGTAATTGGACTGTGGTCTAGTATTTTGTGGAGATTATTCGCCTCTATTTTGTTCAAGTTCTGCTTTCACTACATTCCGCAATTGGCGAAGGTGCATCATGTTTTATGATCGGTTAAGTTTAGTACTCGCTTTAACGTATACGATAGCTTTAATATTAACTCACTTGTTATCCATAATTTCAGAATATTACGATGCTAACTTCTATGCAATTACGTTGCAGGTACTGTTTATATTTTCCACGGATAAACGTAATGTTGGTATTAAATTAAATAATTGAAAGATCGTTCTAGCATTTTAACTTTACCTTCGTTTCCGTATTTTACGAGTATATGAATAATTAATGAATCGTTCGTAGGAGGAGTTGCTAACTTCTAGTTATTTATTTTTTAAGTGTAATCGACATGTGTTGTGTGTGAACAAAGTCCATAAGAGGTTTTATCGTTCGCCGCCTTCGCCTTCGATTCGGCGTCGGTGTGATTTCGGCGCCGCGCTAAGCACTCAAGCGCGCCCGTCCCGAATACTTTTTGTTCCCGTTGACAATTCTAAATCGGGCGCTATCCTAGCCGGGCTATATTCGAGCCGCGACCAACGTCGTACACTTCCTGTTACGCAACACCGTCGCAGACAATCGACCGTGCCGCGATCTCTCCGAGCGGTCTATTGAATTTCGACGGAGCCGAGCCGCCCGTCGAAATCCTTGCCGAACCGTGTAACCGTGACGAAAGAAGTAATTGTGTCAGTTGTACAATGCGAACAGATCACCGCGTGTTTCTGGTTCAAATTTCGATGATCCATGGCGCAGTCGCCAAGGTACTGGCTTAACTTGTTGGATTCCAAGACGGAAAACTATTTTTTTGACCAACAAATAATTGTTTCGGATCTAAGCGTCTGTCCATTTATGCTTGTGAAACGTCCTTACAAAGTTATATGTCCGCATAAAGTTATCCTGCAGTAAGTTTACAATGGTTATTTCTTAAATAAAAGAAAAATCCGCTCAGAATGATCTGTCGCCTTCTCTTAATTGCTTGATGAGTCAAGACGTCGTTTTACTCTTAATATGAATTATCGAATGGCGGTAGATTTCGACTTTATTGCTTCCAGCCCGATTATACAAATATTAGGGAAGTCGTGTATCGTCTTCGGTGTCGGATTTTTAATGAGGTAAGAAATAAAACAACAAAATCGTCTTCTCGTTCCTTTTGATTTTGATAGGTTCGACTTCGACAGAGATAATGTTTTCACGTTGGCTGGAGCCAAAGCGTAATAAGAAATATAAATACTATAAAGAAAAATTGTGATACTTTCTTCTTGTGAACTTTCTTCTACAGGTTACATTTTCAATATGTATCAAAGAGCAAAATTAGGGTATGTAAGATCATTTTTATCATTGTTAAATTTTAAATTAAAAAAAAAATTACTTGTGGAAACTACTGTAAGTGAGAAATCATGACAGTAAAAGGAATAGTATAAAAAAAATCAACACGCATAGCACTTATGGGGACTCACTGATTAACTTGATAGTAAATAAATGTACTGAAGTGTAAGCATACGTCTAAATAGGTCAATTGGGATATTAAATATTTGTGCAATTTTTGTAAGTTTTGAATCTTTGTATACTTAATAAACCATTATGTAAACAAACGTTTCGGGAAATAGGTGATGATGCTTGGTTGCTGTTGTTTATGGGTCGTAAGCGGGCAAACTGTTGTCGACATTGATTCAGTGCAGTTAATGTGTGGTTTGTACAGCTGTAGATCGCCTCTGTAGTTTTTAATTTTATTACGTCTAATCGCTCTCTTTCGTTAGGGATCGTTGATGCTTAGTCCGCTATTGTAATCGTTACATCGATCAAAGGAAAAGATATAAAAACGGAACCCTGATAATCATCTAAGTTTAACACGGAATCACCATTGCAGTAAGCGGACAATAGTTTATTACTAGTCACAATGAAAAATAATATCTAGAACAATTAACCGAACTGGTCCTAGGTTATATTAGGCTTTTGAAATTCAAAAAGCGAACAAAGCTTTGAAATAAGGAGTTTTGAAATCGATTGTTTCCTGCCAGCGGCGTCATTGTGCGGAAACGCGGTTCGTTGCTAATTCAAACAGAACAACGTTACAAGCTGACGTCTGGCGACAATAAGCTTGCTGTTAACAGGACTGACTAATAACCCTCTCCCCAAATCTCACTCGCTTTACACCAGACGTAAACGTGAGACAGTCGTTATTGCACGAGAGATATGAATAAAAAGATAAGCAGACACACTTAAGGTTTCAACCCGATCTAAGAATATAAGACCTCCAAACGATGGATAAAGATGAATCTAAAAGTTCATGTCATCAGGAAGCGTGGGGTTAATATGTCGGGCCCACGCATTTCGAGTCCGGTCGTATCCAGTGCGGTGAGGTCGTGTGCCAAACTCTTTCGTGACTCACCGCAGCGGACAACTCCGCGAATAGCTTGCGGTGAGTTGGGTAATCAGGATTAATGTGCGAAATGGCGATCACGAGATAGGTGGCTATTGTTTTTCGCGAGGACCACTCTTGTCTCCAGTCTAAAAGCGAAACTGAATCATTTAACGTACTTGTAGTAATCTTATAGCTGTTTGCGCCTCTTCTTCTTGTATTTTACTCTATCATGATAACTAGCTAGTTTGAGTATTATCGACTGATTACTTATGTGTCTTCAAGTTAAGGTTAGCTTCATAATCATTTAGTAAGTCAAGTTTTATCTGAGCTTCATAGGCATCAGATATCATTCCTAGTTGTCAAAGGTTTTGTCATCGGCAGCTGTGAAGGCTCCAATGTTGACAGTGACAATCCTGCTGACGGAACCAATTTCTGGTTTTCCGTCTTCTACGCGTGTAATAACTTTCAACGTTAGAAGTTTTGTTTCATTGTTTTAACTTTTATACAAAAAAATCTAATTATATATAAGAAAAAGCAAAAAATAGTGACGGTAGGGTGTATAGAAAATGTTTGCTAATGGTAAATGTATTTAAAAGGTTAATTAAGAATTCCTTTGGATACAGAAAAGATTTTCCCGAAGGGATATGTTTCGTTTTTGTTCTCGTTACACTAGCGACCAGCTCCTTTATTTTATCCGACATTCCGAAACACGATGACGTATGCCCGATCCATCCCAGTTACTAGGGCCAACTTTTGGGATGAATCCAACGCTTAATTAGCTTGAACCGGCATGATGGCCATTAATTTCGTCGATGCCGCTACACATTAATTTCCCGCCAAGCGTGTCGGTGGACGCGGGCGCCATGTTGGATGCGCACGCGCCGCTGCGCGCCGTCTAATTAATACGTGCCCTTCTGCTTCTTCATTAGATCGCAGACGCGTTTTTATCGATGTTCTGTTTTTCATGTTCGCCATTCGTTGGGCGCATTAAGTTGTAATACGGAAATGCTTATAACTAGGAAGTATAAGTTTTATCGGCTGTCTGTTCGATTTAACGCGAAAAATCAGACCGTGCTAGTTTGCGAAGGACTTTTTCTAAAACTGTTTTAGTCGATGCAGCATAAATTTATTCAAGTAACAGCTTCACCGTGTACTCGGCACAGGACTACAACGAGGCTGTAATGAGGGTTAATAATGCTTCATTATAATTTTAAATTGCGTTGAAAAAAACGATTTTCTCAATCACCCCCGGATCGTCCATAAAGTGACGCTGGGGTCGTTAAGCAAGCATATGGATATGATAAAATAAAAAGACCTGGTGACTTTACTTTAAACTCAGGAATTGGAAATGAAACTATTGCGATCATAAACTAGCTGAATCTGCATTATATCGTCTAGAGGCGAATGACGCCGCGCCGGTGGCCTTGAAATTAGACGGACGCTGGTGGTGACCAGTGGGCCGATTGAAAACCGAGCAAAACGAAAGCGGTCGCATTCCAGGCGGCTCGACGACCTGGACCGCAGCGAGGAGCGACGGGCTCTAGTGATGTCCACGGAACCGAGTTCCACGGCCTTCTGCGCAGTTCTTGTGCACGTGGTGTGGTTGTCCATATATGTTTAGGATGTTTAGTTCTCTCCGGTTCGCAATCTTTTAATGACTGAAGTGTGTTATCACATGAGTGGCATCATTCCTAATCATTACATAATAATTATCTTCATCGGTTGCTGTTTTTTAAATCGACTTCAAAATAGAAAGACGTTCTCAAGTCGATCGTATGTTTTATATGTTTTTTTTGCATTGGATTCGGTTTACGTCCCGTTTGGTTCCATATTATTTTCATTTATATTGTACCTTAGATTACGAAGATACTTCAGGGAACTGCTCAAAATCACGTAGAGAATGTATATATTCGAAGTCGTATAATATCTCGTGTTCCATGTACCACGATCCAATTTTTTTTTCCTTCGAAAGAAAACATGACATATGGGGCGGATAACTCTGCCTGGGATTTTGCGATTACACTCTTCGTTAATACGTTTAATGGCCGATGTAATCGAGACGCGCGAAAGCGGCCGCTTCCCAACACCCGCTACTTCTCGAGCTAATCGGGAATCGCTCGAGCGGGCACCACTTTCCCACCGCGTCCGATCGACAGACGGATGCTAGACGGAACACGATCGCGCCTGATGCATCAATAAGTCGCGTACACCGACGCCAGCGGTGTACGCGACCGCCAACCGCACGCGAATTTCGCCCCAATTGCGATAGACGTGGGCGCGATAATCGCCCGACGCGCCAATTAATTGGGCAATTAGCAACACTGTCCGCTGTACCTGCTGGATGATTTGTTTTATACAAGCGTTGTTACATCGAATGCTAAGAGACGGCCGCTGTTGCATTGACGTTCCAATCAGTTCCAGTTTACAGTTAATATAAAAAAAAAGTGCGACAATTGAATTAACAACGGTGGTAGGGCCACGCAGCAGCCTCGGCTTTTGCACGAATTCGTACCGTATTATTTTTCTTTACTGAATAGTACAATTGGCTAAAATATAGTACGGTACTATATTATAATACAGTACTATATTATAGTACGGGTGGCAACCCTAAACTCACTACCAGAGTGCGCTTATGGCATACAATACAAGTAATAACCGGCAATACATTTTATACACCTATATATTATTTATTTTGATATAACTGATTCACAACATCCATTGTCACAGTCAGGTTTTTTTTAAATAATAATTACCGAAATGTCCGGTTTTGAAAATAAAATTATACACACCAAGTGAGTTTTAATAAACCGCTTGAAATACCCACAAGAACAAAAGAAAGGGCGTATTAGGAACGTAAAGATTTTCGTCATTCAAGTTTTTTTTTGTAAGCCCCGACCTTGCTTATCTGGCTCATCTGAAGGTTAGTTTTCAAAGCTTTTTTTTCTTGCATTCTGCTTAAAAAATATTTGAATAAATGTTTGGGTTTTATCGTCAATTCGGCTCCATCCTTTTACAAGTATATCCGACGGGGCCGTAACAAACGCGCCATTTTTGTGATTAACCCCCCCGCGCCCCACCCACCCCTCGTAACGTCGGGACAAATTGAAGTAACGCTCTGCTCTGACCTTCGCAGGTCGCGGTCATTGTATCGTTACCCTTTCCAACCCTGACATTCGATGTTATTGTGCCGTTCCCTCTATACCTCTATACTCTATTCTAGTACTATTCGGATGGGGAAAAATGTAAAGTAACAGCCTATAAATGTCCCACTGCTGGTCAAAGGCCTCCTCTTTACAGAGGGTATCAGGCCATAGTCCACTACGCATCCCAATTTCGGATTGGCGGACTTCACATATTTTCGAAATAATTTTATTTGATAATATTTCGAAAATATGCAGGTTTCCTCACGATGTTTTCGTTCACCGCTGAGCACTTGATAAGTCAGCACTTAAAATTAACAAATTTCATTGCTGCGAGTAAATTGAATTAAAGGCGAGCGCCCTGACACTGAGCTATCACGGCTCTTGAGTGACATGTTCTTGGTCACCTCACTAAGCGCGCCGCTGGTTTGCGCTCGCAATGTGTCGCACGAACGAGCGCTGCGGCGAAACAAACGCCCCGTTCAACGTACAGAGATCCGCCGTGACTCACGCAGTCCCAATTTGGATGAAACGAGGAAGTTCGCATCCTCGCAACGCCCGCCGGCGGCCAATTGTAGTGTTCGTCACATGCAATCCTCGTCGCTATCGCCGGAGCAGCAGGGGCGACTCTCGTTTGATGGAGTCGACTCGCCATTGAGCCGCTTGGGCCTTCCTGATTTCGCTTTATGGCGTGGACGAACGTGGGAGGGCTGTTGCGCCGGTCAAGGGCGGCGTCGCTGTACCGCGCCAAGGTCACGCCTCTGACCGACACCGCAGTGCCGAAATTCGCCGCGTTACGCAAACGCCCCGTAACGTAACGTCCCATGTCGCGTTATCGACGCTCAATTGTGGACTCTGTTGCCGAGCGGCACGACTCAATTTGCGATGAGGTCGCTTAACGATCGCAGACTGTGCCGCGTCGAAGAATTACAGAGACGTTATCTAAGATTCGGACCTCATCCGTCGAGTTGTTATTTGCCGATGGAATGCCGGAGATTTCTCGGCTAATTTGGTCGCAACGTTTCGACTTCTGCTCTCATTTTCAATGAAATGAACTGAATCTGTTCAAAAAGTTGGCTCTAGACTTGAATGATAACTTCTAGAGTTGAATAACAGCAAATTTTAAGACGATACGACCCGAACTATCCCCGAATCGATCCCCACTGCTGGAAAAATATTGTGTGATGAACATGGTGTTTTTCTAGTGTCTGGGTGTTTATATATGTATAATATGTATTTATTTAAAAAAAAAGTATGTTTAAGTATATTTATCAGTTTTCTAGTACCCATAGTACAAGCTTTGCTTAGGTTGGGACTGGAGAATGTTGTGTAAAAAAATGTGTCCTAAAATATTACAAAAAAAAAATGTGTCATAACTTTGAAATGAACGCATACGAACTGTAAGAAGTTTCAATGGATCATAGTATAGACAGCTTGAAGATAGTTCTGATCTCGTAACCGTGACGTTTTTTTTTTATAAATTGTTCGAAACTTCCCAGAAATAACACCATAATTGAACGCGCAAATTTCCGTAAATTTATTTCATTTGACAATGGATAGAATTCGCGTAAACAATAAATCTATAATTTTTCAGGGACTTTTTAGTTACCAGTATTTTTGGAGCCACTAGACAAAGATAATTTCACTACACTAAAGCCATAATAAATTAAACTATATTACTTATATAAATAACAATAATATTTCAGCACTTTATCAATCAATAAATCAAAGATCTTTTTTCAAATAGACGCTTACGCGTTCTTATGAATCATCAAATTTTACATAAAAAATCTTATCCTTTAAACGAGCAATTCTTGTGTGTATATATATATATATATATATATAATCGGAATCTCGGAAACGGCTCCAGCGATTTTCATGAAATTTAGTATGTGCGTAGATTCGGGGGCGAAAAATCGATCTAGCTAGGTTTCATTTTTAGAAAATGTCCTTTTATCCCTGTTTTCTCGGAATGAAAAATATCATTCGAATGTCACGGTAAATTTCGCCGCGAGAGAAAATGTCATAATAGCTCGTTCGGTAATCGGGCGGCCCCAAAACAGACGGCTGTGGTTCGTGTCACGATCATTTACACACTCTTTTTTTTTTCTTTTTTTTTTGATTCAGAGAATTTTGTTTTTTTTTTCCCTTTTTTTAAAGTTGTTTCTTTTGTGAAAAACACCACTTTATATTTTCTTATTAATAGGTCGGTAAGATCGAAAAATATTATGCATATTTCATTACTCAGTAATTTGTAGTTAAATTTAATTTCCAAAATACACGATTTAAAAAAAAAAAAAGCAAACTGAGCAAAGCTCGGTACTCCAGGTACTTATACATATAAGGTACCACCGGTTCGGAAAGCAGTTTCTGTTGAGAAGAGACCGGCAAGAAACTCAACAGTTGCTCTTTTTCAAAAATATCAGTTTACAATATAAAATACCGGTATAATAGTCTTATCTATTGTCTACCCTACGTGAGTATCAACAGTATTAACTCCACACATTGGCGTCGTCGAGATATTCCGCAATAGTAGTAAATTACTTTTATCAATATGTTATAATTGAACCGTGACATAGCGTAGCTACCAGGTCTTACTGTTGCATGAATGAGCTGGCTGTATCGAAAGGGCAGCTTCGTCCGCATTACTTTCAAACGTATTGTTGTGATGTGTTGGCCATCAATCATCATCGTGTGATACGTTTGCTCGTTGCCATCATCCAATATATCTTCCATATCTTGTATATCGTAGTATGACAAGTTGTGGCGCGATTTCACAGTGAGGGCCTCGGACACGAACGTGGCCCCGATACGGGTTTTGTGTGCGCTCGTGTCAATATTGGCTATCGGTTGGCATCCTTGATCGGGCAAACATTTTAAGGGCACTCGCACGTTTGTTCTCGTATCGGTTGGGCAAGAGCGTTTATCTGAAACGTACACTTTTATTACATCAACAGCGCAAGGAAACTTAGTACGAATATTGCCTGCGTCTGATGAAGCTTTAATAGTCTCGGGAATGAAAGCACAAACATCAGTTAATACAACGAAAATTGATATCGTAAAGTATTGATATTATGAATATAAATGTCACATGTAGGTGGAAGGGATATGGGCTGTATGGATGTGACAACGCGACTTGGAACACGATGTATCATCATCATCATTTCAGCCTGTTTGAGTCCACTGCTGAACATAGGCCTCGCCCACAAATTAACACGAACCACGATCCTGAGTCACTTGCATCCATCGACTTTCGGAAGATTTGCACACATGTATGTACAAATATTATTAAATATTCGAATGTTTATGTTAGTGCGTAAACGAGTAATGGTTGAAACTATTTTATTGTAATTAAATATAGATTAGAATAAAATAGATTTAAAACGGGCAGGTCCCTCCTGGGACGCGCCACAGAAGATCGGCGTGAAGTGGAAGAGTTATACTTAATCGCTTCTTCTGGTGAGTGAGGTAACAGGCCCATGTTACCTCACTCACCAGAAGAAGCAATTGATTGAAAGGTGGCAACACATCTGCAAGCCTACGTGTGTTGCAAATGTCCATGGGCGGCGGCTATCACTCCACATCGGGAGAACCGCCAGCTCGATTGCCACCTTCTTATATAAAAAGGTGGCAACGCATCTGCAACCCTACGTATGTTGCAAATGTCCATTGGCAACATCGGGAGAACCGCCAGCTCGATTGCCACCTTCTTATATAAAAAGGTGGCAACGCATCTGCAACCCTACGTATGTTGCTAATGTCCATTGGCAACATCGGGGGAAACGCCAGCTCGTTTGCAGTCTTCCTTCGTGTTTGCGATGTGCCCATTAAACTGTGCACGGGCCGGCTGTGGGCTATGCGTGAGTTTAGCGAAGCGTGGGCACGGCCCGGCGGCGTCGCCTCGCCCCCGGCTGTCTCTGACCCCGTCCGCATCGCACGCGAGAAGCCGAGCTTTGTCGGTGTTGTCTCACTTCGACGCCGAAAGGTGCAGTGCACTCGGCACTCGTAGACGTATTTCCCCGCGCCCAGCGGAAAGCACAGAGATTTCAGAGGGTTTTTTTTTTATGTGAACATCGCCGCCCATGGACATCTGCTACACCCGAGGGTTTCAGATATTGACAACCTTTTGAAAATTGGGCTCCGGCCACCCCACTCACCGGACGAAACGCGAAAGCATTATACTTCCACTTTACGCCTGTCTTCTGTGAGGTCGTGGTACTTACCCGGACGAGCCTGCCCGTTCGTGCAACAGCCGAGGCTGCTCACGCAACACTATAAATAAAAACCGGCCAAGTGCTAGTCACGCGCGCGAAAGGTTTCTTACCATTATATATAAAACTGCAAAAAAATTTGATATCGGCTGTTGTATGGGGAGCCCCAATTAAATAGTTTTTTTTAGTATTTGTTTGTCATAGCGGCAACAGAAATATATCGTATGTGAAAAATTTCAATTGTGTAAAGTGTAAAAAGTTGTAACACGGTTCATGAAATTCAGCTTGGTGACAAACGGACAGACAGACAGGTAGACAGCGGAGTCTTAGTAATAGGGTCCCGTTTTACCCTTTTTGGTACGGAACCCTAAAAACACCTTTTTCTCCAAGCGATTGATGATAGCATAACAGGTCACGTAAACGATATCCAAAGTGACCTTTGAAAAGGCTGTGAGAGATCATGTTTGTTTTGTTTTCTTCAACTCAAAAAATTATAACTTTACTTTAGCTCGCGGATTTCAAAGATTTGGGACATGTTTGTACGGGACGACAGGATTTTTAAAGCTTTTTTGTTTTTTTTTTTATGTGTAAAGGGGCAAACGAACTGGTGGTTCACCTGATGTTAAGTGAAAACCGCCGCTCATGGACTTTAGCAAACACCCGTAGGATTGAAAATGCGTTGCCACCTTTAAACAACGCCTTTAAGAACGCAGAAGTGTAACACTTCTACTTTACGCTGGTCTTCTGTGAGGTCGTGGTACTTACCCGGACGGACCTGCCCATTCGTGCAACAGTGATATGAGTATATCATAAAAATTAAACTGTGGTAGGGCCAGGTAACAGTTTACGTGGCCCTACCACAGTTAAATTGGTAGTGCTCGCATCGACATGGTGGATTCAGCTCTGCAGCGCCAGACGGTCGATGATCGTTTGGCACTCAGGTCTTCGTATTCAGTTGACGGCCCGTTCAGGGATGTACCGCGGAATGAAACTGCCTATAGGGATGACACTTTCTAGTTTATCGTATCGTTTGGTGAGTAGGTGGTGACAACGATACTCACTTTGTTTATGAATGGGCAGCGATTATCACTTGTGTAGAAATATTCTCCAATATAGGTAAATTAATACACAAGGCTTGACTTATTCACAGATATTTATTGATCGTTCACGAAATCACTTCCGTACTTCGAATTTAAGACACTCCTCCTTCGTACAATTCTTATTTTTCTTTCTTAGCTGCTCTTGTCCTCCCTCTCCCCGACTTCATTTACAATCTACCGTCTTAGTGAAAATATAATCAACAGCAACGTGTATTTTTCGAATCTTGGAGTAGTTATTAACTAGAGCGGAAGTATTATTTTTATAAACTATTTGCTGCATTTAATAAAATAATCTTTAATATAAATAATTTACGTTAAATCTCATGAAATTCACGACCTTACACTTGTCTGGTTGTCTTGCCGATGTCAGGTTCCCGAACTAAAAGGAAAACGCACTGCAAGAACCACTCGCTTTCTCTCAAAGCTCACAAACAGATTGCAATCATAAAGTCCTCCTTATCTTTATCCACGTCGAAAGTTACGCAATTGCTTATTTATGTGTATTTGTGAGTCCTTGAGACATCGCAAAGCTTGTTCGGTCGTTGCACCCGCTAAAATATACAATTATGTAAATTAGTACTCGTATAAACATATTATCATTAAATTATGAATGTGTTATATATACTAGTAAATTCTGTTTTTGAGATTGCGTAGTAGATATATTACACAGTCCGTATGCTCTTCCTTTAGAGTGTTGATGATTTTGGTAGTAACCAAAGAATAAATTGCTTCGGAGCGTCCCTTGTCTTTTCTTGACACGGGGAAGTTCAAATTTGACATAAGTAAGTAGTGGTGATGAATCTGTATGCCCGTTGCAAGATATAGTCGTCGAAGCGATATTGGTGAGATCTGACGGAATGTGACTGCGCAATAATGGTTTTCCTATGCTTGTTTAATCTATCTATACTGTCTATATAAATGTGGGAATGGTAGTAAAAATTGCAAAGAAACGGAACGTTGCGTGAAAGAGCAAGACGGATAGAGTGAGCGAGCGAGTATGAAGACCTATAGCGAGTGTGAGCAAGGTGTAAAGACGGAAGACGTGTGTAAAGTTTTTTAAGGTGAAATAAAGGCGTATTTATTAATTACGAAGAAAATAAATAATTATTCGGAAGCTAAGACCGTGTCCGCTAATTTTGAAATCCTTCCCCCACACAAATATAATGATAGAGGTCTACGGTTGTGCGTGCATCATGAAAAAATGCTGATGTCAATTACTTCTTCTAAGTTTTATTTTTTGACCCTTATCTAAAGCTTAAACATCATGAAAATATGGGTGTCTTGATTTCAATGATTACGCAAATAATGTCTCACGAAAGTTATAATAATTCTATCTCCATTTCATGTAACTTTATTAAAGTTTTAGGAAACAACGATTTTTATTAGCACTACGCGTTCAGTGATTTGTGTTTTCTTGCCGTGGAGAAGTCGGACAAGCGGTGTGGTTGTTAACATAAAAAGAGACGCAGAAGAAGTTGTGGATATCTAGCTAGTAGGAAAATAAGTTGTCACCAGGCTATATTTTTTTTTTTAAGACCGGCCACCTGCCTGACGTCGGTCCTCCTTTGTAAACAAACTCCCAGATCCAGAACAATCATCTTTGGATCACACAAATACTTGTCCCGTGGCAGGAATTGAACCGACGACCCCCGACGCCGAAGCCAATAGCTTGGCAACGGCGCCACCGAGTCATCAATTATACCAGTGATGTGCTTACGAGTTTACCTCCACAAGTTGCTAGTTTCGCATTGCGGCTTCGCTTCCTCGCGTGTCATATACACGCGACGCGATAGAGGAATCCTACGTCAAAAGCTAGCGTGTAATCAATCACGCTTTGATCCACCGAAGGGGGGAGCGCTTTCGATGGAGCGGGAACATGATTAATTTCATACAGCGTGCGTCGTTCGCCGCCGGGGCGCGGTCGGAGTGAAGAAGAAAACTTGTCAATTTCCACGATCAAAGGCCGGTTTTAATTTTGCGCGGATCCATACGGAGGAATTAATGTCTTCCCCGCGTTTTCGGCGTAGGCAGATGCGGAATACGGAGGCGCGGGCCCTTTGAAGTCCCCCACATCTAGTCCGCTCCGTTTGTGACCCAATGGAGTGCTTGTGAAATCGATATTTCTCTTTGTATATAAAGATTAAATATGTGATGTTTTGTGTATTCAGAGAATCCATCAGATATTATGTTTGTTTTTATAGTTTTAATTCGAAACTCTACAGTTGTAAGATTAACCGCCTAACACGGTTTTCATGTTTATTATAGTACTGTCAATTAGTCCTATAGTCTTGGGGTCATAGAACAGGGCTTAGGTATGTCCTGACTGATGTGAAAACGGAAAGGAACATAAGGTCCGCGAATGATCAGGGTAAGGGTCATTACTTAAAATGAAACCTAGTTGGACAGTGCTCCTTTTTACTGTACATAAGGTAATCGTTCTCTATAAATAGATGCAATCCATTATGATGCTATTTACTTACGTCTCGAACAAACCTTCAAACAATTAAGACCTGGACACACTCGGCCGTCCGATTCGAACCGAAAAGTGCGTAAAAGTAAAGAAAGTAAAGTAACAGCCTATACATATCCCACTGCTGGGCAAAAGCCTCCTCTATACAGAGGGTTTCAGGGCATAGTCCACCACGCGGCCCCACTGCGGGTTGGCGGACTTCACATATTTTCGAAATATATTTTTTTTGTTATTATTTTGAAAATATGCAGGTTTCCTCACGATGTTTTCCTTCACCGCGGAGCACGTGATAAGTCAGCACTTAAAGTTAAAAACTTCATTGGTGCCGGCACCGGGGATCGAACTCGGGTTGCTCGAGTATATTGAATTAAAGGCAAGCGCCCGGACGCTGAGCTATCACGGCTCATATAAAGTGCGTGCGGAAATACAATTAAGTTACGAAACACGAAATGAACGCAAATATAAATAATAATTCGGAAGTCTTGTCCGCGCCACTCGCAGAGGGCGCCGGGGGAGCTCGCTCGCATTTCGTACGCTCGAGCGATCGCTCTGGCACAAATCCAAACGGTCTTCTCGAGGAAGCGCGCAAAAGGATATTTATACGCGGGAAACGAGTCATTCATTATTCCGGGTACGTAGAAATGGGATGTTTTACTCTCTCGCCGCGGCCCCGTCGGCGGCTGTTGGCTCGTAAAAACCACCAGTCCTCGCTTATTTCCCATTTACATGTTGAAATGTGTGCGGGCATTTTTTTTCCAATGATCATTATCCTCCATGTTGACTTCTTGATTTTACGCGATATCTCCATAGTTAAAATCTTGTAACGGTGGTTGGGGAATGAAACAAGTGTTAATGTAATTGCGGCAAAATTAATACATTTGATTCTTTTTTTTTTATTGTTAATTTGCTTCTGATTCTTTCGCCGGGCTTAAAATATATCCGTAGAAGACTACATCGTCATCCGAAAAATAATAATTTCATTCTAAAGATTTTATGCCATGTTTTCCAACCGCAAAACAAAACGGCTTGTCAACTTCATTACTTTACCATCATGGGAATATATAACATAGGGTCTTTTTATAGACCTTTGTATAGACTTAAGCAGAACGGAGTTTAACATTATGTGAAATTATGTGAAATGGCCTCCCGAAAAAGTTGGCGTGCTCTGCCGGCGTTAAGTGGCGTTAACTGATCCTAACTATAATGTCCATTTGATTGAGCCCAACTAAGCAGGTGTTTGATGCGGCCGCCGCGTGTGATTATCTCGTTACTCGTTAGTTCCGCCCAAGATCCGGCGAGTAACGCACGTAATTGGCGCCGAAGGCCGTAACTCGACACGTACTCTCGGATCCTTCCGTGAGGTGAATGCTTGCGTTTCGTATTTGCTCGCCGCGATCTGTTAGAGTGCCCTGCACATTGCTCCTAAGCAACAGTTTGTTTACCTTTGAATTATGAAGAATGTTGATTTTAATTACGAGCGATCATTGAATGAGTGTCTCAGTTTCGGTGCACTAATGTATATCTAGGTAGATAGCAGAAACAATGATATTATATACAATTAGGAGGTCCTAATTGTATATAATGTCATTTTTTACATCATTGCTGTCTTCTTTGAAGGTTTTGCCTTCTTTAGGGCCACCCTATATAGATGCTATAGATGCTATATTTAGAATAATTATTGTCACATCGCGATACTGTTCGCCGGCTGTAATCTCCTTCCGCCAAAGAGTCTTTACTCGTTCCGCACTTAGTTTAAAAATCGCATTTACGGCGACGAAGTTCGTAGCGTTTCAATTCAAAATATAATCAGTTAATACAAGATACAAGAGCGTTTCAATTATTGGCCCCATTCAACTAACCAAGATGTACACATGATGTACATACAGACTACATTAGCCGATCCTCGCTGAGCCTCCCGGCGGCCGACCGGGGACCAGTAGATACAATTAAAACAGTTGAAGAGTCCGTCTGTCTTCGAGTGCTGGGACTTAATTACTCCGCCGCTTCATTAGTGCGAAGCTAAGCGGGTCTGTTGCTCGCAACTCCGACGGCGCGCCCCCGAAGCGGTCTGAGTGCGCTCCAGTGCTGTTACAAGTTGTTAATCACTTGGCACCGTCGCCGCGGACGGTGGGCGGGGTGCGCCAAATTGGAAATAACATAATCAGATTCCGAGAGCTGTTATGTAGTACGCGAAACTCGGAACGAAGCGTACGCGTCGTCGCGTACATTGAGGGAGCGGTGGAAGATTATATATATATATATATATATAATTTTTTATCATTATTATTATCTTAATCTTGAATAAATTTTAACACTGCTTGTTATTAAGAAAACAACCTATTTTTAAATTATATTATCATGTTATATGGTACAAAAAAGCTACTGAGAGTTTTCATTTATCGATCCGTACTCCAAATGAATTAAAATCTGTAAAAAGGTTACCGGTTAAAGGTTAATCTTGGTACGATGTTGATTCTAAGCGCCCGGGGAGAGGAGGCCTTAGAAGGCCAAAGTCGCGCCGGAGTTTGCGGAAGATTGCGTCTTCGTGTTCCCGTGTCACCGGCAAAAGTGACAGCGCAAGTGCAACATGGGTTTTTTAGTGGGTACCCCCGTGTTCCTGGGGACTCACACATACCCTCGCTGCCTACCCACGAGGCGGCGGAGGATCCATAAACGATTTTTCCCACGTTAAAAAAAATAATAAAATGGTACTATGTTGATAAGGTGACAATCAAGCAGGTGTTTCAACTAATCTCATGTTATTACCTCATCTCGTGGAGATCTCAATACCTTTAGGGTTGAGGATGCATTGTCAACCCTGAAAAGCGTGGGTTACGATTACCCTACTAATCAGACAAAAAACAACCGTACAATACTGTCCGTACAATACTGTTTCAGTCCACGCCGGTCTTCTGCAAGGCAGTGGGTACTTTCCTGGAAGGGACCGATTATTACTGCAACAGTTCTAACTGTGATAGGGCCATGCAACAGTCTTTGCTTAACCTTACGAGTCTTACATTACGTGAACCACCAGCTCGCTTGCCATCTTCTAACATAAAAGAAAAGACAGTAGGTGTTGCGTTGGCTGACCAAAGTTAAACAGGTCAGCTTTTTAGGCAAACAACAAATACATACTCCATATTGTAAATTCTCCCATACCACCCATAGATACGGAGTAATGAGTATGTATTCAGAGTTCATTATTTGGCAATGTACCAACGGTTCAGTGTAAATACTTCATAAATTTTTAAATTTAGCCCCTTGTAAAAATACGTACCGCGTGTTTATTTTTAGGCAATGAGCTGGCAACATTAAAAGCGTAACGACGGGTTAGGGTAAACTCTGTCTGGTCATTGACTGATCGCTAAAAAAAGTTGGACATGAATCAAAACTGGTATTTTCAGTAAATCTATGTTTACTCGTATTAACAGACGCAATTATTCTCGACCAAGCAACGTCTTCAACTGATGCATGCAGCAAAGCAACATACTCTGTTTCATGGGATTGCGTGAGACAAAATTAAATAAGACTTCTCTTTTTACCTGACTGCGCCAGTAGGAGGGTTATGTTTTTCGAGAGTATGTATGTATGTATAATTGTCTTGCGCGCTCTGCAGCCTGAAAGAAAGGCTTTGATGGATTTTAGCTTGAGAGGTGTCGTTAGATTCGTATTTACTGTGAGAGCGACACTGGGTATATTAAAATAAAAAATTACACAGGTACGCAATCGGTTTTTTTTAGTTTTTTAAATTAGATTCTACTTGTTAATAACGTATTTTACGGGCTGTACTGAGATGTCAGGCGTCCTGGTGTCATTGTCATCTCGGGCTACTGTCGGCTTGAAAATCATTAATTTTATTCTCATCCGCGCAGCAGACTAATGAAGTGTAACAACAGCATGATGTCGATGTAAGTCTTTTAGTGCAGATGCGCTCGCTAGGTCTGGATTTAATTTACAATGGGATCCCTGGCCGATGATAGAGAAGTCAACAATCATCTCTATTGAAATGTTTCCAAAGCCTCGCGAATCATCCTTGGTAAAATTTGCAATGATGATATATTTCTGTTGCCGTTACAACAACAAGTACTAAAAATAGAGTAAAGAAATTAATTGGGACTCCCAAACAACAGACATGATTTTTGATGACATGCCGTTTTTATAGATGATACTATGGCCGGTTTTGTTTTGTGAGGATTTGTGTATTATCAAATCTGATGTTTACTTTAAGTAAATAAATGTTGTTAAAATGTATGATATTAATGTACATAAAAGAACACTTCTCTTGCTAAAATTCTTTCGATGCGCATTCACATTGCGTTCGAGGGGTCTCCGGCATCTCTGATGGAATGCTTGGGTCCGACTTTACTTGAATATCGATACCATACCTTTATAGGCTAGGAAATCATATGTAGCCCCGTCGTTTAAGCAAATAGTTGTACCTGGTCTATTTTAAGGGAGGACGATAGACGCCAACTCTTAAAATAGACCAGACGTTGCGCCGCTTGCGGCGATTTCATAGCGATGCGCATGGTATCGATAAGACTGTGTCTACTCCCTATTTCCTTAGCTGTCGTGAGTGCGGATCGCGTTAGGGTGACGTCGCGCGTGCCTCGCTCGCCCGGACACGTGCCCCGTCCAAGGGCGTAGCGTCCGTCGGTCGACGCACTGCGCTTTTTCTCGCGTCGATTCGCCACTAGGGCTACCACGCGACAACCAATACGCGACATCCTCTTTTTTATTAATATCGTGTAAAACTACTAAATTTTTTTTGTAAAACTACTAATTTTTTTCGACAACAACCCTAGCATATATTTGCTAATTTTACTACTTCTGCTGTACGCAATCAACGTACTGTTGATTTCTATCGTGTCGGAGCTTACTCATATGCAAGTATTGGTGTCTGATGACAGGTAAATACTATGATACTAAAATGTGATTTAAGCGGCTGTGGTTTGCAGACTAGAGTTCTATGGCCTACTCTTACACTCCCAGTCACCCGTGACGATAAGTTTCAGTTTTCCCTAGGCTTTACTTATACTCAGCTTGTTATAGTTTCACATAAAAGCCGTGCCGGTGTTATCTACACATGATTATATGGGATTTAAACATAAAACAAGCATTGAATTGTACATAGGTACATGAATATACCGTACAAAATAGTTTTGTCCAATTGTTTTATTTAACCCTGTAATACATTTCAACTGAATCATAGTTACTAATGAAACAAAACATACCTTATTTTTAAGTCTATCTCGTTTTACCTTAGCCTTATAGTGGTTACCATAGTGTTGATGACTGCTACGGAATTTATTCGCACTTAGGTACCTGGCCAATATAATGTCTTCTCATCGGTTAGGTTCTTTTTGCTAGCTGCTCTTATTATCTCAGCGCTCTGACGTTTTTACGTTTGTCATAACCAATGCAATATCAGAGGCATTTGCATTTCGTCCAGTAAGTGATGTAATCGTTAAGGGTGGCAACGTATTTGCAATCATTCTGATGTTGCCAATATCTATGGGCACCGTTAATTTCGCCTAATTAAATTATCCGCTTTGCGTACTTTCTCTTAAAAAAAACTCAGGAAAACATTTAAAGATAACGAGCTATCGAGGCACACAGGAAGTGCGATAAAGCCGAACTAGATTTCCTACGTCTACTTAAGTGACGCTTCCATTCGAATGTCAGTTTGTTTACGCACCTTCGACGGAGGCCGGCGGCTCGCGGCTTTGCTGCCGGAACCGACCTCGGGACAACCCTGTCGCCTTGATTTGAATAAAGGTATCCCCCCAGATAACAGTACACACACAGTACAACAGCAAACACCATAGTTCGAGCACGGCGAAACCAAAACAAAGCGTACTCTAGGTACACCCGCATTCCACGGCGGTTCTCACCACCTCCAGCCACCGATTAAACAAGCACAGTCAACGGATATCAGGGTCACGGTCCGCACCCGATAGCCCGTAGGCGACACTCCGTTGCTAACGCACGCATGAGCACATCGGCGGCCCTACGCACTGTGGACGGCCTCAACCCCGTGGTTTCTGGCTAGCCCACCGGTTCTGCGTTCGATGAAGTTTTAACATCGGTTAATAAATAAAATAAATATAAATATTTTAGGCCACATTTTTACACAACATTTTCCAGTCCAAAGCAAAGCTTGTACTACCCATAGTACTTGAAAACTGATAAACATACTTTTCTTTTGTAAATAAATACATATTATACATATATAAATACCCATACACTATAAAAACACCATGTTCATCACAATATTTTTCCAGTAGTGTGGATCGAACCCACACCCTCTGGCGCAGGAGGCAGGTACACTACCCGCTACGCCATTCGGGTCGCCAAGAAACAAAAATTAAAGGAAACAAGATAAAATGCGCCAGTGACCCAGGACACGGGGTGTATTTTCCGCCGCATGCGGAGTTTGCAGAGACATGCCGGGCGTATTTATTTGTGCGAATGGAAATTTTCCGTAATGAGAGAAAATATCTTTCGTTTGTTGAAAGCGACCCGCGTACAATGAGCTGTCACGGCTCTTATGTCGTAAAATAACAAAGCCGATTTAAGACGATTTTATTTCGTTATTTCTATTTACGTTGAGTGGAACAGTGAAGTCGGTTTATAATAGAAAAACTGACGGCCAGCGTGGAAAAAATATTAACGCCGACTCAGAATTTATTGCAATTCGGTTACGTGAAATAGCAGAAAGTGACGTGAATACTTGTGATATTTATATTTGAGTATTATATAGTTAAACATAAACGATAAACTTGGAGGACTCCATGGCGCAGTTGCCAAAGTATTGACTTCGGCGTCGGGGTTCGTGGGTTCGTTTCCCACACGGGACAGCTATTTGTGAGACCCACAGATAGTTGTTTCGCATCTGAGTATATGTCCTTGTGATATTTATTTCGTAAGACGTCCTTACAACACAGGATAAAGTTATCTTAAAGTGAGTGTGATGTAAAAAAAATAAATAAAAAAAAATCCGTTATTAACTCAGCACCGTAGGTAGGGTCGGACTTGGTGGCAAAAGTTACTCGTACATACGAGTAACGACATTAGGGTATGATATATTCTAATGCGTCGCCCGCGTATCTGTGACGGATTTTACATTGTGCGCAGACACGTTTGGCGACACGGACGTTCGGCGGACGTTGACTCAACGTCCGACACCTAGACTCCGCCAAGGTCACGGCCAAGGCTATCGCCTTTTCGCCATTTGGCACTAGCATACTATTAGTGAGGACGAAGACATTTGGGCATGTGAACTAGCATGGACAGATTCACGATGCACTCGCGTGTTTTGTTTTTTAAATGAGGACGTGGCAAGCGAGGCGGTGGTTCATCTGGTTTTAGGTGATAACCGCCGCCCATGGACATTTGTAACACTTTTAGGGTTGCCACCTTTTAATACAGTGGGCACCGGCTACCTCACTCACCATACGAAACGCAGTATAACACTTCCACTTCACGCCGTGAGATCTCTTCACTTATTCACTCTTCCGTGATGCCGTGGTACTTACCCGGATGGAACTGCCCATTCGTGCAACAGCCGAAACTGTTGCGTGGCCCTACCACAGTGTTACCTTATACATCAACATCTATCATACTATAGTCTCGTCAACAGAAGAACAGATTGCGTTTTATTGCATTGCGGGGTACGGCGACAAACTCGACGCCTGTCACGTTCGGCAACTGAGCAAGAACAGCTTAATGTCTCTTCTCTTTTGCGATAGTTTTCCCTACACATTTAAAGTTTCACCTAAGTACAAAGAGTGGCTCTAAAATTAAAATTTCAAAGGCAAAGACGTCTCTGGCTTTTTCATCAAATTTTCATCGAAAAGATATCATTTGAGAAGGTGTGGTCGGTGTAATGGAAGTAAGTAACACGACCTCGCAGAAAACTGGCGGGAATTGGAAGTGTTGTAGAGTGAGGTAGCCGGGGCCCTCTTTATTATATGGTGGCAACGCATCTGGAACGCTACGAGTGTTGCAAATGTCAGTTGGGTTATCACTTAACATAAGTTGAACCGCAAGCTCGTTTGACTCCTTCTAACATAATAAATCCGTGGTACTTTCCTGGGAGGGCCTGCCCATTTGTGCAACAGCTGAAGCTGTTAACTTTATCCTTCATTGTTTGCTTTCATTGTTTGCTTTCATTGTTTGTTGCCTTTCATTGTTTGCTTATGCTTTATGAGTCTTCATACTTACTAAGAGTATAGTACTAAATGACTCTCTTCTCTTCGGAAGTCGGTCAGTTTCTTCAACAGAAATAGTGATCTGACGATTATAAATTTTATTTATTTATACTTCATTGCTTCACCTTAAGCATTGGGGGGATTTAATGTTTATTGACTGACATTCTCTACTAGTCAACAGTCTACAGTCAACTCTTGTCATGGTGATAAAATGGCTGGTGCTAATGAGTAAAAAAATAAAAGCAAATATATTTGCTCTGAAATCTAACTTTGTAGACAAAATATATATTATACACAAATCAATAAATAGACATTATAAATAAATGACGCTTATTTTGCAAGGATTGTCTTGGTTGTAAAAAATTGTCGCTCTTTTCGGTATAAAAAACATCTTGTAACTGATTGTGATTGTGTGTATATTTCGCTAAAGTATTTTTTTATGTGGACCACGCTTGTTGTTTTCAATATTAAAATCATTATCTAGAATAGACCGTACAAGATTTATGGTCGCCCATAATCAATTTGACTATATAGCAAGATTTTGTTTTTTGCGTTTCTCCTCCAATGTGATTTTATATCACTTAATAGAAAACCAGAAATACGATGATACGCTCTGGTTAATAAACTTCATATTAGACAGCATATGCCTTGAAAAATAACAATAAAAAAATATTATTTCTACCGTAAGATCAACTATGTTTTAGAATGGTTTTACATCAAGACTCGAGCAATCATCGGTTGATGGTATTAATTTGTTATGTGCGGGAATCGAACCCAAGATAACCCATGCAGGGACCTATGTGTTGACAACTACGCCTACAAAACATTCCAATGATGTTATATTCACGTAGATTTCAAATTATTATTTTATGTAAATTGAAGGGCCACTACAGGCATTATAGAAATAAGTAAAATGAAATATATCTTCACAATTATTATGTATTATATTAAAAGATAGGATTTAAATAATTGATTTTGTTGCCAATAAACTGAAATACATTCGCTATTATAATATTCTCTAACTAATTTATAAATTAAAGTAAATTCAGATAAAATAGATAAGAAACAATCCCATTACGAAACCATACAAATGGACGTTCGGAATTTAAAATCCCATTCAGCAGTGATTCTTTTACAATAAAATTCCCATAAATCTTCCTATATCAACGTAGTGGACTGTTTGAGAATGCCAAAAGGCATTAAAGCGTCTCTAGTTCTGCTCGCAACGCCAACCTTACGGGTGAGATAAATAACAAAGAAAAAATGTATGGTTCTTTTCGAGGTGCCAACCTTACCGGCGAGATAAATAATTACAAGGATTGAAAGAAAAAGAACCGTGTTATTAGTAACTATTTAGATTGACCCTGGAAGCAACACATTACCGACCTTACTCACGGCGGTACCGGTACGTGTTATCCGAATCCATTCCGTCACGCGGTAGTCGCCTCTCAGTCGTACATAGTTGGGGCTGATTTCGCTTGCATCGTGGAGAGCTAGACATCTGTAGGCTTACGCCCAATCTTGACCCATTTAACGGGCTAATACGGTTCAAGGTGAACGGGGTTTTTATCAGTTAATTTATTATGCACGTTCCCGACGCCGAACATATTGTGCCACGAACGGATTAATTGGGCGAATTTATTGTGTTCGCGTTTTCATGCCGGAATACGTAATTATTTCCGTCCGTAAAGACGGACCTCAACGATCGTCTACTATCAGAGGGCGGACTTTATCTATTTATTGCGTGAAAATTTGTCTAGCGGGCACGCGGTTCACCTGATGTTAAGTGGTCACCATAGCTCATGGACATATGCAATGGGTTAGGGGTTGTGGATGCGTTGAGTACCTTTAAAAAAGCGGTCGGCTTTCCCAGTCTCGGGAAAAAACGCGAAAGTACAACTTCCACTGTTTTACACTACGGTTGTCTGTGAGCCCGCGGTTCTTCCCCGGACAAGCCTGCACAGGATACCTGGTGAAACATAAGATGCTTCTTCGTCCTACCACAGACAACATTCTCAACACCGATATAAAATAATCTTCCTTTTTATCGTAAACTTCAAAGAAGACAGTATATTTGCATTTGATTATTTGTATCGCTAGTCTGATAATAATATCAATGGTTATTTCTTTATTATTGCAACACCTTAAACAAGGTATAACAAACGGTAGACTTAACTGTAATACTTAACTCCAATTATAATCTCAGTAAATACGGGGCGTGAAGAAATATTTTGGTAGGTGAATTAATTCCAAGTAAATATTTTACAAGTAAAATGTGATTTAGATGCTATGTGAAAAAATAACCTCTATTCCATGTTTCCGCTTTCAAATTACTCTTTTTTAATGTAATAAATCCTTTCGTCTGAGCCATGTCTAGACAGCGTTACTTATAATTAAGACTAATAACTTAAGTTACTTTATGATCGAATTTTATGCTTATTAATATGTTAATTATGCAAAATGTTTTATGCAAATGATTTTTCTTTTTGGCTGATATATCCACAGGCATGTTGCTATGTCGTCTTGCGCAGCAGGATCTTACAAATTTATTTAATAGTAGATTTTATGGTAATCTGATCCACTATAAACACTAGTTTGTTCGGCGTTCGGCGTAAGGCGAAGATGATAAAAGCCAAATTAATATACACCTGTCTCATTATCCTATCTCAGAGCAAATTGTTAACTCTCCAATGTGTAATGTTTTTACTCACGACTATTATTTTTTCCATTTTAATAATTTGATTTATATATAATATTACCATGAAACCGATTATTTTCTATATTGAATAATGTTGTTTTGTTAAATTTAAAAACATATATTATAAGACGTCGAAAAACGGCTTGAACAAATCGTACTTCGAATAAAGAAATATTGATTTATTGCTGTCCTTATATTTATTAATTTTATGAGGACTGCGGAAGGACCATCCAGCAGGATCCAATATTGCAGGAATGGGTATGTTCCACCGGGAAAATATGCCTCGCACTCAACTGGCGTGCAGACTCCTATTTTCGTTACGTAGGGTCGTGTCAAACTCGTGGAATCTGGCGGTTCCACGACCTCTCCATGACCTATTTTTTATTTTATTTTATTGAGCAACAAAATCAATCTATAGCTCTCGCTCTCTCTCGCTTTATATATAAAGATATTAGCGAACCGACAGACTTTCTCCTGTTCACACGACTTAACTCCGACAACAACTTATAAGCAAAAAAATAAAAAAAAACATTGTTCTGGACCGAATTGTGAATCTAAACTAGTGTCGAATCTACCTGAAGACACACAAAAACTCAATAAAATCGGTCCAGCCGTTTAGGAGGAGTTCAGTGACATACACATGTACAAAAGAATTATATATAAAGATTTATAAACACTAGTGCTGTTGTTACACGTACCGCTAAAGTTGCTTCCTCTCTCCCGACTAGTGGCGGCGTTGGCAGCTCCGAGCCGGCCTGAGTCAGGGCTCAAAGGTCGTGCCGCTCATAACGAACGGAATGATAATTGTCGGTTAACTCGATAGCGAGCGGGGGGAGCGGCAGGGCAGTCGCAGGGGGGAAGGGGAGGAGGTACCCTCTCGACGTCGCATTATTTGCATTACGTCAGAGTTTTTCCGTTTAGATTCTAGTTGTTACTCGCAGCCCAATGGAAGGCAGAACATACTTCCGGCGTACTCTATCATCTAGTATAGACGACCCGTACTCTTGCCAGTCGTGAAACAGTTTGTTTTAAATGCTTTTTTAAAACCTGTAAAGTGCGAGTCCCATCGTGCGCGAGTCCGACTCATTATCTATAAAAATGACAAAAAATCGTGTCTGTTGTATAGGAGCTCAACTTTTTTTTTTTTAAAAACATTGCCCTTCCTTTAGGATAACACTAATGGTGACAGACGGACAGACAGACAGTGGAGTCTTAGTAATAGTTTCGTTTTCGTTTTACCCTTTGGGTACGGAACCCTAAAAATTAATTTCAGAATTAAAATTGTATACAATGGTCCGGTTGTCCATTATTATTATATTATATATATGTGTATATATATATATATATATATATTATATATTTATTATATTGTTATCGTATTTCGTAAGTGAAGATATTTTTCACTATGAGTACAGATTGAGTAAATAATAGATGTGAACTAGAATTCCGGATGACTATGGGAGGCGGCTATCAGTTCTTTATTAGAAAGGAACAGCCTCTTATTGTAGTTTCTTAAGACATTGCGGTCCAGATATATAGTTGACAACGACTGGTACGATAAATAATAAAAAAAAAAGCGCGCGGCTGCGACCTATCAACAAACTTTGTGACATCTATGACAATTCGACTTCGCGCGAAGCACGATAAAGGGATTCGGCGGTAGATATTAAACCGAACAGTTGTTTAGAACTTTCCCAATATTCAATATGATCGTCGATAACGTGCAACAAATCGTCGCACATCATATCGGCGAGTCTAGCTTCAGAAACGAAGCGAACGCGCAAACTTTCCCGTCCACGTTCCGTTACACAAGGCGCAATCTCTAAAGTCTCCATAACGCCGATTCGGTCCAGACGCGTGCGACAGGCGTTTTCCCACAATCATCGCATAAAGCGATATCTGTGACCGCTCGATTACCTCACGCGATTCGCGCGTAAATCAGGGCTGTTGTAAACTCGTCGCATGCGCACTCCATACCAGCAAAAGAATTATCATAATCTGTTGTCACGTACAAACATGCCCCAAAACACTGACCAGAATGATCTTCTAATGATCAGAACGATCAATCCAAAGAGTTAAACCATCCTTTTGGCAACTAACGGTGGTAGGGCCACGCAGCAGCTTCGGCTGTTACACGAATGCGCGGGCCCGTCCGGGTAAGTACCACGACCTCACAGAAGACCACCGTAAAGTGGAAGTATGACAAATACTTTCACGTTTCGTCTGGTGAGTGAGGTAGCCGGAGCCCAATTTTCAAAAGGTTGTCAACGCATCTGTAACCTTCGGGTGTGGCAGATGTCCATGGGCGGCGGTATTCACTTAACATCAGGTGAACCGTCTGCTCGTTTGACAACTTTTCGCATAAAAAAAAAACTAAAATGAAATTTGAAAAGCCATTTGACGGCTGATTAGTTGACATCTACGATGATCAGTGTTTCAGAAACCGAGCGTGAGACCCATGAGTCACATTAAAGCGATAATTTATTTTTTAGCTAAACAACTACATCTCACAGCCTTTTCATAGGCCACTTTGGATATCATTTAAGTCACCCGTAATGTTAACATCAATCACTTGGACAGATTGGTAAGTTTTTTTTTAAAGTATTTTAGGTACTCTGTCTGAAATCTCTGCGCCCGCAAATCTCGACGGTCTCTATATTTCTGTCTTAGCCGTGTCGGTGTACCAACTTTGAAAAGACAATTATAAAATAATGATAAAACGGGAAAACACTGAAAGTGTAAACGCGATTATCGGCCATCGAGATTCAATTGATTATTATCGATACGTTCGGCAGAGGCAGCCCTACTAGGGAGTCACAGCGACGGATAGTTTTATAAATACAATGTGACTCAAAACCGAATGAATGGAGCACTTGTATCGGTTCGGGGAATTGTGAAAATGACCGCATACCGACAGGGGGCGGACATTATAATGGTTGTATTTCCCCGTTTCGGACGTCGCCCCGCAAACGTGCGGGGGCGTATAATAAACTGCCAAACGCATCGCCGATAATACTACTAGTACATACGTACTACTAGAACGATAATAATACGAGTGTCAATTAACTCATATCTATAGTACGTTGTGCGACGAACCAATTCGCCTAGGGGATAGTTTACCCGTCTCTTGCGCAAGACGGTGCAGGTTTGATCCTTGCTATTGGAAAAGTATTGTGTGAGGGTCGTAGTGTTTTTCTAGTATCCGGGTGGTATATAGTGATCGTGAAATTGCGTTCGAGTATGTATGTATGTACGTATGTCTGCCAACCCATCTGACAGAAAATTATCAATGTAGAAGAAGTATATTAACAGAATTATTTAGCATATGGGTGTAGATAAAAATAAGACAAGAAGAGAACAATATCCCAGCTAAAAATATCATTTTGTTCTAGACTTAATATTAATGTTAATTAAGTACCGTAGTAGCGTATCAAACATTCGAAAAATTCTGTTTATGAATCACTTAACCACAAATGTCATCGCTTTTATACGCATTCAGCCGCTTTGTTATACTCAAGTTTACTATTTTCGTTCACAGATCAAAGCCGCCCGTGTCTGGATGTAACGTAACGAGTGAGTTGTCAATAGACCGTTGCATTCAACCGTTTATAAAACGTTGTCGTCGCCTTCGCGTCGTTCCACCGTTTCGAGGCGTTTTAGTAGTTTCATTCGACGTTTTAACGCAGTCGCTGACACAATTAGCTCTTGTCGAATGATTAACGACCAGTTTATTGTTAATGGAAACTGATAGAGTGCGTTATGTAATTATGCGACTAATAATATTTGCTTATCTCCGCATCGACTGCTACAATGTAGTTCAGCTTAATTGTAATATTGCATCGTTTTGACCTTTGATGCTCACGATAAAGACACTTAACGCACAGAATTGTAATTGTGTATAGTAAATACGGGCTATGCTCGGTGTTTCTCTGCGTGATAGAGTTAGCAAAGAAGATATCCGCAGTAGAACAAAGTTTATCACCATAGCTCAGAAGTTTAGTGGGCTAAAGTGCGAGCCATATAGCTCGTAGAACCGATAATCGATGCGGAAGAAAGGTTCTGGCAGCTTCGTCCTAGCCATCGCAGCGTAGGACGACGCTGACTAGATGGAATGACGACCTGTGCAAATGTTCGGGAAGTCTATGGATGCAGGTGGCTCAGAATCGTACATCGAGCAAGTCTGTCGGGGACTGTGGAACTCTAACAGGCTTGTTGAATAGCTAGAGCCGAGCTAGTTTTTGACTCCTAGTATTCAATTTTATTTTGTTGAAGTTTGCAGAAAACGTGTACATTCCACGCACACAACCATAATACACATTCAGACTGTGAACGAAGTTATTTCAGGATTCTGGCTTTAATTTCGTAGTGTAGTTCGGTAAGGTTTATTTCCAACGCTAATATGATTCTCAGAAAATATAATTCGACGTTACTTTTGAACCGTTCGATGGGAAGAAAATTATGCTGATGACAGACGTGTTAAGGTGGGCGGTAGCTGTTTATACACCTTAACGGTTCAACCACCCCTGTTGTTGTGGGTGTGTAAGTCTATTGTTATTGGCGGTTAATGAATATCGAGAGTAATAATGACGGCTCGCTTATTCCGGATAGTACTTAATATTATTTAATTTAATGAAGGTTTGGTAAATACATTTACAGGCTGGACTCTGGAGTAGGCAATCACGCTCACTGTGATGGAATAGTTTGTCTGTTGTAAGTTGGCATCGACTTACATCGAGGCTGTAAACGATGACGAAGTTGGAATAGCTTTCTATCATTGCCACATTCTATTCTGACATCTTTTTTTTAATTCATATAATCATCGCAAACTGAACATTACACTCACATTACAGACTAATGGACACAAATACAGATGATACGTAACTTAAAAAGCAAGTGAATGTTCTTCTATGAGCGAACACAAGATGCGCAAAAAAACATTCTCAACAATAAATATTGATATCATCTTGTACATTATATTTACTTAAACACCGTAATAGCTCACTGTCGGCGCGCTCGCTTTTAATTCAATGTACTCGAGCGACCTGAGTTCGATCTCCGGTACCGGCAGCAAATGAAATTTTAAGTGATATGTCATCACGTTTACAGCTGTGAAGCGAAACATCGTGTAGAAACGTGGTGCATATTTTCGAAATATAAACAAAATAAAATGTTTCGAAGATATGTCAAGTTCGCCAATCAGCATTGGGGTATATAACGTCGCTAAAATCTCGCCGTCTTACCGCTTTTTATTTCATTTTCATAAATTATAGCCAATATTGAAAGACGCCCTATATTCAGTAATAGCTAAGCTATACCTTACCTAGAATGTGGTGTTCCGAGTCAGGTTAGTCCCTGTTTAGACCTACAGCGAATCAATCCCTTGTGGTGCATCTCATGGCATACTTCTAAAGCCCAGAGCACCGGATATGACGTAAACTTATCAGTATCATCCGAAGTCGGGTTGATAGGAGTGACCTCGCTTCCGCCCTCCGATCCCCGATACAGAGATAGCGTTACATGTAGCAGCATTATGTTTTGTGACCTCCGCCGTCGGGGCACATTAAAAGTGACCTTCGGTGTAACAGGAGCGATGAATTACCGAAACTTATGAATAGATGGTATCTGAGCTAGTTCGTTCGCCATGTAAGATTACGTCTTTTCTTACCATGAGGTGATATAGTAAAGTAAAACAATGACCGGTTTTTGGATATAAATAAATAGCATGGCGTGTTCGAAAAATGAATAGTATCATAACACTCTTCGATTCAACGAGTAAGCTGATAAGGATACTTATCATCATTAACACTTCAGCCTGATTTATCTCCTCCCCCACACACTGCCATGAGAGGATGCCACGATCCTGATCGACTTGACATCGACTTCCCGAAAATTTACACAGGTTGTCACTCCATCTAGTGTTGGTCGACTGCAATGGCCACTACGAGGAAGCCACCAGCGACAAGAGGCTGGTAATATGTATATTAAGTAATAGACTCGCCGTGTTATTGTTTCACCTCGCGTCAAATCTTCAATTGCCTCCTCCGTGGCATGGTCAGTTTTGCCCGAGTCGATTCCCTTCTTCCGTCTCATGTCTGGCGCCGTCATTCGCTTTCACGTCGGCCCTCCGTCATTACACAGCGTCCCCGAGCTTCCCAAATAAATTAAAAACCCATAAGACAGTTTTTGTGTTGCGCGGGAAGCGACCGATTCATTCTGTCGTATTAATGACCCGGTGTGACAGTCGACGGGTCGATTTTTGGGGTACCGCTTGTGTCGCTCGAACGTATAGGAATCCTATTATTTTATAACGGGGTTCTTGACTATTATACGAACCCGATTGTTGGTCCATTTGTATTTTATGTATATGTATACAATACAAGAAGGTATTAAATGCCAGCTAATAGAATGTGGCAATGATAGAAAGGGCGTTGTAAGGGGGAGGCCTATGTTCAAAGGTGGATGTCTTACGGCTGATGATGATGATGATAGAAAGCTATTTCAATGTTCTCACCACTTTTGTAAATTCGAATGGAAGTCGATGCCAACTGAAAACTGAAAATCCGTCCAGTGACAGTGAGCATCTTTGCCCACTTCCAGCCGGTCCACTTTTACTTAGCAAAGCTTTATTTAGTTTAAAAAATAGTGACTATCGATAGATGAAATGTATGTTTTCTTGATTTGATTTATAACTGCAGCCACACGATACGACTTCCTCAACTAGAAACTGGACAAAATTTGCCAACGGAAATAATATCAACAATGAGAACACACTAACACTTTTGTGTCTTTCAAACGACAATTACAAAGGCGTAAGTAAACTTAAACGAAATATTCGTTTGGTTTGTTTTTCAATTTTACGTAATACAGATGATTACTATACAGTGTTGGTATTCATACATTCTGACATGATAACAAATAATTGCTTTATTCATAACTCAGTACTTGAAAAATTATTATCAATACAAAAGGTTCTTGAATTATTTTTAAGTTCATTTAGCCATGTGGCCGTTATGCATTTTTTAAACTTCTATAAATGGAAACATTTTTATAATCTTGTTCAGTGGATACTAAAAATAGTGTTATAGAAGCCGGTGTGGTTAATAAACAAAAAAAGGAGACAAATGTATTGTTAGATAGTTTACGTCCAATCTTCTCGTCAGTACATAAGAAACAAAATATTATAAATCAATCGTATATATCTTTTCCTTCTCAAGTATTCTGCCATGAACGGTACTCGGAGTGGAAAAGTTTACCCGTAAAAACGACGTATTTCATTTAACGTAAAAATACAAAATGCGGAATCCGTCTACGAACCCGCTACCTTTGTGGCCCCACCTCTCACTTCGCACGTTGCGTAATAAGTGCCGCGTCGTAAGATTACGCCGTTGCTTGAAAATAATTACGCGACATTACCGCATCGGAACGTCGTAGGGGGCCGTGGTGATAAGCCGCGGACGCCTCTGGCCTCGAGGAAGCTGATTTCTCCTCAGCCTCGCCAATCATCAACGTCGTCGTCGCGTGACAGTCCGCACCGAGAGTTGTGCAATTGATGGAGGCGATGCAGAACGCTGGGGAGAGTTTATCACGCGATAGACTGTAAAGGAAGTCACAGTGTGGATTTAGTCGTGTTCAATTTCGACTTAACTTCCGACCATTTTGTATACCAACTGTATCAGTACCGTATCAGTTTTATTTATTTTGTGGGCACGGAAAGTACTCGATGAGGGGCATGTAACTCACATTTTACCGAACGAAAATAATGATAAACATGGATGTTATCAATTATTTTAGTAATTTCATAAAAAAAATTCTATTTCGTAATTATTGTTATTATTATTATTTTCTGTTTTAAGTAAAAATCTTATTAATTTTCTAACAAAGTGATTGTAGCGAGCACAGCTATTATTCAAATGTCAAAAAATGAATCCTCGAGTTCTTGTTTAATATACTTTACAAAGCATATTTATAAGTTGGCTTAATAAAAATAGCCTATAAATAATTTACGAACGGCGTTGTTCCGGCGGGATCTTGATGTCGAAGGTGCGCCGAGTGCGCTCCCGCCCTAACCGGCCAACCGGGCAGCCTTGTGATAGTTTCCACAGCGGCGGCGTCCACTTTCGTCCGGCTTATTTCGGGCGAACTATTCATACACGGCCCGATTGCCTTAGCCCCCCCCCCCCCCCCTCGTCGTAAATTCCCCGCCCGTATTTTAGGGTCGCATTAAAAAACTCCACGGCCTCTCCGCGCGATAAATTCTTTCAGGCAACGCGTCGGAAGACGTTCGCCCGTCGAACGGAATTCGATTCGAAATCTTTTGATTTGCGAAGGACTGATGTGTACGGAGGATTCGTGTTGTTAGAGAACTACAACTTGATTGCGCCGTGAAAGGTCGGCAGACTATTTTTTTTAAGATTTCATTTGTCTTCTGCTTTTGAACCTTGCGGTTATCGGCCGTTGAAGGAACAGCTGTTAGGCTGTGTTTAGAATTATTAATGTCATCCATTTCAGGTCAGTAGGAAGGAATATTTTGGACGCTAGATGCAGCATGCGTACTTTTCGAGTCGTGTTTGTATTACTCATCGTTTAGGAATTCAAGTCTGTTTCCGCCATGAGACTTGAGACGTCTAGCCAGACCGTTCATGGTTTTTGATCTCAATTGAGTCACGCGGATTGCGAGAATCGTTACGGGTTTTGCACATATGATTCTTTCCGCTGTCTTTAAGTACACTATCGTATCTAAAAATTGCGACTTTATAGGATGATCGTTTGATTCAAGTGTTTTTTGCAATATATTTTAAATAATAGGCTCTGACAACAATTTATGATCATGAAAAATCTGAAAATTCAGATTGTTTCGAACAAGACTATAATTATAATTAGATATAAAAACACGTTAATGTGTTTTCACGTTCGTGAATATTATATTTGTTTATTTACTTTTCGAATTTAACATATATCGGATCTGCTTATTGGCCCATACGAAATCTGCTTATGCAATACATTCTGTTTCTATTGCATAAACGCGCATACCTCACAAATCAATACAATCTCGCCATACTGTCTAGAGTGAGGCTTGAAAAATTGGAGACGCTCCAATCGTTAAAAAGTGCCTCAATTGTCACCGCATGTGCACAAAACGCGCTCGAACGGAATCGTTAAAGCGAGCACATCTCCTGCGGGGTCGTCGGTTCATTACGAGACCAGCAACGACCCTCGACTCTGACACTCCAATGCTGCGAGCGCCAGCCAGACTCCGGCGCTAACAACCGCTTGTTCAGACATGCAGTTCTCGTAGGTCGTTAGATTTTGGCAAGTCTGAAGGCGTTATGTCCCAACAATCTCTCCCGCATTACGATTTTGTAACTCGTCAGATTTTAACAATACTGCAGACCAGTAAGGACTTAATGGTTCGCTTTGCGTAAACGGGATGTGTTAAAACCGTAGTCCTTATATCACATTTTTTTTATCCACAAAAATTTTATGAGTGTACTATAATATAAAAAATATGCTATACAGTATATATACACTTTGGATTATACGTCCAATTATTAATTGTATTTCCGGAAAAATGTTTTCAATTAAATTTATCATAGTTGCAAGTTGCAACTAAGACAAAATCCACTATTCAAAAATCCACATTTCGAACAGAAATTACTTTCTCACTTATGTGTTTGTTATTATTGGACGTAACCACCCGCTCGTGGATTTGTCAAGAGAGCAGAATTACAGGAAAATCTCTATCAACATGTGCGTGAACTATATGCGAAAATACTTCGAAATCGTACGTGCGGTATTGCATTTAGACGCAAAAAGGTGCCGGCTGAGAGATTGATTACAGGCGTAGTGATCGGAGACATCGACTCACAATTCGGTGACGCGGGTTTGAATTTCGTTTACGAGCACGTTCCTCTTTTAAATTTAAGAACGAAGCTCACGCTCTCGGTTTTAGTTCCGTCAACGAGAAACTGTTTATTAAAGTTTACTTTATTAACGGTTATTTAAAAAGAAAATAGTATTAGTAAGTTCTTTTAAACCTTGCCCTTACTGTGGGATAACATTATCCTGTGCTGTAAGGACGTTTCACCTACATATATATTCCACGCAGATAGACACCCAAATCGGAAAAAAATATTTGCGGGTCAAGGTATAGTTGTCCCTATTGGGAATGAAACCCACGACCCGCGACACCGAAGGCAATATCCTTACAACTGCTACAAGGAGGCATCAAAAAAATTACGAAATAAAAGTCCCACGTAAATTTTATTTCTTAGCGTAGTGCATCGCTTTCTGCTACGAGAAAAGGTCACCTATCTACGCGTCAGGTCCGGGTGCAATATTCGCGACCCTAGCATACATGGTGTCCCATTTAAACACTTAAATTGTCGAGCTCGGGCCTTGAAAACGTACCGGCGTCTTCCTGTTGCGAATTCTATCGCGCGTTAACCAAAGATGAATGGAGTCGCGGTGAGTCATGGCTTGTCGACTCCACGATGCGGACTATGGACCGACCCCACTCAGAGACCGGCTGCTCGAAACATGTTTTTCGATGACCACGTTTCTCTTCTCGGAACTGGATTGATTTTGGTCTTTTTGCATTATGTGGAATGCGTGTTCTGTGTTGTTATCTATAAAATTATATTTGCCTGCTACGTTTTCCCCAGTAGATAAATTGAAAACCATGACCACTACTAGATAATAATAGTGTTAAGTAATAATATGTCTTGTAGGTGTATTCACAACTTTTATTTACACCTCCATATGATACAATCATTTGCAAATACAATTCAGATACTCTTGAGTTCATTTCTCTTACAGGCTAAAAGAACCCACGGTCAAATTATTTCGCTTGGAAATTGTTCTTACCACCATCCAAAGCCATCAAAAATTCCTACCATACATTAGCCAACTTTTTTATTTTCTTACTAGGAAATCACTAACCAATTAGTTTAATAAACTTTCGTGTTTTATCTTTTGTTATTTAGGAGCCTTGCGGCGTGGTCTAAGTTATGACCACTATCAAAAAGGTGTCGTCAAGGTGGTCACAGCAAATGTTTTTTGTACCATTTGATAAAAGAATAGACTGTCTTCCCGAAGGTACTCAATCGTTTATGCGCAATCCGTTGCAATAGAGTGCTTGCTGTACCAAATCATCCTTCCGTTAAGCATATACGATCATCTTTTTACTTATGACACAGATAGCGCGTCTTATTCTTAACTACGTTGATTTTTTCTACGTATTGTATTATACAGTTACATATTTTACAATACTGTTAACTGTCCGTGTCCAGTTATGAATGTGCATAATCAAGACACAATTCTTTAAAATATGGTACGTTTTTCCATTTTGAAATATAATATATTATGTCGCTTTGCCCCATCATACTGTAACTTGTTGCCAAAATCGAGTATCTGTGCGGCCGTAGTCGCACGGCATCCGCTGCGCTCTCCGGTCCATGGGAATCCTAGGCCGGAACTGGTTCGAGCCAGTTCGGACCGGTTACGGGCGGGCTCTCCGTTCATCTCCCGTTGGCGCGGCGTCTCGCGGCCCGTCGGCCGCAGGTGTCGTACCGGCGACGGCTCATTGTCCCGGGACAATGCTGGACCGCCGTTCGCCTCGCCGCGGCCCTTGCTCGCGCAAATCGGACCCTGCGCATTGGCCACACGGCTTCTTATCGCGCGCTGCGCCGCCACGGCACCACGAATGCCGGATGGGAAGACGAGACGGCCGCGCAATTCGGCGGCACGGCACAATGCGGCACACAATAATAATCGCGACGGGAGTAATTGCGGCGACGTCCGGTCGGCGGATCGCGGCTCCGTGCGAAAGTCTCGCCGGGGATGAGGACACAGGGAGGGGCTGACGAGGGATGGAGGGGGGGGGGGGGGGAGTTGGGTTCTTGTTACCCGCCCGGACCTATGCGGCGCTCCGTGTTGACTTAGGCCCAGCGCGAATTTATCGTTGGGAACGCGATCGGGCGTATGTATGGCGGCTGACAAAAGATTCAATCTGCTCTCTAAGCGATGGAAGGAATAAACGTGTGTTTTAGCGAGGAGCCGACTGCCGCGGCATTGTTGGGAAATCAAAGCGATTGATTAATATTCCATCGATCGACCCTCGACCGCCTCCAGTTGAATGCTCTATTTATATATTCCTAATGAATTAAACCACGTCAAATTAATTATGTAGTGTATGAATGAATAACTGTAAGATTTCCAAAGGTTATCTTCTTGAAAAATTAAGTAGCCTTGAAACCTGATACGCAATTGTTTTCTTGGTGCTATTTAAAAAAACTTAAATCCTGATTTCGGTACCAATGGAATTGTCATTGGAAAATTGCAATTTAACTGCTGACTCGTTACGTCGTCAGCAGCTAAGGACACATCGTGAGGAAACCTTAATATTTTGGAAATAATAACAGAAGAGAAATATTTCGAACATATGTGAAGTCTGCCGGTCCGCAGTGGTGTAGCGTGGTGGACTGTGCCCCGATTACAGACACAGAGGTATTTGCTCAGATATGGGACATGTATAGACAGATAATCTAGCTGCCAGAGAAGACAACATCGAAGATCTATCAAAATCTACTGGAAAGGGCAACGCACTTCACTGCTTCCGTAGAAACTCTTTGCTATTTCGTCATTTTATTTGTTTATTTCACATGTAATCTAGGCAGTCGCCATTATCTTAAGGATTTTCATCAGATTCCACGGGGTATCCAATGTGAGATCATTGCTCGGGTCACGCTGATGTTAATAAGCTGATTCATAAGGTTTATTATGGAATAACTTGATATGTCGACAACGGGAACATGAAAAAAAAAACCTGTTCAAATTCAATGGTACCACTCGACTAAGAAACGGATATCTTCCGTTTACAATTCGAAAACGGGTTCGCGCACCATGTGTATAATTTGTCACACCGTGTGTAGCGAAGTTCGGAAAAAAAAACTAAACTAAACGATTCGCTGGAACGGGGGCGTGGGAGAACTCGCCGGATATCCTCCGCCCGCGATGTATCAATGTTTTTTTTTAATTCAGAAGGGTTAAGGATCCCCGACATTGTGCCTTTGATACAACTTTTGATATGGGCGCCACCATTTCAAGATGCAATTTAATTCAGAAAAGTTTGAAGCTCTCAAATTAATCGGGTTTACAGTGATGTGTTACTATGATGGATCTTTGAGGACTTTATGACATAAAATATTTTTTTTAGGTTCCACTGCGTAGACTTTAGTATAGTTAAAGTAATACAAGATAAGGTTTGCGTTATAGTAAACAGTAACATCTATAATTTTGGTTAAAGACATTATGATGTTTTATTTAGACAATTATCAAGGTCGATGATTGATGTAAATAATGGTTTATCCAAGATGGCGCTCTCGTTTCACACGATGTTTTTTTTGTCAACCGTGACACATTAAATAGTAAAATTATTTCGACACAAATGGATTCCATTTTCTTTACTATTCCGCCCCTAATTAAGCGGGGTTTTTTGCTCGCGGAGCATCGCTGGGCGCCCTTTCGCTCGACGGCGTCACAAAAACCGTGGCTACGTGTAAAAAAAGGGGCTGTAAAAAATACCCGAACCATCTACAACTATCGGTGTACAGACAGACGAGCGGAGATGAAAGATTCAATCACGAACCGCGCCGCTTCCGAGAAGACGCGGCGGTTCCGTTTTTTTCTTGCTAGCCTCGCACAGATTCTGGGTCCTGTACGCCGCGCCGCGAAACCCTCTCGGCTCCTACGACAGAACACTCATCTCTAGCCGCGTTGCATCCCTCAAACGTCCACCTGCGAGCGTGAAATTGCATTTGTTCACGATTAAATAGAAATGTTATGAACCAAACTCTGAATGGATTGTCTCGTTTCGGCAATAAACCCAAAGTCGTTTGAAGTTTCGCAGTGCGGAACTCGTGATGTCCGTTGGGTGTATATTTTTTCCCGCCACGAAGCACTCGGGCGTCGTGAGATGCGTTTTTTCGACTGATCCGTTAGTGACCCGCAACCGATGCCCGTTTACGCTCCGACGCTACGTCATCCGCCAGCCGTTTGGCGTACATTTCTATCCGAGCGCGCGCGATCCCCGCGTCGGCGCGTACAATGAGCGGAATGGTCATCGAAACGTTACAAGCTGCTTAATTGACGCCGATCACGATGCAACAGGCGTGTATATTTATATAAATGTTTAAGTGCTAAGTGGGTTTTTTGTACCGCCGGCAGATGAGAGATTTATTACATTTTTTTTTTCATATTCAAGACCACCGAACGAACTGGGCGATGTTTGAGTTTAGACTGGGCCCCGCGTGCGATTGATTACCTCAGCTGCTAAAGTTAGAGCTGCCTCGATCATGCTTTGATCACGTATATGGCAGGCGCACACTATCGCGTCGTGGCTACGTGTTCGCGCCTAGTGTGTACTCGCCTTAACGGCTCAATCAAGCGGACTGCGCGGCTCTTTTTGTCCGTCTGGCCGCGGCTTTCTACCTAAAGATTTTCACTTAGCGGCCGCTACAATAGTGCAGAATGAGGCTAAGCGGCGCTCGTACATTTTCTATGGCACCGGTTCTTGGAATTCGAAACTGATTTGTTCGCATCTAGTGGGTTCGGGGTTTTTTCTGGTTCGGACACCGTCGCGTTGATATCGAGTGCCGAGGTGATCCGGGTACTAGAAAAAAGTGTTGTCTTTGTCTCGTCGAAGCTTCTAGCAGTTTCCATAAGTCGTTCTCTTTGCGATTTCGACTCTCCGATATTTATATCGAGCAAGTTGTACTACTCCACTTCGATGATGTAAAACGAAACTTCGAAAACTTATGTTATATTTCGTTTAACTAAAATCCATACCCTCGGTCGTGTAATGTCTAAAAATTAAACATTGAAATTAACGTACCAATAGTACCACAGTGTGGCTTTATTATTTTATTACTTGGATTAAATCAGATCTGATAATATCGGTGAAATAGTCATTGCTGGTAAATTTCAAGTAGAAATAGTATGCAGATTAAAAAGTAAAACAAAGTAAAGTAACTCTCCTCTCTGTATATATAACTGTCGTTTTCGTAAAAGTTTCGAGTTTAATAGACATCCCAGCCCATGAAGTAAGAGATGAGGATGGTAATAAAGCGACTTTTTTAACGGAGAGGTTTTTTACAGGATCTTTCCAGAGGTTGACCACCTCTCGAAATCGAGTTTATACACCGATCGAAAACCCTGCGATATGCTCACGGCTTCGAACCGAGGCGAGGCGATCAGCCGACCCGGCAAATAGTATAAGTAGTAATAAGTATTCGAATCATACCACGTATAACCCTGTCACTGTGCGGTTCAGTTTACAGCCGTCGGGGGACGATATTGAAACCTTTTCAAAAGACTCTATGTTCAATACAAATGCATTTCGACCTGAATGTAGCAGCAGTGAGCAAACTAGCGAGAATATACCCGGTTTTTTAGTGTTATCTTTTTATTATTATATATTTTTATGCCTCGTGGCATTATATCCGCGTTGAACTCTAGAATCTAGACTGATGGTAAGTTTGTCTCAGTCCCGGTTCGCTGTCGCCGGACCATGCAAATCAGAACGGTGTGATCGATAATCAAGCGGGCGAACAGTTCCCGGAACCGCCGCCAGTTCGTTGAGCTATAGTTATCCAAAATGGCGAGTGATCCAGTTTGCGTGCAGTACATTCTCGTGGCGACCGGAGGGGTTTGATCACAATTCGCCCCATATCAACCACTGACCGTTGCTTAGGGTTTCAAGAACTGATTAGTATCCGGCAGCAGGTATTCGCAGAGGTCTCGCCTTCTCCGAGCGGTTTGCCAAGGGCCAGACCCAGTGGTCGTTGCGAGTCACCGGGAGCACCGTTTAGTCGGGTGTAGGTAGTGCAAGGGTAGGCCCAAGAAGGCCACAGTCGCGCCGGGGTCGCACAGGATTGCGTCCATTCGCTCCCGTGTGAGTTGCAACGGATCCAGGTAAATCGTCGCCGTGTTCACGCGCCCGGGGCAACGGTAAACGGAGCGCTCTCCCGGGCCGCGTGCCCCCACGCTCCGTTAACCGGCGGCCCACGGCGGCCGGCAAAACATGCCGAGTCCACCGGGCACGCCACATTAATTCCAGCGCCACGCTCCAGCTCGTCGCGTGCGCCGCTACGGCCCGCCGTATAATTTCGCGGTCCCCTCTTCTCTTTCGCGTGCGGTGCCTTCGGGTAGCCGCAACTCGCGAGTGGACCCTAGTTTAAAAAAAAATAATAATGTGAAAAGTTGCCTAACTAGCAGACGGTTCGCCTGATGTTCAGTGAATACCGCCGCCCATGGACATCTGCTACACCCGAGGGTTACAGATGCGTTGACAACCTTTTGAAAATTGGGCTCCGGCTACCTCACTCACCAAACGAAACGCGAAAGTATTTGTCATTCTTCCACTTTACGCTGGTCTTCTGTGAGGTTGTGGTACTTACCCGGACGGGCCAGCCCATTCGTGCAACAGTAGAGGCTGCTGCGTGGCCCTACCAGAGTAACACCGTAGTCCATTGATATATCATGCCATGATAATACTATGCCCGGGTTCAGGGGCATCGGTGCGTATTTGGATCGCGGAACCAATCCCAACCACCGAGGTGATTTTACGTAGGCAACAACCCCCCATCTTGCTTTCTACGAAGAGCAACTGCCAGATTTAAACGGATGAAATGCATCACTACATAGTATAAAACAAAGTCGTCCCGCTGTCCGTCTGTTCCTATATATGCTTAGATCTTTGAAACTACGCAACGGATCTTGATGCGGTTTGTTTACCAGATAGAGTGATTCAAGGTTTATATGTATAATACATTGGCACCCGTGCAAAGCCGGGGCGGGTCGCTAGTAATTATAAACATAAATTTCCTAGATTATTCTGCTTGCCCTGCCCACACTTTCATAACCTTATTTATTTGAAGGTCACAGGCAGGTGCTTAGATTGTAACCGTACACCGTGCAAAAATGAGACGACGACGACTCTTGCAATGTCCAAGAGCCTGGTCCTTTCCGCCCATCAATTGGATACCTGACTATTTACATCGTCACCTATGGGTATGCTCTACTGCTTAACTGATTAAGTCTATACTCGGCGTTATATTATAATACATGCACATAACGCAATCCGACAGAGCCAATCCGCCACCATATTATCTGTTCCGCTGCGCATCGCCTAGGCCCTCACACAGGTGTTTTATAATTTAAGTCTCTTTCTTTTTTTGTAGATAATTTAGTTAAGTTTCTCATCTAAATAAAAGTAATGTTCTTTTGGGAAATTAATTCTTTAGACTTTATACTATTAAACCACTAGACTGACTACATTAACAGGCGAATAGACTAATAGTTTATGACTTTATTCAGTTTAGGTTCAATGATTACTTGCTTTTACTCTATAAATGTTACATTTTATAAACTACAGGATACCAATTATCTTATCCACCAATCTTCTTCTCTATTGAAATTTGGATGTAACTTAAGGACAGCGTACGTAAAGCATCGGCGGTTATTGAAATCAACAATTTGAAATCACATTTAAGACCAAGATTCGATAAACCTTCATCATCATCGTCATTACGGCCTGTTTGAGTCCACTGCTGAACATAGGCCTCCCCCACAGACTGCCATGAAGTACGATCCTGAGCCACCTGCATCCATCGACTTCCCGCACATTTGCACAGGTCGTCACTCCATCTAGTGAGGGGTCGTCCTACACTGCGATGGCCAGTATGAGGCTGCACTCGCGAACTTTTCTTCCCCAACGGTTATCGGTTCTACGAGCTATATGGCCAGCCCATCGCCACTTCAGCTTGCTAATCCTCTGAGCTATGTCGGTTACCTTGGTTCTACTGCGGATGTCTTCGTTACGAACTCTATCACGCACAGAAATACCGAGCATAGCCCGCTCCATAGCTCGCTGAGCGACTTTGAGCTTCCTCATACGGCCAGCAGTGAAGGACCACGTCTCGGTTCCGTAGGTCATCACTGGCAACACATATTGATTGAAGACTTTAGTCTTCAAACATTGAGGTATATTCTAATATATATTGATAAACCTTAAATACTTGCAACAAAGCACCGATTCCTCCCAAGGATGATCTCCTGTGCAATATTTAGACAAACTTAGCATTAGTTAATAAGGGGAAATGCAAGCGCAGAGCATTAATTATTTACTCACATATTGAGCCGAAACATTATCCATCTTATACGACCTTCTACTGAGTTGTGGAAGGGCCACGCAACAGATTTCTGACATGCAGACTGTTGCACGAATGGGCAGATCCCTCCGGGGAAGAACCACCACCCACAAAAGTCCGGCGTGCGGTGAATGTGTAATACTTCTACGTTTCGTCTGGTGTGTGAGGTAGCCGGGGACCACTTTATTAAAGTGGCATCGCACCTGCAATCCTCAGGTGTTGCCGATGCCAATGGGCGGTGGCTATCACTTAAAGCGGCTAATAAGCTCGCTTTCCACCTTCTCGCATAAAAAAAAACACCTGCATACTCTACTTCAGCGATTAAAATCAAGCGGGTCAGTAGCGAAGAATTAATCATGGATTAAAAAATAACGTAAAATACCACGGGTGTCACCTTTGCGACTTTATAGAAGACCTTTTATTAAGCTTGTGTGTGTACCACTTGCATACTAAGCGTTCACAACTACGTGGGACACGACCACATGTCTCCAGTTCATAAAAGAACTTTTTACTTAGCTTGTACGAGTATATTACATCTGATTACTATACTACAGCTATAATAGCCGCCAGGTGGGACATTAACGAGGAAAAAGGCAAAAAGGTGAATTAAAAATGTGTCACTTACCAGCGATCGCGTCGAGGGAAACGTTTTCTTGTTTGTTTTTACAATCAAGTCGACTCTATCTCCGCCCCGCGGGTGACGTAACCGGTGAGTTGCACCTACGAGGTCTTACGCCTGCGCGCCGCATAGCAAGTACCCAACTACGTGTCGCCGGTCGCTTTCATTATTGTTGCCATCGCGGCGAGCTTCCGATCGGTAATTTATATGCCTCTTATTATTTATTCATAAGCTTGGTCGACGAAATAGGGTCGCGGTTTCGGTTCCCGGTGGCCTGAGTTTATTGAAATTACAATAATGCTAATAATTAAGACGGCATGTTGTATTTACCGCACAATTTTAACTGTTATTATTTTCGCCACGTCATCATAATGATCTAAGATAATGTAATGAACTTATTACTTTTCTCAATCTTCACAACTTACAGTACCTTTTTGTAATTTTTTTTTTTCAAATAAATAAACGAAATCTGTTGATTTGGTCCAGTTTCTCGCGTCAACAATACGAGTTGTGGAGAGTCCGTGCGGGCAAGTCGACCCCTCTGTACGGACAATACATAACACAAGAGCAATTCACTGCCATCAGCATATGTTATGGTGCAACGCCAATCTGGCTAATCATGGCGATACGGCGTTATCAGTAGCCGGCGCCTCGCGGTTGCGCAACCGTTGTGAAATCGGATCGTGCGTGGCTTTTTACACGACGCCAACTCACTCTCTCTCAGTCCCAGGACTAACGAAACTGTGGTAGGGCCACGTGCAACAGTCATCGCTGTTGCACGAATGGGCAGGTCCGTCCGGGTAAGTACCACGGCCTGGACTGGCGTGAAATAGAAGTGTTACACTTCTGCGTTTCTTCTGGTGAGTGTGGTTGCCGTGGCGCACTTTAATAAATGGCTTCACAGGCCCTGGGGCCCGTTAACGTTACGTTAATTGACTTTCCTCCATATCTGAGTATGTAGCTTCATTAAAACTTATAAAACCAGTTATTTTTATTATTATTTATAATGAGAATTATAATATCATTTTTTATCAGTTATAATATAATTTCACAGATTACAATTATTTATATATTTATGATGAAGGAACGCAAAGTAAACTATGCATGGTAATCTCATAGAAGATATTTCATCATTCGCGGTTATTCCATTGATTTGTATACCGTATGCTTTGTCACCTTGGCCTATTTCGCTTAAACACATCCTTATCATATCATCAAAATAATAATTACAAGTGATGGCATAAAACACGACATTACTCAGCATAATTTTGGTAACATAAAGGTTATCACCAAAGGCGAAATAGGTTTCGAATATACGTGACGCAGGTTTGCATGGAGCAAACCTTCGTTATCGGTCATTAGAATCCTTGAATACTGGATTAAAAGTCACAACGGTTAACGGTTATTTTAATTTCGAAATGTGATAGAGTACGGACAGATGAAAAAGTGAGAAAGCCATAAAAAAAGAAGTAGAAAAAGAATAAATAATAAAGACAGTTTTACACAGTCGCATTAAGTGCTCCGAGCAGACAGGCCCGACGGGCCGGCCAACCTTTTTATCTCTAAAAATAGTAGCGTCTGAAATCGCAGACGCTCTCGCAACGAGTGCATCACTAAACGCTCTATTGAAACGCGATCGCAATGCATTATGGACCATCACTATCAGCAATAGAGCCGCAATTTCTTCGGCGATAGTTCAAGTAGAACGGCCCAGGCGGTCTCCGTCCCTATCGCGTTCGCAGCAGAGTCGATAATGGGTTAGCGGGTCGGCGTCGCAACGATATAGGTCGGAAAGTGTAGCGCCATTTATAGTACGACGGAGTACTATCGTAGTACTGTCGCTGTGTGAATGACGCGGCGATGCAACTCGGCGCCGGTCGTGGTGTGCGCGCATACGCGGCTATGTTTAATGAATGGCGCGCGCTTAGGGTTGCCGACCTTAGCGCCAGAGGTTGTGCTATACAGTTCTTCCTCTATATATCTGTTTAATCTGTTTTATCTGCAAAAAAATATGACGATCCATCTGGCGTAGTGGATGATGACCCTGTCTCTTGCGCAAGAGGATAGGTTCGATCCCCACCACTGGAAGAATATTGTGTTATGAACAGAATGTTTTTCTAGTGTCTGGGTGTTTATATATTTTTAATATGTATTTATTTCCAAAATTTATCTTATTTACAAAAGAAAAGTGCGTTTTTGTTGATCAGTTACCTAGTACAAGCTTTGCTTAGTTTGGAACTTGATGATTTTGTGTAAAAATATGTTCCGAAATATTTAGTTTTCCATCACGTCCGTCGAGGTCTGTCTATCATGTTTGGGAAACCAACCTTCATAGGCGGACTTAGAGCAACAATCAGTTAAAAACTAAATAAGCTCTTCATTTGATTTATATAATTTATTTTGATCAATTCTTCTAGTAACAGTTTTACATAACTTTAAGCTGTGGACTCCTGTAAATTAATTGTTTGCAACAAAACATTTTTTTTTATTGAGTACATATTTATAAAATTATTTTTTTTATCCCGCCCTTGCAAGTTGGCAACCCTACGCGCGTCCATCCGCTGCGGCGTCTGGGGATTGCGTTTTATCGATTCTGCGATGGACTGCATAAATTCAACTCGCCCGAGTTCCTGATTCACCCGCAACTAGGACCGACAGAACATTGGCCGAGATCATATCTGCTTCTTACTATTGTTAAAATAATCCCCTAACTGCCGCGGCATCGTCCGTGTGGCTTTTTACGCATGCATGTTGTTGCAACGCATAATGTGAGAGTAATTTTGCTGCTGTTTTAGGGGTAAAGCTTCTATTTTTGACGTTATACTTTTTTGGCACGTTGGAAAGAAATTATGAGCGTAAAATTTTTACAATGCGCACTCACCTACCTCCAAAAAGCGTTCATTATTGCCCTATCAATCCTATATTCAACGAATGGCCGTTAGTTACATAGCTTCGTAACTTTCATAACGACTTGTAGATAAAAGGCGTGTACGCCAGGTTCCTATATTAACAAACGAGGCGTTTTCCTTACGAGCCGTTGCATTACCTACGGAAAGTGAGTTACTATCGTTCCTTTAATCTACAAGTCGTTATGAAAGTTACGAAGCTATGTAACTAACGGCCGTTCGTTGAATATAGGAGCCGGGCATATGTCGTGTTATTACCATGACAACCAATGACAACTTTTTGATATACCTATAATCCCAAGCTATCAACAATAACCGTTATCCATTGCATTTAATGTCTTTTTCACAAACAAACGGTACTGGCACAGGGGAAAAGTTTTTAGGTTATTTTTCTTTTGTTACACTAAAGAAGGATAACTTGTTACGTGCGTACATAAGTAAAAATTAGATATTTTCATTGATAAATACTTATTAACACACTATTATACACTATACGGTAGTGTATGGTACGGTGACCGACCATAGTTACGTGCGAAAATTTCTCACGGGTCTCCTAGTTATTGTGTAATAATACAACCCTATATATACTACCTTACTAACGAGTGTTGTTTCTACGCAGGTAACTGCTTTCGGCGTCACTGCTGTCACCACTTCGACCACTTGCGGCAACGGTGAGTAGTAGCTCTCTATTACTTACATCTTATAGCTTCCGTTAGGCACGACAAAGGATTTCGATCCTAGCTGGTGAATCCTGGGGTTCAACTCGGTGAACAGTCCAATACTTGGGCTTAACACGACATCGCACGATTAGAAAACTTTAAATTATTTTTTTATTAAAACACTTGTTTGATTGGGAACAATTAATTTTGAAATCCACTGAATCTGCAAATATTTAGATTCCTTACTAAAATATCTTTTTAAATAAGGCCTGTGTAACTCAAATACCTGTAGTTATACTTAGCGAAATTCTTTCAGCGATTTCATAGTCATTATATAAGTCAATCTCATTAGGCGATGACACGCAATCGTTGCTTTCCTAACTGGGTCGTCCTATCCTAGATAAGAGCATTTTACTATGATTTTTCGTGATAACGTTTGTTCTGTCGGTGTTTTAAAAACAGTTTAGGGGAACTGTGGTAGTCACGGCCACGCAACAGTCTTTTCTGTTACACGAATGGAGTGCGTCTGAACCACGACCTCACAGAAGACCGGCGTGAAGTGGAAGTATAATACATTCGCGTTTCGTCTGATGAGTGAGGTAGCCGGGGCCCACTTTATTAAAAGGTGGCGTCGCATCTGTAACTCTACGTGTGTTACAAACGTTAACGGGCTGTCGCCAAACTGTCATAACACAAGTATAATGGCGAATATCTAGTTCAATTACCGATAGATTCATATACTGCTAATGTGTTTACTACCAAAATGATACACTAATTCTATACACATATACTATTCGGGGATATACCCCGCAGTGGCCTCCAACCTCCCCTATAGCCACCCCAAGCCTCGCTTTATACTGATTTAATCTGTGAACTGTTTCTGGTCCGATTTCCCCCTGTCCGCAGACAGTCAAGGATCTCTGATACTGATGCTGAGACTCATCTCAGTCTGATCTGTAACTACCGTCCGCAAACGGTCCGAGCGCCTCGGTTACTGAATCTTATCTGGTTACCACCGTCTACGACGGTCCGAGCGCCTCGGTTACTAAATACACTGCCTGATACATCTGATAAAAGATACACGGGTATGCAATATTACTGAACTGACTCGCCGACATAACTTCCGCACTACATTACTGATCTCTCCGACAACACACCGACTGATTGCCCTGAGGTGTCGTCCCATCACACTTTTATATCCGTCTTGCTACATTTCTACCCTCATTATGACAATTAATTATCTCCTAAAATATTCAACTACCCTTTTCGTGTATACAAATTAATAGCTGCTTCGCATTTGCGACACGGGCGGGGGTTAACATCGATAAAACAAGAGATTTTTTTTAAGTGAAAAGTTGTCAAACGAGCCGGCGGTTCACCTGATGTTAAATGAATGCCGCCGCCCATGGACGTCTACAACATCCGATGGCTTGGAGATGCGTATGGACCTTTTGGTAAAGTAGGCCCCGGATACCTCGCTCGACCACTACCAATTAAGGCCTATATTATAGAGTAAAAAATTACGTCTTAACAATAAAAATGTTTTGGAATAATTATTTACTTTCACCTTTTTGCTGTCTTCGTATTATCAAATCATTATTTATACCTAATTATATTTCCAACATTTGTCGCCTAATCGCCTAATGAATCTGTTGCTAAGTGAATTTTTTGTTAAACAGATTAAAGAAGTTAAACATTACCGATATATCTTAGGCAGAGGTGTCCATACTTTTTACCTTGAGGGCCGCGTCGGATACTCTATTCAATCCTTAACCTTACTTATATGTCTGCGGGCCGCTGCTTAACGCCCACTGACGTAGTATCGGCCGGCCGACGTAATCGGTGGATTTATTGCTTGATCAACCCATAACGCGATAAATTCCTCAGGACCACGTCGTGCATTGTTGGGCCGACGCTTCGCGGATTTTGTCAGCCGATAAAGAGTCAATGCCACGGTATTTTGGCTAGTGTACTGTTGTGAGTTTTAGGTCGAACGGAGGAGTTGGCTTAAAGATCTGCCTATGTGACTGGTTATCTTTATACATATAATTCTACTTTACGTGCGTATGTCATTGAACTCCTCCTAAACGGCTGGACCGATTTTAATGAAATTTTTGCGTTTTGGGTGGATTCAAGAATGGTTTAGATACACAAATTTATTAAAAAAATCAATATACCGTCATATGGTCGTTGACGACCCCTTTTCTTAGCCGGCCTTACTCGGCTAATGCTATCTTGATTCCACCCTATTGTTTGGATGGACATTTAGGACGATCTAAAGGGATCGTCCGTCGATGCTAAACGACCTAATTTCATTATGGCACCAATTTTGAACTCGTAAATTCAGCTTCGAAGCGTATTCAACACGTCAAAATAGACTACAATGGAATCTTTAGAGATAATATACCCCGTCTATAGAATGATGAAACTGCGACCCCGAAATAAATGAGGTCGACGGAGTTTTTTATATTCGTATTAAGCTTGAGCCACAGTCTATATGAGGGTTATTCCCGGTAATAGTTGGGTGTCCACTATCCCGGGTCCGCGAAGCTGAAGCACTGACGGACATTCATGGGTCTAGTCGCGCCGGTCACTCTGACCGTCTTTGACGAGCCCCAGTGCGTTGGCGTTCGCACGAAATGCGCGGCTCAACTTACGCCGGTCGTGGCCCTGCGGGGATTTGGAAATGGGGTGAATCGTCGCGATACGACTAGGAGTGGGCGAAATCGAGGCCATGACGAAACCGATTGATAACGTCCGCTTTGCTTATAAAAGATAAAGCGGAGGCCAATTGCTGTTGCCATGCGGCCTAGTACCGGCGGTGTATTGCCGTGGCTCGGTTTTTCGTTGAGACTAGCACATTAATACAAATACAAATTACTTTATTTCAAAAAAAAAAAACTTCTACATTTATGCCTTATGAATTGACCCCCACACTAGGCTGTTGCCTGTCCCGTGGGGGATAAATATTGCGATATACAACGCCGTCTTCCAGCTGGCGAACGAATCTATACACTAATCGATGATTGTATATGGTCCGTCCGGGGGAGTACCACGAACTCAAAGAAAACCTGCGTGTGATCGATGTCGAGTGTTACACTTCTGCGTTTCCTCTGGCTAGTGAGGTGACCGGGGCTCGCTTTATTAAAACGTGACAACGCATCAGGAACCCTAAATGTGTTGTAAATTTCCATGGGCGGCGGTTATCACATACCATCAGATTGAACGCCAGCTTGTGTTGCCACCTTCTCAAAAAAATTTTAAAATTTTTACCATCATCATCAAATAGCAGCCCTTAAATACTTTTACGTTTATATCGATAGCGATGTGCTCGTTTCCTCAATAAATGAAATCGCAAAAGCGCGTTTGAAATCTCCTGCCTAACGAACCTCTAGTTGTATATAATAGATGATAGCATAATTAGATACGGTGGCGCAAGCCGTCGCTAATATTACAATAGACCCGCGATCCCTTGTGGAAACCCGACGAAGCAGCCGGCAGCCGCTCGCCCCGTCCATGAATACCGATGAAAGACATTAGACGTTTCAATCACTCGCCCGCACTATGATCCGCGAAAATAAAACCGCGACGTCACAGCGGGTGAATTAATCTTACAGCCCCCCTCCCCCATCCTCCACCTCCCACTCCGTGGCCACATAACCACGCCTGACAGATTTGTTACGGTTTCGACGACATCGAATTGAGAGTTGTAGTGCTCCGGGTAACCGTTTTTTTATGTCTCTCCGATAATGCAGTTCGTGGTGTTAACATGGCCGATGCGCCATGCTTCGATACAATAGACGATGACTCGACGATATTGCGGCCGCTTCGTAATCTATGTCTTCTTTTTTTTTAAATCTATGGGCTTCTCGGTCTCGGTGAGATTGTAAATGCGCTGTCGATCCTTACAATTTCGGCCCTCTAATAAGCTCACCCGCAACGAAATATTAAAGTTTAAATTTACAGCAGGACATCAAGTCGGTCTTGTCAAGCCACCTCCTTTCGTGCTTTACATCAGAGGCCGCTGTGTGGCTCTACGAACGTATTTCTTCGCCCATGATTTATGAATTATGGCGCGGGATCCCCAATTATTATTATTTGATTTCTTCCTTTCTTCAGTCTTAGTTCTATTTCACCAAGGAAAGATATCTGCCAATTAGAATCGCTCTCATTTTACGACACGACTGTTCACATCGATGCGGGAGCCAGATATCGGATCGAACTCGTCTGCGATTCGTTTGTTATTCGTGGATTAACTTTCCCGTGTACGCGTTGGTTGCAGATACAAAGCGACGCGGTGCCGGGCCATCGTATGCTTCGGCCGGCCCACCAATCGCCGCGCTGAGCCGAGCAGGCCGCTTTGCGGAGCGGACGCATACGGAACCACGGAATCCTAGCGGCACCTCGAACTGCGCGGGCGTGCAGTGCGGACCCCCACTGGGACCATGCATCGACAATGCTCTCGGCATCACCATCTCAACGCACCAGTGACAGTCCCTACTGCAGCGTGCGCGGCTCTTAGGATATCACGTCCGTTTCGCGAGGCGGTTCTCCTTGCCGCGGCGGAACGCTGTCCTATCTGATTGCTATCTCTCGCTCTAAGGGCCCAGAGGAAATTGTCAAAACGACACTGACGTAATCAACCCATCGCACCGTTCGATGAACTAATTCTACTGACAATCGCAGCGTTTTCTCACTTTTCTCTGGTACCCCGTTCGGCCCACGATGTAACAATGTTCGTGTTTGTCTTCGAGTCCCGTCTTTACTCGTTCCGTCTTCGAGTGTTCGTTTTAATTGTTTTGAATATTGCTGACTAACAAATACTAAACATTCTAACGCATGACTATTTGGTTATTTTTCAATTTTACAATATCAACTCGCGAGTATGCATGACTTTACATCACTTAATTTAATGTTGTTGTTTTTTCCTAATAATTAAGTGTTTTGTTTTATTCGTTTGTTGATAGACAATTTTGCCTCGTTGACTTATATTATGTTTAATTTTTATATTATTTGATTTAATTATATAATTACAATGATTATGAAATGTTTACTTCAACAATTCTTCGAGATTTATGTGAATCATATAAATTATTAACATCAATTATAAATTGTCGTACGCCTTGCTGTATAAAACTTGATTTTAGGTAAATAAAAAAAATATAGTTTTAAACGTACTTAAATTCGAGTTTTAGTCCTTTGCATGGCAATTACCCGGGGATTGCATTCTAGTTTTTTTAATTGTGAAAAATTTTGATTATGCAATCTGTTTCTTTTCATCGCATAGATGAGATATTGTATAATAATCTTACGGTTCCCTACGATTACAATTGATCAATAAATAATTTCCGAATGGCGATGACTGTTTCATTCGGTTCTCGCGGGCCGAGAAGATGTTCCCACAGTGTTTGCATGTCTCGCGGCCGTTGAATGGGCTGCTCGGAGGTCGGGCCTAAAGTAATTTTTCAATTAATACAATGTCATCGGGACGGCGCGACCTCCGCGGCGGCTGGCGATTGGCAACCCACGGGCCGACTTTGCTCCTTAACCACAACGCGATAAAGGCTAGTTTCGCATGCGGAGAGCGGCGAATGTTGTAAAGAAGCGTTCATTATATACATATCTTGTATATGGGTAAATTTGTACAGTTGGCGCGAAATTATGCCGCACTCATTTTTGGGTATGGCTCCGTTGGCGTGGATTAAAATTGAATGAGATCTTTGAATTATTGCCCTCATTGTTTATTCCAACGCTGATATTCTCGAGTGTCCGAATTCCGTACCAAATTGTACTCAAATATAGGACATATATGATACATATTTACATATCAAAGAGAAATCATGATTTCTTCATTTTATTACGGCCACGCAACAGTCTTCGCTGTTGCACGTATGGGTAGGTCCGTCCGGTTAAGTACTAAACGTCACAGCACAGAAGACCAGCCTGAAATGGAAGTATCATACTTCTATGTTTCGTCTGGTGAGTGAGGTAGCCGTGGCTCAATTTTAATAAGGTGGCAACCCAACTGCAACCCTGCGGGTGTTGCAAATGTGGCGGCAGTTGTAACTTAACATCAGATGAACCGTCAGCTCGTTTTTGATGTTCTCGTAAAAAAAAAATATCCATACATGATTCGGTTTTATAAAATCATTTTATAAATATCAGAAACAAATAGGTGAAACTTCTAAAAACGGTTTCGTAATGGTTGTAGTATAAAAAATTCTAAACAAACAGACTGTTGCTTTGTGTATAAAACGCAGAATTGTAAAAGTACGTGGAGTATTTATTTATTGCCAAAGTAAATGCTGAAGTGGGTTATCCGAGAACAATGCTGATAAAGATTAAAATATGGATTGGTGGATTTCTTTTCAGCAAAAACCTGTCACATAATAAATTGTAGTTGTAACCAGTTCTTTTTATTACGAAAAACAAAACCGAAATCAATTCGAAATCAAACCAAAAATTCAAATCTCGCTCAGTATTCATTTTGTAAATAATTTTCACGAGTTATCTAATTATCTCCGGAGCCCAAGATCCAATCAACTCCAATAAAATTAATATGGGACACATGGGAAGGAGTAGGCTTCAAATAAAAAAAGAATCATCAAAATCGGTCCTCCCACTCGAAAGTTATGAGGTAAGAAACAAAAAAAATACAGTCGAATTGAGGACCTCGTTTTGAAGTCGGTCGACAAAAAGGGACCTATTTATATAAGTTTGTAATTTTTTTATCAATTCAAAACTTCGCGGAAGTGAGTGCAGCAAGCCACCGAAGCTTTGTCGCTTGTTTCATTATGAGAAAATGTTGCGTCGACAAGGAGCCGCGATTCATGTGATTTCAAGCGAGTACTTTGGCCGATAAGCACTTAAAATTACAGAACCGTTAACAGGTTAGGTTATGGTTGGAAGTCTAATAAATAAAATACTGCAAGACATACTTTTACACAAATATTCTAGTCCCGAGCTAAACAAAACTTATACTCTGTACTATGGTACGGTACGGTCTCGGCATTATGTTACTGATAAGCACTTGAACAAATTTTCGTTTTAAATCACCATCATTTCAGCGTGTTTGCTTCCACTGCTGAACGTATGGCCCCAAAGATCGCCACGATGCACATGATCGTGCGTGCATCTGACTCTCCATCCATCGACTTCCCGCACACTTGCACAGGTCGTCACTAATCTCCCCAGTACTATACGAAGGATATATCCTTATAGAACCGACAAACGAACAAAAAACCATTAATCAATTACGACACGTCCAAAGCAGTGTTTTTATAGAACAAATAGAACATTTTTGTAAATAGGGTCATGCAGCAACTTCTGCTGTCTCTCGCGTGGGCACACTCGTCCGGGTAAGTACCACGACCTCACAGAAGACCGGCGTAAAGTGGAATTATGATAAATACTTTCGCGTTTTGTCTGGTGAGTGAGGTGGCCGGAGCCTAATTTTCACAATGTTGTCAACGCATCTGCAACCCTCGGATGTAGCTGATGTCCATGGGCGGAGGTATTCACTTAACATGAGGTGAACCGCCTGCTCGCTTGCCAACTTTTCACCACAACTTTTTGCCACAACCTCGTGGAAGCCATGTTCTAGTCTCAGTACAGAGGAGGCCTTTGCCCAGCCGTGGGACATGTCTAGGCTGATACTTTACTTTTTTTTAGTCGTGGCTGGACACACAACGACGCCTGTGAGCCGGAGCAATTTCGACAGTAATTCTTGCAATGACGTTATCGCCCGCCACTTTCTCAGGTCCTACATGTCGCTCAATACGTTTACCGATTTTTTTTCTGTCTATTTGCAGGTAATGTTCAATCAAATCTTGGTACGACACGGTATTCTAAACAAATGATTTGTTGTTACGAAACTCAAGTAAAAAAAAAAATATGTGTGTATGTGCGCTCGTAAGTAGTTATACTTTTTTACCCGACTGCGCCAGAAGGAGGGTTATGTTTTTCGAGAGTATTTATGTATCACTACATAGTCTAAAACAAAGTCATCTCGCTGTCTGTCCGTCCTAATGTATGCTTAGATCTTTAAAACTACGCAACAGATCTTGATGCGGTTTTTACAGCGGTAGAGTGATTCAAGACGAAGGCTTTTTTGTATAATACATTGTAGGTACCCGTGCGAAGCTGGGACGGATGGCTAGTGTATGTATAATTGTATGGCACGTAGCCTGAACGACTTGTTGGATTTTAGCTTGAGAGGTGTCGTTAGATTCGTATTTACTGTGAGAATGACACTGGGTTTATCAAAATAAAATATTACAAAACTCAGTAGAGTTCATAGCCTAATCTATGTTTACTTATTATGTGAATATGTAAAAATGTTTTTGTATCTAAAAATTAAAAATATACTTAACTGGTCGACGTACTATGCAAATGCTTTCGATATCGCTGGTGCTTAATTTTTGGAACATATTTATGGGGATCGTGGTATAATTTTATTACTTTATGTAGATAAATAGGAATATATTTCTCAAAAGTTTTTGTCTTAGCCTCTTTAATTAGCCATTAATATTCCAGAAAGCTTTTCTTAGACGTCCATTCCATCTTGTTTATTCTACAGGCTGAACAATGTGATGTCATGCGTTATACACGCATATGGAGCGCATACTTACTCAAATTTATTACCGTTCATTTGAAATTGTTCTGAATAATTTTAAAAAACACATTTTTAAAAATAAAACTGTGTTGGGGCCACGCAGCAGTCTCTGCTGTTTGACGAATGGCCAGGCTCCTCCGGTTAAGTACCGCAATATCACAGAAGACCGACGTGAAATGGCCACCAGCACCACTATCAAAAGGTGGCAACGCATCTGCAACACTACGGACGTTGCAGATGTCCATGAGCGGCAATTATCTTGTGATAGCCTAAGATGTCGTCATCCGGTGAACCACCGGCTCACTTGCATCCTTCTCACATGAAAGTAAAGGTAAAGTAACAGCCTGAACGTGTCCCACTGCTGGGCAAAGGCCTCCTCTATATAGAGGGTATCAGGGCATAGTCCACCACGCGGACCCACTGCGGATTGGCAGACTTCACATTTATTCGAAATATTTTTTTTGCTAATATTTCGAAAACACGCAGGCTGAGCACGTGATAAGTCTAAACTTAAAATTAACAATTTCATCAATGTCGGCACCGGGGATCGAGCTTAGATTGCTCGAGTATTGTATTAAAGTCGAGCGCCCGGACGCTGAGCTATTGCGGCTCACATAAAATAAATAAATAATTACAAAACATCTCGTTCATTCATGACATATTGCCAACGCAGTGGTCTCCGTCTCATCCAGTTGGCAATATTAGGTACCTTCGCAGTCGACGGGTTATTCTTGACATATTGCCAACGTAGAGGTCTCCGTCTCATCCAGTTTGGCCACAACAGGGGCCTTCAAAGTGGATGGGACGTCAGTTCGGCTGTCGCGTGCTCCGCCGAAATCGCCCGTCGGTACAACTGCGTCGGATCGGCGAACTGGATCTATCACGCTTGCACCGCCGCACTCTGGGCCCGTCGAAAGTGCGCACGGATAAATAAGAGCGGCCTTACATGTTTTCGCGTTTGCGAAACCCCCCCTCTACGCGCCCGACTTAATTGGGTTGGCGGCACTTGAGACGGGGCGGCACCCCACTGCGAGCTGTGCTATGCCGGGCGGTTCGATTGCGATCTCGCAGCAGTTCGCGTAAATCCATCGCTTTATCGCTACAATTAAACGCTCGCTGTCCAATGTTTGAGGCGACTCGTGCGATATTGAAAGCCGTTACGCTTCAATCGGGCTCAAATTTTTATGTCGACTATATATATAATTCCGTTTAAGAGGCTTGATATCTTCATACATTTTTATCGCACTGTTATGTCAGCGTAAAATATTTTGGGTTCGATAAAATCGTTTTAGAAAATGTTAATGTTATGGCGTACCATACGTAAATGTACGCCGCAGTAAAAGCAATCGTCGATACGACGATTCGAATTATTTACAGTTTATTTGAGAATAGACAGGAAATATTGAGGTTTTTCTTTAGTGGAAAACGGATCATGATTTATTTAGGACAAGTGGGTTACATTAAAGTCTATTAATACTAGTTTTTATTTATTTATCTTTCGAATTAAATGGATTACATTTTCCTCTTATGTTTATCCGCAAATAATAAGTGCCTATATAGTAAATTTCATTCAAAGCCGTTGCAACTTGCAGGGCGCCTTCTTTAAAAGTTTTCTTCAATTGAATGTGAAGTTCAGTCCGGATAAGTACCACGACCTCAAAGAAGTTTAAGTATTATGCTTCTGCGTTTCTCTGTTGAGTGAGGTAGCCGGGGCCCACTTTCTTCAAAGGTGGCAACGCGTCTGCAACCAACCATACGGTTGTTGCAAATGTCAATGGGCGGTGGTCATCACTTTATATCAGGTGAACGCCTGCTCGCTTCCCACCTTTTCACATAAAAAGAAAACTTTTCCGTTTCTATAACTAACGCAATTTGTAACTAGACTTTTTTTTTCGGTATCGGGGCGGAATCTTCGAAAGATACCCTGTCACTTTATATGACAGGGTTATGTGGGGTTCTTACCCACTAAAACCCCCTTGGTGGCCGCCTTCCGTACATTTGGAGGGACTCCGGGATCTCCCATGGTACGCACCGGTGTCCCTCGGTACTACGCCTGAGCACGCCTCGGAGAAGGATAAACCTTCTCCGATTCCCTCACCCTCTTGCAGCAGCACGAGACCACTTCGTGCTGCTTCAAGACTGCCCATCTGTGTCCCCTTTTAGTCGCCTTTTACGATAGGCTACCTTGGCCCTATTCTATGAGCCCGGGACTATAGGGCTGCGGGACTATAGGAAGTCCGCGTAGAGACTATACTAGTCTTGCCAATCGCTCACATATAGCTCAGCTCCCTCGGGTGCCACCGCTTGGCGGCGTGCAACGCGGATTCGGGCGTGACGCACACGTTACGAGAAGATTAATTTATAACGATTGTGATTTTACTAAGTGATACGAGCCAATTGATATTTGCCCGTTTTCTTATCGCTTAATACATTCGGCCGCCACGATGCGCTCTTGGTGAAATCAAAGGCGTCCACCGTTTTTAGGGTTCCGTACGCAAAGGGAAAATAAATAGGATCCCTATTATTAAGAATCCGCTGTCCGTCTGTCACCAGGCTCTATCTCATGAACTGTGATCGTTAGACGATTGAAATTTTCACTGATAGTATAGCCGCTAAAACAAGAATTACTAAAATACAAAATAAAAAATAGTTAATTGGAGCTCACATACATAACATATGATTTTTTGCCGTTTTTATAGATACGGAACCCTTCGAGCGCGGGTCCGAAACGTATTTGGCCGGTTTTTCGTTCAACTAAAACTAGTTGTTGTTAATTTTAGGTTATACTGAACTCCGATCTGTATTACATGGATGCATGGTCATTCCTTATAATTAGGTTCTTAACTGCTTTCATATTCTAAATTATATCTTTCGGTGTTAGTTATTATTCTTTCTCATTGATTTTGAAAAGCACAATCTCTTTGTTATTTTGATAATGTTGATTTACATTTCGTACAATAAACTTTATGGAAAAAAATATCGCGTGTTGGCTTTTCAGTTCCTATCTCAAGTAGAATGGTAAGGGAAACGCTCTTGTCAAACCACACCCCGTTATTACATATACTGCAAAAGTATCAGTCATCAAGAATTGCATGATGTAACATTGCCTGCACTTGTATCATATACGCAATAAACGACAAATGTGACAGGCAGTCTTACCAGTACCACAGTACCATTTCACAAATATATTTAAATCTTACTAACGCACTTACCCGGCTTCGTACGCGTGAAAAGTTACCTTGCATTTTCCAAATTACGTAAATGATTATATGCAAAAATAAATATGTGTATAACGCACGTTTGCAATTAAATAAATTAATAACATACGTTGCTGAAAAAATTTTATACTTTATAATTTGGTCATCTTAATCGACAAAAACTGATATTTATATCTTAGATATATTGACATGAATGTATTATCATACTCCGTATCACGCTAAGATCTAGAATCAGTTCAGTTCTACGATTTAAACATTAACCATACGCAAACAAACAAATGTCAACACTGCGATATTAATGCAGAAATACGAACCAACAGCCGGTCCGGTCAACATTCATCACAATCCGGACCCGTTTGAACGCCCCGCCGCGGCCGTAAAGTTGGCGGGTCGGCTAATGTCAGACGGAGCCGCGGGGCACTACTAGCGGCCGTCCAGCTGCCGACTCGGGTGACGGAGAAAGCGGATGGGTCACAATGCTCGGATCTAATCCATCAGGGCGTCGGCGCCTTTCTCCTCTCGGTGTGCCTGTGGAGGAGATTATACAGATGTCACGCCGTGAGTGACACCGTACGCTCGTGTTCCCATAAGTTCACTGCAATGATGGACACGAAAGAGCCGCGGTAGCTCAGTGTCCGCATTGACTACATTGTTCCGGTGCACTCGAAGTTCAAATACGGCGCGACTTTTTTAATAATCGCCCGAGAAGAATATCGCCGGGAGGAATGATAAGTACAAAACTACATAACTATGACAGACAAAAATGCACATATTTAGGCACATAACTATAAATATTGTCCATTAATAATGAATTAATTCATGGTCGGAAGCCTCCAATCTGTGGGACAGGGTGTGCGTTTGATAAAATCAGCTCGGATGTTGCTTTCTCCAAATTCAATGAAATTGAAACGCATTTTTTATCAGATGGTTATATATTTGTATAATTCATTAAATCAACAACTCCCACGCAACTAATCGATCTTGGTGACGGCAGAGTAACAAGAGTTGACTCTTTGACTCGTGTGCGCGCCCACTAGAGATCATTTTGGACATAGTGATTTTGAAGGTCAAATCAAGGCTCACGGGGAATAACCCACAGCGTGAACTCAGAAATACCGCTGATATTCCAGCATGGTGCGTAAACCCTATACTATTATTATCAGAAAAGGAAATCATCTACGTGCCATTATTAAAATATTACGCTGCGAAAGACAAACAAATTGCCGCCTAAATTACACGTGACGGGTGTATGTAATTAAGGTATGTCTAGTCTATAGTTAGGCGGGAATTAAATGAAAATAGCATAGACATTTTCTTTTCATTTTTTTAATAATGAAAAAACCTTTAAAGGGTTTATCACGTATGTTTTTAAAGTCCTTGACTAAAAAATTGTTATATCATTGTATTTTTATATTTATAAGTAACTTCATACGTTTAATATTGCGGTAAAATATTACGTAATTATTGTACTACTATTTTTCTAGTGTACCCATTAATAGGCACATTGTTTATATTCCGTTGTAAGTTTGATATTAAGTATATGTGTGATATTCCATTGTGATAATGTAATATAACATATACAAATAATTTTGTGCATGATGTTAATGCCGCAGGCATGTGGTGACTATCTTATCGTGTAGTTCAGTTTACAAGTCGACTTAGTAAAAGTCAACCACCACTACAACACCAGAGGGCTTATATTTGTTGCCGGCCTTTTAGGAAAAAGTATGCTCTCTTCTTGAAGGTTCCCAGGTCGTAACGGTTTAAGATGGAGGTCTCGAAGCGTCATTTGCCGCCCAAACTGGATACATTTAATGTGAAATATCTCGTTTGCCGCTGTTTCCCATAAAAAAATAAGAAAACAAACATACGTCACGTCGTCGCGTGACACCGCCACTGCTCGCCAATTTTGAATTGTGACCGTCAACGCGACGTGAACGCATCAACGGCCCCATAACGAGTTCCAGCTGCCTAATTGTACAATATATCATTCGTTTCACTTAGTAAGTTTACGGCCGGGCGTTTCGGGTGGTAATTAAGCGTAGCCGGTGGCTTTTTGTTTGGTTTTGTACCGATTTTGTGTCCATTAGCGGTGCAGGGAATCCACCGCGTAGTCTTATCACACCAATCGTATATTATAATGTGAACGGAAGAGCGTCACGATAGATATCCAAAGCCGAAGTGGTCGAGTGCGTTGCCCGACGCTCAATCCGGATCCCGAAAGACGCAAGTTAGAATCCTCGTAGTGGTTCGATCTTGCTACAGTTTTGTCCACACGTCTTGTTCCATCTAAGTGCACAATAATTTAATTCTATCCGTGATACGCCAGTTTTTGAACAAACACACAAAAAACACTTTACTAACACACAATAAGAGTTTTTTGTGTGTTAGTAACCAAATCACTCGATTATCTTACGTGAGTGGTGATGCAAACAAACAAAATAAACTAACAAACAAACTCAATGTAATGATTCAATCCCATTCGAGCGTGTTTCTTTGGGCCGATAACTTAATACGCTTCCTGGTAGCGGGTGACCGGTCCACTCGGCGATTTCGCCAAATGGGGCCCGAGAGACGCGATTCGGCGAATTTTTTTGCCACTCACGAATTATACTCTGCTTTATTTAATTAGCAAGAGCCGGTCGGGTCTCGCCGCAAATTCAAAAGTTACCGTTTTGATTTATCGCGTTTATGTAATATATATGTGTGTTTGTTTTTGATCCGTGCTTATATTTCATATACTAATTCTTTATCGAAGTAAAACTTCTTTAGGCACGCTTCACTTGGTTAGTAAGCTGGTGAATGAGCGACGAGAGCGTTACGAAAAGTGTGATCGGCGTTACGAAATGTGTGATGTTACGCGAACGGTGATTTCTTGATTATTTCGTAATTTCATTTCGTTATTGACCAATTTTATAAATTAATATTTTCTTCAATACATCAAATATTCTACGTTCAATGTGAATGAAATTGTAAATTCATACAGATTACATATAGATAGAGCTAAAAAAGTTTTACTTCGGTTGTGAGGTTTTAGATTGCACTATTTTTTTTTTTTTTTACAAGAAATAATACATCCTGTAAACTCAAATACTTTACGCCGCTTCATTTTTATTACTGACAAAGACGGCCAGCGCGGTCACCGATGTTCACTCACTTATATTAGTACCTACCTACTGTGTTAACAGTTATTCTTAAAAATTTGTTAGTTTAATTTTTGTTTTTAGTTGTTCTATTCTCAGCACTCAATATGAAACTTTACATTGTAATTTTTTGTAGATAATACAGTGTAGAAATGAACAAAACCCGGCCTAGTGCGAGTGCGACTCCGTACCATTATCTATAAAACGGCAAATATATGTTATTCGGCATATCTGTTGTATGGGAGCCGCAATTAATTTTTTCCCGTGTTTTGTATTTGTTGTTATAGTGGCAACAAAATATATCATCTGTGAAAATTTCAACTGTCTACCTATCACGGTTCATGAGATACAGCCTGGTAAGTGACGGATAGACAGACAGACAGACGTTTTACCCTCTGGGTACGGAATCCTATAGTCTCTCGGCGCCGTGGGATTCGAACCGGCGTCTTGTGGTTTCAAGCCCTTTACCAATAAAGCTAAGCGGCCGAACCTTACGGCGCGAAAAGCTTGACATCAATCTACGTTCGTTCTATTGCATTTTTAGCAATGCCTGATCTAGTTTGCATTTTTACGGCGTACAACACCTTACAAATAACATTCAACGATGAATATTTGTAACGAGAGATGTCGCCATTTGATTTTTTTTTCATTTATTTACAAAATTTACAATTTAAAAATTCTTAAGTTACCTTTTTTCAATGCTACTCATCTTGTTATGTCAAATGCTAATCTGTTTTTAAGGGCAAGTTACAATGTACAGATACATACTTAAATAGTAATAACTCTATATTCATATCAGTTTAAGTATTAAACTGGGTTTTCTTATACAAATAAATAATAAATTAATTTTGGCGCCAAAAATCCGTCAAAAATTCTTTTAGTATTTTAATATACCTAGCGATATTTGCGCAATAAAGATAAAACTAACAACATATCAGTCAACAAAGTATGTACAGACGGTTAATAGTGAGCGAAAATAAAAAACTATCATACATACAAATCAAACACAGTCATAAGTATCCTTTTTCGGATTCGCCAAAGTATGGTAAAAAGTCAAGATATTCTGTATAGTTATTGAAGTTTATTATCTTTATTAATATATGCATTTATGTTGCAATTAACACGATTCCGAAATAATAACCCTAATAATAATAATTGTCACTTTTTTACTTTTGTTTACATTCTATAATTAATACACATCTGCTTCGTCCCTTCTACACCCATATATGCCCTTTGTACGTTACTTCTCCGCCGTTCTTCCAATAAATGTTCTACGGAAAAAAAACGAAAAGATTGTCGCCGCTGTGGGAATCGAACCCACGTCTTCGGCATTCGCGGCCTGACGCTCTAGCCACTGAGCTAAACGGCTGATAGCCACAGCGACGAAAATCTTAACGCCTTCTTTCTACATTGTTATTTAGACACTTGCGTTTTAGACACTTTAGTTTCTTTATACACTTGCGCCCCATAATTATTGTTATCACCGTATAACTCCAATAGACTAAAGACAGTGTACCAAGCCAATAGACTAAAGACAGCGTATCTGATGTCATTGAACCCAACCCGAAAGACACAAATCAATTTTAATCAGCATTCAAGGCGACACACTAGCCAGTTTATGATAAGAGAACGCGACCAAATCACATGGTAATGAGAGAGGGCGACTATGGAACATTCTAGAAAAGAAGAAGATTGAATACCACTGATATTAAAGTGTATCGATAGCTTTTGCAATTACTACCAGTTGAGTTATAGTTGTTTGCTCAAAATAGAGTTCGTTTAACTTATCTTAAAGGTGTATGAAATGTTGATTTTGTATACGTTGTTACTATGGTAGGGCCACGCAACAGTTTTCACTGTTGCACGAATGGGCAAGTCCGTCCGGGTGAATACCGCGATCTCACAGAAGACCGGCGTAAAGTAGAAGTGTTTCTTCTGCGTTTCGTTTGGTGAGTGAGGTAGCCGGGGCCCACTTTATTTTGTGGTGGCAAGTATAAGCAATCTCCAATCTGGATCCCATTCAAATCGGGTTAATATGGCGCATGCAGAACTGTCGCATTTATAAAGATACCTTCGTCGAGGCTTCTTGACAGGTCCGCTATACAGTGGAAAGTAATCTATGCGGTACAGTAACAAAACAAGTGGGCGGCTTTCCGAAGCATTGTTCTTTATCGGCGCATACCATTTGATTCTAACTGGCACAGTGGCTGACATACTTTACCAGAGCACGTTGGTTCAAATCCCGCCGGCTCTATACGGTTTCTTATCCAGCAAATCGTCCCGCCATACATTGTGTTTTGCGGCAGGGTCCTCAACGTTCAATTTCGACGCTTTAGAACATTTCGGACATATAACATACATGTTTTGTTTAGGTGTTAAAGAATGTTACGGAACCCTTCGAGCGCGAGTTTGACTCGCACTTGGCCGGTTTTCACTTTATTATCGTTGCAAAGCAAAACTGACGCGTCACTTACGACTTGTCGCAGGTTATTTATAGACTCCCATGCTGGACACATATACAGTCTCCCTGGTTCGAGAACTTGCCGAGTGTTATCGCGTGTCTCTTAGCCACAATCGCCTTTGGTAACGTCCCGCGTTAAGGCGGAAGCGCGAACGGGTAACACTGCATTCCGCCCACGCGCCTCGCACAGTCTGAACGTCATGTGGACGCTGCGACTGCCAAAACGGGGTCATCGAACCCGGCCGAGGCGAGCGCTCTCCGCTCGCATTAGAAAACCTGCCGCCCCCACACGCCGCCCAAGATCTGTGTGACGTAGTGGGAAATTTTCCATTTCATCTATTGTCACGCGTTTTTCATTGAAGCCCAAATCGGTGCAGTCGCTACGTAGTCGTTTTGTCGACCGGGTAGTGGCTTCGATCGCCACACAGAACATGTGACCTACTTTCCGGATGAAGGTTTCTATCTATGTTTGTACTGTCCCTGCACTTAAGGCTATATTAGTCGATGGTAACTTGGTGAACCACTCTTGGTCTCACACCATATTTATTTTATTTGTAAGCGACAGACGGCAACATTAAAATGTTATTTCACTTGATTCATGAAATTAGAGAAAGGTTTCGTTTATCCTATACATACTCTATGCAATTAAAAATTAACAAAAATCTTAAAGCTTTTAAAAAAAATCATCAAAAATTTTAAATCAAATATTTTACTTTCGTTTTTGTAATTTATTTAAATTCACAATACACTGAAAAATGGATAGCACAACTATCTTTGCTTATTACACTTACTAGATTAAGAAATACAATTGTTTATTTATTATCGTTTCGCTTCGAATATCCGACTTCCTTCCAAGGGCAAAATGAATACAATCCAGCCTAATTTACCCTCTCTTAACGTAATATATCTTATACGTAAACTCAACTTCTGATAACATACGAACGTTCGTATATATTACAGAAGTCTACTATTTTTATTGGATCGTACACGTCGAATATAACTGGTACAGATGCATCGTGCGAAACTGTGGCTCCAATGGCAGTTAGTAAAACAATATTAGTTTAGAAAGGGTACTAATTGAATGTTCGCGCGCGAGGCTATTGACCGGCCGGTTCCGGGTTCGACACTCCGCGTTCTACGTGTCATCGTCTTATCTATTGTGACGTGGAAACGAATTTTCCTTAACGAGTTAACGTCTAGACGTTTTCACTAGATCCTGACGCAAGCGTGACGTAGATAAAGATTGAGACCATTTAAAGGTTAGCAACGGCTAGGCAAAGCATGTTATCGGGCACTTTCTAGGCGTGGTGCCTCACATAGAAACGCATTGTAAATGTTTTTATTGCCTGTGTTTACCGTCTGCCTGTGCTCCTCAAACATAATTTTAGAAGTACATGCATGCACTCTAGAGAACGAAATAGCAGTGATAGCTTAGTATCAGGGCCCTCGCCTTTAATTCAATTTCGAACAACCTGAGTTCGATCCCCGGTGCCGACACCAATGAAATTGTTGATTTTAAGTGCTGACTTAACACGTGTTGAAGGATGACCACATGCTTTGGAATCCAACTTCTAGGAGAGGTATTCTTCATCGGAGCGGAGCGAAGGAGCGTAGTCAACTCATAGTATCTGATCACCAACGCCCTTAGACGCATGAGACTCGTATTGCTGCGTTTGAGTCAAGAACTCTTCTTCAGGCTCCCTAAGTCGTATCAGTCCCAAAGTACTGCAGGCGACAATTACTCCACCCTGTGGTTGTACGTGGTAGAACGTTCCGTCAAAACTGCCAACCATCAAGCTGGTATCGATGGTATTTGGCGGTTCGTCGCGTTGTACGACAGCTATTTATCCTACCATCTGTATACAGCGTTCCTTTATACAGTTCCGCAGGATGTTAAGTGGTGATGCGGTTGGTGCGCATTCACTCGGCAACAGCTCTTTACGACCCCAAGCCTTAACTAAGAGTGCTGTCATCTGTCGAACGAAATTCGCATCGATGTTATACAAACCTAGGTGTAAGTGTGAATGATTTTTTGTAACCGAAATTCCGATGTGATGCAACCCGATCACCGAGTCCATCGCTCCCAATGGCCGGCGGTGCTTTCGGCACGGCGGTGTTTCCATCGTCCGCAAGAAGCAGGGCCGGATTCAGAGGTCTGGAGGCCTCGGGGCAACAAAGGAGACGAGGCCCCTTGGCCTCAAATTATTTTCCAAATAAAATGAAAAAAAAATTTTTTGTAGTTTTCCACTTAATAATTTATTGTGAAACCAAGTAAAAATATGAAAGGAAAAGTTGTTTACAAGCATTTTTTTTTACTTTTTTTACTAGTCCGAGTTTGAATTTTTTTTCCCGAAGTCTCTATTGTGGGGCCCCGGGGCTTTAGGCCCGGCTGCCCTCCTCTAAATCCGACACTGGCAAGAAGTGTACGGCAAAAACGCCAAAACACGACCCGCCAGTGTGGGTGTCGGTTCTTTGAACCACTGACTGTGAACGGCGATTGATACGAGGCCTTATTACGAGGGCGGCAAGGTCCCGAAAGCCCAAACAAACGGTGGAGAAAAGCCCAAATATATGGATCATATTCAATTTAACAAGTCGTGATCGGCTCTTAGAATGTTGTAGTTAATCCCAATGTTACGGTAATATGCCTACAAGAGCAGGTTAATGTTTTTTTATTTATAAAAGAGGCCGTTTATGTGTTTAAACTCCATTCGTGTTAAATTTCGTTTCAGTAAGTTTAAAGTTTTTAAATTGTAAAACTGAGTTAGATTTGTCAAGACAGTTAAATTTGTCTTAGGCTTTTAATGTTCCATGATTGATAATATTTCTTAGCTATTACACCGACAATTGCTCTTAAATTAGAAGAATTTTTACGTAGACACATGGTTTTTGTTATTAAACTTTTTATCTATTTCAAAAGTTCCATTACGTGTCTCATGATAAGCATGAGGACGTGAATCTGATTGAGTCATTTAGTTGACACGTGAGATATTTTTTTTAGATTTTTTTGCATCTAGTCCTTAGGCTACATAAATATTCGTTAAGCGCAATGCTCGTAGAAAGCTTAGAGTTGTTATTTTAAATGGAACTCACCCTTAAAAACGTAAACACGTACGTGCGTGTGTGCGTGCGTGCGTGCGTGCGTGCGTGCGTGCGTGTGTGCGGGCGTGCGTGCGTGTGTGTGTGTGTGTGTGTGTGTGTAACAGCCTATAAATTTCCCGCTGCTCCAAAGGCCTCCTCTATACAGAGGGTATCAGGGCATACCACGCGACCCCACTGCGGATTGGTGGACGATTTCCTTCACCGCTAAGCATCTGATAAATCGGCACTTAAAATTGACAATTTTATTGGTGCTGGCACCGGGATTTGAAGTCAGATTGCTCAAGTACTATATTGAAGTGAAATCGAGCGCCCTTTCACTGTGCTATCTCGGCTTTTATTCAATTCTGCATTTATTATTAAACTAGCTGCTACCTGCGACTGCGTCTGCGTAGAATAGGCTAAAGGCGTAACATCCAGACTGAAAGATATATATATATTTACATAAAAATATGTATATAAATTATAGTCGTATGTCTTATTCTGATCTATTAGCTATATTATTGTATAGTTTCATTAAAATCCATTCAGCAGTATTTGCGTGAGAGTAACAAACATCCATCCATACATACAAACTTTCGCCTTTATAATATTAGTAAGGAAGTAAGGATTCGTTAATTTGACGACAAGAGAGAAAAAACACACTCATATAAAATTCTGAATCTGTATTTGTGGAAGTGCTTCCATATTTTTTATTTGTCTGAACTATTTTAAATATACAACAGAATTGGAAATGTTTATTTTGAGCACAAGTGATCAATTCCTACCGATTAAGTGAAAAAAACTCAAATTTATTTATATATTCAAAAAAAACACCCTTTCGACTAGATTAATTCGGTGTTGTATGTAACAGTATTGATTTAGAAAGAATGTTAAATACTATCTTATGCTATAAATTGTAATAAAAAAGGCAGTAAAATAGCAACATTAGTGAGTGACATGCGATAAAAGCCCCAAAACATATATAAATAGAGTCTAAATGGTGACCAAAGATAAAAATAGAAATTTGAAAGCTTTATGCTAAACAGTTGTAGCTAGGAATAAATAAATGGTTTTAGTAATAGCAATTAAGAGTGCGCTACATTTATTTTTCTTAATTTATCAAATGGTACTGTTAGGCTCGTTACTATGTGAAGCTCTTATTATACGCTCTCCAAAAACTTAGTTATTGGTTTTAATTTTATCTTTATAAATATAAAAGAATGAATTTGTATATTTGTTCTGTATATATTGTATATCCGAACTGATTAGAAATATTAAAACATGTAGAAAAGTTCGAAAAGATTGATTAGAAATAGTTTTTTTTTTTACAATGTCAATTACTATTGTAAATTAAGGATACAAGAAATCAATTTCAAATGAAGTTTATTTAAATATTCAGTATATAATTCGATTGATATTAAAAACTTGAAGTAATTAATTAGCCGTACGAATCTGAGGCGTGGTTGATAGAAAACAAATTTATTTATTCAGTTTCCTATGAATAGCAATAGTTTCTTTTTAAAAAAAGCGTAAGTACCATGATCTCACAGAAGTGGAGTGAAGTGGATGTATCAATCTTTCGCTTTTCGACTGGCGAGTGAGGTAACCGTGGCCCACTTTTTTAAAGGTTGTCAGCGCGTAAGCGAGCTATCCATGGGCGGCAATATTCATTTAACATCACGCCCGCCTACTCGCTTGACATTTTTTCACATGAAAGAAGAGTTAAGTTCTTAAACACTGTTCCGGTGATCTTCTTCTTCTTTACGCGTCGATGACAAATCATATCTTCCCAGCCCAGAACTTAGCCACTTCGACAGCACAATTTGTGGCATCCATCAGATCCTGCTGCGAACAGGTGAAAGGGCAAGACATCAGATGGGCCATGGACTGCACTGCTCCACACATACAGTCCAGGTCTGAGTTTTCCGGTGATGGTGATAGGCCAAAAAACATACAGTGAGATGCCTGTATGTTTTCTGACGGCATGAATATGAACCAATGTCTATGAAATATATAAATGTTCGTGCCAGATACGTAGCGAATAATAGCATTCTAAAAGTTCTAAATTTTCTCTGTAATATGTTCACGCGCTTCTTCCGGTACACCCGAGTGGCCTCAGTTAGAATCGCAATGAAGGATGTTATGAAATTATTAATTGTAATAAATGCTGTTGTGAAAAGCATCGAGAAATATTTTGGTGAGAAGACATTTGCCCAGCAATGGGCCATATGTGTATATATAAGCAATTTATAATGATAATACATATAATACGTTTCACGCTTGGATATGGACGAATTGCACGCCCAGCAATGTCTAAGCCGATATGGTGACCTTTGATGGTCTATTCAGTCATTCAATCATTTCAAATTGCCCGCGTGTCTTTTGAAAAAGCAACGCACACAAAATGATAATGCGCATGTGGGGGGCGAGGGTTGGGGACAGGGGAGGGGATTCAAAAATGTACAGCGAGGAGACACTTAATGGAAGCGATATCTGCAGCAAGATCACTGTGGACCCCACAGAAATATGCGGCGGCTTCATTATAATTAACTCCTTGTATAAACAAGAACGAGACAGATCTCTCCGTTCGCGCGGTTTTATGGTCATTCGACGAATTGCAATGCACACTTTTTCTTAATATTAGCGTTCATATTTACTGGCCGTATGGGCATTAAATATATGACACACTGTCAGTTAAGCATTTGAATTAAAAAAAGACGAGCGCATGACAGGATGTTTAGAAACAAGATAAGCTAATTAAAAATTAATGACGTCCTTATTTTTAGAAGGTCATGATGACCAATGAACGGAGTAGTTTAATGCAAGCTTATTGTTACTTCGTAATTTTTCAGTGATCATGCAAAATAACGATCCTTCTAAAAATATACCGTTAATTAAATGAATACCCATCATATCTGTTGATCATCATTAATGGTGGGCACTGTAACAATCAATCAATGATAAATAGACAGTAGCTAATCCAGCTGCACTAAATACGCATAAATCGTGGACAAGTGGAAAAGTAACGATGTATCTAGACCAAACATTCAGATAAATTGGCTCTGTTACCCCACACCAAAGCCCAAGTCGCTTGCAGGGTACTTTACCTTATCAATTTCATCGGAATACGGCTTTATTTGCATTTACCAATTTTCTTCAGTCCTTGCAATTAGTTCACCCACATTACCATCTGGTATAACAAAACAGTCCCGACTCACCGAGGATATTTTAGGCGTTAAATATATTTGGATGATAGAATAGTCCCTTGGGGTACCCTGAAACGTCTTAGTTGACTATGTACTCAACTGTTGCTTTATTTAATGCTGTGTCCTCTTCCAGTCGTGGGAGCTTCGGGAGTCGGTTATATGGCGAATTCATGCACAATTTCGGCACACGCAGCGCTGTCGGTGAGACGATAAGTGCACATTAAATCGGCGCACGTACCTGCCTCGCGGGTCCGCCTACCTCGCCGAATCGCGCCCTGTTTATTGACCCCGCGACCGTCAAACTGGTCGCGGCCGCTTTGGCGAGCGCTTAAGGCCAGCCCGTCCGCCGATATAATGAGCACCGAATGTTCCAGAAGCTTTCCGAGTTGCCGCCATCGCATTGCGGAGCGCGACGTGGTGCGGACTTTAATAATAAGACGGCAGATGAACGAGTGTCCCTGAAGGTTCGTGTCTATCGCCGGTCATGTACACCTGCAACGGATATCGGTAACTTTACTAGGCCTTAAATTTGCATTGCGATTAGCAGTAGCCAGAGACCCGGCTACCGCCTAACGCAATGCAAATTTATAAACGCAACGACTTCACGTCGTTGCGTTGCGTTTATAAATTTGTGCATTAACACATGTTTTAGTGTTAGATTTGCACACGAAGCAAAGTTCCTGATGCGTATATAGAATGGCTACAGTAATAATATCCATATTGGTGATACGAATTGGTCATTATCTTGCATTATTATATTGTATTGGCTAAAATGTTAGTATTAGCTTTTGGAAAGCTTTGGCTACAATCTGTAAACTACTTATCAAATGATCGCTGCACGGGCCTTTCTTTTTGCGAACCTGTCTGTTCCATGGTCTTTCATTAGTGGTCAATAATACAATATATACGGATAAGTGCTTTATCTTTCTAAACTGTAAAAACTCAATAAAAGATTTAAAGAGATATGGGTTAATTCATTTTTGGTCAACGGCTCAAGTCAATTGAAAGCTTTCGAACGCAATCCCGCGGTCGTATAGTGCATTATTTACGAAGCACTTTCTGTATATGACATTTACCGTCGCGAATTCCTTATGCGTTCCGTTTGTCTCTCTCCCTTTTACCAAATCAAATTATGAAACGCCATCCAATCGTGCAATGTCTCTCACATGCCACGTGAAAACGAAACCAATCGAAACGCTAATAAATAAATGCACTCTCATTCGAAATGTAACGCAAGTTGCCGCGCATTTAATACACCTTAACTAATAATAAAAGGAGTTGAATTTTAATTATTAAAACTTGTAGAAAATTATGTAAAAAGTAAAAAAGTAGAGGCGAATTTTGTTTGTTTGCAAAATACGTTTTACTAATGCACCGGTGCGTTATCATTAAATAGCAAATGCGTTTTTAATTTATTTAAATGATTGTATTTCGTAGGTTACAAATCGGAATTTGGCACTTGAATCGGAGAAAAGAGCTGCCAGGTACATTTGTAAAGCAACCTGTTAACTTTATATCTGTATGTATGTATAATATGTATTTATTTACAAAAGAAAAGTATGTTTAGTATGATTATCAGTTACCTAGTACTATATTATTAGACTAGATTGTGTAAAATGTCGTGAATATATTTATTTACTTAATATAGAAAATGTTACTCGACTCGTATCTCAGCGTTGCCGCGCCCAGCGTGTAACAATCAGCGCTCGTGTGAAATCGCCGAGCGATTTGAAAAATTGTCGCCGCCACGATAAGCCGATCCAGTTAGCGTTCGAAAGAAATCTCGGCTGCGATAAAAACAGAAATTGCAACTTCCCGCCGCGTTCGATGTTTAATTTCTCGATGTGTTTGCGACGCGGGGCGTTTCAAAGACACGTGTTCACTACTAATTAGTTTAACCGACTGACAGACGACTCTTTTTTAGATCGTTTACTGTTGGCCTTTAGCCTTTACAGATCCACTCGATGTGGCCAAGCGCTAAGGACGCCTAGTATAAACATCGTTTATGAGTGAGAGTTCAAGGGCTCCCGGGGGAGCCACGGCTCATATACTCATTTGGTGGAAACGATAGACGTAAAATGTATGCATTATCCCGTCCTATAGAAAACAAGTGTGTTTATGCTGATGTACGTTACGTAGGAAGTAAAACCTGACTAAACCGTTAAAATAACAAAAAAATTGTATCCTCTGTGCCAGTAATCTTTGTTTTTGTAAAGTATTTTGTTTGTGTGCAATTGACATGCGATTGATAACTTGGAATTATAGGTAAACTAGCTGCTGCCCGCGACTACGTCTGCGTAGAATAAGCTGAAGTTGTAACATTAAGACAGAAAGACAGATATACATAAAATATGTTTATAAATTATAGCCTATGTCTTATTCTGATGTATAAGCTATATTATTGTAAAGTTTTATTAAAATCCATTCAGTAGTATTTGCGTGAAAGAGTAACAAACATCCATCCATACATACAAACTTTTGCCATTATAGTAATAGTAAGGATGATAAAAAGTTGTAATTGGTTGCCATGGTATAATACCTTCAATTGCTTTGGAACCAACTTCATCGTGTTGGCTTTTTAGCTGTGTACGCGAGTCTTTAAAGTTTTTCTCTTATCTTTTATTCGCGCCAAAATAAGTATTGCTTCAAAAATCGACATAGAACACTAGATCTATGAGATAGCAACTTTAAAGAAATTATTTATGTACCTTAGGCCAAGCTTTTAAACAACTAACGGCCATTTTTGCCCTCCAAATATTTCCGAACGAACAACTTTAAAAATATCAAAGACCGGTTTTAATGAAGTCCTGATTCTAGATCCTATTATTTGAAACCATCGTGAAGACAATTTATGACATTGAATTTCATCATCTGTCGTAATTTTTAACTTTCTTCTGCACTCTCGCATACAAAATTATTTAGCTACAGACACGATTACAGTTCAAGCGTTACCTTCCGGCGTAACAAAACTCCACACGCGAATAAATATGCCTTCGGCGAATGTAAACGCACCTAATGCGTCCCTTAGCACCCGCGTCAATACACCGATCGATAAAACATTTCAAACAACCGGCTTCTCGAAACTCCGCGTTCCGATTTCAAAGTTGCAAAAAAAAAGAAACATTCACGCTCTCGTTTGTGCATAACTTGTATTTTATCTGTAACGATTTAATATCCGAAATCTTTTTTGCGCCTTTCGCGCGGCTGCCTCAGCACGCGTCCCGTCATGTGAAATAATGAGCTATATTGCCCCACTGTCTTTTACCGCGGCTCCGCCCGCGGGTCACCGATCGAAATTTTAGTAAAGTTAGTTTTTTATGATGAGAATTACGCAAATAGGTGGCGATGGCATAATTTTTTTGAATTTGACAATTTGAAAAATTTTATGTGATGACATCTATGATAACAGAGGAAATGCAGACGCATTGTCAGCTTTTAATAAAGTGGGTCCCGGTTACCTCACCCCCGGACGAATCGCGAAAGTACAAGACTCCCACTTGAACAACAGCAGAAGTTGCTACGTGTCTCTGTGTGTCTCTGTGTGTGTTTGTGTGACGAACCCTCATTGCAAGTCCTTAAAATCTGTTTAGCCACGAAGAAACCATGAAGGCGTGACAAGTTTACTGTCATTCGGAGATTTCGATATTATTCATGATCTGGCTACATTTTATAATTATGGACGGTCACCTCGAACGACGCACCATCGATTCCAACATATCCACTCTGTATTTTATGAATCAGACAATATTGATGGACTGGTCGAAGATGAGATGACGACAAGGACAGTCAGTCTTTGCTCAAGTATTTTACGGCAGTAATCTTAAATATGAAAGATAAAAACAAATAAATTATAATTATGGTCATTAGACTAATAGCCAAGCATCGTATCAAAGCTTCATCCAGCCATTGTCGAGTTTTTTTAGGAAAAATCACCCAATGGTCTGTTGTAATATTAAAGAGTAATTATTACTGATAATGTGTTATAGTGATTATGAATGTGTCAGGCAGTATAAGTAAAATATTTTATTTCCTTTGTTAAACAACATTTGACAAAACTTTTACAGAAGGCAACTTTTGATAAACGCGTTATTTGTATGGATGTATGTAGAGTATTGATATCTGCAACTTCAGTTTTCGTTCAATTCTGTGCACTTGATCAGTTAAGAATTAAATTGGATATAATATTACGAAAGGATTTCCTCACGTATCCACCAGATTTAGTAGGTAAATAGCTGTTGTTTCCATGTTTTTAGCTCTTATTTTATTAGACTCCGGTTACCTCAATTATCGGAAGAAACGAAGAAGTATAAAACTTACAATTCATCGGACAGACCTATCCGTTCCGACAACAGCGGCTGTTTCGCGGCCCTACCAGACCCGAATAGACAATAATCAATAGAATTTTTATTTATTTTTTTATGTGAGAAAATGTTAGGAGTTTCGAATATTATCTGTGCGCCTCAACGGCCAGTATTCCGTAGCCGGATGTGTAACGCATACGAAAAATTTCTAGCGTCGCTATCAACAAGCTGACTTGACTCTTGGACGTCGCAAATAGCTGGTGGTGTCGACGATGAGATCAGTGGGCCGCTGTAATATTTTCGTTGGAGTTCTTTCACCTGGTCGTGGGTGGCTTCTGCACTGACCAGTGCGACCGCGGAAACTTTGGCGTTAAGCCCTCTTAATTATATCGTAGTTAATTAAAGGATTTCCTTGCGTTGAATTATCATTCTAATTGTTCTTTTATCAAGAATGGTTTTTTATAAGTTTTACTATCCGTTCCGAGATACGGTTGTTTTAATTGTCCATATAATACACGTAAATTTATTACATTTAGGACACACTTTTTAGCCAAAGTTCTCTAGTCCCAAGCTAAACAACGCTTGTACTATGGGTAGTAGAAACTGATAAACATACTTTTCCTTTGTAAATAAATACCTATTATACATATATAAATAAAATAAAATCATATATTCACGGCAAACGAGACACTGGTTAACTGGATAACTGTTATAGCATTAAAATAATTTCACATGTTAGGTTTAAAAGTGGTTATTCAACTGTTCAAAAACAAAATTTTTATAACAAAACGTCGTTATAAAACGTACTCTTGGGCGTATTTACCTACTCTTTAACAGATACACGAAAACCTGACTATCGATTCAGAAAGGAGGAGTAATTAATGATTTCATTGATTCTGAGCGCGTACACGATTATCGATGCTTTTGCCTTGGGCAGTACCTTCCACCGGCAATTAGAGTTGACTGAAAAAGGCAGTTGGCCAAAAGCGACGTGGCCGGCCTTCTTAAGGTTCAACGGTGTCGAGATCCGATCTTGATATACTTTTACTCAAATCCAGATCGAGTTTGATTTTTATCTGTCATACAGTCCAGCAATTTATTTATGTACTCAACATGTATTATTAATGTACGCAACACTAAATCGGTAATTAAATTTGTAGCCATTTTTGAATTCCCGCAATCAAGGCTGCGAACGGCTATCCGACAAGTCCTCTTAATTCACCGCTTCAATTTCGGAAAGCAATAATTAACGATACGGCGATTCGACAAGTTGTTGGATAACGTCGTAGATCATCAATCATCATTTCAACCTGAACGTAGTCCTCACAGATTGCCACAAGGCACGAATCTGAGCCACCTGCATTCATCGATTTCTTTGATATTGGACAAATTACAAATATGCATCATATTATTCATCCCACATCGCACGGTAGTATGATATGTTTCATCGTTTCTTGAAATCACTATTATGCTTCCACTACTCCCCTTAATACTCTAACACTTGCAATATTCTCTCAGATTCTTTTAATTTATGTTAAGTTTGACAACTAAGTCGCTTGTTTGAATTTAAGCGACGGAGGTGGCTTTTCAAAAGAAAATCTCTTGTACTACACCGCAGGCGAAAAGTTTATTTTGAACCTTGCCCTTGATGTAGAATAACATTATCAATTGGTGTAAAAAGAATAACATTATCAATTGGTGTAAAAGCAAGACATTATCAAAAGACATTATCAAAGACATTATCAAAAGGTGTAAAAAGAATAACATTATCAATTGGTGTAAAAGCGTTTTACAAACATAAATTTCACGTGGACAAACACCGGATTCGAAACAATAATCTGTGGGGCACACAAGCAGTGGTTTCGTGTGGGAATCGAACCCACGACCCCCAACACCGAAACCAACTCCTTGGCAACTGCGCAACAGGGTCATCAAAACGCCAGCAATCGATTCTAGCAAATGTTAATTTCCCATTATTTCATTTTGTTTTACGGCGTGCATATCCATGCAAGCAATCGACATTGGACTTTCACAGCGCAGACGCATCCGGGGCGGGGGCGTTGTATGCGAAACTGGTCTCCTGCATAAGGCAGGCGAAAGTGCCGTATTGGTCGCCCAATGCGCTGTTAATTGCGATAATAATTGGCAATGCAATTGACCGTTACTGTACGTTAATGTCTTTATGCAACAGGCGGTGACTGCGAGTGGTACATTGCGACATAGATAATACATGTAAACTCAAATTATTACTATATGTTGAGGTATAAAAAAACTTCTGCTCTTGTACGCATGTTACTATGATATTGTATCCATTGTGCGTTGACCGTGAATAAAAATTTCTTCTACTTTATTTATAATTTCGTTGAAACTTGCTGCAGGGTTTGAACAAGGCTGGGAGTGGTTTTTTTTCTTATGTGAAAAGGTGCCAAGCGAGCAGGCGGTTCACTTGATGTTAAGTGAATGACGCCGCCCATGGAGATCTGCTACACCGAGATTACTGATGCGTTGACAACTTTTTGAAAATTGGGCTCCGGCTACCTCACTCACCAGACGCAACGTGAAAGTATTTGTTATACTTCCACTTCACTCCGGTCTTCTGTGAGCTCGTGGTACTTACCCGGACGAGCCTGCCCATTCGCGCAACAGTCGAGGCTGTTGCGTGGCCCTACCACAGTATAGGAATTTTTGATACAAAGCTTACTTTTACTTTAACTGATGTTTTTTTCAGTCCATAGACTGTTCATAGCTTGGTCGAACTCTTGGGCTAGCCAGAACCAATGAACTTGATACAGCCCTCAGCATTGGGTAGGGCCGCGCATGTGCTCAACCGTGCGTTGTCTTTGGGGAGGAATGTTCCAGCAGACCATATAGTGACGGCTTGAACAAATTTAGATTAGAGAGCACCAAAAACCGTAGTTTGATTGCTGACATGAGCACATTATGTCCCAATAACGGGTCGATGAGGAACTTGCTGGTCGGTTATTCGATGCGTTTACCATCAGGGGGTTGGATAATACATAGTTTATTTACTTTCACTACAGTCGAGCCTATCTTCCTTGACGGAAACGGTCGAAATATATCGAATATATTTCATAGCAATGATTCACAATATTCTGCTAAACCAACCAAATCCGGCAAAGGGAGCAGTGGACGATGTTTGCCGTGGTCCCACGTTTTAGCGGTGCGCATCGGAAGCTTTCTAATCCGCGACGAGCCAACGACACTGGGAGCTATTCCCGCCCGCTTGGGCCGAATTTCCATCGCAATCCCCCTCCCCCCCCCCCCCCCCCCCCCCCCCCCCCGCCTCTACATCACTCAGCGCCCGAAAACTTCCACGTGTGACGTAACGACCGTTCTAAACAATGACGCAGCACCGTGCTGCACCTCGCCGCAATGGACCGTAAGCGGTCGACGCAAGACTCAAATTGGAATTGGTCTCCTGTCTTCGCAGAGGTTGTAGTAATTAAACCACACGACTGCCACGTGAAATGCTTTCGCAGGCGACGCTCCGTTGGAGAAGCTTCGTTTTGGACATTTCAATTTTCGACATCTGCCGTCTATGGTAGAGCTCCAAACTGTTGCAATATCGTCATCTCTTCAACGTTGCACATATTTAGCCAATGTTTAGAACCAAAGAAAAGAAGTGACACTGAAGACCCTATGAGGTGTCATGCATTTTCTAAAAAACAAAAAAAATCCCGGTGACGTGGTAGTCAAATATTACTGACGCATGTTTGACTCTGGTGTTTAATAAATAATCTATCTATTCTGATTAATAAAAAAATTGATTATACATGGATAAAATTACTTATTCCTGAAACTCTTAATATGCAAATAATGGTATCCCCTTAATATCGTACTACTGCGACACTATACATTGTCACAACCGTTGATATGTATAGTAGATATAGATATAGACTGGGCTGTATCTCTAATGGTTCCTCTGACCTCCACGTCAATACTCGAAAAGGATCCACCAAATGACGTCCTTGGCAGACCTTGCGATTCTAATCGAACTCTGAGCTAACGCTCTTTGTCAGCGGGGTCGTTCCCCGGTCAAATCGAACCACTTGTTTCAAATCCCGTCTCGAAATCAACCTCGTACACGCGTTTATTCATTCAGACGAAATTCTAAAGAAATATGCATATATTTCTCTCGAAATTTGCTTTAATTTTTATCAGGACATTAATTATAGCATCGCCGATTCCGGCACATAATTTTGTTCGCAAAACAAACTGTAATCAGTCCAAAGAAATTAACGGACAGCCCGGCCGAGGCATCGGCCTGCGTGATTGACGACATTCTACAACGCGTAGCCGACGAAACTGTATTCGTCCCGCTCATTTTCGCTTCGCCAGAGGAGGAAGGAGTGAGTTTCGCGGGCGCGTTTCGGCGGTCTGCATATTTTAAGTGCTCTGATTTAAGGTATTGGGTCCTTGCCGCCAATTATTTATCTCTGGCGCGGTCCGCACGGTCGCCATGGCAACCGGCCCGCGCCAAATAAAGCGAATGCTTTTTGCACAGCGCTCGTTAAGGCAACGCTTCAACGCCGAGGCATATTGACATGTGGAAAGTGCGCACCTTTTGATTTCTTTGTCCGATCAAAATGTATTCGTGACGTCGTACAATGATGCTATTGGAGCCTGATCGCTATTTTCCAGCATCCGACGAGTACCATCAGGTACGTGAAAATCCGCAAATTGCCAACTATCGGGATTAATTTCTTGTATTTTTTTTAAGTTGATGTATTATCCGGTTGTTTTTATTGCTGTGATAATGAGGGACTGTTTTTGTTGCTGTGTTAATTCCTTTATTAAAAGGTTCGGTTTATTTTTCTTTCCTATTCTTGCAGATATCCCATTGTCTTCAATACGCCTGATCAAAAGTTTGTTCAGAGATTGTGGTTTCGAGTTGCAATTTTTACATCACGGATTCGAACCTCAGCTGCTAGAAAATGTTTGTTCTTTGACAAAATATTTAGTCAAAAAATCAATAGACACTAGCGATACTGAGCTATCACGGCTCTTTATGTTTTATATCTGCTGAATGCTAGATGGTATCTGAAATATAGATTTTGATAGTCAAATTTCACAATAATCAGAGTACAGTCGACGGCCGCTTCGATCGAGCGATGGCGCGCGATTGTACTCTAAGCGTCTACGCCGCGCCATCTCGTCAACCCAGATATGCAGACGGATCCAGGTGCTTTCACTAACACAAAAATGTGGTCACAGACTGCTTGGCCGCGTGGTCTGATTGGACACGTTATCTCTCGTCCGATGTTATCAGAACGGACGCACGCTGCCAAATGGAACGCGCCACGACACTATAAGATGCAGGAGTCTCCCATTGACATAGTCTCGAAGTACGACGCAGAGGCGCAGGTTAAGTTTTGAAAATGCTATGTATGCCCATAATGTTCACGATATAAATACTAGGAACAAATAAATTGATCCAACTCACAAGTAGACTGCGCAGAATAAGTAAATCTTTTATGGGACAATGTATACGTTTCTACAACAAAATCGAAGAAAACGTTCAAAATGCATCAATAGCTAAATTTAAAAGAGTAGTAAAAGAACGTTTGTCTGTTAAAGGCTAATATAATATTAATGATTATTTAAATGATAACCGTGATAGCTCCGGAGCCGTGATAGCTCAGTGTCCGGGCGCTCTCCTTTAATTCAATGTACTCGAGCAACCCGAGTTCGATCCCCGGTGCCGGCACCAATGAAGTTTTTAACTTTAAGTGCTGACTTATCACGTGCTCCGCCGTGAAGGAAAACATCGTGAGGAAACCTGCATATTTTCGAAATAATAACATATAAAAAAAATATTTCGAAGATATGTGAAGTCCGCCAATCCGCAGTGGGGCCGCGTGGTGGACTATGCCCTGATACCCTCTATATAGAGGAGGCCTTTGCCCAGCAGTGGGACATGTATAGGCTGTTACTTTACTTTTTTTTTTTAATGATAACACTGTATGGTAATGAATTGATCGTTTCAGGCTTTTAAATCAGAGTTTTTATATTGTATTTATAATATATATATCATACGGTAAGTCAAAAAATAAAAAATAAAGTAACCCGCTGAGTCTGTTTCGCCGGTTCTTCTCAGTACAGTGGCTTTCTTTTCTGAACCGGTGGCCACCCGAGGGTTGCAGATGCGTTGACAACCTTTCGAAAATTGGGCTCCGGCTACCTCACTCAGCAGACGAAACGCGAAAGTGTTATACTTCCACTTTACGCCGGTCTTCTGTGAGATCGTGGTACTTACCCGGATGAGCCTGCCCATTTGTGCTACAGCCGAGGGTTCTAGTTTATAACTGGCTCTACCACAGTTATAAATAAGTATGTAAGAATAAGATAAGTATGTAAGAGGAAAACTTTAAGTTACGATACTGCCCTGTAACAAAGAACCCAATTGGCGTAGTGCTTGGTTGTTCATATAATATATATTATCAAAAGAAAAGTATGTTTATGAGTTTATCTAGTACCCATAGTACAAGCTTTGCTTATTTTGGGACATCCGGTCCCATATCATCGTCGTGACATATGTATCCTCAAATATTTACTTATTTACTCTAGTCGGATCAGATCATCTTCTAATATAATTGTTATCTGAAAAAACTTTCTCTAATAAATTAGTCATCAGACGGCTTCAGTTCCTTAAAGGCCTTGCTTTGGCGAAAATCGAATTTCGTCAACTTCTTAGTACCCTGATTCCAAGTTGAAAAATGTAGTAGCTTCTTATGTAGAACCACTCTTGTTGATACGATACAACATAACTTGTCTAGACAATGGTTTACGGAACTCGATTCGTCCAAAGTGACTGGCCGAATATCTAACCGGATGCTGCGATTCTTTGTGAGGCGAGAGGTAGTAATGCAACTGACGAATCGATGAAATCAATGCCGAATGCCCCGCCCTCGAACCACGTTACAGTTATAGATTGACTAATAACTTTGTGATTTCAAACTAATTCATTTCATTAAATGAAACTGTTGTTACAGATTATGGTAGGTACTCTTTGTAGTATATGGTGATGGCCCTGATTGGGATTTTAAGTTTAAAATAACCACGATATCGATATCGATAGGGAACTACTGGACCACTGCTGGAAAAATATTGTGTGATGAACGTAGTGTTTTTCTAGTGTCCGTTTGTTCATATGTCTATAATATTTAATTATTTACACAAGAAGTGCGCGTAAACATAAGAAATTAGTATCGGTTTGACAAAAATACATAAAACTTACGTATTACATAAACATATCACTCCAGAACTTACCCTTGTATTGGTCTTAATTACAAAACTTATGGCAATTCTTGATGACCTTAAGACAACGTACTGAATAAGCCTTATTCTGAACTGTTTGTTCTGTATTTAAAAAAATGACACTAAATTATAGTTCACTGACGGCTAGCATTAAATATCATACGCAGTGAAACATCGTTTCTCTCAGTTTGTGCTTATAACCAGCACCAGTACCTGCGTCACAATACACTTATTAATAACTAGCTGTGCCCCCAACTTCGTGCGCGTGAAATTTAAAATTAATTAAATTTCTAACATAAAAGTAGCCTAATGACATCCTTTGACCTTTTTACATCAGATATCTGCCATTGAAAGTCCCGTCAAAATCGGTTCAGCCGTTTCAGAAGCTTAAGAAACAGACAAAAATTGTAAAAATGTTATTTATTTATATGTACCGTGTATATATATCCACATGCATTTAGTAAAAAGCAGTTATTTTAATATTACAAAACGGACACTCCAATTTTATTCATCTATATAGACGTATATAGATTTATCTGCACGAATCTTCAGCAATGTTTATATATATTCTTCACCTGTTTTAATAAGTAATGTTTACGATAAAAGCATAAAACCTGCCATTTTTTCCGTGATTATTCCAAGATATATGTTATTCGTAATATTGTTCCGGACCGTAGTCCGTATTGGACCCCACCGAGCTAGGTTGTTTTTCCAACGCTCTATACGCGGTCACGCGAACCTGACAAACCAACCCTTTGCCGCTTAAAAAGAACATAACAACACGGTTATTTTTAATGTCTACTATAAGCTCCTAATACTCGCACGGTTTTTGGGATAAGCAACGCCCCCGAAGATTGGGATGGATCAAAGTTTCACAAGCTTGAAGGAATGCGGGAACTTGAATCTAAAATATTATCAAGTCAATTGTTAATTGTACTCAGTCTAACATGACCATGGAGATTTTCAAAAACAAATAAAACGCGACATAATCATTCATTCTTTTATTTACCTTGTGTACGCATGTATCCAGGAAATTATATAGTTTTTATGTTGTTTTCTTTCCCCCGTAAGTTTTCTATCGAGAAAGAAACATAGTTCGTTGTAATATTCAAATAATAATAGTCCTCCCACTCGATCTTTTATCATTCGCCACAAGGAACAGAAAGGGTGTAAGTTATAGTAGTATTTTAGGCCGATTTCTTTTGCCGTTCGACTCGGGCCAGCGTATCCAGGCATCAGTTTGGGTGTGTACCTCCAAGAGTGTGTACCCACGTAGGAAGTTATACTTCTTTAGATTATCAAAAGTAAAGTAACTAAGAATTCCATTCACTGTGCCAGTACTGTTTGTTTGTGAAACAGACAAAGTTGTTATTGGTTGCCACGGCAATACCGTGAAGTCGGTCGAAGTTGATCGCTTTGCAAACAACTTCATCATGTCGCCTTTTGACCATCTAAAATTTTACTCTAATATTCATTTCCAAACGCACCAAAAGAAATATAACTTCAAAAAAGCGCAATCAATTGCTGTTTGCTCTCTGAAAAAGTCAGGTTTCTATCTACCATGCAGTGAAGATTTCGGCATATGATCTTATTCTTAAGACGAAGTGAAGTGAAACAATATATGATAATTTCTTGAATTGCCGCGATTACACAGATGACTATGTTTACGGATTTATATATATTATTGTTTATTTTTTTTGGTTATTCCTCATATATATATATATATATCGCTACTTGCCAATAATCATAAAAAAATATTAACTTTATATATACAGGGTGTTACAGAAAGGTGTTGTAACATTTAAAGGCGTGTATATATATCAGACTTTGAATCAAATGGCATAATTTTAAAATACGAATCTAAGCATTTTTTGACGATAAAAATTTAAAAAATTATTAACTGTAACAACCCTGATTATAGAAGTCACTGACCGCGCATCGGTGTTATCACTCCAAACTCACACACGCATACATCTGATCACCCGACTTATTCCCCTCTCCCTCCACTCCTCGTTACGTCATTACCCCACTTCCCGCTCCTCAAGTTTATCGGTCCCCTCCGCCCGCCCCTCGCCAACCAAACTGACAACGACCGCATCGCGCTGCAGGTCCTGGCGATGCTCTAATACAATGAAACACCGTGCTTATCATCAAAATTTATTTGAATTTATCGGATTTTGTCACAACAGAAAGACACGAAATAGCTATACTGATAGTCCATGAGCCCTACTTAATATGTTATTGATTAAAGAATAGGTATTCATTATCGGGAAATAAAACACAGACACACTACTTTTACTACGTTTATTTTTCTAAGCAAATATCCGCGTCATACCTACATAAAACATTTTTTACATGGAATTAATAACAGATTTCATGAGACAATTTCCACTGTAACTTATAATTTTTTTGTTTTGAGATTTTGAATTAAACATTAAATCGCTTGCAGTGGAAGGTAAAAACATTTTAGAAGGTTACAACTCACAAATCTTACAACGCCGATAAATTTATTCAACACAACATCAGTGAGATACATTATCATGTTATGGCGGATACATAATAATGACAAAAATAAATTTCGAATTAAGTAAGTTCAATGTAGTTTATAAAGTATTAAACAATAAAATCTTTATTTTAAATAAAGAAACTATACCTATACATTCCAATGAGATCAGCGTTTACTAAGAAAACTCGTGCTTATCGGTGTCGGTCGGTTCCATTACGCGATACTATTCTTTCACTGTTATAGCACTTCAGCACTTGGGATAGTCATTGTCACTAACTTAAAACACACCAAGGTCAAGGGTTGCTTCGTCATTTGCGAAGCTTCGACGCGTATAGGGCGCGGACGCAGACGAGGGCCGATCCTTCCAGCTCCTTTTTAACACAACTGGCAGCTGATCTAAATTTGTTTCAGCATTCTTGCTTGCTGTTTACTTGTTTCGGCTTTTGGCAAATGCTTCTGGTGCAGTTGGTGAGCCTCCCGTAGTACGCGCATACTTCCAGAACATCTTTGCAGAAATTATTCGTACGTAGAAGCGACAGTTGCGTCAAAAGCTGGTGTAGTTGAAAAGTTCAAAGTAAATCGATGGTCGTTCTAGTCGCAACACTGAATAACATCATGTAGTATTTACTGAGCATATGACTATGTCTGAGACATCTTTTATCAATAATGAATCGATAACTATAAAATAAAAATCATGAAATCGACTTCATGCCTAAATGGCTGGAGAGTAACTGATTTGAAAATTTAAGTAACACAAAGGAAGCGACATCATATTTTATGTATTTACCTACCTAAGCGGTAGCGGCTTATGTAGTTAAATAAGCAACGTTTGTGCAAGACTATTTCGCCGCGCCGACAATAAGGTTACCATGTCTACTGAGTAAAATTTTAGGACGGCGGTATAATTGGCAATAAAGTAATAAACAACTTTTTTTTTTTTTCGGTTTTCTGTTAATAGTATTCTACCATTGGCTACTAAAAAAAAAAACTTCTTTAAAATATCACAAAATTCAAACATAACCGTTGTGATTATTAATTCGCTTTACCTAATTTAGAAACTTGTAGACTCATTTTAAAGGATTTGTTTTATTTTAAACTTTCCATTTCACTACTTCAATCGAGGACACACTACGCCGGAAAATAAAAAACCTTAATTTGACTATTTACAACTTCATGAGGCAATATGGCGGATACATAATACATAATAATGACAAAAATAAATTTCGAATTAAGTAAGTTCAATGTAATTATAAAGTATTAAACAATAAAATCTTTATTTTAAATAAATAAAGAAACTATACCTATACATTCCAATGAGATCAGCGAAATTTCAAAGAAAAATATTAATGCTAAAATAATGCTAGCTTACAATGTATCAATTTTTCTTAGTTTCTAACTCAAAGTAAAGACTAAGGAGTCTATGAAAATTCTGGATGAACGGACCTCTGAATATCGGGATATTCCGCAAGAATCGGTACATCTGGTAACTCTAGTTGAAACGAGCGCGGTAAATACAAAGGTGGTCTTTGTTAAATGTTATACGCGCCGACAATCTACCTAGATTGATGAAAGTGACAAGGTCATTCAAAACACGTGTAATTACTTCGCAGTATCACAACTAATAAGTTTTGGAACTATGAAATTATCTTTTTTTACTTTTATTTCTGAAGGATTTGTATACACTAATTGAGAATTAATACATGAAACTAATAAATAAATTTTCTAAATATTCAATTTTTAATAAGAACTAACATTTAGTTCACCTACTTGATTTACCACCTACTTTTTTACTTTACTTTCATAAAAATAACAGCTGTTATTTGTATTTAAAACCCAGTCGTCTTAATCGAATGTCGTGGTTGTAACATGTAACCGTTACTTTACGTTGTATTTTATTTTAGTATTAATTTGTTTAAAAATGTATAAGTATGCAGTTTTATCAACACCATAGACTATTTTATACTTATTGAACGAAATCATTATCTTTTCATTAATCTATTCATATTATTATACTTTTACTAGCAACACGCCCCGACTTCGCACGGGTGCAAGGTATTATACATAATTATAAACCTTCCTCTTGAATCATTCTAGCTAGTAAAAAAAAACACATCGAGATCCATTGCGTAGTTTTAAAGATCTAAGCATACATAGCGAAAGACAGACAGCGCGACGACTTTGTTTTATACTAGGTAGTGATAGAACGAATTCATTATCTTTTTTTTTTATTAATCTATTCATACTATTATATTTTTTTACTATTATACTTTACGACCCGTCCCAGTTTCGCACGGTTGCAATGTATTATTCATAATTATAAACCTTCCTCTTGAATCACTCTATGTTTTAAAAAAAATCGCATTGAGATCCGTTGTGTAGTTTTAAAGCTCTAAGCATACATAGGGACAGACGAACAGCGGGACGACCTTGTTTTATACTAAGTAGTGATTACTGTATTTCGAATTTCATTTCGTATGATATTTCGAAGATTAATGAATCGAGCATTTTAAAACTCAAAATATTTTATAGAAAGAAAATCCCAATACATTAGTAAATTTTGACGACAGATCATTTTATAATTTAAATTTTTATCAAGTTGGTTGTCCAGTTGGCGCTGTTTTTTGAATTGTTAAATTTAAATAATTATTTTGATGTCACGGATAACAAAAATAAAAATTTTATCATTTGTTCACATACATGTACGGTCAAATGAAATAAACATTATTGAATAAAAATATGTTCACTCTTAATTTGTCTAATACAAATAGGCACAACACGTACTAATATCATTGTTAATCAAATAACTGATAACCATAAATAGTTATAAGTCAATCTACAAGATGGCACTGTTTCATATTTAATAATTTTGGTCAAATAAAAAATACGAAATTTATACAAATTGACTTTACTATGTCCAATACAAATAAGCATTTAGATATAAAATATAAAAAAAAATAATGATTTTGGACTATATTTTTAAATGATTTGTAATTTTTTTTTTTGTTTTAAATGAAAGCATGGAGTTTCGCGCCAATATTTTTAATTTAACCATTAAAAGTTTTTGCGGAAAGTATTAAATAAATTAGCGTTCTTAACGCGATGCAATTTCACACCGACCCTCGGGCTCCGAGCCTGTTGGGTTGGTGGCGGCACATGTAGTTATAAATCGCGCGCATTAACAAAAATGAAAAAAATCTGCAAAGAAATCATGAACTTTTTCTTTATTATGCGGAACCAAACAAATACCATTAACTTGATATTAGACGAATACCTTATTAAATGTCAATTAAAATTTTAGTCCATAATAACATCATAAACTTAATTTTCGGTACCTATTCAATTCATTGCGTTAATACTTATTCAGTGTACAAAGAATTCTGAAAAAAGTAAAAAAAGTTATTTCATGGATCCATAAGCATAACTAGCAGTTTACAGTTATGATTCTTCGAACTAATTACACGTGTTTTGAATGACCTTCTATTCAAATCTATCAGTCCACGTGGATGGTCGGCGTCAAACAGTTAACAAAGACCGCCTTTGTATTTACCGCACTCGCTAGAACTAACGTTACCAGATGTGCAGATCCGCGTGGAATATCCCGATATTCTGATGTTCGGTCATCCCGAATTTTTATAGATCTTAGTCTGTACTTTGTGCTACAATTTTGATAGGAAAAATAAATAAAATTGTAAACTGCCATCACATGAAAATAATTTTGCTCTGAAATTTTCACATTTTCTGATGAAGTTAATAGTCTACATAATAGTTAAAATAACTTAAGCTTAAAATAATACTTGTAAATGAGCCAAAAGCTCTAAATAGCGATTAGGATTATTTTGTGGTATTTTAAAGGAGGTCAACTAGATTCTTAATGTTTTGTTAGTCAATGGTAAAATACCATTAAAAGAATACCTGACCTTCCAGCAATAGTTTAATGTTGATTTACAAAAAGTTTGTGATATAGCTATGCTGATTTGAAAATTAAATAGCCAACTATTTTCTCCCGTCCTATAATATTACTCAGTAGACATGGTAACATTATTATACGAGCGGCGAAATAGTCCCCAAGAAACGTTTCTTTTCTTAAGTACTTACCGACATAAGCGGCCGAATGCCGCCTAGGTAGTTTAATCAATACATAAAATATGCCGTCGTTTCGTTTGTGTTATTTAAACTTTTAAATCAGTTACTTTTTAGACATTACGGTGTGAAGACACGTTCGTGATTTTTATTTTTTATTCTCGATTTATTGATCAGTTATTGATGACAGAAATGCATATGCTAAGAAATTGCTTAATGGTATTCGGTGTTGCGGAGAGAATTGCCGTCGATTTACCTTGAAACTACATTATTGGTTTTTTCGATGACAGGTAGTCTTTGACGCCCTAAGTATTAAGAAGATAAGAAGAAACGCCAAAAGACAGCAAGCAAGAATGCTGAAATAAATTTGGATCAGCTGCCAGTTGTGTTAAGGAGGTGTTAGGAAGGATCGGCCCTCGTCAGCGTCCGCGCCCTATACGCGTCGAAGCTTCGCAAATGACGAAGCAACCCTTGACCTTGGTGTGTTTTAAGTTAGTGACAATGACTATCCCAAGTGCTGAAGTGCAAGAATAGTATCGCGTAATGGAACCGACCGACACCGATAAGCACGAGTTTTCTTAGTAAACGCTGATCTCATTGGAATGTATAGGTATAGTTTCTTTATTTAAAAAATAAGATTTTATTGTTTAATACTTTATAATTACATTGAACTTACTTAATTCGAAATTTATTTTTGTCATTATTATGTATTATGTATCCGCCATAACATGATAATGTATCTCACTGATGTTGTGTTGAATAAATTTATCGGCGTTGTAAGATTTGTGAGTTGTAACCTTCTAAAAGTTTTTACCTTCCACTGCAAGCGATTTAATGTTTAATTCAAAATCTCAAAACAAAAAAATTATAAGTTACAGTGGAAATTGTCTCATGAAATCTATTATTAATTCCATGTAAAAAATGTTTTTATGTAGGTATGACGCGGATATTTGCTTAGAAAAATAAACGTAGTAAAAGTAGTGTGTCTGTGTTTTATTTCCCGATAATGAATACCTATTCTTTAATCCATAACATATTAAGTAGGGCTCATGGACTATCAGTATAGCTATTTCGTGTCTTTCTGTTGTGACAAAATCCGATAAATTCAAATAAATTTTGATGATAAGCACGGTGTTTCATTGTATTAGAGCATCGCCAGGACCTGCAGCGCGATGCGGTCGTTGTCAGTTTGGTTGGCGAGGGGGGGGCGGAGGGGACCGATAAACTTGAGGAGCGGGAAGTGGGGTAATGACGTAATGAGGAGTGGAGGGAGAGGGGAATAAGTCGGGCGATCAGATGTATGCGTGTGTGAGTTTGGAGTGATAACACCGATGCGCGGTCAGTGACTTCTATAATCAGGGTTGTTACAGTTAATAATTTTTTAAATTTTTATCGTCAAAAAATGCTTAGATTCGTATTTTAAAATTATGCCATTTGATTCAAAGTCTGATATATATACACGCCTTTAAATGTTACAACACCTTTCTGTAACACCCTGTATATTTTGGTTTTATTTTTTTATGATTATTGGCAAGTAGCGATAGACGTGTGTTCATTTATTGTCGCGATGGTAACGACAGGCTGTATATATATATAAATATATAATTCTATCCACGAGACAGACTGACATGCAGAACATGCGTAGATAGATATAAAAATATGATAAAAATAATTTAAAAACTGGCGGTAGCCCGGATGAACACAACTTACAATGACACTCAGACGTCCAACGCATCAGTCTGCCCCATGACCATTTTTATGGCCGAAAAGGATTCGAAACGTCAGGAGTAAAACAAAAAAATTGTAAACGTAATATAACAAAAACAAAAAACTAACGCGATAAATCCACAAACATTATAGTTCATCGACTGCTACACATTCAGCCCCATAAACTTCGATCGCCGTGTTCACGTGGCCATGGAATTAATAAATATGCTAAGCGTATTGCAAAAAGCTTAGAACACAACTCAGTTACCGCGGCGTGGATTAAGGTTATCCAACCAGAAACTTAAAAGGAATCCGCCCCACAATTCTAATTCATTGTCGGTAATTCCTAACTCATGCTAGGCGCGCCTTGTTCTGTGCCGGAGATAATTGCTTTTGTGATTGCATTAGACTTTAAATTTCGTCCGAATGTAGCATAATAGCCCGCGGGTATTCTTAAACACTAGCCACTTGTGATACTGCCGGCCTTAGTTCGAAGATTTATCGGCGTGGAGTAGGATTTGCGTCTATACCACATATCGATGATAATTAAACAGTCAATAAATAAGTAAATATTTCAGGACACATTTTTACACAACGTTCTCTAGTCCCAAACTAAGCAGCGCTTGTACTATGTGCACTAGATAACTGATAAACATACTTTTCTTTATATAATAAATACGTATTATACACATATAAACACCCAGACACTGGAAAAACACTATGTTCACCACAGTAGTGGGGATCGAACCCACATCCTGACGCAAGAGGCAAGGTCACTACCCACTAGGCCAATCGGGTAGCTTAGCTTTCGGGTAGCTTCGGAATATTAAGGCACTAAACACCCGATCACCCAACACAGCGGTTCAACAACCAACGTTTCATTCCAATCAATGTCGCTATTGCGGCCAAGTTTGCCTTTTTAAGCAATCAATCAATGAATGAAACCACAAACCCTCGTCAAAGTCCATAATTGAAGGTCGCATCCCAAAAACATAACGAAACCTAAACTTACTTTGTAGTTCGATCTGGTCTCTTGATACTTGTGTCTGGTACAAACAATTTTGTAAGCATCAATCATTAATGCCACTGCAAAACACTGGACATGTAGAAAAAAATATATGTTAGTTAGCGCTTTTGTAACTTTGTTTTTATTTTTTTTTTAATTTTAATAAACACTTTTATACGACCAGGAACAACTCATAAAATTTTTATTATAATCGGATGAATACTATGGAGTAGAGGACAAATATGACGATTTTCTATACAGATTAGGATATTTCACATGACGTCTTGTAAAGTGAAAAAGCAATACATAATACGAATACAGACAATTTGACTTGATAATTGCAGTCTCTAATTTATTTTTTATTATATTTATGCATACTTAATATTACATATCCAACTTCTTGGGCTTAAATAAATCCAATTGTTAATATCATCTCCACCATATCATGTCAACCAATGTATCAAAAACGTAACCAACGTGTGAACTGCACGCGGGGAATGCGTGGGAATCGAACCCACAGCCATCGATCCCGCAACCTCGTCGCCTCGGAACCGCGCACTCGCAGCCGCCGCGATAAATTACGTAGGGAATATTAAAAATCACGCACACACGCGCCAACTGATACAATTCCCCGCTCGCCCGTTTGTAACAGCGCAAAAGTGACCGGTAAAAAGTTGCAGCGGCCGCCCGAAGTGGGCTCATTAAACTAAAATTAACGAAACGCCCCGCGTTCCCCGAAACGGCGCGCCGCAGACTAAATAAGTCCGCGCGCCAATCGTCCCGTTATCCGAAATTGCGAGCGGGCCGCGGAGCGTACCAATTAAACGGCAAAACGTTTCTTCGCTTATAAACGTCACCCCTACTTTGCGATAATGTACTGCGTTGAGGAGACTTCGAGTTTGGAAGAGCTTATCGTTGGTCGTATAAACGCCGCGACGGGCTGTAGTAGGGCCACGCGGCAGTCTTCACTTTGTTTGATTTAGGCAGCTAGCGTAATTCATGCTTTTTTATTTGAGAAAGTGGCAAACGAGCTGGCGGCTCACCTGATCTTAAGTGATCACCGCCCGCCCATGGACATTTGCAACTCCCGTATGGTTGCAGATGCGTTGCCACCTCTTAATAAAGCGAGCCCGGCTGCCTCACTCACCACACGAAACGCAGAAGTGCTACACTTCTTCTTCACGCCGGTCTTCCGTGCGGTCGTGGTACTAACCCGAATGGACAGCCCGTTCGTGCAACAATGAAAACTGTTGCGTGGCCCTACCACCGTGAAAATGCAATGCTGTTTGCGAGCTTCGGGGTCTTCCCATGTCTCGGGCGTAGTCCAGACCAGGTGTACACACTCGAGTGTAACGCGTATACGACATCGTCTTCGACACGACGGATCTTCGCTGTTGCACGAATGGGCAGGTCCGTCCGGAGAAGTATCACCTCACAGATAAATAAAATTGGAGTGTCTGTTTGTAATATTAAAATAACCGCTTTTTACTAAATGTATATGGATGTATATACGGGACATACACCAAAATAACATTTTTTACAATTTTTGTCTGTCCGTCTGTTTTTTCCGGCTAATCTCTGAAACGGCTGGACCGATTTGGACCGGACTTTAACTGGCAGACTGGCAGCTGATGTAATAAGGAGTAACTTAGGCTACTTTTATTTTAGATTTTTGTTTATTTTAAATTTCACGCGGAGGAAGTCTCGGGCACAGCTAGTTATATATAAAAAATACTAGTATATACTTTTATTTTCTAAAACAAAGAATTTTAGAACACCCTTACCTATAAAAGCGTAACGTAAAGTTCATTTGTAAAAGTCACAAAGCATATGAATGGGTTGAATGAATTTAAAAGAGACAAAACATACTGTTAGAAGCAGAATCTTGTAATACGACGCTGTGGCGCGAGTTGTATAGGATGTTACAAATTTTGTTTCTTTTTTATTTAGTTTGTTTGAAAAATATTTTTTTTTTAATTATGGATTTTGTTTAACGTTAATATTTTTTTATGATTTTTGGCAAATAGCGTTAGACGTGTGTTCATTTATTGTCGCGATGGTAATGGCACGCTGTATAATACATATACAGATAAATAAAATTGGGGTGTCTGTTTGTAATATTAAAATAACCACTTTTTACTAAATGCATATGGATACCAAAAAGTACATATACCAAAATATAATTTTTTTAAATTCCTATCAGTCTGTCTGCCTGTTTGTTCCAGCTAATGTGCTGGCTGAAACGACTTTCAATGGCAGATAGCTGATGTAATAAGGAATAACTTAGCATTTTTATTTTGGAAATTTTATTAATTTTAAATTCCACGCGGACGAAGTCGCGGGCAAAGCTAGTTTCAATATAAGAATAAAGTGATGAACAAAAATAATTTAATGTCATTGTTAAAGACGCGTGAGGGGCTCGATATCAAGAATGTAGTACAACATATTATAGGTAGGTAAAGCTAATAAAAGTTAAAAAGGATTTTTCTCTATTTATCCCATATCCACACTAATCATACGGTCGTTATAAAACTATGAACGTTCGTGCACACATCCGCTGGTACAAAAAATTACGGAAGAAATTAATCTGTTAACACAGCGTATACTGGCACATTATGTATTTGATACGGGCCAGGCGACTTAAGAAATTAAGCTACCGCCATTTTGGTAAACGAAGAATATTAATTGGTATGCAATTAAAATGTAATACTAAATCGGAGCCACATAACACAGAAAAGTATAAGGACATCGGACAAATCAAGATTCCAAAGTGTGAAAAGAATACTCAAACTAAATTTATTTCGTTATACCTCAAATAACGAGACTCATACAAGCCCTATTAGTAAAGAAATTTTAGATTTCAACCCAGGAAAATGACATAATTATGTCATAATGATATGTCATTTATTCACCGCTCTTTGTACATGTACCTGCGACCACTCAAATATTCATTCAGAGCCGTGACTTTGGCTACCCTCGAAATTTAACAAGGCACGCTATTACGCAAACATAAAGCGTACATCTTTGAGGCGAATTCAATTTAATAAAAGTCTACCGTACACCGTCACGCACACAGACAGACGGGGCGGGGCGCGTTCCATACATACTAATTTCTTCATCGCACACGCCGCCCAGTCTGAACAGTTTTTGCCCCGCGTAGACAACACTAATACGGCATTACTTGACCTTTATTTCGACGCGCCTGGCGCATCGGGCTGTGAAATACAAAAGATTATGCCTATTTCGCGCGCTTTTTGCGTCGGCCATATTGGAATGATCCGCGTGAACGCCGGATAAATGCATAAACGAAATAAATAACACATAAACCATCCATGCACGCAGCAAGGCCATTTACGGTGAGATCTTAGATCGCGTAATTCGAAAAGCTTTACATGTGATGAAAGATTTTCGTTGATGGTGTATTTGCCTAAAATCTTTACATAGTGCCTATATTATTTGTTTATATATTTATTTGTACGTTTATATATTTATTTGTTTACATTATACAGCGTGTCGTTACCATCGCGACAATAAATGAACACACGTCTAACGCTACTTGCCAATAATCATAAAAAATATTAACGTTAAACAAAATCCATAATTAAAAAAAAAAATATTTTTCAAACAAACTAATTAAGTAAAAAAGAAACAAAATTTGTAACATCCTATACAACTCGCGCCACAGCGTCCTATTACAAGCCTCTCCTTCTAACAGTATGTTTTGTCTCTTTTAAATTCATTCAACCCTTTCATATGCTTTGAGACCTTTGCAAATGAACTTTACGTTACGCTTTTATAGGTAAGGGTGTTCTAAAATTCTTTGTTTTGGAAAATTTTATAACTCTGTAAACATTGATGTTTAAAGAATTTAAATTTTTAATACAACTTTAAAAAGTTATCTCCTATATGGGTGTTCATTTATTGTCGCGATGGTAACGACACGCTGTATATTTGTTTATATTTAGTATGTATTTTTCTTTGCATTCCATTTGTGCAGCCATTTCGAATTTATACACCTTTCATCTATTTTTGACGGTTGCGTAAGCAACCATTCGATACGTATTCGCATGTTGACAGTCTTAATAATACTAAACGTGTTTATATTCCCTAATAGTAAGAAAAAAATAGTCTTGCCCATATTCTACGTTATAATATATGTTTCAATTAAAGATGCTGCTTTTCTACTCTGTGTCGCTGCAGCAAAATGCGCCGCGTACGCGGCAGCGTCGCGGGCCCTTTAGCCCGATACAAATTGACATGTTTACGCCACTAAATCACGACGAACGTAGCGAGCGCGGCGCGGCGTGAGGCGCGGTACCGTTCCGATTTATGCGGATTATAAAATTGGGATTGACGGGCAACGGTCGCTTCGGAGTTCGGAAATCGGCGCTCTAGCTTTAATGCCGTCGAATGAGATTTATTCATTCGTTAGTTTTGAATGGCACTCATGAATGTTTTACCGTTTCTTGTAGACTTTTGTTTATATGTCGTAATTGATATTCGTATGAACTGTATCATAATTATTCCTGGAAATACATCCTAGGAGAATGCAAGTTAAATCTTCTATTCAGACACAATTTTACAGTTTCCACACAACCATGGATTGATTGAGTGCTGGTCGATCTCATAATATTAGCGACCCGCCCCGGCTTCGCACGTGTGAAATGTATTAAACATAGAACCTTCCTCTTGAATCACTCTATCTAGTACAAAAACCCGGATAAAGATCCGTTGCGTCGTTTTAAAGATCTAGTCATACATCGGGACAGACAGACAGCGGGGCGACTTTGTTTTATACTATGTAGTTTTTATACTAGGATGGGTGACAACCCTAATTATAATACCTGTAGCTACAGCTCATGTTTAATATTGTCGTTCATCTAGCTAGAATTCTCTGCGGAAGAATTAAATGTGCCTCCAATCGTTACTAAATTCGAAACTATATTTAATGAATCTACGCCACTGATTTTAATAACGTAACAGCCTCGCCTAAGCTTACTTAGTCGAACAAAAGGGATGTTCCGCCGACCTCAAAGCGAAAAAGATGTCCGCTTGAATGGGCGCTTGCAATTAGCGAGCCCGAACCGCTAATCCCACTAAGCCAACCCTTCCTGGTGCGGGCGTCCGCAACAATGTGATTTACGTTACGCGCGGAACCCCGAGACAATCGCAGCCACCCGCGCCCCATCGCCCGCCGCCGTCCGCGCGCCGATCCAATTAATAATAATGAAGCGGCAATGCAGAGGGCACGTTGCGACGCGCGATTTTCGGGGCGCGCGCGGGCAGAGACGGGGTCAATGCACCCGCGAAACTGGTCCAAAGTTATACGGACCGAGAGGGCGCTGGGCCGAGGGCTGGCAACGGTGCAGTTTCCAGTGTATGTGTGTGTGTTGACCTGGCTGTGTGAATCTGTGTGTGTTAATATAACTTACATCGGCGCGAATTGTCGGACATCGGGTTGATTGGTGTATCGATTTTGTTTTTCCCCGCGATCGCGTCGTTCTGCGGGCTTTTTTTTGCGCGTCTCCTTCTTATCGACCCGAAGGCAAGTTTGTTTTGTTTTTTTTTTTAAACGATCGGTGATAATCGTTACGTGTTTGCCCTTGCGCAAGATGCGGTCGATTTCGGGGTGTTTTTTTTTAAACGGTTCGTATGACGAGGCTGTCTCGATTGAGCCTTTGGTACTCGTAGCTGGTCGATGAACAGTTTGGCAACACTGGCTTACTCTTTTTACCCGACTACGGTGCAGCCAAAAAAGGAGGGCTAAGTGTCTGAGCTATTTTTACGTCCGTTCCTATGTTTCCTCGTTTGATGTGTTTGTTGAAGTTAGCGGCACACGACGCCTGATAGTAACTGATGCTAGTGACGGGTATGTCAAACTTGCAATTTAATCATTTCAATGCAATTCTCGTGAAACAGTAGCTCTCTATTTCACGGTTTTCTCATGCGCAAGAATCGCATCACCATTTGTGCTTCTGCGGTATCACGTTCACACACTGAAACTTGAATATCATTAGCTATCTCTACTAGAAAGGATTGAAAAGAGTCAGACCTTCTTCCTCTTTCTAATCCCCCATTGTTCGGTCCTCGGTCTGGTTGCACTTCTTCGCTTGAGCACCTTTCACCGGAGACTTAACGTATTAGCATACGCTGGATGTATACCAGGCCCAATTAAACTGGATCCCCGTGGCTACGGAACCGGTCCAGCTTTCGGGTGGCCAGCGATCGAAAGACAATAAAGTCCCCATTTCTCACGACGCAGGAAGTGCCAATGCGACAATCAACATAATAATAGAAACGCGCTCCCACCGCGTCTCACTCTGTTCTACAGTTGATGTTCCAAATCCATGGGAAGGTATCTTAAAGTCGATTGCAACGTTTGTTGGTCACATTGCATTGTCAACTAGTTCCGCGCTACGTGCAAAGGTTCAAGTCCTCGGAAAGAAATGGAAGCGGCGAAAAACTTAATTTTTTTCTAAAATTTAAGTATAATTTTTTTTTAAAAAAAGCAGGTTAATAAATCGTGGTAAAAACACTATTGCATAAATCTTTAGGGACATGAAATGTTTTTTTTAATGTAGGTATGTGAAAAGATGAATGTCTGGAAATAGGTACTGTATGCACAAAAACGGTACGAAAATTGAGGATCTACGTATCATGATGAGTTTGAATTCGAAATTGATCATGCCGATGGAACCGAATCACGTTTAAAAAAACAGTCTGAAACTTTTGTGACCGCTTGGCCAGTCTACCGGGCAAATGTGTATAAGAACCTATTGAATATAACTAAGTGGAAAGAGCAAATTGTTCAAAGCAGCGTCGTACAAAATATAACCGACATTATAGATCTTTATTTATCTAACCAATCGCAGTCAACGAGTGCGGTTCCAATAAAGTTAATGCCCGCCATAATAGCCGCCATTGTTCGCGGCGCCATTTTTTCGCGGGAAAAGAGCTCCGCAGCGGGAACCCTGTCGAGTGGGGTAATTACTGGACGAGGAATGATCGAGAGGGATTCAATCAGTTCCGCATCATCTGGCTTCCTTCCCTGAATGGCATTCCCGAAAATATTGTAATAGAATAAGATTCTTAGCGCTAAGCTGGCGATTCACTATTATTAGGGGGCACAGACGAGTTTAATATATCTCTTCTATATGTTACACAAGGTAATTGTAATTGTACGAAATCAAATCAAATCAAAAATATGTTTAATGTACCCTCGCTCTTATGTATTGTCAAATTATACGTCAAAAATTATATATATAGGTTCGTAAGGTACAATAAATGGAGGCGGGAAACAAAATGATACCATGGTCAAACTTAGTTATTGTGTTGATACTTTAATAAAATACGATTTGTGCAAAATTGCAAATTGCAAAAAAAAAGATGCAGGAGTGGATGGAAATTGAACTATATGATTCGATTACAAGCTACAATTACATACAAACACATATGTAAACAATCTTGATTATATACAGCTGAAGCAAATAAGAGCTTGTAAATATCAAAAATAAGCCTGGAAACAGGTTGAGTGCGGGTGGTCGTCGGGTTTGCAACGCGCTGGAAATGCATGTACTTTGTACGTTATCTTTGTTAAGGTTTGGAACTTAATAATTTAATATAAACAACACTGGACAAATTTGTGTTACCAGCGAATTTACGAATTGTGTAATGCTAAATGGCTAAAAAAACTTGTCACGGCGTTATGCTATGACTTGAATTCGATATTTATTATGGCATTAGGTATATATATATAGAAGGCAATGATATTTTATACAAATAAGAGGGACATATGGTACTAGCGCTCCGAAACTGAGGCACTCAAATTACGCTAATTGGTGTAATTAGATTGCTATTCTATAGACTGCTATCTTTTTCCGTATCATACATTCTATATCATTTGTAACATTCACTTGTATATGTCATATAATGTAAATCGGAACAATTTTTAAACGCCGCCCAGTATCGACACGCGTCATCTTTATTAAAACGTCAATGAAATAAGGTTTATTCGTTAAATGTGTCATTGCGCGTTATGTCCTAAGCGGTAGAAAAGCCCATTAAGATAATGGCTGCCATTGGGTCGGAGTCTCTGGAAAGCATAACTTAAACATGGAGAAATTCGAGCATTAAAATTTCACCTGTCGCGGCCGCGCCACGGGACGGGATAGTAACGATATTATACCGACCAGTGTTCGGTATCGGTACGCCGAAACAGGTACATACGTACCGGTTGCGGTGGGCGCCCGAGGTTCCGTGGGTGTACCGCCTCGTCAAAGCGGTACGGCAAAAAGCGACGTGGAACCGGCAATTAAGGGGTACGCGGGCTACCCGCGCATTCCTCCCAATATTTTGCCCCGAGTACGGCAATAATATGCGCGCTTTTTCCGGCCAAATTGCCTCCGGTCATGTGGACACGTTACCGTCATTAAAGGCCCCAGTTTCGGGCCGTTTAAGCGCTTGAACTCATTATGACTGGCAGCGGTCCTTAAACTGCCCCCCCCCCCCCCCATTTCCGTCTTTAGTATATGATAACACTGAGCGTCCTAACATTAATTACGCTTAATTAACGACGCGCTAACGCTTGCGAGGCATTTCGTGACGGCTCGCAGAAGGAACGCGTTCTAAACATATTTCACAGGCCTCTTGAACTTTAATTTTCCCATAGTTTTTGTGGCACGATGGCAGGTTTCGTTATAAATGGATGAGTTTGATCGTATCACGTGCAGACGAATAACGATAAATGCATGCATTCTAATACTAAACTACCGACCCGCCCCGGCCTCGGACGGGTGCAATGTGTTATACGTAGTTTTAAAGATCTAAGCGTACATAGAGACTCACAGCAGGACGACTTTGCTTATACTATGTAGTGCTAAAAGAAATGTGCAAATTTTATCTTAACTACCTCTTGACGCCGGTCTTCCGTGAGGTTCTATCATCATTCATGGTACGTCCCCATATAAGCGTATCAGTTCATACAATAGTAGAAGCTGCTATTTGACCCTACCTATAATATTACATGTATCCTTCCATGATCATATCATGTCCGAGTGATCACTTCTCAGCTAATTTACTTAGCCTTCAAACATAGAGCGCAGTGTAGGATGACCTCCAACTAGAGACAGTGACGACCAGTACTAATGTGCGGGAAGTATGGAATGCACGGTGGTAGGGCCACGCTACAGTGTTCGCTGTTGCACGAATGGGCAGGTCCGTCCGGGTTAGTACCACGGCCTCACAGAAGACCGGCGTAAAGTAGAAGTGTTGCACTTCTGCGTTTAGCGTGGTGAGTGAGGTAGCCGGGGCCCGCTTTATCAGAGGTGGCAACGCGTCTGCAACCCTACGGGTGTTGCAAATGTCCATGGGCGGACGGTTATCACTTAACATCGGGTGGACCGCCAGCTCGTATGCCACTTCACATAAAAAATAAATAAATTATAGCAGTCTGTGGGGGATCCTATGTTCAGCAGTGGCCTAAAACAGGCTGAAATTATGACGATTATCACTACTGAACTTAATCAAGCACCATATACTATAATCAAACGGTTTTATTTAAGCTCGACACGTACGGAATTTATTTGTTTATTTGTGTCAAAATTAGAAATTGAAATTTAAGCACCATCCCGTTGTCAGATTGATCTGAAATTTGGTACACACATTTAATTTAGATGACAATACAATATTGTAGTTTTCAGTGCACAAAAAAAAAACAGAAAATAAAACCGTTTAACTTAAAAGTTTTTAAACGGTTTTATATGGATTTATTTTCGTTTACAACAAATCAGTCGTCTCACAGTTGAGACGACCGTAGCTTTTGATATCCACAAGATAGAGTCGTTCACCTCGGACACTCTTTTTTCTCTTTTCGACAAAGATTTTCGACTCATGTACAGCCACGATTTTGAAGCGGAGATAAATCAAGCGCCCATTATCGGGAGCGGTGCTTGCGCGCGCGTAATGAGACTAGAGTCGATTTTCTTTTCCGATAACTGCCAGAGGAACAGGTGGAAGCATTTTTCAAATTCAAATATCTTTATTCAATACAGAAAACACTTACTTATTTATTGTCAAAAAAACAATACTACCGGTTCGGAAAAACGCCACTGACATGAGAAGAGCCAGCGAAAGAAATTCAGCGGGGCATTTTTTTAAACTTAGCCTTTAACAGACAACCGTTCCTTTACAAGTTTTTTGAATTTACCAACTGATTCATTTTGAACGTTTTCTGGGATTTTTTTTTGTAAAAGGGTATACATTGTCCCATAAAAGATTTACTTATTCTACGCAATCTAAATGAAGGTAGAAATAATTCATGTTTTTTCCATCTATATACATATTATTTTCTGTTATCTGTACTTATTAGCATAATCTGTGGAATTCGAAATACACTGCGTTGTCGTTGTCATAAACGAGATATGCTTAGCCTATGCTTAAGTTTCCGTATTATGTCAGAAATAACGATCCAGAAATGAATGTTTTATTTACGTGCAGCTTTAGGGAAGGATATTGTTGTTATATTGAGCGCGTTTATTTATTAAAAATAACATTAGAATTCTTTAATTCATACGATTTTATAAGCCTTGATGAGTAAGCGTATACTAGTGGCATTAATGGCTCATTCATGGCTGAGGATCCAGACGTGGGTACCAGAACAGCTCGGAGTGACGGGGATAGCATGAATTAACTGGGTCTACTTCGTGAGATTTAAAAGGGGCATTATGGTTTCGTTTATTCGGTATTATGGTAACAGGATATATTTTACGGAATTTAAGGAAATTATGTTTTATTTAAAATCCCTTATCGGTGTACCTTTGATTGCGGGCTATATTTGTAAATCGCCGATTTAAGTTTGTTCCACACTTTAGCCGCAAGTAATCGGATACCGAGTTTCGTATGCGGCGAAACGATCTTCTTATTTAAGTCGAAGCCGGCTGCATTTTGTTTTGTCGTGCATATCTCGATGCACATTAAAACCGATCGAGGGCATTGGTGCGATCGACCAAACAGTGTTAATTTTTGCGAAATTTAAAATTCTAGTTCCCGAAAGATTCTTCACGTGAAACCGACTTATTCGACGTAACTTATTTCTACGTTACATGTAGTATGTGTAGAGTTATGACTTTGTGTCGGTAGACAAATGGCATATTCAGATCGTGTCTTTGGTTTTTCTTATGTACTGCTACGTTCTAAATGGTAAGGATCAGACTTATCTTACACTTTTTTAACGTTTCCTGCGTGAGGTCTAGCGAAACCTGTGCACGGTTTTCTATGTGAGAAGGTGGCAAACGAGCTAGCCGGCGGTTCATGGACATTTGCAACACCCGTGGGTTTACAGATGCGTTGCCGCCTTTCAATAAAGTGGGCCCCGGCTAAATCGCACACAAGATTAAACGCAGAAGCATAACACCTTCACTTCACGCCGGTCTTCTGTCAGGTCGTGGTACTTTCCTGCCCATTCGTGCAACAGCCGAAGCCGTTGCGTGGCCCTTTCACAGTTAATTTTACAGGTCACTCCTAACTCTGCTTTGAGTTTGGCCAGCCACAACGGTTGACATCTTCGCATAAGACAAAGCGACCTGTGACGACCTCATCGGGATTGGGAGGAGTCGGGTTCATTAACGCGAGCTCCGATGGAGATATGCTTTATCGAATTACACCGGCCGCCTCGCTCCAATTTACTTAAGCGCGCCACGCCGAGAATTCCGCCCGCTTTTTTCGCCCCATATGCACCGCCATCGGAGCTGAAACTGATCATATCAAACGAGGCTGATCTGATCTCGTTTGATCTGGCGTGCTCTCGAGAGTACGCGGTTTTAGGACGGGCCCGTCGCCTGCACTGGTACAGTCATGAACTCTCCGGTTTGCCGCGATTTTAATAACCGTATTCGTTGTATGTCTGTTAATTCCTCATTAATGGGATTAAGGCTCATCAACGGGGATTGTGTGGCTTTACCACAGCAGCTCTTTTAGTGGCTCTCTCTTTCTAAATTGGAATCGATAAAGCTTAACGTGACATCCTGTACGTATGTCCATTACAGTGTAAACAGAAAGCAATGTAAAGCTATGTAAAATAATGCCTACTGTACAGAGGAGGCCTTTGCTCAGGAGAACGACATAATTACTTTATCTACTGTGTATGCATACAATTTATTTTTCACGTGTAATAATGTTTTCGTAATTCGCGCCGTGATAAATCAATGCGCGGACGCACGCTTTTAATTCAACATCCTCCTGCAAACTGAGTTGGAATCCTGAAGCCAGCATCGATGAAACTGTTAACTGCAATATTAGGTGTCGATTTATCACTCGCTCAGCAGTGAGGCAAAACTTTGCGACGCAATCTGCATCTTTCATAATGCATTTCGAAGATGTATGAACTGTATGTATGGCAGACGCCAATCCGCGGTGTTGCCGCGTGGCGGACTATGTCCTAATACCCTCTGTACATAGGTGACGTTTGCCTAGCAGTTAGACCTAAATGGCTGTCACTTTACTTCCGTAAAGACAAAACAAGAAACACTAATAATAGAAACAATTGCGATTACCATTACTTATAGTCAACAACCAGGTAATTACATAGATAAGCACTATCTGTTTTGAACGTCGAGGAAAATGATTTTCGCCACGTGATTGACGGGTGATTTTTCCAATCATCTTTAATCACGTTACTGAAAAAATAAAATTTCATCACTGAAATATGTTGATGACCCCGTGACGCAGTTGCCAAGGTGTTGGCTGCGGCGTCGTGGGTCGTGGGTCCGATCTCCACACGGGACAACTAGTTGTGTGACCCACAGATAGTTGTTTCGCATCTGGGTGTTTCTCCACGCGAAATTTATGTTTATAAAACGTTATTACAACACAGGATAATGTTATCCTAAGATGAGGGCAATGCTTAAAAAGAAAAAAGAAGCTTGGCGAGATAATATACACATCGGCGACGTTTACAATCGGTTTCACATAGGTTCAACATTTCGGACCTCGGCGGCTCTCGATGTGAACAGACAGCCGAGATAAGGTAATTGCACGTCGGTCGAAAATTGCCAAAGTGTCGGCGAAACCGCGCGTCGCACCTCGCTCAAAGGGCACGATTGACAGACACCGGTGGCATAATAACACGTGTCGTCGCAAGTCGACTTTCCGTGAGAGAGCGCAATTTGTCCGACGCCTCTGCCGACCCTTTTTGTGCGATTTGAGCACGAAACGCAAATTACGGAAAAGTATTTAACGATGTGCTGTTTTTGATCTACGCTAACATAGTATATTGGCAAGTTTGCTAGTTCTATTTTTTGGCAGCCAGACATAAGGACCGTGGTACGGGTTATGTATGTGTTAAGCGTTATTGTTCTTACATTCCCGAAAGATGTTGAACCACTGTTTAGGCATATTTAATAAGATCAGTAAAGAACAATGCCCACTTCCCATACATTTAAAAACCTGATAATGAAAGTGTATGTATAGTTACAAGGTATAGCAGAAAGACTACCTTTAAGTTAGTAAATTAATATCATATAGTCAGTTTTACGATTGCTGGTCTACGAAGCGCAAAAATTATTAAAAAATGTTACTTTTTAGGTTAGGATTTGCAGTTACCTAACATAACGAAATAAATGTGCTAGAACTAACTATTTACGCTCAAGTTTATTCTAAAATAATAATATTAGCCTATCTAAGGTCTAAAACGTCTTTTTTACTTGTGAATTCCTAGAAACCGACTGCCCTTACGTCACTGCTTACACTTGATTATTGTCACTATAAATTGAGTGAAGAGCATCTGCTGTTTCAACAGCTCACATAAGTACTAACTAAAAAAACGTAAGTTAAAAGTGATCATTTATCTGCCCTACACATTTCATTGGCCTGCACTACAATACATAATAATCGATAATTATATTATAATACCTGATTAATAAAACGGGGGAATAAATAAAACACTATGTTACAGTGGAATGCTTTATTAATTATCATCATCTTCACTTAAATGTCATATCTATGTTATCCAAAAATTCTGCCATATTCACACAGAGATATTTTCTTGATAGTTCATCTGAAGTACCACACTAGTCATAACATGAGTGCAACATCCTATGGTTCGCCAACCAACTAAACAATAACAACAGTATTCAACTATACAAGCTCTGCCAGACACATTATTTTCTATTAAAATGTAGACATAATATTGTTTTCTTTAAATGTGCCAGGACTTAATTTTTCCTCTATTAGTGTTATGTCACCACTTCCTCAGATTATTCCTAGAAAACCCCTGTGTCCCTACATATTTCTATTCTATGTGATTCATGAAAGCGAATATGTTCACCATAACAGGATTTGGCGTGCCTTATTTGGTACCTAATGCAAATAGTATAAGTTCACTAATAACTTAATCTCAGAAACATAAAAAATAAGTTATCTTCAGTAGAAAAACACCACAAACTTCAGCACCATGCCTGATATGTGTGGCAGCACTCTTACAACACATCCAGCATGAATGGCATATTCTATCTATTATGATATCTACAAAAGAAAACTATCTACAAAAAAGAAGTAATAAAGCAATAATTATTATTCATCTTAAAAAAAATTTTTCAAAACTCAATTATGTATTTATTTGTGGTTAAAATTATTACAGCATCAGTCAATTAATAACAGATATAATAATTTACATCTAAAATACAAAAGAGAAATAATCTAGAGTAATAGTATCAAGTTTTATACTGGCAAATGATTAACAATGTAGAAACATGAATATGTGATGTTGTGAACCTGTTTGTATAATAGCATTTATCTGTCTTTGCTTTTCTGAAGGATTATCAAAAACTGTGTTCTTCGACCTGGTTGAGATAATCCTGAAGCTTGAGCAACATCACAGCTTGTTAATTCCTGGTTTATTCTTCTCATAAAGAGTTCATTACAAGATTTACAAATGTAATCTTCTTCAGTAATCTGAAAAAAAAAAAACATACATTAAGTATATACTACATATTTTGGATATATAGTTCTTTTAACAGTTGTTTGTGTTATGTCACAGGTATAATTTATAGGAGCTTTGTTAGTTTGATTTAGGACATCAAGTTGGGATTAAAATTGTAATAGGCAAATAAAAACATAAATATCCACATTACTGGCCTATATCGATGAGTATGAGTCACTCGCAGAACTGTCAAATGTCAAAAAAATCCATTTACGTCAGCCGTGCGAACTTTATTACATGCTGCATTAATAATTTATTATTTTATTTTTAATAAATCTGTACTACTAATCTTAATTTTTATACAAATACTGTTAATTACGTGCTTACTCACTTCTCTAAAGCGTAAAATCACGTACAAAACTCAGAAAAAGTTGAATACAGTCAAGTAGGTAGTGTGAAAAATGGAACGTCCTATGCAAAGGATTGTTAAGGTGCGTTCAAAACATGGTAATATATTCACCCTTGAAGTAAAATAAGCGTAAAGAAATATCAAAAAAAAATTTTTTCCCGACCTTCTTTTAACATTGTGATTAGTGTAATTACTATAAAATGAAATTAGCTAAATTTTAATATTTATTTCACTGCTATACACAATCAGGTCAAAAATGGGCATTGTTCTTTTATCGTCAAAGAGCCAGGCATCAGCTTCGGCTATTATACGGATGGGCTGTGTCATTCGGGGGAGTAGTACTTACCACGGTATACCGGCGTGAAGAGCAAGTATTATACTTTTGTTTCGTCTGCTGAGTTAGGTAATCAGGGCCCAATTTTTTAAAAGGTGGCAACCCATCTGCAGCCCATCGGGTGTTGCAAATGTCATGGGTGGCAGTTATTACTTATTACTTGGTGGACCACCAATTACCGCTTGCCACCGCTTGCCGCTTTCTCAAATAAAAAAAATGACTGAGGTCCCATTGGGAGTTATCAAGTTTTCTCTTTTTCTACTGAATTTACCACGTGCAGAGTCTACTGTGCCTAGTGTCCTGCGACAGGCTTGTCACCTGTCACGATGGGGTCAAAACAAGCAGACCAACAGTAACAGGTGAAGCATTAATTGCACTACTTCCCCCGCCAACACGTTACGCTTAACACCAGTAATAGTACTGGTAGTAAGTGTTTGTACACAAATTGTATCGAGTCAGGATAATAGATGTAATGCATTGATCCATGCTCCTAGTTTCATATCCGGGGCCTTTGAACTCGAGTCGTCATACCGGTCTCTAAGCCACCGGCATCAGAGTATTGACAGTATGAGAAACGTTTTGCGTTGCCGATAATTTTTTTTGCACCGTCATCTGACAGGCCCGGTATTTGGCAGCCGACGACGTTGACAGATCGACCCGCGGTGACGCCCGAAGCTAGGTGATTCATTCGCGTGGTCCGATCATTTTGAGTTTAGTGTGGACCTTACGGCTGATGAAATAGACTCTAAATATATCGCAACAGCTACTCAGATATGTTTTTCGATGCGTCCAGTTTGCGCAGACCCGTGGAGCGTGTCAATTTCTAACTGGACTGCTAGTTTTACGATCCGGAGCGAGCTCAGCTGGCTGGTTTAGATTGAAGCGATAATTTGCCCATCCCAAATCCGGTGGCGCGGCGTGAGGTAGGCACCGTTGTATGTTCGGATACGAACCGCTTCAGGGTAATGGAGCTATCGTGTTAATGGTCTAGATTTCTTTCGCGACTTTCGTAGTCCTTTTTCTATTAAGGTGGTAAACTACCATTATTTGGTAAGTGTTAAATGCATTTAACAATAATCATTAAATAATCTGTAGAGATACGAGATACACAACAACCGTGCAGTTAGAGTAACTTTGCTAAACTCTTTGAGGGTATACCCCAGCTTCAGGACTAACTAGACGAAACACAAAAGTATAAACACTTCTACTCTAAGCTCGCTTTTAATTTAGTTGAGCTGAATTCAAATGCAAAGCAAATTAAATTTGTGTTTCAAACCAAACTTGTTAGTTCCAATCTTAGGTGCTGATTTATGACATGTTCGGGGCGGAGAAAAACATTTGAAGGAAATTTGCATGCATTATTTGAAAAAATATATACATTTCGTGTGAAGTCTGCCGACTATCAGTGAGGTCGCTTGATAAACTATGTCCCAACACCAGATATAGGCGGTTGATCATAATTCCAATAATTTCTACTTGTAACTCATACAACCTGAAGCCTATGTTAATATAATATACACCAATAATACACCAACATAGACCATTTGAAAACATGCTATGCGGTAGCAAAACATTTCGCTGCACTAATGTAACACTAATTAGAAATCTTAATATTGTGTTTATCTTCGGCAAGGCCTAGTTTTTCCCCTGGCGGACTCATACGTGCATACGGCAACAAGAGCCGCTGCGTGCATCTATAATTGTTGCTGACTTTATCAATGTTATAGGTAGGCTATTCCGCTGATCAGGCTTAGTTCGTGATTAAGAAAACGAGGCATTTGGAACGTGGTGTTGCTAAATTCCGTGGCGCTGACGTAAATTACACTATCTTCGGCTGACGCTGCATTAACATTATCGTCATAAAATTTGCGCTAATATAGCAGGCAGAAGCGCCTATATTTTTTTTTTTTCATTTAATGTTTTTTCCTTGTTTTACGTCGCTTTTACGCTTAGAGAATATAGAGCTTCAAATATTCATATTAATTGCCTTATAATTATAACTTCTATAAAAAATGTTGCATTTAAAGGATTCACTCTGTTCGAGTAAGTCCCAAATGATACAGATTTACTCAAGGTTCAATTCGAACCCTGGACCGGATTTCAAACAAGGCACTCTCGCCAACAGCAGACGATAAATAAGAAACTATTTCAGTGCTATTACAATAATAATGGTGGAAGTTTACGGAGTTTTTAGTTGCCGGAGCACTATGGTCTGCCAATATGAATCATGCTGACACACACATATTGTTATGGTAATGCGCAGGCAAACATTTCTCCCGTGCGAATGTGTGGAACGCCATTTCCCCCAGTCCTTGATCGGCATTGTACCCTGTAGTGACTACGATACATTTTTGGGTATTGCTACAAAGGAATCGGATATTTCATTTATCAATAAAAGTGTAGCAGGCCAATGTTGTGACGCATCACATTTTATGGGCTCACCATAGGATCGAAATCTACGAAATCTACGGATGTTGTGCACAATATAGGTACATAAAAAACTACTATAACATTGCTAAAAGTGTTCGAATCGCCGCTCACGAAATAAAAACCAAAGCTCACGCCCGCTTTCTGAGACACTGATCATCGTAGATGTCAACTAATCAGTTCTCAAATGGCTTTTCAAATGTCATTTGTGTTGCCAATACGATGGTTAGTGTTACAGAATCCCAGCGTAAACATTATAAAATCTGTGAAAGTATTTTAAATAGCAATGATTTTAACCTCCTTTGACAGATTAAATTTAATTGTTGTGGGCCTGTATCATGTAACGCAAGCACTACTTTGTAAAAAATACTTGAACTATTGACGCAGCGATCTTTGTCTAAAAAAATGTTGTAACGGTGTTCCATTTCACCTCGCATTGTGCGCAATTCCGCCCAATAGCATCGATAGCTAATTTATTAGCTGACACAGATTGAACAGTTAAAACGTTTCAAAACTGACGTGCAACTGCACGCATGCTTTGGACGATTTCGCGCCAAATACAGATGACAGCTGTCAAAATAAACTTAAATGATCATGATGAATGATATGAAAAATAAATATAAAAGAAGCGTTGAATTGAAAGAAGGTACATGAATTTATTTGGGTACGTTGTTATTAGAAATAAAACCGTTTAAAAACTTTAAAATTAAACGGTTTTATTTTATGTGGACTGAAAACTACAATATTGTATTGTCATCTAAATTAAATGTGTGTACCAAATTTCAGATCAATCTAACAACGGGAAGGTGCTTAAATTTCAATTTCTAATTTTGACCCAAATAAATAAACAAATAAATTCCGTACGGGTCGAGCTAAATAAAACCGTTTAACTAGTTGACATTCGTTGATGGAGTAACTTTTAAGCGCTGAAGACACAAAGGCGTCAAACACGAGGAGCATATTTTAATTAGCCAATGATGTGTCATTTTTATCATGACATTATTGTTTGTAATCTTTTTGTAGATTAGACGCAGTATGTTTTTTTTAATGTCAATTTCTTTCAACGAACGATGCGGCCTCATCAAAGTTCACTCATTGTAAATTTTAATTGGGCGTACCATATGATATTATATGCTTTACTTATTAAAAGTAATGGGCATCCAGCACCGGTCGTGACCGTTAATAAGAGGCGATTTACGAAAAATCTTTTTTGATTATCCGCTAATGAATATTGTCTCGAAAATGAATGAAACACCGTGGCGCGCGGTTCAACGACACAAAAAAATATTTGGCACCAGTTCGAGCTGGAATGTCGGCCCTTCGGTGTTAAGAAGCGTACACACGCCTACCGGAATATAAACTAAGAGGTAATGAACGTTAAATGTACTCATTTTCCCACGTTTTATTCCGTTTAAAATTCCCTACGTTTCCAAAGAACTTAAATGTAGGTATAAAGTAATTAATATATAACATATAAATTAAAATAACAATATTTATTCTAAAGTGACACCATCACACAAGTTTATTATCATCTTTATAATATACGTTTCTTGAAAATCATTAAATAGTAGTTTTTTATGTGAAAAGTTGGCAAACGAGCTGGCAGTTCACCCGATGTTAAGTGATTATCGCTGCCTATGGACATTTACAGCACCTGAGAGTTTGCGTTACTGACGATTAAAGAAGTGGGCTCCGCTACCGTGGGTAAGTCACTCAGCGTAAAAAAAGTATAATAGTTCGCGTTTCGCGAAGATATATGAGGACAATGACCAGAGGCCTGATCCGGTAGGGGGCGCCTCTTGGGGGTCGGGCGAACGAAATCGGCGGGTAAGTTTCGTTAAATTTTAATGAAAAATAAAACTTTATTACCAATAAAATGGGCATTAAGTGTGTTTTACGGCGTGGGGAAGGGCCAAGTCGTAAAAAACTGCCGTGCATACATTGACATACAGTAAAATTGGGAATCTGCAGCACAATAAACAGGATACCGGGGCTGAGGGCCCGTGGATGAAGACATCGCGACATTACTGCGCCGTTCACACTGAATTTTTTTACTTCTGACGAAGTCAGACTAAGCAAAGTTACCCCGCTGTCTGTCTGTCCCTATGTATACTTAGTAGATCTTTAAAACTACGCAACAGATCTTGATGCGTTTTTTTACTAGATAGAGATTATTCAAGGAAGGATTTAGAGAAAGGTTTATATGTATGATACATTGCACCCGTGCGACCGGGGCGGGTCGCTAGTCCTCAATATAAGACGATTAGATATATGATAGAAATGACTACATCACTAGGGTTTGTGTAAATAAATTCAGTACATTTTTATTTTCTTTAAATTCTTTCCATCATGGCTGGTGTAACAAAACCGGGAGAAGCTATCTCATAGCCCCATGGGGATGTGACCGATTACAGCGTCGGACCGAAATAAATACGATTCTAACGTAATTATCGTAAGTTTACCCTTTATTATGGTCTCTCTAATCAGAGTTGTCAGTCTTGACTTTACACAGACACATAACCACATTTGTCACGAAGAAATATAACTAAGGAATTATAACGGTGGTAGCGCCACGCAGCAGTCTCGGCTGTTGCACGCTTACCACCTTCTCACATAAAAAAACATATGGCTAAAATATGTAAAACATATAAAAGCTTACTCTGATTAAGTTTTATTTTAATTATTAATAGAAAATTATATCTTCCATCGTGACGTCGTCGCTAATTTGGACTCGAGTGTCGAAACGAATGGGGTAAACTAGCCGGAGTCCCGGTTGAGTCATTTGGGCGGGAAATGTAACCGCAAACTGTGCATGTACAACCTCACAGAAGACCGATAAACGGCGACAGTATGCATTACAACGGCTTGTTGTTGGGGCATCATGGATGCATCATGGATGCTGTGATGTATTCGCAACTACGGAAATAGAAGTATCTGATTACCACCACAACCTCACAGAAGACCGGCGCGAAGTAGAAGTTACACTTTTGCGTTTCGTCTGGTGAGTGAGGAAGCCGGTGCCCAATTTATTAAAAAGTGGCAACGCACCTGAAACCCTACGGGTGTTGCAAATGTCCATGGGCGTCGGTTATCACTTAACATCAGGTGAACCGCCAGCTCGTTTGCCACTTTATTAAAAAAAAAAGATATGAGACGAAATTCTTTAAATCTTTGCGACGTATTTTTTTTAATTATGGCAATTTTATTATGTTACGTTTACAGCATTAATCATGATGTCGGGATAGTGAAATAATGAACCGCAAGTTTTGGCGACGAATTATCTCCGGATAAGTCGTGGATGCCCAGTAAAGCCTGCTCTCTCGCACCTTACACAATAAAAAATTAATTTGTCTAAACTAACGAATATTACAGTTCTCTCTTTCTGACTTCAACTTAGGAACATTCCACCGGTGTTGAGAGGAGTCATTAACGGCTCGAGTTCTGCAACTCGTCCGACATTGGCGCGATAAAATAGTATGAGTGACCGCCTTTAGATTTCAAGAAGTGCCGTAAACTCCCGCGATTTGTGTACGAAGTTGCGACGACGCCATTTTGTTTAATAAACACCGACTAATAGTAAAAGTTGTCGACACAATAGTTTCCATTAGGTCCTCTTTTTAAAGTATTGCATAAATATTATAAAAATGTTTATGTGACATCTTCACTTCGCAACTGCTGTATGGGATCGCATAAAATTTGACATGGAAATAGCTTAAAACGCTGGATTAATAAACGCCATTTCCGCTTAGAAAGGGAAAGTTTATTTCTAAACGACGTGGACAAAGCCGAGTGAGATATACAGATCAAAATAACTTAAGCATAAGTTGATCGTCGTAATCTTTTTACAGAGAATCTCCGGATTCGAACCGGGGATCTTTATCGCGGCTATTTGCACGAAACCGGACTCACTGGCTGCTTCCGTTGCGTGGAAGATGAATTTCGTGATTCGTTTTGTTGCAGTTTAAGAGCGCTAACTTTGAAGCCACGAACAACGAGATGTGACAATTTGACATATTCTAATCGAACATAACCGAGGAGTGGTCTACTGTCTCACTTTTGACTTTGCGATTTCTACTGCGATAGGGCCACGCAACAGTTTCTAATGTTGCACGAATGGGCAGGCTCCGGGGAAGTACAACGAAAGGTACTCCTCACGGAAGACCAGCGTGATGTGGAAATATACTTTCTCTTTTCGTCTGAAGAGTGCGGTAGCCGGGTCCCAATTTAATGATTGGTAACGCAAAGCAAACCCTCAGGCGTCGTAGATGTTCATGGGTGGTTTTGGAGATAGCATCAGGTGTACCGCCTGCTCGCTTGAACTCTTCGTATGTAAGATGTTATACTTATTTAGCGTAACAAAAGAAAAATAACTAAAAATGGGTGGGTGTATTTAAAAGAAATAGAGTAATGATAAATAAAGGTTTGGTTCAGTTTATTCGCCGATGACTAAATAACACCTAATCGAATGCGTATTATTGTTATAAGCTGCTAGCGACCCGCCCCGGCTTTGCACGGGTGCGATGTATTATACATATAAACCTTCCTTTTGAATCACTCTTTCTATATTGTTTTCTTGATTTTACGCGAATATTATACATATTAAATGAAACTAGTTTACGGATTTTAGTTTCACTCTTTCTAGTTAAAAAAACCGCATTAGATCCGTTACATAGTTTTATAGATCTAAGCATACATAGGTGCAGACAGACAGCGGGACGACTTGGTTTTATATAATGTTGTGATATTACGCTGCGTGTAAGTGTTCAGATGCTGATCTTCGATATTTTGTGTGCTCGTAAGCCGTGGAGTCCATCATGTGCCTTAACGAAAAGAAGACAAGGTGCGTTACATTACTTTGGTTACGAGAAAGTGTCATCGATTCTAATAATAAGTAATCGTAATCGGCGCTAGCGTTGGCCGACCCGTCCGCGCCCCGCGTGTGCACGCGGCAGTGACAATGCGAATTGCAAATGAACGGCCATTCATTACTTCGCCGGACGGTTTTTACTTTATTTGCGAGCACTAACTGAGAGGCGACATCCTGCCAGAGTACGGTCGGCAGACGCGTGCTTAGACAATTGGCGCGGATAAACCGGTCGGGAGCAACGTTATAGCGAATCAACCTTAGACCGAACGAATTAGACCCATCTGAGACGGCACAAATGGAGTGCGATCCTGATCGCCTCTTCGGATAGTTCTGATTGTACAGGCTTTTCGATGTTACAACAGTATTATTATTATTATTATTATTAATACGAAAGTATGTGTATATTTTGGTGGTACTCGCTTCTTCATAAGTTTCACGGTCTTATGCTGCTACACAGACCTTTACTTATTTATTCATTTTTTCGTTTTTGTTGTTAAATTTACATTTATTTAAAAAATTTCCAATATTATTTTATATACTGTGTAGTTACATTATTTTCAAAGGTTTCTAAGTTAGACCATGAATAAACATTTCTCCTTCTTCTTCTTTTTCTTCATGAGCATGGTACACGCTAGCCCAGTTTTTAAAGGTTCCCCAGACAACACCACTTTATATTACCATACTACCGCCTTGCTCCCCCCTTCAGCAACCAAGAATTAGATCCGCTATCTATTAGTCCAAAAGGTCGACTTTCACACACATTGGCCTCCGACCTGGTGATGTGGTCACGTCCAAATATATCACGACGAGCGCTGTGTTCCGCTCTTGAAAAGGGGGACAGCTCTGCCCGCGACTCGCTAACTATAACTGCGTACGTGACTTTTTGTTTCGCGTCTAGTGAATTTGGGACGGGGCTGCGTAAGCCGCCATCACCGGAGACGTTGCCAGGCCGCTGGCTGGAAATAGGCTAGGAGGGGCTCGTTAGGCGGTTGCTAATCGAGGGGGGAAACCAGCTTCTAGAATAGCATCGAAGCTTCGAAGTGTAGACGGCTGAAGTAATTACTTGATTATCTTTACGTCGGTACAGCTACACACTACCTTCTGTTGCACGAATGGGCAGGCTCCTTCGGCGAAGTACCAAGTCCTCACAGAAGACCAGCATGATGTAGTGATACTTTCGCGTTTCTTCTGGCGCGTGAGGTGACCGGAGCCCAATTGTTAGAGGCTCTCAAGCCAATTGCAAGCCCTCAGTGTTGTAGGTGTCCATGGGCGGCGATAATCACTTAACATCTAGTGAACTGCCTTAAAAAAATATGTCGCGAATGTCTAGTACGATAACTGATGCCCGATGTACTCACGCTGTGTCACACTTACAACGCGTTAATATTCTTTAGAACGATCATCGTGTCTTGACGAAGGCAGTGTTTAGAGATCCTAACAATAATACTTTCTATGCCCCTTCTAAATTTATTAATAAAGTTAACGAGAAAAAATATTGGGTTAATACCGAAATAATTGTTTCTTGAGTTGGATTAAATTAAAATATGCAATAACGAGCGCTTCCTAAATGAAAATTGACACTCTAAAAACTGATGAACGTACATCGGTTTTGTAATACACGTCGCATGTTTCAAATTCGCTCTAAAAACCTCAAATAATATAGTTAAAATTGCCTACAATTGTCTATTAATATTACATTACTTTCGTGTGAATTTTTGTTAGAAAGCCATACTTGATTCCACGTCGACTCTGTCAACGGTACAGAAAGGACGACTGTGGGAATCTTGCGCGGGCGTCATCGCTAATTTAGCGCAAGCATGCATGCACGCTTGCCTTTTTGCTCGCTTGTTTACATTTCGGTAGTGAGCGTATGACATCTATAGGCGATGTGCAGTTGAATGGACGGATAAAATGTTTTATTACATTCACGAACGTTCCACGGCACTTAGTTTTAGGACATTTCGATGGTGTCGTTCTGCGGTCAAATCCCAACCTGTTCTTATATAAATAATTTCTACACAACGTCCTCTAGTCCCAAACAAAGCAAAGGTACTGTAGGTATATATATATATATATATATATATATATATATATATATATATATACACATATATATATATATATATATATATTATGTTATAATATATATGTCATACATATTTCGACGACCCGAATGGCGTAGTGGGTAAGGTACCTGCCTTCTGCGCCAGAGGGTGTGGGTTCGATCCCCACTACTGGAAAAATATTGTGTGATTGCGTTCCTACATCCACAAACGCAGTACCAACACTCCCCCCGCGATTCCACCTCGCTTGTAGAGAGTGGCTCAACCTCTCCAGCCTACCGAGCAGATCTCTCGGGCAGTCCTTATAGCATAGACCGACCCGTTGATCCTTCTACCTTTACCATGCTACTGCTACGCACTTGCTTCTCTGATATTTGTAAGAAAGAAAGAAATAAAATAAAAGAAAGAAAATACCTTTAATTATTAAAAAAAGATTATTATTTTAGATGTCCATACACAGCGTTGATCTCTTACCATCAGGAACCATTTACTCGTTACCATCTTCTCTAATAAGAACTATAGTTCTAATGACGCCGATTGCATTAAGCCCCCAACGAGGTCGCGAGTTAGGAAGTGCCTTATCGAAGATTAGGACTATCAATTAACCTTCCCAGCTCACTTCAGCCGATTCCGCTTCACAGAGACACGTCGCACACTTAAATACGAAATATCAATTCCTTTGTCCAATTACAAAAGTGTTTCAATTGTAGCTCAGAACGCCCCTGCGATAACGCCTGTAATTTGTAAAATTGTGTAATGCAAAAATCGGCAAAGTTACATTAGCATGAAATTAACAGTCTCCACACACTTATACGGATAGGCTTATCACCTGTCACGTCCAAATAAGGCCGATGAAACGTAGGCATCATTTGTTATCTCTGTCTATCGCAGATTGGTAGTCTGGTGCAGTCAACTGACAACCAAGCTTGTTGTGAAGGTATTTATGACAGTAGAACAATGTAATCTGCTAACAAAAAAATAAACGATAAGAAATTGTAAACGGAATTGTCACAATGACAAAATTAAAAAATATATGTGTGTGACGAACAAAGTGTTTTTCCAGTGTCTGGGTGTTTATAAATGTATAATATGTATTTATTTACAAAAAAAAAGTATGTTTAAATATTTTTTTTACGTGAAAAGTTGCCAAACCAGCAGACGGTTCACCTGATGTTAAGTGAATACCGCCGCCCATGGACATCTGCTACACCCGAGGGTTCCAGATGCGTTGACAACCTTTTGAAAATTGGGCTCCGGCTACCTCACTCACCAGTCGAAACACGAAAGTATTTGGTCATACTTCCACTTTACGCTGGTCTTCTGTGAGGTCGTGGTACTTACCCGGGCGGGCCTGCCCATTCGCGCAACAGCCGAGGCTGCTGCGTGGTAGGGCCACGCAGCAGCCTCGTTAATGCAGCCTCCCCATATGTTAATCAGTTATTTATTATCCATAGTACAAGCGTTGCTTAGTTTGGGAATAGAGAACGTTATGTAAAAATGTGTCCTAAAATATTTATTATGTTTAATTATTATTAATTACATTTTGTGTTGTATAGTAGTTTATTGTGTTGTAACATTTGGTATACCAAAAGTTATAACCTTATATAGTAATTATTTTTTAATGCTTGTTTATTAAAGAATTTACCTTTTATCTTGATACGAACCTATCCCTATTTATATATAAACTTTCTCTACACCGTCCTAAAGTGGAAAATGGCCCTTCCACAGTTAAAGCTTTTTAATTACAAAGTGTATTCACTTTGACATTAGAAATCATCACTAAAAGAATGTTGCTCCAATGACCCGGTGCATGGAATCTTTGGTTCCGGGTTTGATTCTCGCTTGAGACGTGTACTTATGATCATTTTTTTATTAAAAACAGAGAGTAGAAGGGCAGGAGGCTCTCCTGATGGAAAGTGATAGGAAAGAATATGCTCTCTTCTTGAAGGTTCCCAGGTCGATATACAACTGTTGCTGATTCAGGCGTTTGCGAAACACCCAAAAACCTATCTTTTTGGTATTTATTATTTATCGGTATCGAAGATTAGTTAGCATTTAAAAATTATATCGGTCTTTTTCTCTGGCGCGCCCTACTTATCAATGCCCTTGATTTGATTAGTCGATCCGTAATTATTTAAGCATTTTTATAATGGCTTTGTTGTCAAATGTCAGATATGCCCATCGCTTTGTTTATGATTGCTCAGTGACTGGGTTGTGGGGTGCGTTATGGATTCGAATCCGGCCTTAACGCGTCATAACTTTTTTAATAAGAACTTGCTAGTATGACAGTTCGCTCTTTTTACTCGAGGGTAATAGACTGACAATGACTCAATGGCCTGTTTCGGTGTTGAAGTTTTAGGCTTCTTTAGTACCGGTCACAGGTTTGAGTACCGCGCGTATTAAATTACCAACCTATTTTGTTATTTTCCGGACTTATTTGCTCTCGAATGATATTGTAGTTATGTAATAACCAACGTGTACACCGCTCAGGCATAACCTGCAATGAGGAAAGTGTTTAAAGAAATATGATCACTCCGTTACGCCACAGTCTGTATATATAACTCGTTCACATAAACGTGGATAACTGGTTGCGATAAAGCTTTCTTATCTGATAACGTTTAGAACTCCTACTGAGGACCGAAAAATGTGCATAAAGCAATCGCGTATGCTTGGAGAAGCCCGACAATAATAGTTTTATTGTTAAATAAAACTAATCAACGAATATTATCGCGTCTATTTTTGGTCTATACCGATGTCTCGAACACTTTACCAAGTCCATGGAGATTAAAAATTAGTTAAGACCGTCTGTCCCTGTATAAAAAATGTCCTCCCAAGTAGCGAGTGTCCCGCTTGCTTGTTTGTCCTTAAATAAAATAAAATAAATATAGTCGTATATATACACATATTTAAACTAACCGTTGAACATAACTTTCTTTGGTAAATAAATACAGATATGAGATATATAAACACCAAGAATTCGTTAGACGTTTCATCGTACAACTTTTTCCAGTAGCGGGGGTAACCTTACGGTGAGTTGTTTAACTGTGGGTCACGGCTAAGACTTAATTAAAAACCGGCCAATTGCAAGTCGGGCACACGTAAAAAGGGATCCGTAACATTATATATAAAAACGAAATATATGGGAGTCCAACTTAGTATTTTTACTTATAGCGTGTTTATTTGTATTTTTCGTTACAGCGGCAACAGAAATACATCATCTGTAAAAATTTCAACTGTCTAACTATCACGGTTCATGAGATACAGCTTGGTGACAGCCGGACAGATTTTGACTTCCTCTTCTTCAGACTTTGGGTACGGAACCCTAAAAATGGGGTGGTCATTAACAAAGGCGTAATAAGCTGTTCGTGTGATGAGGTAAGAAGATAACATAATCTTATTCTTACTGGCTGTCAATCTGGCCGTATCGACAGTGGTCCAAACTACGACGCTCACCTATTCCCAGTACGCGACAATTCGCGGTTATCGACCACGTTTCTTATTTAGATTCCTATCTTATTACAAATATAAGCCGCAGATAGCGCGGAATGGCGTAGCGGCGACTGTACACCCTATCGCAGTCGGAATAAGGCCGACATCCGCCTGCTCTAGGATAACGTCGCGTCTTGTCGCATTATCTTATCGCAACGTGATTAACCCAGTTTACGAAGAATGCGTGAAACGTTCGGTTTCGGAGAGCCGTGAGCACGTCGCCAGGAGTGGAAACGACGGTAGGGGACGCCCTTTGCGCCGGGACGGCAGATTAACCGTGGTAGGGCCCCGCAGTTTCTCGGCTGTTGCACGAATGGGCAGGTCCGTCCGGTGTACCTCGACCTCACGGAAGACTGAAGTGGTAGAGTTATATTTCTGCGTTTCGTCTGGTGAGTGAGGAAGCCGGGACCACTTTATAAAAAGGTGACAAGGCAAGTGCAACCCTACGGGTGTTCCAAATGTCCATGGGCGGCGGTTATTACTCAACATCGGGTTAACCACTAGCTCGAATGCTATCGTCTTTCATAAAAGAAAGACTGCGATGTGTCCGTGTCCCAGGCCGATGTGACAGAACAGGTGCGACGTGGGGTTTTCAGTGGGTCCCCTTCCTGATCTGGCTCCCACATACCCCTACACCTCACCCGATCCAGTAGCAGGGGATCCATAAAGGATTTTTACCAAAAAAAGGGGACACTCTAGACGGACGGTGCTGATACTAGGTAAGTCGAGAGGACGCAAAAATCACCAGTTAAAGGTGTATACACGTTGATATATTGGATTTGTTGGGACACGCGAAGACAGGCGAAAATGGATTGCCCCTCTAAGGGAAGGGTGTAACTGTTTATGTTGTCGTTTGCGGTCGGGTGTCAGCTTTCTAGTTAGCAGAGCCGAGTCAGCGTTTTGAACTAGTATAGTATAGGAATCCGATCACAGGCTGTAACATAAGGCGGTTTCCTGTTTGATGCGGACTCAAGCGTTTTTCGCCGCGAGCACTTATGAAATTTGTCTTCGCTGTTTGCACGACAGCTGGTAGCAAACGCGTATTAGTAATTAAGTATATGAATGTAGATTTTATTTTATGTAAAAAGTTGTCAAGCGAGCAGGCGGTTCACCTGATTTTAAGTGATTACCGCCGCTTATGGCAATATAACGCAGGGGGGCTTGTACCGCATTGTCAACCTTAAACCTCACTCAGCAGACAAATCGCGAAAGTATAATGTTATTCAACCTTTATAATATATTTCTTAAATATACTTCCATTCCTGCGTACATCTTCTAGCAATGGCATAAGTTGTTGAGTGGCCCTACCACAGTATAAATATTTATACTCATGTATAACTGTTATCAGCAGTGTTAGATTATGATTTCGATCACGTTATGTCTCGACAAATTTAATCCAAATTTAATAGCTGTTCGTTGACACTGATTTGTTAGAACTTATTAAAACCCCTTACAGCGACCCCTATCGAGATATTTCAAAGAATTTTCCATCAAACTCTCTACACACGTCATTGGCCTTTTCCACAAGAGCTGGCGGTGCCCCTGATGATAAGTAATTATCCGCCCATAGACTTGCGCAACTCCTGTGGGGGTGTATAAGCGTTGAGACCTTCGTAAAAAATGGGCGCCGGTCAATTCACTCACCTCACGAAACTCGGAAGAATGAAGTAAAGAGAGTTGTATTACTTCCCCGGATGAGCCTGGCCATTCGGAAACAGCAAAGACTGCTGCGGGATTGCTGTATTTGATAGATAAAAGGTCTACTGGACACGCGACAGCAGATCTATGTGGGGCACATAGCGGAAAAGTCGGCTCGAAAACCGCCGTTACTAATTTTACAGTGAGGTGTCGAGAATAATTTCAATTTTAAGATCGCGCTTTTAATTAGACCACACCCATGCTTTAAAAGTCGCTGCAAATAGCTCGCTTTATAAAGTAGTCTATAAAGTCGCAGTAAACGAAACGAACTCACTTAAAATTCGGAGCACACCGATTATTGCGAATATGCCACACAGACCGCCATTTTAATTAGCCCCACGATCATCGCAAAGAAGACCTTTCATAATAGGCCAGGTCGCCTTGAAGATCGCCGAGTTGCCGCCATAGCTGCTACCATCCGCTTCCTGGCACCGCTATCTCGCTGATATGCAATCAAACACGTGTGCACCGTATCTCGAGACCGCCATTGCCGGCGCCTACGCCCCGATAAAGCTGGAATTCCTGCCGCCGCTAATCCTTCCATCGAATGTCGTCACAGCAATTCTCAATAACTAGTTTTACCCGCGACTTTGCCCGCCGCGTTCGATTTTTTTAATTCGTTGGTATCCTTGGAGCAAATAGAGAGTTCTAATCCACTGAAAAATACACATACATTATGTGTATTTTTCTGGAGTAAAACTTTGATACTACAGTAGAACATTAGTAAAATAAAGGCAAACAAAAAACAGTTTGACGTGATTACTATCCGTTCAGTAGTTAACGAGGTATTTTACACTAATACTAGCTGATCCGGCAAAAATTTTTTGGCCATAATATTTCCGAAAAATAAAAATAAAAATTTAAGGGTAGTCTGCCCTTAATACTTATAATAATATTATATATATAATGGGTATAAAATTAGTAATTTCCTACCTCCTATTCTTATACCTGAAATACATATCAAATCTTATCAAAATCGGTCAAGCCGCTTCAGATGAGTATAAACACTAAGACCGTGACACAAGAATTTTATATATTAGATGATTATACGAGAACTATTGAATGGGAAAATATTAAATAACTCTGCATAGATTCGTGGAAATGTCTACTTCAGTAGGGCGGTGATTTTTCCATTTGGGCTTGTAATAATTGTACGAAAGTACAATGGAAAAATCAGCCCGAATGGAAAAATCAAACATTACAAGCCCCAATTGAATAATGTAATTAAGAAAATGACTTTCAATCGCAACTATTTGACAATATCAAGATTTAATTCACATGCGATCGTTTAAGCCGAGAGTTACGCTTAAGTTTAGCACCGCATAGCGACAAACAAAATAGTTATGAAACGCCTAGGCCCGCGGTCAGTGACCTAGAATCCGCAACATATAGGCGATTTAGTAAACAACTGTTTGCTACTAAGCAAACGCGAAACTCTGGCATGTCAACGGTTTCATTGTCATGCGATACGGGCCAGGGCTTGTCGGGGCGGGGGTCGCAAACCTTTCTCAGTTGACCACGTTGGTCGCACGAGCATGTTACATGTCGTTAGATTTACCAAATCCAATTAAACAAGCTAGGTTAGATAGACGCGACTCGAGAACTGTATTATTTTCTAATCTCTACATAGTATAAAACAAAGTCACAAAGTTGTCCCACTGTTTGTCTGTCCGTATGTATGCTTAGATCTTTAAAACTACGCAACGGATCTTGGTACGGTTTCGATGTTCCGGATATCCGTATCCTTATCCGTATCCGCTACATTTTTGACGGATCTTTTACGGATCTTTACCCTTATAAACGTAATAAAATGATAATTCTAATTAAGTAAATTAATACACTGGGACACCCAAAGTGTTAACTTTTGATTAAAACACAGTGATAATTAAAGGAACGGTAAATTGTATTTCAAAAAGAGTAACTTGGCAGCTGTATCCCCCAAAAGTTATGATAAAAAATTAATATGTGCGAGCAATATAAATATAAATATTTTCGGATACATTTTTTACGTTCTCTAGTCCCAAACTAAGCAACGCTTGTACTATGGGTACTAGAAAAGTGATAAACATACTTAGACATACTTTTCTTTTGTAAATAAATACAAATTATACATTTATAGACACGCAGACACTGGAAAAACACTATGTTCATCACACAATATTTTTCCATTAGTGGGGATCGAACCCACACCATCTGGCGCAAGAGACAGATTCACGACCCCACGCCAATAGGGTTGTCTAGTCGTGTGACTGAGACCTCCAAACTTTTTAGTGTTAATCTGCCAATACTTAAATGACATACTCTATGAGCAAATCTTATTCTTATGTGATAAGTTGCCAAGCGAGCAGACGGTTCACCTGATGTTAAGTGAATACCGTCGCCCATGGACATCTGCTACACCCAAGGGTTGCAGATGTGTTGACAAACTTTTGAAAATTGGGCTCCGGCCACCTCACTCACCAGACGAAACGCGAAAGTATTATACTTCCACTTTACGCCGCTCTACACTAATATTGCGATTTTCCTGGACATTAAGATCAGTATCCGTATCCGCGATATTGATATTGACGACAATGATCCGTATCGGCGGATCTACAATTTTAATAATCCGACACATCACTACTAGATAGAGTGATTCAATAGGAAGTTTTATATGTATGTAATATAGTAACGAAAAATGATAATTTTAGAGGTTTCTATATATATATATATATATATATAAACTAGCAAGCCATTCACCCGATGTTAAGTGTCGCCCATGAACATCAACAACGACTGGAAGCTATAGCTTTGCACTGTCTATTATTATCAATCGGGCTATCTTATTATTAAAATTATTACCTGATTAGTTAAAAGTAAAGTTTATTTTTCTCTTCTATTTATTATGCCATATTACTATATGTTGCAGATGCCGTGGCAACGCATCTGCAACCCTACGGATGTTCCAAATGTCCATGGGCGGCGGTCATCACTTAACATCAGGTGAACCTCGGGCTCGTTTGCCACTTTCGCTTGATAGACTTCGTATGTACTAAAACTGGTCAGGCATAACAAACAAAAGCGGTACGAATGATCAAAATACTTAAAATAGACAACGCTGGAAGCCCTGTCTTAATGTAGCGATGGAGGTAAAGCATAAGTCAGCTAAAAGCGCCAATTTACGACGTTTCGATACGCACTGGACTTTGAATTGTTACATAACATACATAGTTCGCGCATTCTTCCTTCGCAAACGACACCCAATATCACATTTACACGCGTAGTAGGTAAATAAAATATGGAGAGAAGCGTTCCCTTCCACTCCACTTTCTAGTAAATCAAACACGTGTTGTCAAATTTCTAACATTTTAAGTGGAGAACAACGAACAAATCGTGAGGTCACCTGACGAGACGCGTAAAAAGGTCGTGCGTTGCGCGTTATTGTGCCTGTAGCCGAAAGTGTAAGAAACAAGTTGGCAAAGAATTTTACCGTTAAACTATTTCATACGATGATCAGATACACGAAATTAAAACAAACGTTGTTCGACGACGCGATTGGCCTAACTACAGGAAAATTATTGTTTGATAAACAAAGTGTTTTTCCAGTGTCTGGGTGTTTATACATTTATAATATGTATTTATTTATACATATATTAAAGTATGTTTATCAGTCTGTGGGGGAGGCCTATGTTCAGCAGTGGACTCAAACGGGTTGAAATGACGATGTTTATTAGTTATCTAGTACTTAGTTGGGGCCTAGAATACGTGCTCTGTAAAATTAAAAACAAAAACATTAATTTAAACTGAATTTGTTACACGGACGAAGATGATGTTAATTTAGATAGAATATAATATTAGCGTATTATTAAGTGTTAGTACTTGTTACTTTTACAAATGGGTGGATGATCGAACAAAACCTAATCAAAATGATTCACGTGCCAATATTACCCACCGGTGATGGGTGGAGTGATGATAATGACTTGTATTCGTATTATTATAAGCGGCTAGCTAGGTACCTCGGCCTCTCAACAACCCACCGTTAAGTAGCAAGTATCGTCGCGTTACGTCTCTTCAGTGACGTAGCCGGGGCTAACTTTTATTTGGTTCGTTAACGCATCTGCAACTCTTCAGGTATAGATGACCACGAGCAGTGGCGATCATTTAACACCAGGTGAATCAAAAAAAAGGAACACCCTATATATTATGTCTACCGTCACGGAAACGGTGGAATTCATGATATTCGAAATATTTTATTTCATCATATTTATGTTTCGAAAACATTCAGGTCACATTCATGACCTTACGATGTTTTCTTTCGCCAATAGCACGTGATAGGTCAGCGCTTGAAACTGCAACGAACGTTTTCGTCGGCGGCGCCCCCGGTATTTGAACAAAGGTGGCAAACTTTTCACTTAAAACATTTAACTGATCAATAATATTGCGACAGTTGGTGGGTAGACGTGTGATTTTAGCACAAGAGAAACGCGAAACTCTCATGGGACGCTAGGATCACGTACATCATCCCCGCGCCTTACCTGGAGGAGAGGGGGCTGCTGAGGCGGCCAGAGCTGGCAGGGCCGCGGAAGTGGGCGAAAGCGTTCCCGTAACCCGGCCGATGTGCGCCTAGGTGGAACATCGTGGGGGCTTTAGTCGGTGCGAGTCCGACATAACCCGCTCTTGCGAGGGCGGGTATGCGTAGGCATTTCCCCCATGTAAAAAAAAAGGATCACGTTCAGCCAGTCTAATACAAACCCACGACCGAAACATCGCTTGCTAGATTTCGAGCCAAAAAGCTATCATCATGCTTCGCTTATATCAGTCTATTATATCATCGGAACCGTAGATAGTGTATACCTTTGGCTACCCTATTTCCGTGATATGCCCCTGATAATAATCGTTTTGCGGAAAAACCACACGATGTAAACATTTACAAGTAATAGTCGGATATTAATACGGTGAAATCGGTTTACACTTTTATTCCTTTACGACGTAAACACTTCACTGAATCTATTTCGATTAGGGTTTTTATCCACTGCCTATTAAGAATTATAATAAAGACTATTTTAAAATATTCTGCCTGACATTAATATTTCTTAAATATTTAATTGTGTTATGTTTTTGCGAAGAAACCGCTGGGGTTCCTAATAAATAAAAATTAAAAAAGTAAGTTAAGTACCAGTCTGTACATGTCCCACAGCTGGACAAAGGCCTCCTCTGTACAGAAGGTATTAAGGCATAGTCCACCACGCGATTCCACGGCGGATTGCCAGACTTCACATATTTTTTTTCGGTATTGGTATTTGTTTGTCTTATTGTATTTCGAAATTGGTATTATTTCGAAAATATGCAGGTTTCCTCACGATGTTTTCCTTCACCGCTGAGCAAGTGATAAGTCAGCATTTAAATAAAATAATTTAGTCGGTGCTGGGACCTGGATTTTTAATCAGGTTGCTCGAGTATAAACGAATTAAAAGCCAGCACCCGTACACTGAGCTTATAAACCTAATAAATAAAGTCGAATAAAATACTGTATGAATGCGGCCAATTACTATGAATAATAATATGTTAAGTCTGTAACATTATTAAGCAATATACGGTTGGAAACATTCGGTAGTAAAATATTTACTAGAAACTGATCATCAATCATGCTAGAAATGTCACTTTCCAATAACATATGTATATGTTATTTTCTTTCATAACAAAGTGTGTGTTTATCTTCTGAAATTTGTAAAACTTCCTCACACCCCTGTTTGTTTTTGCAATTGAAATTACAAATAAACATGTTTTTTTTTTTTAAGGAAATAAAACGACGAGGAACGGTAGAACGCTTTGTAACACAGTTGGTAAACGTATCACCATAGTGCGCACTCACCCTTATCGTTCTAACCGTATGCACAAACATTTCAGAGTTAGAAAGGCCTTATCTATGTGCACGGATATCGACTGCTCTACCACAATTCGCGGAAATACTGGAGGGTCAGGGCGTTTTATCGTTCACGCATTTCAATATTGACAATACATAAAGTCAAATACCACGTAATCGCAGTGGTCAGGGATCACAAAGTATCAGTTACCACTGGGAAAGCTCTACTTTATATTTTTATTTATTTCAGACAGTTAATTATATAGTTTTTTTTATGCTGGCTAATAAGTAACTGTTTGACCTGATGGTAAGTGAGAACCAATTGTGTTGTAGATACGATTGCAAACAAACTCAAACTCAGTGTGAAACGTCGCAGCGGTAATATTAAAATAATCGCTTTGTACTAAACCCATATGGATGTATACACGGCACATACTAGTATATACCAAAGTATTTATTTTTACAATTTTTGTCTGTCTGTCTGTTTGTTCCGGCGTATCTCCGGCTGGACCGATTTTGACGGGATTTTCACTGGCATATAGCTGGTGAAATAAGGAGTAACTTGGGCCACTTTTTTTTTAGAAATTGCATTTATTTTAAATTCCACGCGGACGAGGTCGCGGGCACAGCTAAGTACTTCGTAACATTCTCTCAAAGCGTCGGATCGAACTCAGGTTGCTGGAGTATATTGAATTAAAGGCGAGCGCGCGGATACGGAACTATCACGGCTCTTATATGACCATAGAGTATATGTAATATCTACAATATGTACATAAGAAAAGTGTGTTTTTTAACAACTATCTGGTATAAGCGTTGCTTAGTTTAGAGGTAGATAACTCCTCTTTTAAATCTAGTAATATTTATTCCATGTCTCAATCCATCTTGTAGGATGTCCGTTACAAACTACTTCGAATTTTGAAATCCTTTCAGCTGTGACGTGAGGAGTGACAGACAGACACACCTACAAGCTTGCTTATTCATAATTAGTGCGAAGACATTACATTTTTAATGTCCCCTTTTCACCTCATCTGCGGAGCGTGGAAGACCTTATTTGGTGTGCCGTCCATACTAACTTCTGCACCAGTGTCCACATCTTTGTACTCAGATGTAGCGTTATTATGGTTTGTTTAAATCTTGTCTCTCATATCGTCATTTATTACCCGAAAAAGATGAAATCTGTATACGACGATGCCGTTATGGTGGCTTTCTCGAAATCTGGTTTACGCGATACACGCCTTTTTGCATGGCGATTTGTTGACTTCGTATTAAGGACAGTATCCCTGTCATTCACATCACAGAGTGGTTATAAAGTTTCTAGACCTTTCACAAAAACACACACACACTCACTAAAGCACTTATAGCTTAGGCATATGAAAATTTTTCTCAATTTAAAATTTTTAAACATTCCGTTCTTGTTGTGCATCTACAATTAAAAGCCTCCATCGACAGCGAGCAATCTATACCATCATGGGGTACACACGCAGTCGTGACTTTAGCATTTTAATTCACGAACCGGCCGCAAGGCGCCACCGGCACACAAAGGTGCATGAAGAAAAAAGCCGACAGCTTCCGGGCGCTAAACAAATTTTCGCAAAGCGCATACGTGAGCCGCGTCGGTTGATTCGCTACTTGCAGAACGTTGCCCCGCAGTGTACAGTCGCGAACGAAATACATTACAAATTATTTTTTAATGTATTTCGTTCGCGATTATTATTTTTTTATAGTGCTAGTCTCTGCACCCAGATGAAACATTACTATTTGTAGAAAAAAATGAACGAAAGGTTTTTCACCGCGAATCGAACCCACATCCTCCGGATTGGCGCTCTTACGCTTTAACCACTATGCTTAACGGCTGATCAGTACATAGTATAAAACAAAGTCGCCCCGCTGTCTTAACGGAAACGGATCTTAATGCGGTTTCTTTTACTAGATCGAGTGATTCACGAGGAAGGTTTATATGTAAAATACATTGCACCCGTGCCATGCCGGGGCGGGTCGCTAGTTATATATATATATATATATATATATATATATATATATATATATATATACAGTATAAATTACAGCTTAATCTTCATTGCTCACTTTGCTACCGAAAGACAATTATATCGAAGGTCAAGCAATCTTTTTTTTAAGGGTCAGATGACACACAAAGCGCTGCGGCGCTTTAGAGCGTGTGTGCGATCGGTGCTTTCGGACGTTAGTGTGACACAGTTGCCTTACTCGCCAGAGGAAACGCAAAAATATAAACGCTTGTGCTATTGACCTGTTTCTTGTGCCGCGTTCCGGACGTGGCGGTTCGTTCATACAACAGCAGAAACTGCTGCGTTGCCCAACAACTTGAACATTTTGAGCGTTGTAAAGTTACCACATTTTGTTTATTCTATTTCATATGGTATGGGATTTTTATTTAAATCTCTTAAGGAATTTTCTATCACTTAACCAAGATAAAAGTAATAAAATATTTGTTCACTTTCACTTGTTTGACAACGCACGATGATAACATTAGACATAGGTATATATTTTAACTTCGTACAACTTATTTACGCGATTGTACCTCAATGTGCATTCAAAGGTCGCGACAGGCATTCGTGTCATTAACAATCATGTAGAATGCTAATGTTTTTAGGTACTCTTCTTTGAACATTATTTAGCGATAATATGTACCATTTAAGCTGGAGTGTGAGCTGAAGACCGAGAAAGATTTGGAGGGACTGTGTGAAGAATGATATGTCCGTGAAAGGGGTCAGTATTGAGATGAGCTGATAGAGAAAAGTGGAAGGGATGAGCATGTTTTGCCGACGCCACCTAGTGTTGGATAAGGGTAACAGAAAGAAGAAGAGGACTAAGGAGCAAAGTTATGCACACGAGAGTTCGACACTAGGACCAGGATGGGGAGGAAGTTTAAAGTATAGTTCAATAGTAATGGTCCAAACTTGGCCTTATAAATAAACATCAAACGGTTACTACGCTTCGCTGGTCGTTAATAAATATTTTGTTATTCTCGAAAAGTCGACGGCAAGTTTTAACCCAGGGGCACTTAAATCGTCAACAAGGATTAAACAAGTCGTTAACTAGTTATTATGCCTCCCTGGTTACGGTGACTCGAATATTTGCTTATTCGCTTCATTCAGTATTTATACAACAGCAGCCTCCGTACTGTGAACTCACCCCTAGGGATGCATTCGTTCTAAAATGAATGTAAGCTATAATCAAAGGGCATTGTTCTTCAGTGCCCAGAGGCTTTGTTTTGATTCACATCAGACAAGTCTTTGTATGACCTATAGATATTCCGATTCTGAATGTTTAGATTGTTATTACTCTTGTACTTTTGTAAACTACGTTTACTACGTTTGTAAAAGGCTCTGTGGTGGGGTCACGCGACAGTTTTCGGTGTTGCACGAATTGGCAGGTCCGTCTGGGACAGTATCTCGACCTCACGGAAGACCGGCGCGACGTATTGTACTTCTGCGTTTCGTCTGGTGGGTGAGGTAACCAGAGTTCACTTTATTCAAAGGTGGCAACGCATCTGCATTCATGAGGGTTGCAAATGTTCATGGGCGGCGGTTGTGACTTAACCACCTTGTCACATAAAAAAATGTTCCTACAATAAGGGATTATTTGATCTATACAATATGTATTAAAATATAGAAAATAGTACTCTAGTAATATTAATTTGCATCGGTCTCGTGGTTTTGGTACATCTAGAGTAAACATTTTACATCTAACGTTCACTATTTCATAACATAAGTAAATAACAACTTGCTTCCGAACGAATTTGTATTCATATCTGACAGACACGTGATAGCTCAGTATCCGGGCGCTCGCTTTTAATTCAATATTCTCGAGCAACCTGACTTCGAATCCCGGTACCGGCACCAATTACATTGTTTATTACAATTTTAACCGCTGACTTATCACTTGTTCAGCGGTGAACGAAATAATCGGGAGACAATATTTTGGCGATACGTGCCGACCGCCAATCCGCATTGGGTTCTCGTGGTGAACTACGGCCTAATACCCTCTGTATTGCATTTGACAAGCAGTGGGGTCTATATAGGCTGTCACATTACTTCCATAAAAACAAAACAAGAAAGACTAAATAATATTTTTTTGTATGAAAAGTTGCCTAACGAGCAGGCAGTTCACCTGATAGTAAGTGAATACCGCCGCCCATGGACGTCTGCTACACCCGAGGGTTGCAGATGCGTTGACAACCTTTTGAAAATTGGGCTCCGGCCATCTCACTCACCAGACGAAACGCGAAAGTTTATACTTTCACTTAACGCCGGTCTTCTGTGAGGTCGTGGTACTTACCCGGACGAGCCTGCCCATTCGTGCAACAGCCGAGGCTGCTGCGTGGCCCTACCACAGTTGTAATAGAAACAATTGTGATTGTCATTATAAACAATTATAGAGTGACCCCAGAAATTCCAAAGTTAATCAGCGTCTCAGGCACATGGCATATAATTTTAAGTTTTTTAGTTTTAATTTAAGGCATATAAAGTTGGGCTTACGATATACGTATCGAATAATCAAATTATAATTTAATTATTACTATTTACACTTTAATTTCCCCTTTAAATTTTATTCAAAAATTTAATTCGAGCCAAGGGTAAAGAGTAAAAGAAATGTTTTTTGGCCTAAATTAGAGTATCACTACATAGTATAAAACAAAGACGTCCTGCTGTCTGTCTGTTCCTATGTATGCTTAGAACTTTAAAACTACGCAACGGATCTTGATGAGGTTTTTTAACAAGATAGAGTGATTCAAGAGGAAGGTTTATATGTATAATACATTGCACCCGAGCGAAGCCGGGGCGGGTCGCTAATAACATATATTTATAAACTTGAGCGGTATGACATAACATTCCTATTAGACTTTTTTATGTGTCTTTTGAGTTATTCGAACGTGTAAAAGTTACTAGATTGGGTGTTAAACGTACAAACGAACGAAGCAGGGTCTCATGACCACAATTAGCGTTCATTAGTGTGTTGAAGTGGGGTGTGACGGATGTGTCGTGTCGGTACCCGGAAACCTAGCACAATTTCACAGCAATTGATTTTACAGTTAAAAACGTCTCAGAGTAATTGTACTTACGAGTATTCTCCTTTTACAAGGAGGTTAAACGAGTTCAATACCTAATAACTTCTTGTATGTGTCTTATATTCTACTTATGCGATTGCACATTACTAAATGACTATATTTACGTATTTCACATACACATTTACATGGTTAAGGCATTAATGCAAGCAAGAATAAAAAACACCTTTCGAGAATTGAAAAATCAACTTTCGATCGATTATATTTGCTTTGTGTGATCAAAATTACTAAACCAAATTAATGTCAAACACGAGCGGACATTTCCTGTAGTCCCAATTTCGATATGTTATTATATAAAATCCTTACTAATATTATAAAGGCGAAAGTTTGTATGTATGGATGGATTTTTGTTACTCTTTCATGCAAAAACTACTGAACAGATTTTAACAAAACTTTACAATAATATAGAATATACATCGGAATAACATATAGGCTATAATTTGTAAAGATATTTTTTGAATTGTCCAAAATATAGGTAATGATAAGTGTCAACTAAGCAGGAAAAAAATCAGCCATCTGCGAGATATTCTGTGTATAATAAAAAACTCATTGTTAATTCCCTTTGACCGCGCGGGCGAAGCCGCGGATTATTATTATTCCAGCGGCATCATTTTTATAAAAAGCCGTATTGATAAATACATGACTCCGTGGCGCAGTTGCTAAGGTATTGGCTTCGGCGTCGGGGGTCGCGGGTTCGATCCCCACACGGGACAACTATTTGTGCGCCCCACTGATAGTTGTTTCGCATCTGGGTCCGTCAACGTAAAATTAATTTTTAAAAACAACACAGGATAATGTTATCCTAAAGTAAGGGCAATGTTTTTTTGACCAAAACATCAGTGTGATGAGCTAAGATAAATTTCCTGATTAATTATAAGCCTAGATCGCAAAACGGCATGCACATTGCAGGGGAATGCTAATAAAGTATGTAAGTAATATTACTTGACGTTTACGTTAAGACGTTAAGGCCTTTACGAGTGAAAGTAATTACTTGGCATCCGTTTACATTGATGGATATCTCATTTTCTATAGTAAGTATGATGACTAAAATGATGCTTTAGTAAAGAAGAGAAAGAATTGATTAAATTTATGTTGGAGCTTTAGGTATCCACCTACGGAAGTATCATCCAGTAAATCCTCCTCCATTTAAATAAATAAAATACGTATCACAAAGTTGCATATTCCAAGATGTGTTCGTTAAATTGTAATTTTTTGTAGATAAACGAACAAAAACTTTTGGCGCTGCGGGATTCGAACCAGCGTCTTCTTCTTTCAAGTCCAGACGCTTTACCAACTAAGCTATAAGCGACCGATGACATCACGGCTCTAAAATCTTGACATCTTTTTACGTTCGTTCTATTGCATTTTTAGCAATACTTGGCGAGATCTATGCATGTATTCCTTAGTTGAGTCCCCGTGTAAAATTATGTTCCTTACATATGGGTACTGAGTAAACAAAAGACTACCTAAGCATACTTTTATTTTGTAAATTGCTAGGTACTATTATTATATAAGTACGCTTTTTATCACAAAGTGTTTTCCAGTAGCGGGGATCGAACCCACACCCTGCGGTGCAAGAGACACTTGACTATGCACTGAGCCAGTTGTGCAATGTGGTCACGTTAAGTTATATGTGAAAATCACGTTAAGTTAAATGTTTAGTTAAGTCATTTATAAGTGAGCACCAGATACCTCACTCAACAGACGAAACGCGAGAGTAGGTATATAGGTACTTTCACATCATGCCAGACTTCTGCCGTGATACCTCTCTGGTCTGGAGCGTGCCCATTCATGCAACGGCAAAAACTGTTGGGAGACCCTACCGCAATCAAACATTTTCATTAAATGTTAAGGCGATTGTTATCCAAAAATACAATGGAACCACACTGCGGTAGGACCACGGAACAGTACTCGCTGTTGCACGAATGGGCAGGTCCGTCCGGAGTAGTACCACGACCGCTTACAAGACCAGCGCGTTCGTCGTTCTTTTCTGTTCTTCTGCGTTTCTTTTGGTGAGTGAAGTAACCGAAGACCACTTTATTATGAGGTGGAAACACATCTGTAACCCTACGTGTGTTGCAAATGTCCATTATCACTTCACATCAGGTAAACCGCCAGCATACTTGCCAGCTTCTCACGGTAAAAAAGACACTACAAACAGGAAAGATTCACATACTCGTACAATTCTTAAAATAACGTATTGTTTCAGAAGTATTTTAAAATATTTCAATTCTTGTGGGCGCAGTTAAGTCAAACAGTCATTTGACTCAACAAAATGCGTTCTACCGGTTTGTTTAGCTTATTGCGGGTAGTCGCAAATTTTTAAGTAAAACAACAGCAATTCCTTTCCAAGCAATCCCCCAAGGGTCTTAATTTTTTTTTGTAAATTCTACGTACTCGCAGGCCATAGTTTATTTTACTTATTAAACACCGATGCGGTTTTTAAAGAAATGATTGCATTATGGTCGAGATCCTTATTGGGAAAGACCTCGAAAAATCATAGGGAATTTATGCAACAGCTCCGTTAAACTGCGTGTAAGGCTTTCTTAATTCAACAAGGTTACGAGTTTAAAAAAACGCTGTGAATGTGTGGGAATTTATTGCGTTAATATCAAGAAACTATCAGAGCCACTGTAAATTCTTTTCAGATACTTCCGAAAATTGTTAAGGTAATATGTCCCAAATGATATAGCCGTTATTTCCCTAATGGTTGCCAGTTAATTATTCTTCTACTTTGTATCATCACGTCTAAACAATATCGCTGTCGCACCGTGAATGTTGATGGTAAATTGTTGACGTGCAAATGTGGCAAGCGAGAAAGCGATTAAGTGATCGCGACGTTTTGTAGTTCCACAGAAATGTGAAAACAAACAGACAGTGCAAGCTGATGTGTGACCCCACAGTAGAAATTTTCGTTGTTTCGTCTTATCATCGTCAATCGATTTGAACGAGTTGACCCCGATGTAGAAAAACTTGAGCACTGTTCTTTTTACTCGAGAAGGTGGCCCGAGCTCGCTCTTCACCCGATGTTACGTGTTAATTGTAGCGTATAGACTATTACAATACCCGTAGGGTTACAGAAGCATTGCCACCTTTTAATAAAGTGGGACCCGGCTACCTCACTCGCCAGATGAAACACAGAAATATAACACTTTCACTTCACGGTGGTTCTCTGTGATAACGGATCTGCCCATTCGTGCAGAAGTGAAGATTGTTGCGTGGCCCTAGCACAGTTAAATCCTGTGAATCATTTCTCGTCACAGCCGGCTACTAAGAGATTACATCTCGACGCCGCTTGAGGTTCCTTTGGGCAAACACAAGAAGCGGCGATTGTTCCGAACGAGTTTGCACAGCTTGCTATTCGCATATTGTGCGTGTACAATGATTAACATTAATTATTCGCGAAAATGCGTCACCGGCGACCTTACTGAATTCAGTTAAGTCTACTCTGTAATCGTGGGACTGGCTTGTGAGTCATGGTATCAAATATACGCTAGGCAACGGGTGTTACCACGTGGCTGACGGCGCCAATCTTGGAGTCATGTCGGACATCTTCAACGGTGGAGATACGGGAGATAGAAGGTTCCTTATTGGCCTCTTATTAACTAAATTATTAAACTCTTACTAAACTTCTTCTTTGGACAGATATAAATTGACTTTGACTTTGTCCTTGACTAATTTTAGAATTTGGAATAGTTTTAGATAAGACAAATGAAGTCCGAAACACTGAGCTGACGCTGTTATAGATCCTTTGTTCTTGTAATAGTCCATGGGCAACGGTGGTCATTTACCGTCAGGTATCGTCAGGTCGTTTGTTTTCTACTCATTGAAACCTCAAATTGTGAAGCTGATTGCAGCTGGGAACAAGACATATTCTTTCTTCCTCTTTTCTTTTCTTCTCTTCTTTCGATCCCATCTACGAAACACTCACGTTTTGGTAATGCACAAATAGTGGTCATCAAGATCATGCTTCGAATTTATGGCAGTATAATTTTATGTTTGAGTAATGCCCCGAGCTTATGTCAGTATAGTTTAAATATATTTGATTAATGTCTAAATTCTGTTCCAGAATTGATTCCTGGATCAGAAAAGTATGAAAATAGCCTATACCCAGCAGTGGGATAAGGTAGGCTGCGGATGAGATTAATTTTAGTATAAACATATTTGCTTATGTCTGGTTCCTATTTTCAACGAACGGCCGTTAGTTACATAGCTTCTAAACTTCCATAACGACTCGTACATTAAAGGAACGCTAGTAACTCACTTTCCGTAGGTAATGCAACGGCTCGTAAGGAAAGCGCCTCGTTTTGTTAATATAGAAACCGGGTGTACACGTCTTTTATCTACAAATCGTTATGAAAGATACGAAGCTATGTAACTAACAGCCGTGCGTTGAATATAGGAACCGGGCATTAGACATGTGACTGTATAAAATTACCGTACGATCTTACTGTTTGTTCGTAACTTACGTAATTTGTCCTTATGAACGGCCAGACAACCGGAAAACAAACAGATTATGTTTGTTGTTCGTAGATACATAAAAAATATTAAATATTAATTTGCTCACCGTCGCCATGTATATTGAGAGGTAAACAAACGCATCGTTAACTGTGTTTAAACAGTTGAACCTTCGTGGATCTTAAGATCGTTCAGCCTATCAATTCGTGGATGAACCCTAAACTTAAGGTTTTAGCAGAACACTCACATAATTTCTTGTAATGGTTTTACCATTATTTCACTTTCAATAATCCAATAATGTAACGAGTGATTATTCCACAAATGTCAGCCGGGTTTAATCAGGCGTTAAACTACTTAATCCATCGTTCTGTCTGTTTATATCATGTGGCAAAAATTTTATATTCTGAATAATCTTGAAAAAGCAAGCGAAGCTTAATATGATATCGTAAAAAAATTATTGTCTATCCGTCCTATTACTCTTTCCAGGATAAGTACTTTAGCCAAATTGAAATTTCGCAAGACGTTTTATATTATATTTGAAAACGTTCAATTCTTCAATTCTTAGTCACCATAATGTTATTTTTATATTCATCAGTGTCTAAACAAAACGTTCCCTTTTTGTCGAAATATCTTTCTGTCTATCCAACTGTCTCTTAGCGGGTGTATTTTAGAAACTAAATCGCTGACTGCATTTTAAATAATCTCGAAATACTATCTTACTTATATTATCTTACTTGAATGAGTCTGATTTTTTACTCAGCCCTGAGAGATGACACGTTTCAAGATCATTCAGCTGTATGTGACATAATTGCGAATAGAGAACGATTGTAAAATAAATGTAACACGATTTAAACACAGTTATTATTGCTATTTTAATGTATAACAGAATCGACCCTTGCAATGTTAACATAACTCGCGATTTTTAATGTCTTACTCTTAATTTTATTTTCTTGTTTTACTTTTATTGTACTTGATAAATGAGTACAATGGTATAAATAAAAGGAAGTGTGGTCTTAGATTAATTTATTTTATATTAGAACACACACGACCCTGCAATGCCTCTACGTCCAGGCGCAGATCTAAAAGCATAGTCATGACTTCCTTAAATCTTAATTGTTACAATTACGAACTGGCCACAATCAGGTAGAAGAATAAAGACTTTAATATAAAACACTCGTAATTATATTTTTTTTCTTTAATTATAGTTTCTTTTTCTAATAACCTTTTTGACAAAGTTCAGACTTCCAAATTTTACTTCAATATCTGCGTCTGTGTACGTGTAATGAAAATAATTCGCTCTACACTGTAAAACGATACGGCGTTAACTATCTACTTTTGAAAAATATTATAAAATGGACATTGTCTTTCTCTCGGGACCTGTCTAATATGAATTTCCTGCATTGCTCTATTGCCTTCGGTGATACTCACCACAGCTCACGGTATTCCGCGCTCAGCTGGTAGAACAATGGGCCTGGTAGTTCCCATGGTCCCAAGTCCCACGGCCCCACGGCCTGGGAAACCGATTGGTGACATACTCGTAGGCTCGCGGGTTAAGGTCGAAACTGTTACGTCATTTAACTTAAGCTCCAGTACCTCCTGTTCAGTGCTTAACGATGACCCTGAATTCTGAACAAGTTCCAACTAACGTTAAATTAAAATACCGATGTATATCACCAGGTATCATTTACTCTAAAACGGAATAATATAGTTTTATCCGCTTTTTCGCCGCCAACGAGGTGGTAACTTCCGCGATAGCACTGAGTTCAACAAAATAATGAGGCTCGCCTTTCAGACTGTATAGATAACTATTTCTGTTAACTTAACACTGGGTTTATGTGTCTTGTGTGTGTTTTTTAATGTGAGATGGTTGCAAGCGAGTTAGTGGTGTGGTGATGTTTATATATAACCATCGCCCATTAAGATCTGCTATACCAATAGAGTTTCTCAATACTCGTTGCCACCCTTTAAAACCGTGGATTCGGCTACCTCAATCTCCAGACGGGACGCAGAAGTATAACACAGAAGTAAGGCAGTTCTTCCCAGGACTCGTCGGAAAGCGGAGCCCGTTGAGGTACATAATCGACGAGTTCTGCATACGAACGTGGAACGGCTATTTTAAGACGCACCAAAATCCGAAAAACGACTTGCAGGGGTAAGGTACTAGGTAACGTCAGTGTTACGCAAGAATTATGGGGCACCGTTTCTATGCACGAAACATGGGGCTTGCGGGGCCTTGCGGCTATTTGCACTGGCCATTCACACCTCCCTCTCTAGGGCACCGTGACCGACCGTTTAATGGAATCCCACGATGATTCGGCGATCGAAAGATACATATTGTTTGAGGTTTTTCGACACACCAACGTTGGGATAACGATTTGGTATTCAACTACATTGCTTTGTAACAGCCTAGTTAAGGAATTACGAAAGACCGACTAAATGCCAAATGGCAATCTGTTTCAGTAATCGCAACGTGAGGAAAAATTGTGGTAGATCCACAAATTCAAATTAAATCTTGCGATTAAAGAAAAAGTTGCGATTGAATTAATAATAAATAAATGAAAGCATATTTATGAATTTCTGAGACCACGTAGAAACTTCGCGTAGTATACGTAATACGTAAGTAGAAAAAAGAGCGTTTTGTATATATATATATATATATATATATATATATATATACAAAACGCTCTTTTTCTACTTACGTTTTCCACATCAATTGGTATGTCTTTCAAAAGCCTTCGCTGTCTAGTTTTGCGTTACTTTATCTGAGTATCGGAAAACTTAAGTTACTGTTACCAAATTACACATGTTCCAAGATTGTATTATTCTCAGAAAACAATATCAGCATACTCATCGAGAATAGTACCGAACATCGCGAACGCTGCCTATAAATCCTCCTTTTTTGTCAAACAAGACAACATAAATGGCGTTAAATTTGAGGCGAGTGCTAGGCAAGAGCCTTCACAGTACTTACGTTAAGGCTCTCAATAAGATTATGCTCGAGGATCATAAATATAAAGGTATGCATTATGTAAGCGTAAGGCCTATGTAAGGCTGTCAAACGAATCGCACAAATATTACCACAGCTGGACCAACCCTGGACCTTCGAAATCATGCCGAGCGTTCTAACTACGGTGCCGCACATTCCGCATTAGGCCGCTGTGTCAAATGGGAAATATAAATAAATTTCACAGATGAGAACAAACTGCTCTTGTGTAACATTCAACTCTTCGTAGCCTCCGCTTTGTAACTCACGGATAAATTTCAAACTCACGCGTGTTGGCCGTCGTTCGTTGTTCGTATTGACACCCGATATATGGCCCACTGCTGGACAAAGGCCTCCTCTGTACAGGGTTAGGGTTAGGGTATGCGACCTCATCGTTCATCGGCAGATTCAAAATATTTTTTAATCATTATTATATCGAAAATATTAATTTTCTACATCTTTATTTACTATATCGGAGACAAACAGGAACAAAAGACAAAATAAAAAATAACACAGCATGCGGATATTTACAGCTGATAGAAACATTTATTACCGTACGTCTTAATAAACCATATAAAGACTGAATTGTAAACTGAAGAGTAAATACGCTTTAACTGGGCTGATACTTGTTAGAAATTGGTCAAGTCTTGGTTAGCCTCGGCTAGAATAACAAAAACCGGCCAAGTTCGAGTCGGACTCGAAGGGTTCCGTACGCATTCACATTCTGTAAGCCCCACTTCAATATTTTTTTATTCTGTTTTTTAGTATTCATTATTACAGCGGCAACAGAAATACATCATTTGTGAAAATTTCAAACTGTCTAACTATCACGATTCATGAGATACAGGCTGGTGACAGACGGACAGACAGACAGCGAAGTCTCAGTAATGAGGTCCTGTTTTAGCCTTTGGGTACAGAACCCCAACAAAAGCAATAATTTTATATCATAAACATAAAAACGCGTACCCAGTAACTTCTTTCTTAATTTGGACAATAATTGTTCCTGTTATATAAACACAAGACAAACACACAACACAAAATACAGCTTAGCGTATCAAAAAGGCAAGAATTCTGCTTATTTACACTTAATTACTAAAGCAAAAATTCCTACTGTGTTTAAGACGAACACTAACTTTTAACATATCAAGTATAGACAGTCAAGTGCTGGCCAGTTCTAAATACATTAAAAAAAAATACTTTCTATGTGACGGCAATTTATTACATCTTGCTGATAACTGAACTGGTCGCTCTTGATGTGAACTGTAGTCAAGCGAGCAGGTGGTTCACCAGATGGTAAGTGATAACTAATATAGGTAATAACTATAACACCTTATAAACGTGTTACCTTTATAAGTTATAATATCCTTCTCGTCGGTCTGAGAGCGTGGTTCTTGCCCGGACGGACAGCAACTATTGCATGGCCCTACCACAGTTATATTTGTACCATATCTTCGTATATGGGAGTCGCATAATATGGATGCGAGCAGGGCCGGATTCAGAGTTCTGGAGGCTTCGGGGCAACAAAGGAGTGGAGGCCCCTTGGCCTTAAATTATTTTCCAAATAAAATGAACAATTTTTTCAGTACAGTTTTCCAATAAATAATTTATTGTGAAACCAAGTATACATTCTGTTATTATTTAACGAACATATAAATATAATCGGAAGAATTATCTAAAATTTAACTCTATTGTCGCCTCTGTAACTCTAATGTGCTCCTGTTTTATGGAGGCTCCGGGGCTGTAGCCCCGGTTGCTCTAACCTAAATCCGGCCCTGGGTGCAGCAGGGCTCTATGCCGATAGAAGCTACGAGTTGTTACCGTTGTGACCGTTTGGCCAGCATCCGGCCAAAAAACATTAGCCAAGAGACACGGCCGTCACTTATCTCAATGCCGCCATCAGGCGGTGATTTATGTTATTCATATTCATTTAAACATTAGCTGTTTACGCTGTAATCTGTTACAGTCACAAGATATCTATAAAAATATTTACATAAGTATGATGTTTTTATGTGAGAAGGTGGCAAACGAATGGCGGTTTAACTGATGTTAAGTAAAAACCGCCGTCCAATGACAGTTGCAACACCCATAAGGTTGCAGATGCGTTGCCACCTTTCAACAAAGTGGGCTCCAGCTACCTCACTCACCAGACGAAACGCAGAAGTATAACTTTACGACGCGGTCTTCTGTGAATTCGTGGTACTTTCCCGGATGGACCTGCCCGAAGAAGACTATTGCATAGCCCTACCACAGTTGATATCTTATAACAAAGCGATATTCACTTCGCGATTATTAATTTATTTATAATCTAATATATAAAATTCTCGTGTCACGATGTTTGTAATTGAACTCCTCCGAAACGGCTGCACCGATTTTCGTGAAATTTTGTGTGCATATCGGCCAGGGTGGAGAATCGGACAACATCTATTTTTCATCCCCCTAAATGTTAAGGGTGGTCCACCCCTAATTTCTTTTTTTTATTTATTATATAATTTTTTTTTTATTTTTTTATTTTACAGCATACAAAAATACATACAACCCTAAATTTTCAACCCTCTACGCAGACGTAGTCGCGGGCAGCAGCTAGTTATTTATAAAACTTCTTCACATTTCTCATGCGTTATGTTCTCCTAGTACGCAATTACAAAAGAAGCTTAAATATATAAAAGAGTTGAAAAACTTGAGAACGTCACTGATTAAACCGATGACCGATTGTGTCTTCAAATAACATTGATTTTTTGAAGTTATACTTCGCGCGTTAGAGAAAATTATGAGAGTAAATATTTACGATGCGCGCGCACACCGTCACGAAAAACCGACACCCTGAAGTTAGCTAGACATCTACGTATGTTTGCGTGAGAACTGACGACTGTAGTCACGATATTTATGTTGGACAAAGCTTAAATGTATGGAAATTTAAAGCATCCGTGATAAACATAAAGATATATTTAAGAGTTGCTACGGCTTATTATCAGATAGGCGTCGAACATCGCCAAGGCGCGTTATGAAAAAAATAATGAGAGTTAAATTTTCAAATGCGCGCGCATCACTGCAACGCAAAAGCCGCACCTTTGAAGAGACCCGTTAATTTTTATAGATAGCAGCATATTCTTAATCACATTCGCCCGTTACAGTTCTCATTAAAGAATGTAGATGGCGCTTTCATAATTTTGTTATTTATATCCTTTTCCAGACTTTTTATTATTTCATTGTCTTTAATTATTTGAATGCAATTAAAAATTATTTTTAATGACACCAAAGTATATAGCTTCTCGCGCGGGTACATAAGTATTACGCCATTCATAAACGTTGCCGACTGCATCCGACCGCCACTTCATCATTTGCATGTCCCCAATTGTAGTTCAACGAGTTATAAAACGCCGAAAACCTATAAAAATCCAAACACATTCGACTACCGGTGACGTGCTCGGAATTTTGGGATTCGCACCAATTGCTTCGGCTCGTTGGCCGCCGATGATGTCGTAATATGACATTATTACTAGCCATAAGACTCCTAATATCGGGCCTCTTTAGGGTTGTACTAAAATAACTTTTACGTCTGTACCCTTATTTTAAATGTTTATTTCATGTCCAAATATAATGTTGCATGTGTACATGAAGATAAGTTTTATCGACTGCATTTCAATGATTCTTCCAAAGATAGTAATTAACTCGTAATAACCGTGCTACGACTAAAAGTCAACTGCTTTTCAGTTTTTAGATGCTTTCACGGCCACAAGGCGTTAAATTTCGGCTGCAAAGCGTTACTACTTGGTCCCTACAAAAAGATGACAGTGATTATGAACTGTAACGACAAAAAAATAAATGAAATCAATTAGAATATGACGCTACAAAAGAGTGGGAAGCCAAGGAAAAGGATCTGTGTTGATTTATTCGGTGAAATTAATGCCTATTGGTACCACACTTTATTGGTACCCACTACTCTACCAGTCAACCCGTGGCGTGAATAAAAATTGTGTTAGGTGAAATTAATTTTTAATTATAGGTATATCATTGGTTCTTATTTTCGTTATCATTAGTATATAACTACTTTTCTTATTTCTTTACCTTTATGTCAGCTATTAGACACTAAGCTAAGCGGTCAAAATAATCACCGCACGAATATCTTGAGTTTACTTTATTGCACTTTTTGACATGAAAAAAAAAAAATGTTATGGTGTCTGTTACTGAAGCGAACGCTAACAGTACGTACTTGTGTGACAGGATTTCTATTTGGAATTACAATAGTAGTAAAAACAAGTTAAATACATAGATTCTTATCGCCCAGATAAATGATGTTTATGATCGACACGGTTGAGTTATTGATGTCATACGTCGGGTATTCATTGTAACGTTGCAAATTGATTTCATGGCGCCAATGATGTTAATGAATGTGCCTCTGTTATCTTTTTAATCAATTGATTCTATAGTTTCCAAGGCGAATGGACAGGAGTTATGTTTAGATGGATCTAAGATACACGGAGCTGTCTGTCATAACCACGGTAACTCGGTTGACATGAGCCAGTTTGATAAATTATCAACTTATATATAAATACGTAGGTTCCTGGCAAAGTTGTGGTGACTAACTTACCGGGCGAAGACGATAAAATCAAATCTCGATACGACAATTGTTTAGAAAAAAAACGAATCGCATATTCCGTATTTCTAGAAACTTCTCAGTAGGCGGATTGCGTGACTATTCTGTAGTGTCTCAGCTTAAACGTATCACTATGAAGCATATGAAACAGCATTCGTAACTTTAACCTAGCGTACCATTCACTCGAAAATATATATTTTTATTCTCAGGAAATCGCTTAGATGATATCGCTTATTAATTATTTCTTACTTGCATAATGAAAAAATTATTATCTGTCACTGTGTTCAAGCTGATTATCACCGACGACATTTGTATATTTATTTTTTATTCTTTTCTTCCTGTATATATTTTTGTAAGTTATTGTACAGTATATGTTTATATTTATGTATGTCTATTGGATCTTATTTCGTATATATTAGTATATTATTATTATACAAAAATACAACATTTTCGTTTAGTTTATTTAAATATTAGTATGTAAGTTTATCATTTACACCACCTACCGTTGTCCAAATTAAATATTTTTAACCACAAGGTTGTCTGGAAGAGATCGCTCCTTAGCGATAAGACCGCCTTATTGTTTATACCTCGTTAAGTTTATAGTTCTGTAACATTTCCTTTCATGTTTTTTTTTTTGGTGTTCAATAAAGAATATAATAATAAAAAATCCAAAGAAAAAACGAAGAGTTAATTAAAAATAAAAACAAAGCTTTGTTATTATTTTTATTTTATGCGAAAAGTTGTCAAACGAGCAGACGGTTCACCTGATGTTAAGTGAATACCGCCGCCCATGGACATCTGCCGCACCCGAGGGTTACAGATGCGTTGACAACCTTTTGAAAATTGGGCTCCGGCTACCTCACTCACCAGTCGAAACGCGAAAGTATTTGTCATACTTTCACTTTACGCTGGTCTTCTGTGAGGTCGTGGAACTTACCCGGACGGGCCTGCCCATTCGTGCAACAGCCGAGGCTGCAGCGTGGCCCTACCACCGTTAAAATAGTTCCCTGTCACTATGGATTACTTCTAAGTTTCAGCACTATCGCTATATTTTAGTTAATACATTCCCACTGCCGAGCGTTGGTCTCCAACGACCACCCACACAACTTGAACCGAGAGTCTATCGGACCCCAAAAGACCACCAATCTACGAAGTCGTAATACTTATAAATTGAATGATATCCACTTAGAAGGTTCCAGTTCCAGCTACGCCGTCCGGTAGGCAACAGATTATTTTATATTCCCCACTTATAATCATATGTTCCTGTTACGTCTCTATAACACATTCGGTTTCCGAGTATAATTTTGTTAAGTTAAGAGTTAATTCACCATTTAAAACTGTTAAACTGTTAAAAAAACATTTAAAACAATTACCGCAACGGGTCTAGTAGTGAATGTTACCGGTGTATCGTGTATGGAATCTTTATAAAGTTATATATGTCTTTGGAAATGCTTTTCGTCGAGTCTCATTCAAACTGAACAATAATTCGGGTTGGTGTTTTAAAGACTTTTAGTATCTAGTAAATTATCGCAGGGTCGCCTTAATATGAAATGCCATTTATAGCTGATACAATAATGCAAACTCAAATTTCTCTTTATAAAGAAAGTGTAACTGCTTCACAAGCCAGATATTTACAGTAGTTGATGTGTAACTGAGAGCCAAACAAGTGTTAGTCGAAAATAAAAACCGGCCAAGTGCTATTCGGACTCGCGCATGAAGGGTTCCGTACCCATTATCCATAAAAACGGCAAAAAAATCATGTCTGTCGTATGAGAGCCCCACTTAAATATTTTTTTATTCTGTTTTTTAGTATTTCACACATCATCTGTGAAAATTTCAACTGTCTATCGCGGTTCACGAGATACATACAGCCAGTCTTAGTAATAGGGTCCCGTCCTTTTAGGTACGGAGCCCTAAAACGATACTATTAAGCTTTACCTTCTTAATAAGATGAGGTCGCAAAGGAGGTCTGTAATTTGAAAACCTGATAGGCAGACTGTAATTTGCCAGCATTTAGGTATCTTTTGGACGAAATGCTAAAGTTTCAATGGTTCCTCTGTGCGCCCAATCTTTTCGGTTGTGGTCCCGCCAGAGCGCGCCAGAAACGGCCCTTCTTTATTTATATCTAGCTTCTCGGACAGGCTTCTTCTTTTTTTTTATATAGTATTAAAACCTTCCGTGGACCTTAAGGGACATACAAAAAAAAATTACCGGAATTGGTCCAGCCATTCTTGAGTTACGCGCTTACCAACATTCATTATTATTTATTGAGATTTGCGCCGTCAGTGGCAACCCTAGCCGGCAGGAAGAGGCATAATTTAAAAATGGCGCCCGCACTCTGTCGTCTGCCCGGCGTCTGCGGCGCTCATATTCCGCGCGCATCCCACCTTTCCGTCCGATGTCAACAAACTCGCGCCAGGAATGCATGGGAGCCGCTGCGCTGAGCCATTGTGATGGGATATACGTATGCTTATGTAGCCCTTCCGGCCCCCGGGAGCGCTTAAATATTACCAAGCGTGCGATATGGCTTTGTTGAAAGACTCGATTTGACGACCCAATCGACTATACACTGGTAGCGACCCTGTCTCTTGCGCCAGAGGGTGTGGGTTCGATCCCCACTACTGGAAAAATATGTGATGAATATATATATTTTGCAAATATTATATGTAGTTATTTGCAAAAGAAAAGTATGTTTCAGTATGTTTATCACGTATCTAGAATGCATATTTTTATATGCATACATTATCTAGTATGCATTGCTTAGTTTGAGACTAGTTAGCATTGTGTAAAAATATGTCCCGAAACGTCCTGATTACTACGAAGAGTCCTTACATATACCTCTCGCCTGTTCCACATCCATTCATCATCATGCCCCTTTTACTTCAGTAAAATAATGATATTTTTGCTTTTCTACACGATTATTATCTGTAGAAATAACCAGAAAATATCGCATGATGTACATGTTGTTTTGTACCACTTTAAGTGTTGCAGGAATCACTATTTTTAAACGCGTTTTAAATATCGTTGTATTTATAATTCTAATTAAATTACATAAATGGCACAGGGATAATACTCCAAGGAGACCGGTTAAGGAATGCTTATAACTTTGCGTTACGTGTGAGTCATTTCGTGATGATTGCATCACAAAAAAATCTTAAAAAAACGTGATGTTGAAGTAAACAACTGTGTACATTGTTTTCGCCTTTTCAAACAATAACGTTTACCTCATTTAGCTGTGTGCTCCCTTAACGCCGCAATGAATTTATATTGAACTGAATACTTACAAATAAATAGAAATACGCAAAAACTTTTGTTATTATTTGCCCTTCGCTTACGAATCTGTCACGAAAGTTGTCCGGTCCCGCATAAATCAGAAGGGGCGATGGTAAATTGTGGTCAGCGTCTGTGTGAGTAATTTTCCTTATTTCTGCTGAGTCGTGGGAGTATTAATAACACAGTGATATATGGCATGCAACGTATTTATTGCTACACAGAAAACCTCCCATTATTACCCTTACCTATGAAATTGTGGTAGCCACACGGCGGCTTCGGCTGTTGCACGAAAAGGCAGGGGTGGCAGGGCCGGCGAAGTAGAAGTAATATTCTTTCGCGTTTTGTCTGGTGAGTGAAGTAATCAGGGCTTTTTCTAACAACCTACGGGTTGCAGATGGGTTGCCAACATTAATGCCAATCATGCCTGCTCGTTTGCCAACGTTTCGCACAGAAAACTTCTTTCTACCAAGCCTACCTTAATCTCAAACTACATATCTGCCTCATTCGGGACTTGAATCCGCCACCGTAGCCCGTGAGTCCAACTTCCCTGCTGACATTCCACCAACGCCTACCCTCACCTATTCCATCGAACAGCCGGGAAAAACAAACCTACTACCTGATCTTAATGTCTAGCGACAGGTATGGTTCGCGTGATTACCCACCTAGTCCAGAAAGTTAAACGAACGTACCATACGAGTGGAAATTTCAGTTCTTTTGTATCATTTGTCCTTATTACATAGCTCGTATTAATGTAACACAGACATTTAGTTGTTAAGACTGAATTAAACTAATACTGATTTTGCGGTGGATGCTCGATTTACAACGTAGACTCTTATATCTAAGTTATATATTCAGTGACATACTTACAACTAAGCGATACATTATCATATAAGTATTATATGATATGGATACATCACAAATACGCATCCATCGTCGTATCTTCTTATTCATTCTTCGGCCATTATCGCACCTAGGTGAACCATGTTGCGACAGACCCCCTGCCTAATATCAAATTTTATGAACACATGAAACTTCGCAATACATATTTCTCATAGTGTATATCATCTAAGTTATTTCAGCACTAAGTTCGTACTAAGTGCACGAATAGTAAGACTATTGACTCCTCCGTAAGCCCACTAAACGATTACGCATTGCCAGAGTAATTAATTAGTGATGTGATCTATTAAGAACAAGTTTTCTAGGACAGCGCCGTCCGAAAACTCTGCTCGGTCTGTTGGCATTGTTACGAAACATTAGCCCGTTCCCAATTGAGTGAAAACACCATCGGATTCGTTTCTATAACGCCGTGAATATGTGCATACTCTAGATATGACATAGTGACAGTAACCTACATGTCGCGCTCCTACGGTGGCGGGCTCACGTGGCGCCAACTCTTGCACCTGAGCAAACGTGTGTGGCCCGACAATAAGTAAATCATTAGAGCCTTTGTTCTAGATCGGCGCGTTATTGAGTAACCCGCGGGTTATTCCATTGGTACGCTATGGTGTAAAATGCGTAGCAATTAACCTACACTCATCGGTGAACAGGCGTTTAGCACGGTAATAAAGCTACAGAGGTGAGAATGTGAATAGCCGATTCGTATGATTACTTATGATGCCGGAATGTGTACAGCCGCTGTCAGTCGTTTCGTCTCTATACCCTCGTGAGCAATTTCTGTCTGAAGAGCTGCTCAGGTTAAACACCTCGACTGTACCCAATTTCGTGTCGTACCATTGGACCGTCTGCGATGCTATCTGCAGCGATCCTAATCCCGATTAATGGAGTTACCATCGTAAATGGGCCGGCGGCGGCGTAGCAACGAACCTGCTCTTGTACCGTCAAAAAGGAAGTCGTAAAACCAAATGATTCCGAAGCTTACTGCCCAAATGGTGCACCGGATTTGATTTGACCGCTCATTAAAATTATATATGTGTATATAATTAAATGCTAATATCTATTGTTATAATCTTAATTAAGGCCCGTCACGGAGTATTAATACGTTTAATAGTAACTTTTGCTATTATGAGCTGTTTCTTGGATCGTTGAGTTTTCGATGATGGCGCCGCCATAAGGCTGTCCGTTCATGATGTTCACGGTGTTTATATAATAATTGCTGGTACTTTAATGAGTGCATTCAATGTAGTCAAGTGGAGAAGAAAGGTTGTAGATCCGCCTAGAATCACGCTCCTGATCTATCACATCCACCTTGCATAAGGAGAAAAGGATTTATGACGCTTCTCTTAAGCTACACTATGCAAAACAATGTCTCGAACTTTTATTCTATTATTGATTTCTTGTTTTTACATGAGCGCTGGGAAAGGTGCTCAGTTTTGTGCTGGCCAAATCATCGTAAGGACTTGTGTCTCGCCGGCCCCCTTGGCTTGCGTCGAGAACTGCCAAACGTAAAAAAGAGCGAATGTCTTCGGGAAACAATCTTGCACATTCAGCTTCTCTACCTTCTCTTCTTTTTGACAGAGATTTTAAGTACATTTTATTTGCGTACTGTTTTCTTACATACATATTACAAATAAATAGTTGAGAAACTTTAAAGATTGTGTTTCATGTGGCACAGCTAATATTTATATCAGATACATTACTGTATATCCTTGTGTCTTGTTACATATTTGGGATAAAAAAAAATCCCAAGCCCTGAAAACAATTCTTTTCACTTTCTGCGGTTTTCACTGATTACTGAATAAAAACCTAGGATGAATTAATTACTATTATTATTACTTTATAAATGTTCATAACTATTATTTAATGCCAAAAAAAAAACTCAAGTGTTTTTCATCTGTGTTTTCACTGAATGGATCCGAATTAAATTTCAAATGAAACTTGCTCCCTGTATTACACCTCATATTCTAATTAATTCTTCTAATGTAATTAATCATTCGAAAAAATTAGTTAAATCGCACTCATTGGGCAAATGCTAACTTATTTTTTAATCGTTAGCCGCGGTGTGTGGCGGCCTTTAAACGGAGAGCGATGCGCGAGCGCACGCGATATAGTAATATCGCCACGTCTAGAGGCGCCCTTTGGAACAGGTCCGTTGAATTCAATATATTTTCGTTCCTATTCACGATTCGCATAAGGGCACTGACCTGGGGCCAAGGCTTACTTGTTTTTTTGCCACTACCCGTTTGCAGAAGCTCGTCGTGTGCAAACGGTGGACTCTGGCAATTAGATTGTGTTAAATGTCACCGCTTCATTGTCTTTTTGGTGTTTTCAGCTTTGGGAATGAGAACTTTTTGAATACATCCGAAAGGGAAGGCCCGGAAGAAATGGCTGTATACATTTTTGTTTCTTATGAGTAAGTAACCTTCATCTATAATATAGATACCAGCTTTAGCTAGCAACCCAATTAATTTATTTCTACGGCGGTAGGGCCACGCTGCAGCCTCGGCTGTTGCACGAATGGCCAGGCTCGACCGGGTAAGTACCACGACGTCGCAGAAGACCGGCGTAAAGTGGAAGCATAATACTTTCGCGTTTCGTCTGAGTGAGGTAGCCGGAGCCCAATTTTCAAAAGGTTGTCAACGCATCTGTAACCCTCGGGTGTAGCAGATGTCCTTGGGCGGCGGTATGCACTTAACATCAGGTAAACCTTCTGCTCGATTGGCAACTTTTCACATGAAAAATAATGTTGTAGATGTCCATGGGCGATGCTTACTTAACATTTGGCGAATCGTCTGCTCGTTTACGACCTTTTATATTTTTTGTTAAGCAAGAAGATGGCAAATGAGCTGGTGGTTCGGCTGATGTTAAGTAATAACCGCCGCCCCTGGAAATTTGCAACACCCGTGTGGTTGAGGATGCGTTGCCACCTTTTATTAAAGAAGGCCCCGGCTACCTCACTCACTTACACTTCACGCCGGTCTTCTGTGAGGTCGTGGTACTTACCCGGATGGACTTGACCATTCGTGCAACAGCGAAGACTGCTGCGTGGCCGTATCACAGTAATCTTTATCGCGACGATACAAAAAATGCTCGTATAAATGGGAATTTAAGACATGAGTAAGACATATGACATGTCTTAAATTCCCATTTATGTCTTTTGTCTCGTAAATGGGAATTCGATAGATCGTTGCCCGTCGGTTCATTAGCGAAATGTTCGCGTTAGCGCCGACCCGCAACCGAACGCGGGGCCCGGCGCGTCCCCGCCACATTGTCTACGGTCGTAACATCGCGCGTACATAACCAGCGTTTAACGCGCGTCGTAAAGTCGTTTCCTGTTATCAGAACGCGGTGGCGCCCCGAAAACGCGGGAGTTACGAAACAATTAGCGTCACCGTCCCATTTTCGTGTACTGGGAAACGTCCGGGCGCCCGTTGCACAACTCCTGACAGACAAAACAATGGTGGACGTCTAAATTTAGGCGGGAAACGGTTAAAAACGCGATTGGCGCGCGCTACACCGCCGGCTCGGACGCTCGGTGGCCGTTTTATAATGGCATTCGCCTGTTGGAGCGGCAATGGACGCGCCAAGATGCGTGCAGTCTTGTGGGCGGCGGAGACAGTTCGGCCTAGTTGGCAACGCGCACGCCACCTACGCCCATGACGGAAATCATTTAGGTCTCGTATACATCGCCGAGCAGTTGAGCGGTGGGCTTCGAGCGAAATTCTATTTGACATCGCACCGCGACGCCCCGAAACAATGCTTTGAAGAATTCCCACTAATCGTTAGAACAGTCCTGAAACTTTCTATTTTCGTTCTGTTTTCAAGAATTTGTCGTTTGTTTTTTTATAACTCGTAAAGCCATGTAGCCCTTTCAAGAACAGTTATAAAAGTTCCTTCCAAATGGAAGAATTGTTAAGTGAAAGAGTTTTGTTTAAAACTGAAACATATTATGTCGGTTAATAGAACTGATCTTTCAAAAATCATTGTGTTTTAAATTAACGTTCACCAATCTACACTAATATTATAAATGCGAAAGTAACTGTCTGTCTGTCTGTCTCTCTTTCATTTCAAAACTACAGAACCGATTTAAATGAAATTTGGTACACAGATAGTCTAGAGCCTGAGAAAGGAGATAGGTTATTTTTAAATTATAAAAAAAGGGTTGAAAAATATTTATTTAAGGGCTTCAGCGCGAGCGAAGCCGCGGGCGAAAAGCTAGTAATAAATAAATTGAGTTAACCCACTCATGAGAATAACGCGAACGCCAGCCGGCGTAACGAGTGCACTCTTATGGCATTTTAAATATATACAAAAACCACATTTCAATACATATAAAGAACAGAACGGAAATTGCAGACATGTACAGCGCAGATGTTGCGCTTTGCAAACGCTCTCCGCGACAGAAACAATGTTTGACCTTTACCTTCCTGTCCACCCTTCTGGGTAATAAGCACAAATAGTTTTTAATCACCATATTTTGGTATTTTATGCTAATGTCGTTTTTTTTTATTTCCGTTCATTTATATCGTATGGGTGTAAACGATATCACTGTTATTATATAGATTTATATACAGAATTTTTTAATATGTATCACATATAGTATGAAACAAATTAGTCCCGCTCTGTCTGTCCCTATGTATGCTTAGATTTTTAAAACTACGCAACGGATCTGGATGCGGTTTTTTTAACTAGATAAGATAAGAAGAGAGATCAGTTGTGTCTTATTTATAAAATATAGCTTACGTATAAAAGTATGTAGCTTTATATATAAAATGAATAATATTAATATCTTCTTATGTAGTATATAATTTTAGAATATTACTTATCTCAACATATACAAATAATATCAGACACGTAGCTTGTAAGTTTCAGTTGTAGTTTTTTTTTGTCTTTCTGTGCACCTACCTAATCATTTCTGTACAACCCTAAGGTTGACTGGGAGATAATGCTTTCGGCATTAAGTCCGCCTTTGTCCTTTAGTGCATAAAGGATAAATAAATAAATAATACGCAACTACGAGCGAAAGGTATATGCGACAAGGAAATATTTGCATCAAATAACAGTAATAGTTTATGACAAAAGCGAAAAAACAATGTCGTTAAAATACGTAGAAATTTTCATCAGCGTGGCAACCAGCTGTTTAGCTTAGTGGTCAGTGTGTAAGCGTGATTCCTGAAGACTCGTTAGAAGATTAGTTCGATACCAGCGGCGGCCAAATACTTTTCGCTTATTTTTCTATAACTATGACGAAAAATGTTTCGTCTTAAGTGCAAAGATTAGCACTATGCAAAAGTAATATACAATGGAAACTAACAGTGTAATACGATAAAACGCAATTTTAAATTTACTTAAATTTGATCTCGCAACCAACGTGGCCCAATTTTAACACGGGTCGTCGTCAAACGCAACTGCGCAAGCAAAATACTTCTCCAACGGGACGCGCATTGCGTTACATCAAATAACGAATTAAAAACGCCACACGTTTTGTAATGTCCGTCATAGAGTAATCGCAATTAATTCCGCAGACGAGACAAACGCCGTTCACAACCCCGCGCCCCTGTGAGGCACAAAAATCTTTTGTATGTAAATTTTTGAGCGGCTTACGCCCGGTTTCTGAAATGCTGATAATTGTAGAAATTAATTAATCAGCTGTCAAATGGCTTGCCAGATGTCATTTGAGTTTCCAAAAAGGACTAAGAAGATCATTTTGATAATTAAGAAGACAATTCTGATCATTCTAATCATTAAGAAGATCATACTGATCAATTCAAAGAGTTTTTGAATTGCCACCCTTTTTGGTGACGCAAATGACATTTGATTTGCCATTTGACAGCTGAGTAGTCAATTACTACGATGATCGGTGTTTCGGAAACCGGGCGTTAGTCTATATCTCGCATGGAAAGTTTGAATTAATTAAATTTCGAAGAATATTATGTTTTTTATTCGTCACCCGTTTCTCGTAAAAGTGAGCGGACAGTGTCATAAAATTTCGGATTAGAGTAACGCCGTCGCGCGGGCCGATAAAAGGCGATAAATGTCGATACAATGTCACATACCTAACGCGCTCGCTGCACGATAATACCGGAGGCACTTAACGGGATCGTCGAAATTTAATAACACGACCCAATAGTACAACATCATGACATAATCAACGTTATACTTAATTAATTGGTGCTTTCATTACTCACGCACAATAAGCAGTGGGTAGAAAATCATTTTAATGATCTCTGCGCTGCTCTCTCCCGCGCTGGTGTGCACAACTGGAAGTTTCCGACCCAACTTTGTGACAATATTTGAACTTAACAGCGCGGGAAAATCAACAGAGTCGTAACAGGTTGATAGCTCGGCGCATTACACGAATGCATTATGTTATGAAACAACCGTTGCAATAAATAAATTATGTTTAGTATGACGAATAAGTAATATAAAGAGCCGTGATAGATTAGTGTCCCCGCGATCGCTTTTACTATATACTAAGCAACTAGAGTTCAAATCTCGGTGCAGGAACCAATGAAATAGTTAATTACAATTTATGTGCTGACTTAACATTAACATCATTTATATTCGAGCAAAATAAATGAAAAAAATATTTAAAAGTGGGATCGCGTGGTTGAATATATATACCCTAATACCCTCTATTGAGAGGAGACCTTGCCCAGTAATGGGACATATATAGGATGTTATTTTATATTACATATGTATTTATTAATTTTCTATGTTTATATTAACATTTCATGTACCGGACATAAACGACAATTTCAGCAGATAATACCTGGGTAAATTACCTTTATCATTAAGAACTTTAAAATTCAAGTATGATCTAAATATCATAAGAAATGTCAATGTAAATATTTATAACATCGTGCATTAAAAATATAAATGACGATCGAAACTATTTTATGCGCGGCACTTGTGTGCCATTCTTGTGAATGTATTAGGATTTGCACTAAACCGATAAATGACCATCGCCGCCATATTGGACAACCAAACGATATGACAAAAGAAAATCGTCTACAAAAAAAACGAAAACTCATCGCCGTTCCAAAAATAAATTATGACCTAAAGAAAAATTCACTGAAAATCGACGTCACGTAATTAGTTTATCTAATTTAACCCAATTACCTATAATTTATCAGTGTTATATATAATATACAGTTATCGGGACATCGATAAGTAATCTGGTATGTTTAAGATACAGCCTGAGGAATCGGGTCGACTTATCATCGGTTTTGCATTCGCCTTTTATTATTACACGATTAGCGAAAGTCATTGTTGAGGAGCGATATAAATTAATGATACGTCATACTAATAATCGCTGTAAATTGTTCACGGCTACCGAGAACGCATCGACGTATCATCCCTTTTACTGCCGATGCGAAGATAAATTGTACACAAAAACCAGTGGACCCGACAGACGTTGTCTTGTACAAAAGTCTTAAATTCAACAAGAACTAAACGTACTTAACTAAAATATTTACTAAACTAGAACTAAATAAAAATAACATTTTGTAATCCACCGAATTGTTGTGACGAATTTCAAATCCGCTTGTATACTCATAAAAAAAATCATCAAAATTGGTCCAGCCGTTTAGGAGGAGTTCAATCATTTACACACGCACAGAAGAATTCTATATATAAAGATTTATCACGCAATGTAATATAATATTTATACGACGTAATCGTATTGCCTTGCGGGACCCTTTTATAAGTGTGCAGGAATTGCATGACTGTAACACCGTTCATCCTTAAAATTAATAACAATTTGCAAGCTTGTCTATCTGAGAGCTTTCATAATATATTTCTCAGGTTAGATGAAAAATAGGTAAAAATGGACTACCGTATTGAAATCTCCCAAGTCGTACCTACTTTAAGGCCAGATTAAACATGTCTGAACTGAGCTCGTTCGATGTACCCTTGCTATTTACGCTCTACACGAGCGACATACCTAGAGACCCTCACGTCAATCTCGCGCTTTTCGCGGATGACACGGCGCTCTTTTACTCAGATCGTAACCTCAGTCAATTAACGACTCGACTCCAAAGCGCCGCCGACCGCCTCGACGATTGGTTCCGCAAATGGAGAATCGATATAAATCCTGAAAAAAGTGTGGCGATTCACTTCACGCGTAGCACCCCCAACCCCCATCCGCCACACCGTTACACAGGTCCTCGCCAGTACAGAAAGTTGGGGCAAATATCACTATATGGCCAAACTCTCCCCTGGGAGAAAACTGTTATTAACACAACAAACACATTAATTAGAAAACTGTTATTATAAAAACAAATATTTAGGAGTCACTTTCGACTCGCGTATGACTTTCACTACGCACATCAATCAAGTCCGAAATAAAGCCGCGTTCGTCTCCGGCCGGCTACACAATTTAACGAATAAGAAAAGTAAAATGCCCTTAAGGCACAAACTCTACATACTCTTATATAAAGCTTGCGTAAGGCCAATCATGTCCTACGCATGCATGATCTTCGCACACATAAATCCTACGCGCATTAACAAATTGCAAGTAGTTCAAAGTAAGTTTATCCGCCGCGCAACCGGTGCGCAATGGTATCAGCGCAACGTCAACCTACACAGCGATTGCAGACTCCCGACGATTCGCGCACATTTTAAAGATTTGACAAAACGGTTCTTCGATAGAGCCCAGCATCATCCCAACCCTCTGGTGGTAAGCGCAGCAAACTACCAACCGGACACTAACGCGAACGTAAACAAGCGTCGCCCGCGAAACGTCCTCATCGACCCGGTCGACGAAGAGGACTTAGATACGATGGACCCACCGCACAGTTAGTGTATCAACAATCACACCAGTTCGCCCTCGCCTCCGAGCACGGCGAGACCCACACAACGCGTACACAAGGTACAGCCGCGTTCCGGGGTGGTTCTCACCGCTCCCAGATACCGATTAGCTAAATGCATAGTCAACGGCCGTCGGGGTCTCGGTCCGAACCGCGACCTCGACGGCTCTTAGATGACACACCATAGTAGTTAAACGCACGCATGAGCACATGCGCGAACCTACCCATAGCGGAGGGTCCAAACCCGTGGGTTCTGGCTAGCCCACCGGTTCTGCGTCCGATGAAGCTTTAATAGTCTCGGGACTGAAAGAATAAACATCAGTTAATACAAGACAAGATCGTTCGATATTCTCCGTTGCATACGTCATAATTTACCATTCGCGATTGGAAACAAGCAGGTGCTTTATATAATTGTAACAAACAAGTCAATTCACAAGCCAAATGAGGCCTGTATGCGTACACTATCTTACTCTACATTTAACATTAACAACTCACATTAATGTCCACAATTGATTTTGAATTCAAATTGATGAAAGAAATGCGACTGTCGACTTGTTAGTAGCAACAACGGCTTGAATAGCAACGGACTGAGACGGACGAGAATTTTAAGTGGGAAGCACCAACCGCCACCATTGGGTTACGTAAACTGGGTATTAAGTGGATGTGGACCCACTATCGCATCAAAATCAACGCGTCGTTGGTTGAACTGCCTTCATTAATGAATAGATTATCATTAATAAATCCATTAAGATATCGCAACCTCTATGATGCGTTGCTTGCTTGCTTGACAGGTATTAATGTCAATGAAGAAAAAGACGTGAACTAGTGACGGGGATGAAATTTGTCTCGGCGTCTTTCCACACCTTTTCTAATGTAATGACAAAATTACTGTCTTTAAGGAACATTTTGTGTAAGGGTACAAAGGGGCAAAGTATTCTTCAATGCCAATGTGGAAACCGTATGACCATTTCATGGATTTTTTGAGATGAATTTTTTTGGTAGTATCCCTGAGTGAGCCGTGATAGCTCAGTGTCCGGGCGCTCGCCTTTAATAAAATATACTCGAGAAACCTGAGTTCGATCCCTGGTGCCGGCACCAATGAAATTGTTAATTTTAAGTGCTGACTTATCACGTGCTCAACGGTGAAGGAAAACATCGTGAGGAAACCTGCATAGTTTCGAAATAATAACAAAAAAACAAATATTTCGAAGATATGTGAAGTCCACCAATCCGCTGTGGGGCCGCGTTGTGGACTATGCCCTGATACCCTCTGTATAGAGGAGGCCTTTGCCCTGCAGTGGGACATGTATAGACTGATACTTTACTATCCCTGAGTAAATTTCTCTTTCCGCCTTTCGATGAAATGGATCCAGTCCAGGGTTTGGGAGCACCTTTGTTAGTACTTCATCGAATCCCGGCAGTTCGTTACCCGCCCTTATTTGCCCCGGCGTCGATGGCGGTACGAACGAACTCTTTATCAACTTTGAAGCTAATCTTTCGAGTAGCCGGTTTGTTCTGAGGTGCCGTCGGGTAGGCGCACCCTCCGTTTCCGTACTCTGTAAATATTATTCATACTTATCACGGGCCTACGCTTTGCTCATAAGAATCGTGTGTCCGGTGTAATAAAACAGCTCTATCGTCCGCTACCGTTTTATTTATGGTGTCATTATTGCTAATTGAATTTGTAGCCGTCTCGCTAGACGGTCCTTTTGGTGGGGCTCGTTTAATATACATTACAATTTTTTAAACGGCATAGTCTTGTATCCATTCCGGTTCTGTTATCTGGAGCCGTATTTCTCCTCGATTTACGGCGTACGCGACTTCCGGTTGGAAACAAAGCCTTACGAATGCTTCGTATGTTCCGACAATTAATTTATTTCACCTTGGCCTCGTTTGTCAACATTTGGCTAGGCAGAGAGTATCGTCTGCGCTTATAACGTTTTATTCTTTCCGCGCCGTAACGTTTAACAGAAGAGATTAAACCTCAAAAAGTTTAAACGAACACTAAAAGGACCATAAAGGCATATAATCGGTTAACTAAGTTACGACACTAGTGACCCGCTCCAGCTTCGCTCAGTGTTTTTACAGTAAATTTGGCAAGTAGACATAATACTTGTCCCTTTCCCGCAGTGGCGTGCACAGAGATTTATCACAGGGCATGCACTAAAAAACTTACCAATTTACACTTGGTTAAGTGGCCTTTGAGGAGACCGAAAGAGGTGAAAACTAAATAAAATTTTAAATACTGGTTTATGTCGTATTATTTACGTATTATAAACTGATTACTTTAGTAATAAGTTCTAACTTAGTTAATGTTTATAAATCATAACGACATACTTGCACGGAACTTAGATACTCGTAAGAAGAAGAATAACTCCATACATAAAAATTGACCCTTAACATTACACTACTAGCTTCGCTTAGACGTTTATATGGCTATATATTAATGCCAAATAAGTCGAATAATCGTGCTACTTTAGTTTTTAGCATATCGACTTTCTCCACCCTGGCGGGAAATCTGAGGGGTAACCTTTTGTCGGAATATGGACATTATATGTGAAACGAACTTCTCAATTACTGTAGCTTTATCATTCTTTTCACTTGTTGGAGATCTGCCAATCTCCAGAGACATCATTTTAGGCAATCAAAGAGGCAAAGTTGAAATTAACTTACAGCATCCCCCATAAGTCCAACATTGTTTCGTTGTCATCTAAATTGAGTTAAAATTGACTTTTATATAGAAGAACATCATAAAGCCATTAGTAAAATTAAACTTATGATTAAAGTATATTATACCATTGCGGAATATCTCGACGACGACAAGGTGTGGAGTTGATACTTCCGTAGGCTAAAATAAATACCTGTCCCATGTTATACTGTTAAGTCATATTTTTTTAAAAAGAGCAACTGTTTCAACGGTCTCTTCTCAAAAGAAACTGCTTTCCGTACCGGTGGTACTTTAAAAACTTATACATTAATTTTTATGTTAAATTCGATTTTATGTCTAATGAATATGAAATTAGAATTCACACAAAGGATGATGTCCACAGTAAGAGCCTTACTTCAAAGTCAGCCTCTGCTGTTGCAAAGTGGAAGTATTACACTGTCGCGTTTTGTCTGGTGAGTGAGGTAACGGGGTCCGATTTTAATGGTTGGCAAAGCGTCTGCAACCCAACTATGTGACATCCATGGGCAGCGCTAATCGCTGATAATCAGTATTCAACTGAGCTTGCCAGTTTTGGACATAAAAATCCCAACCCCTCATCATCTCTGATCCTTCAGCTCGTTCGGTGCTGTTCACAAAACACTTTCTCTGCTGAAAGGCTAATTTCGCGGTGCAGTGTCACCGTCAGCCTTCGACGGTCGCGTTTTCAATTTCGTCCAATCGGCAATGGCGCCGTTACCGTAACGCGCTTAGAGAGCGTGGCGGAAAATCAAGCTGGATCGAATTAAAATCTGCAACCATTCTCGAAAACTGTCCACAGAACAGTAGTTGACAAACGGCAGCGTTAGTTGCAGTTTGACTCAACAAAATAGGAATGTAAAAGGAAACATTAAAATGTGTATAATAAAGTACGAAAAGTCTTTCGCCGGTGTAGGAATCGAACCCACGTCTACGGGATTCGCGTCCAGACGCTTTTACCACCAAGCTAAACGGCTGATTGCAACACATCTCAACGTCTTTTATCTTTGTTTTTTCACATTTGAAGCAACGCAACCTGATGGTAAGTGAATAGGTAAGATTAGGGTAATAATAAGTGGGCGGCGGCCCATTGACACCTGATAAACCCGAGGGTTACAGATGCGTTGACAACCTTTTGAAAACTGGGCTGCGGCTACCTCATTCACCAGACGAAACGCGAAAGTATTTGTCATACTTCCACTTGACGCCGGTCTTCTGTGAGGTCGTGGTACTTACCCGGATGAGCCAGCCCTTTCGTGCAACAGCCTAGGCTACCGCGTGGCGCTACCACAGGTAAATATGTAAGTATAGCACTGTCGAGGGTTTACGCGGTTGATATCGCGTAGCAGCATAATTAAGTAATCGCGATCGATGAACTTGTATGTACCATCATCATTTATGTCTGTCGCCACAGCTTAGGCCTTGACCTGGTGAAATATTTCGCTACACGCATGTCTGGCTGGCTCTCTCTTTAACTGTGACGCTAAGCGCCTTAGGGTCTTGTACAGGCCGTATGTCGTAGTTAAGGTCGTCCGTCGTAAGTTCTACGGTTAACATTTCTACGTTCCTCGCCAAAACAGCCGCGTTGATGGACCCTGTCTCTGAAGGTCCATAGCCGTCAAGCGTAGTTTTACCGCTTTTGAACTGAAAACCTACACTAACATATCGGTGTACTAGTGTAGAGAAAACGAAAAAGCTGAGCACTTCATAGAAGCTAATAGGTAAAAGTCTACCATCTTGCCAATCAGTAATTATTACGTTGGCGGGCTGCTGTAAAATTCCCAAATTGTGAATCATAGCTCTGTCCAATTCACGCCCAAGCACCAGTTTACAAACGTAGTGCTTAATTATCGTGAATAGTTTTCACTCTCGTCGAAGGCTTTTAGTCTATTCTATCGTATGAACATACAGTGTTGCCTTTGATCTGTATACTTGTTAAACAACTTTTTTAACATTTGAGATCGATTGAAAAACACATTTGTCGACTTTTATATTATGTTTTTTTAATTGTTGTTTAACTTTATTTCAATTTCAAATCATTATTTAACGACGACTTTTGACTTCTATTTATGCTAAATGACATTGGGGAAATTCTCCGTTTTCGATAAACGCAAACAATGAAATATAATTACACCTAAACTATAGGGCATTAACGGTAGTTATTTAATGTATGTGTTCACACTGCACGCATCTGAAACAGTTCTCTCACAGATAATTAAAAATGTAGCGCCAACATGACGCTGTGACGTAACAGATCGCGTCCAGAAACGCGCGTCGATAAGGGCGTAAACGTCCAAGGTCGCGAGAATGCCTGCAGTGCGTGGGATCAAGGTCGTCCTAATTTTTCCCTTCTGGATGAGTCATCCGCATGTGGCGAAGCCGGTTTTATATTGTTCGGCATTTATATCGAGCTATTGTATTCAAATCATACAAAGTTTGTGAGTTAAGTGCGATTCCTTAACAATTTTATTTACCTGATACCTACTCTGTAAAATTTGTTACAGATACTAAAGTTTACTACTTTTCATAAAATGCTTAAAAATATAATAGACGCTTTAATCAAAGGTATGAAATATATGTCATAGAGTTTTTTTTATGTGAAAAGTTGCCAAACGAGCAGACGGTTCACCCGATGTTAAGTGAACATCTGCTACACCCGAGGGTTTGCAGATGCGTTGAAAACCTTTTTGGAAATTGGGCTCCGGCTACCTCACTCACCAGACGAAACGCGAAAGTATTTGTCATACTTCCACTTTACGCCGGTCTTCTGTGAACTCGTGGTTCTTACCCGGACGAGCCTGCCCATTCGTGCAACAGCCGAGGCTGCTGCGTGGCCCTACCACCGTTTCCCAGCTACAGAACATTGTGATAGCATTGAGGAGTATTTTATAAAAAACAATTTTATATAACCAAAGGGTTAGCTTTTGGTTTGTTTTTTCTGAATTTCGCAGATAACTGTGAAAACTTCCTTCAAAATAATATTTTAATGAAAGCTAAACAGGAAAACAATAACATAAAATAATCACGTAAAGCTCTCAAGACAGCGGTAAATTTGTATTACTGTCATTAAACGAACCATTTTATTTCTTTTCTATCATTGCCTTATTATATGGAAGTCTGTACCAATAACGGATGCTAAACATAATAAAGACTAATAAAAACTCATTTTAATCTATCCTTTGTTAACAGCAGGTAGGCAGATTACAAAAGTCGACCCGTTCTAATATGAAAAAGATGTACTCAAGTGTACAGTCAGTCGGGTAAAAGTTAACTTGCTTATGATCATAAATTTTACTACGCGGTTTGTTTGAAAAATAAACAACAGCCAATATAAAACTATCAATGTTGTTCCGAGAATTTTTATTTCAACCTTTTGTCGAAACGAGTTGCCAGCATTTTAATAAATGTTCACTCATGATTGATACAAGGATAACACGGGTCGTTAATTATACAGGGGAATTGGCTAGTTAAAATTTCTTAATGTTAACCTTTGAGTTATTGGAATCGGAACTAGGATAGCGAATGCAAGGTGATTTAGAGGACGAAGACAGATTAGTCGATACCCTTCACGGTAGTAAGATTTTAAAATGTCTGCAGACTACAGCGCCATTATTTCGGACGTCGATATTTTACTAAGGCAAACACTGATGTCTGAGTAGAAACAATTAATTTCACCAAAATATGAACAGGCGTTTATTATAGTTAATAAATCTGTTAATTAGGAAGTTTAGATATTTGACTTTGTAACTAGGACTGGATTTTCGGATGATCATTATCAATATTACGATGATGTAGGTAATAATCTAATATAATTGATCATAGCCGCCAACGTACATAAAATACATACAACATACATAAAATCTGGTTGCTGTTGAGTTACGAAGCAATAAAATCCAAAATAATAAAATCGCAAACCGTAATAAGTCTTGCGTGGTCCTGTCACATTATAATAAACCCTTAACACCTAAATTTTATCTAAAACATCGTATCTTGCCGGAACTAGTAATGCAATTTCAAGATACAGCCAAGTGTAATATAATTAAAAGCCAATGTAATAGCCTCTGTGAGCTATGGACCTTAACAGATGAATCCAGCAGAACATTTACAGAAGTCAAATACTTTAGTGAATTGTTTAATGGTTTAGCCAGCAGAATCTTAGACACTTAGGCTTCGTATGGAGAGGGAGAAATATTTATTATTCGATAATATTCACTAACATCATGGCTGTACCAAAATGCACCCAAGTGTCGCAGGTGCCGTAGATAAATTTGCCTCGGTATTGATACACAATATCTCTCTCATTATTTGTAATGCGAGCTCCATTTTTTTGCCAACAATTTCGTGTGGGAACCATCGAAAGGTGTACGTTGCAAGCGAAGGCGGCGGGAAGAGTTGAAATGTTCGATGGACCGAATCAACAAATACTACGTGTGCGTTGACAATGGCGTGACTAAAATTTAATTCGTCTTCAGTTCAAACACCCGCCCGAGCGATTTTAATTTAATTTCTTTTTGCGCTGGATGAGCCACTGTTGGTCTTAGGGGCCTTCACAGTTCCGACGGACTTGAGGTGGCCTGACGCACGGGGCGCCTAGCCTGAACCTCGGCGTTATTATTACGTTTTAATTTAATGAATTTCTTCTCTTTATTATGGCAATAGAATCGGCCAATTAGTGGGGTTTGTAACCCACTTATAAAATTAGAGTCAATAGAATTAGAACATACGACCAAAACTCATTTATTTTTCTCTCGTTTCCTCAGCCTTCGCGAACTATTTACCGACCGATTTTAAAGCGCTGTATGCAGTAAAAATATGTTTTTCAAAACATTTTTTAACAAAATCCATACATTTTATAGCTGCAAAAAAAATATATGTTATTCTTGATCTTACATTCTAATAGAACATTGTTTTCAAAACATATTCTTGATATATTTCTTCGATAGAAAAAAATCATGAAACTACCTCTAAAAGAGAAATTCAAATCCAAAAATGAACATTATACATAAACAAATCTTAATGAAATTAATATCCGTGGTGTAGAATATTTTAATAATAAGGATTGTTCTCTTAATTTGTTGATTGAAGTAAGATATTTATAAATATTAAATTAATTAATTCAAGTATTAGTTAAATTTCCAATATCTTCATCCAATTCTTACTATTTCATGAGGGCAAAAACGAAAGTGAATTGTAAGGTATTTTGAAAATAATTGATAGCACTCGATATGCCCATGTGTCGAAATAACTTGGATAGAGCAATCCATTTTACTAATATACTTGGGCTATATTTTGTACTGTTTCCCAGATTTCCGAAAAATAAATGCGTACCATATACAAATCTAAAATAGAAAACATATTGTCTGTGGAAAACCATTAGTTTACACCACGCGGAAGCCTACATAGTTAAGGCTATCGCAGAAACAATAAAATCTAACCATTTTTGTGTATTGCTTGAATTCAATCTCCTTGATTCTCACGGTGAGTTATTATCATAGCCTTTGGTTTAGTTATAGCATGTTGTTATAAACAATAAAACTGATAAAAAACCAATAAGCATTAGAATAATTCCAACAGTCATCGATTTTAATCGAAATTGATTTAAAATTTATTATTCTAGTAAAACATACCAATTTATAAGATGCTTATGTAATTAATATTAAACTTACCACGACAGGTAATATGGAACCTTTGAATAAATTAAATACTATTGTTGTGATAACCTGCGGCTATAACATCAAATTTTTGACATATTAATCATAATTATGAGTGACATATTGCGTTTTGTTGATTGTTTGTAAATCATGTATGAGTGACATCAACCGAAATAAAAGACAAGTTAATAAAAAATGCAGATTGTGACGGTTTTAATGCCCGTGTATCTACCCTATTCTTATTTTAAATTGTTATAATTTATATTATAGATTTTAAGAACAATGCGATAGAATTCAAAATTATTCTGACGCAGGGTGTGCGTCGCATCTGCCAAAATCAGTCTTTTGTTGACATTCAACCAGTTTGGAAAAGAACTTCTATTTCCGGCGTCTATTTTTTTATCTAAAAAAGTATTGAATGAATAAAATTATCCAAAGGGTGATTTTACTAGAAGGGTTCTCTGGTAGATAGGGTGAGCGTGATCTAATTTTTCTACGGTTTGGTTACAATAACAAGTACGCATAAGGGTTTTTGAAGGGTTGGAAGATTATATATTATATTATTAAATCTTATATATTTACCATTAAATCTGGAGTGAATAAACTAAATTATACCTACCGATACAACAAAATAAAATTCTAAAATAAGAGTAGCCTATGTTACTCCTTATTACATCAGGTATTTGCCCGTGAAAGTCCCGTCCAAATCGGTCCAGCCGTTTCAGATATTTGCCGGAACAAACAGACAAAAATTGTAAAAAACGTTATTTTGGTATATGTACCGTGTTACATCCATATGCATTTAGTAAAATGCGGTTATTTTAATATTACAAACAGACACTCCAATTTTATTTATCTGTATAGATAATTGCCTGTATTTTAGCCTAAAACTGTTATATAGCAGCAATCGCCCCCGCTTAGCACGGGTGCAATGTATTATACATAATTATAAACCTTCGCCTTGAATCACTCTATCTAGTAAAAAGAAACGCATCAAGATCCGTTGCATAGTTTTAATGCTATAAGCATCCATAGGGACAGACAGACAGCGGGACGACTATGTAGTGATTGGACGGCAATAATGAGCCTTCATAATCTATGATGTTTAATGTAAACACAACAAGATTTGTCTTTACCATTACCATATTTCGTTATTAACATATAAAATCCAATAATAATTTAGTTCAGTTTTCCATTACACTATATTAAAGATAAAAACATCGTTATTATTACGAAAATGCACACTCGTTATTGAGAACCCCAATATACATAAATGAAAAACATCATGTCCGCAGCAAAATGTCGTAAAAATAATGTTGTTGCCAAGCGAGTTCGGAACACATAGCGCCATCTATTGAAAAAATGCGAACGGCTTCTTATAAATGGTTTAGTATCTATGCAGGTAAAATATTACACCAACATGTGATTAAAACTGTTATAATATCAGCCTCATTTTGAATTCTTATAGTAAAATGATGTCATATATATTAGTAAGAAAAACAACTAGTTGTAGTAATAAAAAATATTATTCCGAAGTCATTTCTTATTTATCATATAAATGACTTGTTGTTTTTAAATTATGTTAATTATACAAAATCAATCAATAATAAATATTCTCATAAGATGTGCAGAATTAAAATCAACCGCCATCCGGCATTGCATTTAAAGGAGGGAGAGGGAAAGACTTTTATTAGTAGCATGTAGGGGCACCATCAATTCATTTTCTTAGGATATAATCAATTGCACACATTAATACTCAATAAGCGCAATTGGGATAAAACGTTTTTGCTTTCAACACACAGAGATTGTTTGAATTAATTACACGTAATTTCATCTCTGTACTTAGATAATATGACATATAAGTTTTATCAAAAATCAACATCGTTCGCGATTGTACTGTTAACTTTCCGGATAATGAAATAAGTTCAGTCATACTATAAAAGGTTGACGTAACTGATCTAGAACTTTTTAAAAAATTGCTAAATGGCATGTCCTTAACTTATTTTGCACAAGGTGACCCTATTCTTAAGGTTTGCAAAGTCGATGCTGATTTTTTTTACATCGGCGGGAATGCAACGCTCGGAATGCAGGTCGTCGAACTTTATGGCGGGAAAGTAATGTACGATGCTAGCTGTATACTACTATCCAAAGATAACAGTAATTCATAAATGATATTAAAATGTTGACTAGGTTGGTTCAATTTCTTTAATTATAATAATAAAAATAATTTTTAAAGTTTTTTATAGTGCTAATCTCTGCACTTAAGATTGAACATTAAAACATGTAGAAAATTTATTAATTTAATAAAATTCAAAATGTGAAACTAACTTTTATTATGCTTTGCAATAATGAATTATATAATATAAAAAATGTCTGTAATCATTTTCAAACTTTTCGCTGTGTAAATTCATCACAGCAATTTCATTTAATATTCGAAAACATAAAATTTGATTAGAAATTTAAAGGTTATGAATTTTTATACTAAGGTAAATAGAAGACTGCGCATCTTTATTGTTTGTAGTTAAGGCGCTCAATAAAAATAATAGGCGCCAATTCATCAGAATCGCTCAGGTATTTCTGCTTCGCGCCATAAGCCGTTGTCTGAGGAATGTCGACCGACTAGCTTCGATAGCGGCAGCTGCGAAAAAACAATGCAACAAACGTTCCACCTCGAGAAAGACCGGCGGTCGAATGAGTGAACAAGTGAAGATACAACAACAGCCATAGGCCGCAGCTAACCGACCAACGCACGCTCGCCTCGATTTTCCTCCCACAACGTCAGAAACCGCGCCTAACTCACACTCTAGCACCCCACTCACACACACAGCGTGTACTCCGTGATGTCGCTGCGCTGATTTCCTTCCTCGAGTACTTCGGAGAGGCGCGAGACGCCGGTTAATTTTCGCTATTATTTCACAATTATGCGGCCGTTTAACTAAATTAGAGTGCGTGTGCATGGGGTTGTGTTATGTGAACATATGCGTGCGACATAATCGTTAGGACGAAGCGTATTTTCAGAGGATTTCGTGAATGGCATCGAATTAGCCGGTCCGCGGGGCGAGGGGCGCGGCGGCCCGGAGCGCGAGCGGCGACCGCTACTCGCTCGCTACCTCGCGCCTCGCCAACTAGTCGTGTCCACGGCGCCAACCGAAAAGCACGCGCGGCTGTCCTTAGAATCGGCCGGCACCCGAATAATGTTTCAGTGTCTAACAAACTCAATAGGAGGTCTCGGAAGAAGTACCGTATTTAATTTACACTGTATAACCAACCGCATATTCTCAGTGAGTGTTACGCAGTGTGTACGGAAAAAACTTTGTCGAAGATTCTGAAGAATTCAGTGTAAAATTGTGTAACTCGGCGGCCCCAGTCGGATCGCGTTTTGCACAAACTTTTCGGTAAGCTATTTTAAATATTTTAATATAACTTTTCCTCTAATCATGGATTGCATCGGTAGGCGCGGGTAGATACGTATAGATTTTGTGTAGCGTATAAGTTGCCGGCGGGGCGTTGCCGACTATGAAATGAACGTCAGCTTGTTGGCGTTTCTGCGAATTGCCAGCACCCAAATTCCTAACATTGCCGCCATTAAAATGCATCTATTGAAAAGTGCGTTTGACATTGTCCCCGAATTTCATTCGGCGGGTAATGCTATTTTTTTCCCAACGAAATAAAAACGGTAATGATTTAATTAAGTTTCGCGCATTTTTCATAGCACAATCAATTTTTAATTATGACATTTTTTTCTAATATTAAGGCTAAGTGATAAGGATGCCCTCAATATACTTTGATATAATTATTTTAAAGGTATTATTTAGATTAAAATTGTTCCAGTAAGCAACATATTGATAATGATAATTTTATATGACTTATTTTATCTTCTACAACATATGAATTCGTTTCGTACTATATTTGTTATGTACGTACATACGACTATGTTGTAGTGCAACATTGCTGTGGAGACTGAAATTGCATAACATGAAATAACTTTCGACTCCCGTTTTCTGTTATATATTATATTTACTACACAATTATATTACTAAAAAAATATTTGATTTTATTTTTAATTACGGACTTTATGTTGCCCAAGATGTTCTTTTTGATAGGTAGTTTTATAATATCGAGGAAAATATTTTTATAGCAAAAACTTATCATTATAGGAATTGTAAAATATTCTTCGTAACACAATTATAATCTGATGTAGTATTAAAGTAGTATTTTGTATATATGTATATATGTATAAATGTTATAGTACTTATCTCTTGACTCAAATATTTGTTTAAATTTACTGTGCATTTGAACATTTTAATTACTTACTTTTTTTTAATTTTAATCAAGTGTGATACGCGTTGCCGTAATAATTGTGTTTTGACCATCTATTCCTCGGCTTCGAAAATATAATCCAGCGTGGGGAAGATGCCTCAGTGCTTCGTTGTATTTGTAAACATTGTTTTCGCGCCAGTCGACGCTTGTAAACAGACGCAGTTTTTACGTGAGCCGTCGTCTACCTGGCGTTAGGCGTTTGTTCGCAGAATCACCCCTGCACCCATGTCCAGGTAGGAAAATGGGAAAATAAAACGCGGGGGTGTACGACAATAGCTAATTGTTGCATGAACTGGAATAAGTCTCAAGGCCGATGTATCCTTTAAAACAGTCCGTTTTCGTATCCAGACTTCAGTCTAGTCTTGGGCTCCGTGGTGAACACTTCCCTCTCCGCGGTTAGGAGCGTTTCACTCGTGATTTGTTTGTAAATACAAGGGGTCAACACCCCTTGTGTTTAAAATATTTAAACATTACTATAGTTATCTTTATTATTTAGAAGACCGACGGTTACTTAAACATAGTTTTTCGTTTGTGAATTCGTGCAATACCAAGTACTAGGTAATATTTCTTTAACGTTTAAATATTTTTAAATATTTTTTTATTTCGTTTAAATATCGATTATTGTATTTTTATTGTGTAGTATATCTTTTTATTTTAAATAAATTTTATTACCGGCCAGTTGTATTCTAAACAAAAGTTTCTATTGTTTCAGACGGTGTGCGTAGGACCCATCGCGCGCATCGTCCTTGTGATAAGGGGCTCTGTGATATCCTAAAGTTCGTCTTAGCTTTAAAACTAGTTAGTGTTTAGTTTTATATACATACATACCTACATACATAGATATATAGAAAAAATGTCGCCGCCGCCGCCGATCGACCCTAACATACTGCAGTTCGACATCTGGGAGACCCTGGACGAAGTCACAATGGAGATGACGCAGACCTCCGAGTTCTGGACCCAGGTCGAGTGCGAGGTGGACCGGCTGGACCTGGTGCCGCCGGCGGGGCTCCAGAGCTTGCAGGACAGCGACTCCGACTGGCGAATAGCGGACAGCCCCGACGAGCACAAGGACAACATAGTGCACCACGACTGCATGTGGGCGGGCTCGTGCGCCGACTCCGTTCACCCGTCGAACACCTTCGTGCCGTCCGAGCTGATCAGCGCGCACCCTGGTCAGAGCCTGCTGAGGCGGGACGTGTCTCCCCCCCGGCCGGAGACGCCGCCCTCGCTGGACGGCGACGAGCACCCTTGCCCCTTCGAGCACGTGGTGGACGTGGCGGGAGCGGCGCGCCGCCTCCTGAGGGACTCCGCAGCGGTCGCCGCTGACCACTCGTACACCCTCGCCCGCCAGCGCATCGACTACCTCGGCGTCCAGACACCGTCGGACTCGTGCGAATCAGGTTGGTGCCCCCCCCCCCCCCCCCCCCTGCACTAACTACGCTAAGAACGTCATTGCGCATTTTGTGAAGCCTAAACTAAACGGATCGGCGATCGAATGGCTCGGTAGTAGTTTCATTCTCGCGCCCGCATGCAGCGGGGTAGAATTCCATGTGGTGCGCGGAAAAGTTCTCGGTGTTTAGACTATAATACGTGTGACTGTAAGACGTTGGATGAGATACGAGGGGACGCAGGCGTGGCCCCGAGAGCGCGGGAAACTGCGCGTATCGACCGTTGCGGCCCCCTCCCCCTGGCCCCAGCGCCCCGCGCCCCCCATCCCGCAGTCTAGACGCACCCGCGCCTTCCGGAGTCGTCCCACCGCGACCTTGAACGTCCCAACCTTCCTTAATGTCAAACCTTCGGCAGCTCATCCCGCGGACGGGTAATTAGCCCCGTTGCTCCGCACCTGAGCACGGTGAGGTTGCGCCGACGGGACTACATTCGATTCCATTCGCGCATCGCACAAACGTTGAATCTGCTATTGTCCGCCATTAAGCGTTAAAACAGTCTCGATTGGAACGTACGCCGTTGGAGCGATCGATTGTTTGCTCTGTCGTTACTTAGTTACGCCAGCTACGTACGTAGCCGCGGCGAGACATAATTGTGTGCGCAATCCCCGCATCCGCGTAAAGATGCCCCATTGAATTGCAAAACGCGCTTAAACTTCCATTATTTATCGTCACGACCCGACCTCGGCGCTACAATGTTTTGCTATTATCGTTCTGCTAACTACCGTGGGTATCGGGCGGGGTCGCGACGGTCGCTCGCCGGTCCGGCGTACCGTCTTGTGACCGGGTATCAAAATCGGGTACGAGCCGACGTATCGATCCCGGGGCGAGCCGCGTCGGCGTACCGAGCGGGCACCGCGCGGTTCACATTCCCTCCCGTTAGCCGCGCCGGTATGCGGCGGAATGAAATGGAATCTCATTGAAGTGGGGACGGCGGACCGGTTTCGCGCTACTCCCGCGTCTAGGCCGCCTCATAGACGGCGTCGCGGCGAGCCGGATCGACGGGACGGGCCGCTGATAGCGGGGCACACGCGATCGCGTCCTGTTCGGCGCTTAGCCCGAGCCTAGCTTCGACAGGTAGACGCGTGACATCGGTCCACTCTGAACACGCTACTCCTTTCCATCGTCGCCTCGCGTAAGGATAGTGCGGATAATACGCCGGGCGAAAGATTCGCAACGCATCTAGTTAGCGCTGTGGCGTGCGCGCTAAATTTACAACACATGCGCATGTTGCTTTATCGCGGCCGTTTTCGCGCCAACACGCCGCTCGCCGCGCGGCGATTGTAGGACTTAAGACCGTTTATTACCCGCTACACGGCGGGCGACTGATGTCGTTCTACGGCCCTAGGTGCGACCCGCCAAGAACTATCCTATCGCAAAACTGCGTCTTTATTCCGCATCGCCGAGTAACACACAGGAGTGCAACTATCAAAGCGGCCAACCCAATGAACTTTAGACAGATAACCGGGCCAAATGGCTCTAGGTGCTTTCGACCCGCGCCTTATCTTGACAGATTGCGCGGCCGAGATTGTGATTTATGACGTTCAAATTCTAGGTCCCGCTAAGTAAACTAAGTGGGGCAGCGGCGGTAAATGTAAAGTGCCTTTAAGGGCGATTCAGGGCGCTAGATCCGGTTATGCGGGGCCCCCGAAACAATCGAACCGTGTCGGGGCCGACCGGTCCGCGTGAAATAGTCAATTTCGCACAACAAATTCGGAGCGAGCAGCTGATCTATTTTCGAGCGGTGACGTGGACGCTTACTAAGCAATTAAAACACAATCACACGGAGGAACGTTTGGTTAACATAGGACGAAATCGCTGCGTCAGCGTGGCAACCGAATATAAGTATTCCGATGGAATTTCGAGATTATTTCCATCTAAAAGCTGGCGACGCTTTTGTGACTTTTCCGGTGTAGCCAGTGTCTATGGGCGGCGCTGAACTGTTAACATCGGGTTGTTTTTCTTAAAAAAAAAAAAATAAGCGCAATCAGATGCGAAATCCCTTTCCAGCACAATAATAGTATCTACTGTACTAAATCTCACATGAAACCACCGCGCCCCCCACTAGGTATTACAAGTACCTAAGGTGTATTGCAATTTTATCGAGCCGCGTAGCATTATGAACGGCCTCGGCTCGCGCTGTTAAAGCGATTTGCGCGGTTCCATTCGGTTACAAGCGGCGACCTAAATATGCGACGCGCTAGCTCGGATGCCTAACCTAGGTTTAACTTAGAACTTTTTTACTTACCTACTTAGAGCTTACTTTCTGGAGTCAACGACGCCCGGAGCCATGAATAGGGTTGGCGAAGTTTCCCAAACTGATTGATTAAAATTAGGGTAGATTTTTCGGATTTTTCCCAAATAGGGTCTTAAATTTTTCTTCATTATCTTATTTAAATCATTATAGTTTCTGTTGACAAATTACAAACACATGCCACTAGTCGGTGGTCGGTGTATACGTTTGGCACGTACGGACAACGTTCAGTTATCAAACCACAACGATAACTTAACTCGTCACGACGCGTCCATATTGTCGAGTTGCTAGTTACACGTCGTAAATGCCCCAACGATGTAGTTCAGTGGGAACGGCCTTGCCGTTATCGCCGCGGGATTGTTAGATATTTTAAAACGATCGTGTGCGTAAATATTTCGAATCGCGGCAAAAGGTATGGATTTGACGTTAAGCGAAACGCGTGAAAAGTGTAACGCGCGCGCGTCACGTGCCGGCTTCGGACTCGAAATTGTCGCGAAACTTTGCGTATTAATAGTCACAGTGACCGAGTTTCGAGGGTGTTGGCTGCTACTCTCCCATACTAACCAAAACAGTTGGAGCCTAGCGCTAAGGCTAGTTTCGAAAACGCCGCCTCCTCGGCCCCATCGAGACCTTGTGAATCAAACTCCAATGCCGATAACACTCGCCAGCTTGTCACACTGGCATAAATTTGTATTGTCTTATCGTGGAAAAAAGCGTCACACGCAGCCGATTGATAAAGCCAACCCGGCAACTAGATATCGCCGATTCACCTTGATCTCGCCGACCCGGTCGGTCGTTCAACAGTGAGAATTTAATTCCCATTCGGGTTTCTCGCAACTTTTCCATGTGCGCATAAATTACGCGCCGTCGAAGGCCAATGTAGGTCGCGAATTGGCGGATTGCAGACGGACTATAGGTGCCGTAAAAATACTTAGCCCTTTCGACTCCGCACCACGTAGAGAACGGAAAGTTTCGAAGCGTTTTCGAAACTTTGATAACAACTGTTCAAATTACAGAAACTTTGAGGGATCTGCGAGCACACAAACTGACCATTGAAACGCGTTATCTATCACAATGCATTTCAATTCGCCGTTTAAGCTTCGTATCGCGTCCGCATCGATTATGCGAATTATATCGGACCCCGATAGCCGTTATTGATATTGAATATTACCTAATTCCGAAAGTCTGAGGCCACAAATTCAGGTTTGGCTTACGGACATGAAACCACCTCGGATGACGCAATATGGTCGTCGTGAACCCATTACACAGTTATTTTCAGACGTGTGACATTTGAGCTGCTTTATTATTCCTATGCTCGGTATTTGATTAGAAAAAACTTGATCTGACCCGATACGTAATACGTCTATATCGTTTGCGAAACCGTGTATTAGCTCGGCGCAATAGTTGACGGGAAATTTTCCACTTTTAAATAGCACTACTAATGTTCTGATTCCTTTAAGTTTTTTATGGTAGGGGTCATCACGACATGAATGGTTTAACTAAGTGATCCTGCAATTCTGATTCTTCAGGCGGAAGTGACACCCATTATTATCCTTCGCTATTATATTCCTTGTCAGGTTTCGTACGAACACATTTGACTATATTCGTAGTTCAGTTCATTTTCAAAGATTGCGCAGTTGGAATGTTCACACAACACTAAAACGGCCTTGGTACAGGGCTTTGAACGTTGTCCAATTAACACATACTCTTGTTTAGTTTCCTTCGATAAATATGTACATCATTTAAAGTTGTTTAAAGAGCACAAGTTGAATAAGCTTAATATGACGTGCGGTATATTTAATTTAATATCTCTTAAACAAAAGTTAATTACACGATACTCGCAATGTTTACAATTCAGTTGACCCGATAAATTACATGAGCGCAATATCGCTTGTTCGCGTTTGGCGATTTTTTCTAATATAAAACACACGCCCGTGAACTTCCTTACGAATCGCCAAGGCCGGACGTCGAATCGATCCGCCATGATACCCCGGCCCATAAATTACCACTGCCTGATTTAGAAGGCGGCCGGTCTCGAGCGCCCAACACTGCCTAGATGACCGACTTTTCTCGGTTGCGTAATACGCCAAAAATACCGCCGACGCGGGCGATGGATTCGCCTAGTAGAACGTCCATCTTGGCTCTCCTCCCGCGTATGCCTTAATAAGTCGTTCCGAATTTGAATCCTCCCTCGTACCTGACGTAATCGGTACCCGTTTAGGGCCGCACGATTAATGGGGAAACGATTAGAGCCGAGGAAACGCCACGCAGCTCGCTCTCGTGAGCCTATTAATTCACTTACGTAGCCGCCGCCGAGTTACAGGGTGTTGCGAATCGCGAATTCGCCGCGGCGCGCTCACGCGACTCGTTATCGCGGATTAAAACATTCCGAGGCCGTCGCGGGCCCGCGGTATAATCGAGACTACTATCGATGCGGAGACCCGACGGGGAATTAGGACGCTATCGGGTGCGCTAGTACGGCGATAATAGTTCAAACTTCACTCGGCCAGTAACGCGCGCTTTCGTCGACACAACGCGTTTGGAATCGCGTCGGTTCAATCGAAACAATACAGGTGAGGTTTTGTGAGCACGCTGTGTAGCGTAGCGTGCAATGCGCTCGCGTCACGATAATTTTTAATTATCGCGTTCAAATGCCAGTGAACTTGGCCTCGGGCTTTGGAGCGTGGCGGAGCGCGATGGACTCGTCTTGTGGGTCACCCGACGTCTGGCAACGAGCAATAACGCGTTATAGAGAAGCTCGAATCGCCCCTATTTTCTGTATAGCAGAGATGATACAAAACTTATTTATGTTCCTTATGCACAAGTTTATACCATGATGATTACTCGTATTACTAGCAGTTAAAAACGTACTTGCAACCAGATTTATGTTCAATATACGAACATACATACTCTAGATAAATTGATTTTAACGAATGCGATAATTCCAACATATCAACCAGTCAAGCCGCACCCAAGTAGCCCAGAATTCGATTTATTTGTGTTACCAACACACACGGTCGAAGTCTAATTCAATACTTACAGTGCCCTCGTAGCATAAATCATATTTCGTATTATAAACAACGATATAGTGAAATATTCGTTAATGAAATATATAAATGAACAGAAAACATAAAAATTTATTGGTTCAATCTCTCATCAGTTATCGCTCCGGTATCGATCGCGCCGACGTTAAATCCACATTTCGTTCCGAATCGCGTACCATAATTGAAACTCGCGCTACAACAGATGTTCATAAAGACCCGTTTCGCTCTTAGAAATCTCGCCCCACCATACTGAGTCGCTCGATCGTTATCATCGGGTTAAATACCGCTCGCGAAGGCAGCCGTGCAAACAGCATTTCCTGCTCCGCTCACCTAGTGCAAGAGAAATTATCATTATCATACTTCTTATGGAATCCGCGGGCGTTCCGTTTGCAGGATTATTCAATGCGCTTTCCAGGCCGGCGACTTATTGGCAATTCGTTTGTATGACTCATTGAATTTCTCACGGCGATACGTAGACAGTACCTAGATATTGTGACTAATCTCGTCTCGAGTGGGCTAACGGGTCGTGCGCTGCACAACTGCAGACTATATTGTTGTTTATTACTACATACATCCACTGATTACGGCCAGTGTGGCAACAGCGTGGAACGTCGTACGGAAATCGAGTTCTCCGCGACAGGCCGGATGATGTCGCGCTGGATTTCAAAATTGGAACGCAGCTCAAAATCGCATGCCGATATAAAGGCGCGCACTGGACCGGAGCTAACGGTGACAATGATATCGCTTACAAGCTGAAAATAATACCGTCGCCGTTCGATCGCGGCGGCGCCGGCGATAGAGAGAATCGCGAGCGCAACCCGCGCGGCCGCTCCTGTGTCCCGCGTTGACGCGCCGACGGATTTAGACCGCGCGATCGGAACGAATAGCTATGCGGAAGCGGCTCGCAGCGTCGGCGCGCGGACTCATCCCGATCGACGCGAGCTTTCGCGAATCGCGCCGCCCTTGAAACCGCCGGACGGCCCACGCGGCCGGCTCTCTATTTCGGACGACCTAACACGCCGCACCCGTCCGGTGGAGTGGAGCGGACACGGCTTCCGCCAAACCCCGCCGCGTAGTAAACACGGTACGCCGCGTCCGTGGTGCGATAAGTAGTCGCTCCCCGAACGTGTATGCGCGCAAAACTTCGTCCTGCTCATTTGGGAGTCCCAGCCCTGTGGCTTCGGCTCTAGAGAATGCAGGTACATTATAAGACAGAGAGGCGCCCGTGTTGAGGCAGTTACCATTGACGCCACCAACTCCGTACGTCTCTCACATTTCTTTATTCGTTCGGGAGGCGAAACAAATCGGCCTGCGCGTTTCTAGACGGCGATCGGATGGCTTGTTGCTATGCGATTGCGCCTTGGCAACAGTAACAGGTTTAACTGGTTTCGAATAGCTCGCGTGTCGGCGTTAAGTAACCGCGCTCACCGATGTGCCTGGCAATCGGGCGTGCTTCTATCGGGCATCAAACGCATTCGACAGTTAATTCCGACGCGCGGAGAGGCGGCTGCGGGGCCGGAAAGCATGTCCACCGGTTGATAACCCGGCGTCCATTGAGTGCGGACGCTGCAGTAGAAGCCGCGCACGCGCTCTCGTTTTGGCGCGAACGGCTGTGACGTCAGCCGTCTGGATCGATGTCCACAGACGCTGCGGTAGTACGCCGGGGTCGACGCCCTCGCCTCCCTTTCCCCACGCGGTGCCACCCCTCCCCCCACCTGACTACTGCAGCCGCATCCCTACGCCACATCCAGCCCCGCAATTGTATATAGACGACGCTACGACAATCGGCCCGCCTTTTATGGTGATGCGAACATAACGAGAGCCACATGAATGAAAGCATCCGCGCTATGAAACCGTTAATGCGAGCTTTCAATTTGCTACACGAATAGTAGACGCACCTCGAAACGATCGACGCGACAGCTGTTGAAAGATAAAACTTCCAAGCTCATAGTGAATTGCGCATAGTTTATACTCGTAGGCGTCTCGCTGAACTTGGTTTCCGTTGTTGCAGAGGAGGAGATAGACGTGGTGTCCGTGGGCACGACCCACCAGCCCCTGGCGGGCGTGACGCAAGTGCGCGTCGAGCCGCCGCCCCGTTCGCCGTGCAAAGGGCACTACGCGGAACCGATGCCGCGGCCGGTGGCGCGGAAGCGTCTGGTGCCGCCAACGGGTGCCCCCACGCCGCGCCGCCGAGCCAGAGGCCCCGGCCGCCGTGGACGCCGCTCCAACACCGACACCGATTCCGAAGCGGAGTCGCCAGAGATCGAGCGGCGCTCCATCCACAACGACATGGAGCGGCAACGCCGCATCGGACTGAAGAACCTCTTCGACGAGCTGAAGAAACAGATCCCCGCCACCAGGGACAAGGAGCGCGCGCCCAAAGTGGTGATTCTCCGCGAGGCGGCCGCCCTCTGTCGCAAGCTTCGCGAGGAGGACCACGAGCGCGAGCTCTTGAGGAAGCAGCAGAACAAGCTGGTCACCAAGCTGCGGAAGCTGAGGATGCTAGTGTCCCGCTACCGCGCGTATTGAGCGCCCCGGGCGACGAGCGGTGCACGTCACGCCCTGTGGGGCACCCCGAACATAGTCTCCACGTGACACTTGTGGAGTTGGACGCTCAGTAAGTTCGCCTAACGCGTGTTGCGCCACCGCAAAACGGACCGTCGTCTCGCAACGCTGCAGGGGCTGCGTCTGAGTGTTGCGCGAGCGGCGTTCCGCGGTGCCAAATTAGCCCCGTCACCGACAAATCATAGTTCTTCTCGGTTTCCAACTGACACGACAGTCGCAGACTGCATCGGGAACTAGTAGACTGGTTTATACCTCGAAAGATTTTTTTTGAGTATCATTTAAAAGTACCTTTTGAATAGTTGACACAGCGCATCGCAGTTGAGCCGTTGAACCGCCGGAATGAATGTAAAATAAAAACAAATTTGACATTTTTGTTACATAGTTTCGTAACGTTGTTGGTAGCTTTTTTACCTGCTGGGAAAATGGTACGCGTTGCTCAGTGTCACGATTCTGATCCGATTCGAATGGGTTTGTCAATGTTGTATATAAAAAATGTAGTGCCGATAGCCGTAAATTCATTAGTTAGGCTGGCAGATGGCCGCTTGACGGCGGTATGGAAAGTTCTGGAGGTGTAGGCCATATATATGTTTTCGGCCCGGTTCGTAGGTTATCCTATTTCATCCCACATGTCGCGCGCTCGTGCGAGAACAGGATAGTGATATCAAAAAAATAGCTAACTTGATATTATTGTAAGTATAAAATATTAGGTTAAATTGCTTACGGTTTTTTTGTAGTGTTTTTTTTTGTTATTTTGTAAATTTTAACACCTGATAATTTTAACACCTGTAATGATTTTATTTAGTCGCGCCATTAACTCTGATTCGACAATTTTATTGACTTCGGAATTGAAGTAATTTTGGACCATTTGGACGGTTGGTTTAATTAATTCATATATACATACACACTATACATTTATTATGTATATATTTGTTGCACCGATACAAGTTAGAATTTTATGTACACGACTAATACTAATGTAATTTTGTATTAGGTATATAGGGGTATACTTGGCTGAAGGCGCGCGTTTGTCAAATTCGTTTCGCGGTCTTTTTACTGTCAACCTAAGTGATATTGGCGCGAAAAGTAAAACGAAATAACGAACGCGCGCAACAGTCCAAGCTAAGCACTTCATAATAATCGTATGTGTATATCATAATTCACTTAGTGTATTCGGTTACTTTTATATTTATTTTTGTATGTTGTGATTAATTTGAAAACACTAATAAATTCGCTTCGACCTATCGAAATAGTCCAGTGACTCAAAACAGTGAAATATAATCTCAGTGGCTAGTAGTAATACGTTTTCAACGAAAACAGACTGTGTATTTTGATAATAACATCATAGCGGTCCGTTAAGAGTTTTTACAATATAAAAAAAATAACCACGAAATAGTTCCTCATAGTACCTACTAATAGAAAATTTTGCATTTTCTTTATTATTATATAATATTTTATCGCAGTAAGTTAGTGATGTACTTTCGATACGTGATCGAGATTGTAAAAAGCCAGGCTGTAAAAATTTTGAACGCGCTCAGTTTTTGCCGAAGACAGATTATAATGATTAAAAGGTAATCTATTCGGGCTTCGATACAGAATGATGTTTTATCAAGCACATGGTCAGCAGATTTGTATGCTCGAAGGCTTTAATTGTGTGCGGAATGTGCCTTGCTGTGTACATAAACATATATAGATAATATTTAGGTTTATATTCGAATTAGTTGCAAGAAATATTTTTGTGAGATATTATGTAGGAGTATAGCGTTGTTCTTATAAGTAGTGATACATGAGGAGGTTTATAGTTATCCTGTTAAAGGTTCGCAGTTTATCTTCCACTAGGCGTTAAATGTACATAATAGAGGGTAGATCATAGATGTATGTCATTTTTTTATAAACGAGTTTTTTTCTAGTAATTGTTTAATTTTTTTTTCTTAACGGGAGAGTTACGAATTCTCGAATGTTGTACCTGCATTTAATTTTTTTTGTTATACTTGACATAAATAATAAAGTTAATGATGATTTAGTTGTGTTGATTGTAACATTGGTTTCTTATTCGGTGATAACGTACATTGTTTTAAAAGATTAGTTCTCGCATAAGGGAAAGTCAGTAGTTAATGTTTTTAATGTAAGAGATGACAGCTTTATATTCGGTAGACAGATCGAGATTATGGGAAAAAGTTAACGAATCAATGCACATAATTGTGACAAGGCACATTTCCAACACTGCCAAATTGGACGTCATGGATCGAAAAATAAAAGGAAAAAAAATGTTACGCATACCTAGCGACTCAATTTGTAAATTTTATAAATAAGGTTGGGATGAGTAAATAATAGTTTAATTTTTATTATTGTACTTTTTTTTCTTTGTATAGTATCCGTATGTAAGGGTAACATCTGACCGCGGCAGGGGGTCAATCGTTTGGGGGCTGTAAAATTTTTTCGCGTAAGGGATCGATTGGCCTCTGCGAGGTCCGCGAGGCACCGGACCTCCAAGCTGCGGTCGAGTCGCGACACTACAGAGAGTGCAGGACGCAAAATAAAATTCCGCCTAACATTAAAGTTGCACCCTGCCATCTTTGAAGTGGCGTTAGTTATAAAGGACATGTACTTACCGCGTCTGAGTAAGCTTGGATACTATAATGATGATGTGAAAAGTTCTTTGGTTTTTGTTCCTTAATTATGTATATCGAAACGCTAAGGTAATCATTAAATATGGTAATAAAGGATAATGTCGAACCGGGGCAGAGCTGAGAAACCATTGGCTATTGGATTGTGATTATTTTATACAATTTTGGTATATTATTATTGGGTTTTCGGCTAAATTAGTGTTTAGATTCTGTGATTTTATATGTACCTGTGCGGTACGTTGCGGTGATGACGTTTTGAATGCTCTGTCTTGGTCGGCGGAAAAAAAACGTGTTGATTTTTATTGCTCTTATGTTACTTACCCCAATCCTATCCAAACACAACCTAGTACATTAGATTGAAAATCATACACACAACTCTAAAATTTTGCGTCTAAAATAATTTTGTTTGATTTATGCTGTTCAGACAGAAAATTAAAGGAATTATAAAATTTTACATACTTTTATAGAACAGATCAGTATATAAAAATAAACAAAGAGAATAATAAGAAATGTATAAATAAAAAAAAATCATTTGTTTTATATACCTATAAATGATTTACAATATTTATAAAGACTGTTGGCAAAACCATTATTCAATAGTAAACTTTTTTGTACACACACAATGAATAGATAGATCTTACATAATGGTTTATTCCTTTTTAAAAGTAGAATTGATGTTAACAAAAAAAAAGGTATTAGGTGCCGACCACAGTACTGGGACTTAAAGTTATTCCTAATTGAGCCATATCTATTAAAATACGGATGAATACAATATTATTCCAAACTGGACAAAAAACTCCCTAATATTATTTTGATTACAGATGTTTGAAACTATTTCAAAATGTTTGACTATTACTCTTGAGCTTGCTTTCTTTTGGCTATTCCACAATCTAATTCTAAATAAATACCGAAAATAGTACGTAATAACCATTGTTTAATAGCAAGTGAGTAAGGACCAGATTTCAATTCAAACAAAGTTCGTAAAGTTCCGAAAACCGACCAAGTGCAAGTCGGACTCGCGAACGAAGGGTTCCGTATCATTATGTATTAAAACGGCAAAAAATCATGTCTGTTATATGGGTGCTCCACTTAAATACTTCTTTATTCAGTTTTTTACTATTTGTTGATATAGCGGTAACAGAAATACATTGTCTGTGAAAACTATCTAACCATCATGTTCATGACATACAGCCTGATGACAGACGGACAGACATACAGACAACGGAGTCTTAGTAATAGGGGTCCCGTTTTACCTTTGTGTACAGAACCCTAAAAACAAAAACTTTGCTCCAAAAGAAATCTTGCAATAACAATCATTATGGTAATTTGTATATACATTACAAGTATATAATTCAGTACGTAAGAGGAAAATAAATAAACACTTGGTTATTCACTAAGCAATGACTAAGCCAAGAACGGAACGCATCAAACAAAATTAGATCTGTCAAAACAAAGTTGAAGTTAGTTGTGATATAGTGAAGTTGGTGTGAGTGGTGTTATGATGGCTTTGAGATCTGTGATTTCGTCAAAAATACCAATGGTGATTATTTTGGGTGCAACAGGTACAGGCAAGACTAAATTGAGTGTAGAATTAGCACAAAAGTTTGAAACTGAAGTCATCAGCGCTGATTCTATGCAGGTTAGTTTTTATAACCTCAAAATTTATAACCAATGTTTATAGTTACACATTTGCATTCATATAAAGGTATAATCGTGAATAGGAATCTAGTTGCTGCAACTGTTTGCTGTTTTTTTTTTTAAATTAATCTTTTAAATTAATCTCAATTAATAACAAAGAACTGTGAAATTAGAGGTGAATTTATAACCTAAAAGTACCTGTAGAAACCCATGTGTTAAAATTTTTTCATCCGTTTGAACATTAAAATATGAATTTTTGGATGAATAAAAAGTAAATAAACTACTATTAAGTACGTATCAGAGTTTAGGTTTTTGACCGATGCTAGGATATTTTCAAAAAATAGTTAGTTAACTATGTTTTTGCTGTTTCTATTTCTTCCTACATCTTAATATTAAATTCAACTTATACAATATATTACACATTTACGATTTTCAATTGAATAAGATACATTGTTGCGTGAAAGTCAAATATAATCGCAGTAAAAATATAAAAGTAAAGGTCTCTGCGTTACCATTGTTCGACACCACAACTGCCTCTATTGTTGCTATAATGGGGCGACTATTCCGGGTATGTGCCATGGTGTCTCATATTGTTGCGTTTCGAAGAATATTTCGTGGGGCATGTATTCTTCTCTAGTATGGGTTTCTTCAAACTCGCTTGTTTCAATACATTTTAGACAGTAGCAGTTCTTAATTTGACTACTTTGCGGGCAGACTGAACTAAATTTTGGATGTCCAGATTTGACTGTACATCTTTCACAGCTATTAACAATGTATGTGTAGCTCAAAGCATTATCAATAGTTTAAATGTGCCCTGTATTTATCTTCGTTTATTGCAGCAATAAGACTAAAAATTTGGTTATCGTGGTTTGAAACGACAAATAAATTTAAACATTCTTTTAAAATTTCTACCATTATTATAGTAACACAATAAATTTTTGCATTGTTAATCCTGTAATCATTGAATAAAGAGTTTATTTTAAAAATTCTTCTGATGACCTCTTGTAAACTTCTTCAATCGCTAAATATATTTTTCTGATCAAATTCTTTATAAATTGCACATCATAACTATGTATAGATGAATCGTGCTATTTTTAGGCACAACATCCTATTTCTTAATTCTAAAGTTATTTTAGTTTTTAAATTGTATGCTTTGTCAGCTATCATGTCTTTGATGGCCTTGGATGTTCAGCTAAGGGAATTGCATACTTTATGCAATCTTGAAATGATTGTCTTCAATGATTTTGATATGTTGACGATGTACAATCAATCTACAATTCCTTTATTTTCCTTTTTTTGACTGCTAGGGAAACATTTTCCTTATTTAAATTCACCTAGAGAACCTGTTCCAATTGATTTTTATGTTTGGAAGACATATGGTCTTTTAAATTAGTTGCATGTTGATCCTTAAACAAGATAGATTAAGTAAGGCATATGTCAATTTATAGCAAGAAGTAAATTATTAATAATTAGGTAAGGTAAAAAAAACAAGCAACTTTCTCAAAGTATGAAACTATTTCATGGTAAACTAAAATTAATGAAAATATCCAACAACTCTTCTAGCATATTAGAATGAACTAGCTAATATGTAAATTTCATGTTATGGCAAAAATATTGGCTAGTCGGCAGGATGGTATTGAGATTGATTATTTCTGGAACCTTCTTTAGGGAGAAAATATTTTCAGGTAATGAAATTTAATGTAACCTTTATGAATCTGAAAAGTGGACTTTGCTCTGCAGTGCATAGGCTGAATCAAGTAGTCAGTAATATTCATATTATATGAACATTTACTAGGTAGGTACATACATATTATGTAGGTTTTAAAAAATAAAGATAGACAATATTAGGAATAAGGAATGTAGGATACGAACATAACATACATTGTTTAGTGCCTCATCTATTCAAAGGTACTCATGTAGGTTTTACATAATTATGTCTAAAACAACCCACACGTCTATTCTCGTTCCTATTATGTCTACCAATTGTATTAACACCTTAATATGTAATTAGGTAAATAATATAAGATAATTCAGCTCATTACTGCACATAATATACAAATAATATGTGTTAAATTATAAAAATTAAGTTCCATGAGAATAAAATTCTTTAACATATGAATGCAGTAATTTATAGGCGTTAAGTCATCAACTTATTTCAGCATTAAGTAAATTATTTACGCCTTACAAAAATCTTATCTTAAATAAATAAACATGCAGGCAAATATAAACAAACATGACAACATGCTTATACACATATAATTATTTGTTTATGTGAACAGTAAAATGTTAATAAGGGCCGGTCAATACTAAGATTTATATATATCACTTAATTGGTCTATTCACCGATATCCAAGGGATTAACCCTTTCCGTATTAAGGTTATTCTGCAAAAGGTTTAATCAAACGTATGGTTTAACCATTCCTGGTTGAAACAACTAAAAAATATATTAGAACAATTGTATAGATAAGTCTGCAAGGCTTTTTTTTCCAGTTCTTCTATAAGAACCATCTTATAGACACCAGTATATCTATAGAAATAGACACCAGTCTATCGATACTGAGTGGTGGACTCTGATGCCTATGGGATTAGACTAGATACAGTTCTAAATTGAATAAAACAATTGCCATTTACTTCAACCAGTGCGTCAGAAATAATGTTTGTAACCAGTATGTCTAGTAATCGAAACTAAAGGCCCATTTACACGATGCCATTTTCTTGTACATACAAGAGCAATTATTGAATGCAATAAATTGCGCGCAATAATTGTTAAGACCCATTTACACGGTGCAAGTTTCTTGCCTGTTGTATACAATTAAATTGAAGCAATAAATGAGTTGCATGGTCTAAACAACAAATGGTCTAACAAATTATTGCGCGCAATTTATTGCATTCAATTATTGCTCTTGTATGTACAAGAAAATGGCATCGTGTAAATGGGCCTTTAAGACCATTTGTTGTTTAGACCATGCAACTCATTTATTGCTTCAATTTAATTGTATACAACAGGCAAGAAACTGGCACCGTGTAAATGGGCCTTAACACTTGCTGAACTCGTAAATTTGTGGAGGGAAATAATGCACAACCTAAACCTTATTTTCTTTTGATTTATGAAAGTGTATTCGCAACGGTCGATTGCGCAGTTTAGCTTTAACTGCACGCTATGCAGTAAAGTAAGCCCCCTATTAGCATAACCGAAACAAGTTTGCGGCAATCGCGTCCCTAAAGCGGGCAGTCCAATTCCCTGGAGTGAAATTTTTCTTTGCCCCCTCCCGTCATGTAATGTCTGTTACCGTCCTCCAGTAGTATTTAAATCGCGTTTTTATTACTTCCTCCCCATATCTTGCGCTCGAACGTGTTTGTTCTTTTTATAATTTTCCCTGTAATGTTTTTTTAAGTACGCTGCTATACTATTTCGTGTGTTTTACTGCTCCTTTTCTTCTACTGTCTATAGTTGTCTGCCGTTGTGTAATGTTTCTAAAACAAAGTTCCCTTAAATATATGCTTACATATGAAATTCTTATTAGTTTTTCGCGCTAAATTGACAATAATGCATAGATATATGAAATAAAAGCATTTAAACCGAATACTGTTGCAGTATTGATTTATCAAATATTTCTAACCACACCGACGAAACTACACCGACGCTTGGTGAGTGGTCGTTTGTAACAAAAAAGCTGGACAAAATCTGTTTTACAATGAAGTCCTAATTTTCACGGTACACTTTACACGATGGGCGAGCTGGTAATTAACGCCGCGGGGCGTGACGTCACCAACTAAACGTATCAATCTCGCATCTCGATGAAAGCGTGTCAGCGTCGCTATCGCTAGTACCCGTGCGTCTACTTCGCATTATATAAGCAGCGTCTTCGGACGCCTGATAGCCTTCGGACGGGTCGCTGCCGTTGTAGTATATCTGCGATGCGCAGATGAAGCGGTACTATCCACTCTGAAGAACAATGAAGTACACACGCTTCGATGACAACACAGCGGGGCCTTTTTTAGTCCGAAAGTCGTTACGTCACGGCCCTGGGATGCCAGTTAGACGTATGGGTAAACTGAAATCTTAATATACACGTTTTGTCAAACTTTAAAGTACATACGTTCCTACTCTTTAATTATGTGTTGTTTTAAAAAGTTATTGCAAACCAAGGGACAGCTATTGGATATCGTTAATTGTTATCGGTGGTAACGGTGGGATAAAACCAAAAAGATTTCATTATACTTTTTGAGATCAATTATCCAAATTCATATAAATCGTCTTTTTTAAGCAATCTGGGAGGATTAAGGACCGAGTAATTTATTGTGGTAGTCATTAAGTAGTTTTAACTGCTGCTGCCGTTGCAAACTATAATTATTTAGTTATATAGGTAGTTTACTTTTTATGTCTACAACCCTGCTGGCCCCGTATTACAGTTACTGCAGTCATTGACACACCATTCGAAGGTACTTTCATGTTCACCTTTGCATAAAAAAATACGATATGAGCCTCCGCGTATATTTTTCAAGTACCTACAATTCCTTAGCTTAACTAATTATTTGCATTTTGTCACTATGACCTTATAGGGTCTCCTATAAATCTGATAGGACGTATGCATTTCGGCTTTCAACTTCTAACACCACCTTCAAATAGGTCTTAATGGGATCTCGTTAGCACGATTTCGTTTTTGGGCACGCGTTCGCCTTGCACACCGTTAATTTAGTGGGCCTATGGTCGTATGCGAGGACGATACGATTAGTGCAACGGTGTGAATGCGACGGGCTGCTTTTCCAAATTTACATCACTCAGAATTGTCGCATTAGCACCGGGTCGCAAGATCTGTAATGCGCAACGTGCATGTTCTGTTTTTGTTCGCGGTTAGTGCTGAACCATTGCTTCGTTATCGTCTCATAAAGTCCGGAGTCTTTACGTAAGGAGTTGTGGGAATCTGCCACGCGCGCCGTAAGGTATAAAGGCGTCCGATCGAATTGAATCGATCGACTCGATTTGCGTTTGGCCTACTATCATAGGTCGGTCGTTAGTCATCGTGGCAACGATACTAGGCATTGTTGATAGAAACATATTCATAGGTCAGATTCTAAGACGCCACTTGTTAGACCGTATCGTTCAATCTGTTTGAATCATTATAAAGAGTTTACATTTAGCTTCTAATTCATTTACAGCCGAAAACTGTGGTGCTCTAGTATAATTATTAATTATAATTCGTCATTACATTATTATTATTCGCCATTACAAATCCGTCCAGCTTTAATAGTAAAGGAAAAAAAGACACCCTTACAGATTGCTTACCATTTTTTGGCTGTTTAATCTGCGATTTGCGCGCGTACCTCACGAATTGGGCGGCAGGCGGTCGTGTTTGCATTCCGTCGAGTTCGTCGTCTCCGTCAAGGCCACGCTACCCGGCGGCGCCTCAGTCTTCGGCCGCGTCCAACGCTCTACCGGCGCTTGACTCCCCCCAACAACCCCTCGGCGGGCTTGCTGCGATTTCTTCCGCTCACCGAGAAACGTGCATTTATTTTGTAACACACCAGCGACCCGCCCCGGCTTCGCACGGGTGCGACGTATTATACATGTAAACCTTCCTCTTGAATCAAACCTAAATGTCGCTCTAAATCCCCGGCGAAATGTCTCTGGCGGAAAACCCCTCAAACACGCAGTTGCGAACGCTGATACATGCCACGGCTTCTTTATTATTTTGCAATGTCAACCCCACTAAGGTTCTTTACTAAGAGATAAGATAGTATAAAGCAGACGATTCTCCCGACGGTAAGGTCGTTGTCAAACTCAAGTAGAAATTCTACTAAACGCTGATATCTGTCCTTATGCATACGGACGCTTGTATTATTATTTATATGGTTAAATGAAACTGTTTTAAAGCTTTTTTCATAAGAAATTCCGGCTTCAAGGAGTAAACAACGTCGGGACTTTTTAAATAAAAATGAATACGCGACAAAATAGTTAAATATAGTATTGACGATAACAATCCCGCGTGGAAATCGAACCCGCGACCCCCGACGCCGTCGGTCAAGTAAGTCAATACCTTGGCAACTGCGCCACGGAGTCATCAAACTTACTTTACTATACGCCTCGATATCCGGACGTAGATCCTTTATCTAAGTCCTCGCCTCTATCGAACAAACGCCTCCGGTGCTTTTGTGAGAAAGCGAAAAACCTGTTGGAGACGTTCCACGGCGAATTTTGATTTATGTACATGCGTTTGTAAGGAAGAGTGATACAGTTGAATAATGCATACGACGAATGTGGGACCAAGTTCAGCGTGACGTATTGGATCGGGTTCTTATTAGATTTGTAGATTTGGTTTCGTTTTAAATAAATCTCCTTACCCTGAGCCTTTCTTTTACGTTTAAATCTGGAGCTTAATTTCAAATGTGACGAAAAACAATCCAGTTGATGACGAGCGTAGATATAAAGTTCGATAGAATAAATGTGATAGAAGGGTATTATGGCACTGTGGCTAGAACTCTGACAGTGAAACTGAGTGGAGGTGGTGGTTACCGATTTCAAAAAAGGTGGACGTTTTTAATTCGACTGTATTTTTTTACATTAACTTTCGACTGATTGAAGCAAGTTTGATGATTGTTTTTTTTATTTGAAAGCCGGTGCTTCCCATATTAATTTCATTGCTATTGGATCTTGGGGTCCGGAGATACTTAGGGAACTCCTGAAAATCAATTATAAAAAAGTACAGAGCGAGATATTTAAAGTCGGTTTTGTTTTTCGCTAATAAAATATGGACTTTTTCGACGATTACTTACGTGCAGTTATTTGTGTACCTGAGTGTCCTTTTAGTGCTTTGCAAGCACTGAGTTAAGTTTGGGTCGACAGGGGCGGTTTAAAGTGAATTCCTCTTATGAATGGCTAATAAATCAAATTGTATTTTTATGCGACGAGTTGACATTTGACAAGTGAGAGTGCGGTTTACAGCCTTGTGGCTGTGCATTGATAGTCAGTCAGGACAAACGGGTTTATAAGTAGTATATATTGTACCTATTTGTTGCAAAACTGACAGTAAAAATAAAAGAAAAACGTGTTTAAGAAGTTATACTTCTTCAGCGTAACAAAAGAACAATAACTATAAATATCCATTGTGCCACTACTCTTTTGTTGTGAAAAATATATTAAATGCAACCGATAGCTGTGTAATTAAATAACTTGGAGTTATAGGTATTTAATATACTATATAATTATAGGTAATACCGCGCGAATTCCAATTGCATCGTAACAATTTTTCCCTCGTAATTATTTCCATACGCGCCAAAAATAAAACTTCTGAAAATTTTTAAATTGTAAAGATGTTATAAAACATATAATTGAGAATCTGGTGTAGTAAAACACGGGAAACGGTTTTTGGACGAGTCTGGACGATTCCTATTAGATTTTCTTACGAGTGTTTTTGGACGAGTAACGAACGAGTTACCCCGTTGGAACTTGCGAGACGACCGCTTGTGCGTCCCGAGCGTCGGCGATGCCCAACAGAGCCGTTCACGGCCGGCCCGCCGTTTGTTTATGGTAAACATTTGTTGCGTCACGCGAGACGGCTCGCACTCGGCGGCGGTGACCTTTGGCGGGTAAGTCTCGACCCGAAAACACAGTGCCCGATTCAATCGTTCCGACTAACTGAATGAGAACTCCGCCCGGTTTGAAACGCAAATTGGAACCGATGCGCGCTAAAAATGTGCGCACACTAACTACGTGATTGGACTGACTGACAAGGGTGTGTGAAAAATGAGTCTTGCTCTGCGTTTGCAGGTCCCCTGGCTGCTGCTGATTTCATACTCAAATAATTTTGTATACTTATGTAATTAAAAGAAAAAAGATAACAAGAACGCAGAGTTGCGCTAAAAGTTTGCGCAAACTAACTACGTGATTGGACTGACTGAGCGTCCTTATATTTTGAGGGCAAGGGTGTGTGAAAAATGAGTCTTGCTCTGCGTTTGCAAGTCCCCTGGCTGCTGCTGATTTCATATTCAAATAATTTTGTATACTTATGTAATTAAAAGAAAAAAGATAACAAGAACGCAGAGTTTCAGGGCGGTTCTTCCCTGGACAGGTCTAGTTTAGTGAACCGGTGGTACTGTATTTACGTTCAATAATAACTGAAAACAAGCCTATATTGAATAAAGAAGTTTTGACTTTCAGAAGAAGACAACCAAAAAAAGCGTCAAAGCGGTCGAAGTATACAAACGCAAGGCAGCGGCCTAATCCACCCTCGTAAGGTATGCGGGGATCAGCTAACCCAGTTACATCGACCACAGCATTCCGCCCGGGGTCACCGGTGGCGTCGCATTTCATCCCACTCTCGAAACGAGATCGATTCACCACGAGGTCGAATACCACAGGGGCGACTCGCGACATATTGTTCTCACGATTCTCCCCGGCTCGTTAAGATTTCAAATTTGATATAGTATTTGCAGTGTGTCATTAGACCATACTTCCTATAAGACAATTTCTTAGTAGACCCAAGATTAGAAAACGTCAAATTTCTCGTATCGTGTTTAACAAGTGCATATGCTTTGATAATACGTTAGTCCTAGTTTTTATTATTTTTTTACATTTTATGGAGTATTAAGAAACATAAAAGCGTCGAAAACAAATCTTCAACCTCGTCGAAGTCAGAATATCACTGCAAGAATCTATGTTTTCCGAATGTCTTAAGATTGTGAAGTATGCTAACGAACTTAAATGTCACTAATTCCCAGACTTAACTTTGTCCCTTTCTCGAAACGAGAACGTAATCAACTCCTGTCCGCTTCGTCGATTTTCGAGCGCATTTCTGTGAATTCAGGCAGATGAAGATAATGGTGTGTGGCGCTAAGTTCACGAGACCATTGATTGATATTTGACCCGCTCACCACAATAACAACATGATTCGGGTTTGTTTTCAAATTCCGCAATCAGTTAATGCTATTCCCTTTGGTGCTTGGTTAAACTATATAATATATGTGAGGGGTATGTATTGTCCCTTTTGGGTCTGTAAGTGCTTGCATGGGTAAGCTCTCAATAAAAGTATGTTCAAAATCAAGTAGTATATTAGCCATGAGTGGCGACATATAATTTACAGATTAGCAATGCACTCATCTAATTTTTTTTTAATGTAAATAGTTGCCAAACGAGCAGACTGTTCACTTGATGTTAAGTGAATACCGCCGCCCATGGACATCTGCTACACCCGAGGATTCCAGATGTGTTGACAACCTTTAGAAAATTGGGCTCCGGCCACCGCACTCACCAGACGAAACGCGAAAGTATTATACTTCCACTTTACGCCGGTCTTCTGTGAGGTCGTGGTACTTACCCGGACGAGTCTGCCGAGACTGCTGCGTGGCCCTACCACCGTTAGTTTTGACGGTGGTAGGGCCACGCCGTCTAGCACTCTTTTCCAACAATGTAACATTATTTAATCTGTCTATATCATGCCGAGCTATTCTACAAATTAGAACTGTTTGTGTCAGATATTATTTTCCCTCTAACCGAACTGTCGCCTTCATCTGACAATCCAAACTCCGTTCATTCATGCACGGTTGAGTGGAAACAAATGGAAACGCCCTACGATGAGGAAACGTCAAGTGATGCCGGCCATAGACACGTGGGAAGTCGAACCTGCACAGCGAACTGACTCACCGCTTAATTTGACGCGACGAAATAACGCAAAAACAGAGATTGGCGATAAAATTGCTCATGTGGGCGGCACGGGTGTCATACGTCGGGGATAAGGCAATGATGACGTCCGCGATAATCGTGTAAAGGGGCGAAGCAGTTGAAGTTCATATTAACAGGTGATGGGCGTATTCGGCCAATATTTAGCTCGTATATACGAAAAATCAAAGTCGCTCTCCTCCTCTGTTTGATTCTCGTGGAAAATAGACACAGTTCATACCATATGTATCTTATACGTCCGTTTTAGTCCCCCCCCCCCCCCCCCCCCCTTCCAGAGCCGCGATAGCTCAGTGTACGGCCAATTTTAATTGTAGTTCCCGGCGGCATCGACGAAATTGTTCTTCGTAATTTCATGTGCACGTAAACATCGTGAAGAAACTTTCATATTTTCGAAATAACAACACAACTATTTCGAAGTTATGTGAAGTGTGCCAAACGAAGTCGCGTGCTTCCTACGCCCAAATAAGACGGTTCAGGAGAGGTTTTTTCCCAGTATTTAAAGACCGTCGCCTTATATAATAATGCAAAACTTAAACATTAAAATGAAGATGAATTATAAAAATAAAAACAAAGAAAAATGTTTTTAAATATAGTACAAAAACAGTAATTATAATAATATTGATAACTTAAAATAACGCAACGTGTGTTGTGATAAGGTGGCGGAGCCGCATCAAGATCCGTTGCGCAGTTTTAAAGATCTAAGCATACATAGGGACAGACAGAAAGCGGGATAACTTTGTTTTAATACTATGTAGTGATGGACAACAGCAGTAATACATCATTGAAATTGTAATGTTAAGAAACGATTTTCGATGATTGTATTGAGTAAATTTTTATAGTGCTAATCTCTGTACTTAAGATGGAGGGTTAAAATTTGTAAAAAAGCATGAATAGTTCTTCGCTGCTGCGGTGTGCGGAGTGAAAGAAGAGTGAAGTAAGAAATGTTTAAATGGCGCCTTGTCCTCTCGAAGCCATAGTCGGGCTCCTATCCAATAAACTCCTCGGCCGCCATCACAGTGCATGGCGAATGGGTCACAGTTTCCTCTGTGGCCATCATAGTAAATGGCGATTGGCTCACAGTTTCGTCGGTTGCCATCACATGGCGAATGGCTCGGAACAGTTGTCCTACACTGAAATGCATTATACATTGAAATGCTTCAATCATGATTTGACATAAAGGAGCGGCTTAGACGGTAGGCGATCACTAAACAGTCGAGAATGGTTTAAATTGCAAGCGGCCGCGACCGCCGCAGCTTCCGTCTTAATCCATCTTATGTAAGTCATCTCTGCAACGCCGAAACAAACGTCATTCGGAGCTCTTCTTGCGATCTCACCGAAATCGCATCATCGATGGCTGTTTTTTTCTCTTCGCTTGTCCGAAATGCGATGGCGTCGTTTACGACTGTTTGTCAAGTAAATTAAATCTCGCTGGGTGTCCCAATGATATCATCAGCGCCGTCACCGCACTATGATTCGAGGAATTCTAATATCATGAACGAGGTAAATGATTATTTATCTTTAAAGCTGTTTTGATTTGATTCCTCCTAAAATTATAAGTCAATGAATATAGCATTACGTGCGATGATTACGATTGATGGTAACAAATACGAAAACGTACGCTCTTATGATGATGTTTGGATCTGCTATTTTGGAAAACTCGTACGGTAACTCATTATTACCTTATGAGTTTCGAGGATTTGCACTTAAAAAAAACGCGACAGTTTCCTTGGTAAAGTTACGATTGTATCTTTGTACCCAAGTGTGTACAAACATACCCATTACATACGTCTTTATTTAACACAGAGAAAGTGCAATGATACCGCCAACCTACGCCCAAACGTACGATTGCGCGTTCCGTGACATGTGTAGTGCAGATGAGATCATTGTGATAGCGTCCATCTAACTCATGCAGCGTGATTCATCGCCTTCTGCGCTAATCACCGTTTATTAAGGCCTCGCTGTAGTTTCCAATTGGGCAGGAAGCGTCGGTGTGATGGATATTAGAATGTATTTTAAATTCATATAACTTCGATGGTTCGGTGGGCGCTATGTAATACTTACGTACGGCTTTCGGAAGTCGGTTATTTATTTATTTATTGCTATGAACCACCAACGAATTAACACGCTGTTTTGTAATTGACGACCCGAATGGCGTAGTGTACCTGCCTCCAGCGCCAGAGGGTGTTTGTTCGATCCCCACTACTGGAAAAATATTTTGTGATGAACATATTATTTTTCTAGTGTCAGGGTGTTTATATATATGTAGAATAAGTATTTATTTACAAAAGGAAAGAATGTTTCGGTATGTTTATCAGTTATCTAGTACCCATAAAACAAGTTTGTTTGCTTAGTTTGGGACTAAATAACGTTGTGTAAAAAGGGTCCTAAAAATATTTATTTATTAATTAAGTATAACTAAGATATACTAAGATAGTGGAATCATCAACTTAAAGGTAGTTACAACATGTATTTAAAGACGTACGATAACTTAATAATTAATAAAAGTACGAGCAACATACTCGTAACTACTATAAAACAAAAAAAGCAAAAGACAAAAAAGAAGTTTTAAAATTTATATAAATATCATGAGATTAGCAATTATATGGTATGATAGATCATCGACATCAGTGGACATTTGCAACAGGTGGGGTTATAGATGAGCCGTCAAACTGAGGCGGTGATCACCGATGCTCTCACTCAGGTATAAGTACTTAATATTAAAAGTAATACTACTACTTTTTGTGTAGGTCGATTTTATATAAGACAATATTACTTTCCGGACAAGCCAGCACATTCATCTAACAGTGAAAGCCTATAAAATCGTTATTCAACTGCAGCTGAAAGAATCTGGATAGCATGTTTTTCTGCGCTTTACATTTGCTAAAAAGTTTCATGTAGGGGTAATGTCTTGTGAATATGATAAGGAAATGAGGTAGAGCTAAGCCTAGATAGAGATATATATGTAAATATATATATATATATATATATATATATATGCAAATGAATATTAAGGTATCCGAGGTCACACGAAGTCCAAAAAGGCTTTCGGCCCTAATGGAGTCTTTATCTTGTCGTTTGGCGTTTGCATTAAAAAAAAACGACGATCCATCTAACACTGAAGTCGCGATCAAATCCTAATGTCAAAGCCCGCGAGGCCATATTCTTAGTCAGGCCGTCGTACCGGCCAAAAATTCACACCGCCCCAATGGAGCCGTGAGTCAGGTGCGCAAAAACTCGTCCAGATGTGTGAGCATTATCTAGATCGTCTGTTACGCGTTGTGTTAACACTGAGCTAACGCGCATCTAATAACAACCTTATGGACGTCTACGATCGTGAAAGCGACTACGATTTATGTTGAAGACAAAGCTCTTTTTTTATTTAGAAAAACATTGCACTTACTTTAGGATAACATTATCCTGTGTTTTAAGGACATTTTACAAACATAAATTTTACTTGGACAAACACCTAGATGCGAGACAACTATCTGTGGGCCACACAAATAGTTGTCCCGTGTGGGAATCGAACCCACGACCCCCGAAGCCGAAGCCAATACCTTGCCAACTGCACCACTCTCTGTTTCGAAGTTTTCACTTAATTTTACTACTGTTCGTTAAGTTGTATCATCTTTATAAGTAAGATGTGCATACCAACCGTACTTATTGTGCATGTCATTATCGTTCAAAAGATTGAAGACTTTTCGGATAGTCAGACTGCTTACGTGGTTAATGTTAGTCACTTGTCTGTCTATTGTTTATGATCAAGTTGAAATAAAGTATTTAAAAACCCCAAATGAATTTATATACAAAATAACCGAAACAAAATAAAATGTTTTGGTTATTTTGTTGTGCTGCCCTTTGTCTCGTAACGAATGAATGACATAAACACTATTTTACCTAAGATGACATTAAAACGTATCAGAGAGCTATTCTCCGAGCACACATTGCGCGTATATCTGGAAGTACTATTTGCTGGTCAGTACCAGAGACCAGTCCCTGCTGGGTGTTAGCCAGGGGTGGCCAACAAGTTACATCGCCAAGCTGATAGCTCGTGATGTTTTAACTTCGTCTATTTACTTCACACTTTGATCTGATTTGATCATTGAAATACATGATCAAATTGAGAAATTTGATCATGCATTTCAATGATCAAATGGATCGCATAACATTCTTAAGAATTATTTTTGTAGGTTTTTAGGACCATGCAAAAGCCTTACCTGTTGCAAGAATACGTCGGTCCAAACGGACGGGTAAGTATCACGACGTCAAGACTGACGTGTACTGGAAATATTACTCTTTTGCGTTTCGTCCTGTGAGTGAGATAGCTTTGGCCCACTTTATTAAGAGGTGGCAATGCATCTGCAACCATACAGATGTTGCAAATGTCAATGGGCGGCAGTTGCCACTTAACATCAGGTGAACCACATGTTCGCTTGCTAAAAAAAGAAGTTTGGTCATCCCTTCTCCATATCATTCGATGCGAATTGAATGCGTTGTGATTTTAAGATCTAGCTTGTTAATTGCGTCGCGGTCGAAGCGGAACTAGACGGGGGACCGTCCTGTCCAAATTTCTTCTCTGCTTTCGTTATCGAGGTCGCCCACCCTCGCTAGGCAGACGAGCGAGATATCGTGAGCCAATTCGCCGTAGCCGACGAGCAGACGCTCGCGGTAGCGCTGGCATTAGCGCTAATTATTCAGGCACGCTTTCGTCTAAGCGGACCAGACGGGTTACTGACACCGGCCCCGTGTTTCTAGAATGTTCCGGCACGCTGGCGTACTGTAACGGGCCCGTTGAGCGTATTGTGAGCGATTCATTCGCAACTCGCGCGCGACGTTTAGAGAAATATTGAAGAAGCAATCGGACCAACACCTCTTTTGTTTCAGCTATTCGTTCCTCTACGTGCTCGGTACGTCTGGTGGAACATATAATGGAATGGACTTTATTGGTCGTTTACAAGTTACGACTTTAATAACTACACCGCGTAACAAATGTTACCTGTGTGGTGTCAGAAATGCAGAATCAGCTAAAACTCTTGTTATAACTCTAAATTCTTCTAGTTTGTGCTTATTGATTTTTGAAATTATTAATTTAGTATTATTGTTACTATAAAATGATATTGCATTATGCAGATTTATTTCATTATCCACTTTTAACAATATATGGATATTATACGGGCTCCTTCGACGTCCTATTGTAGCCAATAAATTGACGCTACTCTGTAACAAGTAACATGTAATACATTTGTATAAGAAATTAAGGCCATGAAGTACGTAAAAGGTATCATATTAGCCAACATAGTCTACTTAACCCTACTAACTTGATAACTTTTTGCACTCGCGATTCAATTGTCTAATAGGAATGCTTATAATTATAACATGGACTATTGTTTTGTTCTTGCATCGAGGTTATGGGATAGGAATAATTTATTGACTGTTTTATTCATTTTAATTAATGTGTTTTATTTAGTAGCTGTGTTTTAATGCATTGACATCTTATGTTATTCGAATCGTTGATTTATGTTTTGTTCATGAACGCACTGAGGGAACAGTGTCTGAACCAATTATTTATTCTATATATTATTACGTCCACCACGGTCTGGTCATCTTTCTTAAGTAAAGTAACAGCCTATATATTATGCGCACATGCTGGCCAAAGGCCTCTGAAAAGAGGGTGTCATGTAGTACTCCTAATACCCTTTATTAGGGAACAGTCCACCACGCGGCCCCATTGCGGATTGGCGGCGGACTTCATAACTTCGAAATATTTATTTTTTTGTTATTATTTCCAAAATATGCAGGTTTCCTCACGATGTTTCCTTTCACCGCTGAGCACGTGATAAGTCAGCACTTAATATTCGTTCTTAAGTCATTGGCGCTGTCACTGGGAATCAAATTGTAGTTGCTCGAGTATATTATTAAACGTGAGCGCCCGGATAGTGAGCTATCAAGGCTTTGTTAAAAATACGTAAAAAGGAGTATTTTAACGTATTTGTTAATAAAAAAAATCGTTTCACATTTTGTCGATGTTTAGTTTCGATGGCTTTGACTCTATCGTCGGTTACTATATTTGGTCAACTAACGCAAACTTACAATGTTGTGTTTGTCATATCATAACATTTAAGTAGTAATCATTGGTTGAAACTTATATCTGGAAGTCAAATATAATTGTATAGGATTGCGTCGCGAAGTACGTTCCTGTAATCTCCCGTCCGCGAGCAGTTACCTCATGTATGAACCTCGGTCAATGTCGCCTCGTTTTAATTATCATTTGAGTCGTGCGTTACCGGCTTCTATTATTTCACAACATGATCGCTAAGCAATTACGGGTTTCGCCTTGGTACAGTTGACCTTTGCTACTCGTACTAGTATTGTATTTTTTAAAATTATCTATATTGTCTTTTCGTCAATAACTTGGTGAAGCGCGCGTGAGAACTTCCCATTGAAAATACCACGTTTGCCAACAATTAGACTTCCTTTGACCTCAAATTCTGCAACCGGTTCGCCAAATTAGTCCTGTCCAGTGAAAAAACCTGTCAAAAATTCTGCAGTAATATATGTATATATAAAAGACAGATATACATAAAATATGTATATAAATTATAGCCTATGTCTTATTCTGATCTATTAGCTATATTATTGTAAAGTTTCATTAAAATCCATTCAGTAGTATTTGCGTGAAAGAGTAACAAACATCCATCTATACATACAAACTTTTGCCTTTATAATATTAGTAAGGATGTAATACACTCGTCATTTTCAAAAATCTTAGCTCTCCATTTTTTCCAGAATATATCTTATTGATCTAGGATAATAGTTCTTTTCGGTTATCCCCCATCCTAATATATCTAGAAAGTAATATCGTCTTTAATTGTTTATAATACCTGCAGCCCCATGTTTATTATAGGTGATCAAATTAACAGCTTCATGTTTGTCACCTCGTGTATGACCATAGTGTCAGCAATAGATCTCCACGATAATACATTACTTAGAATTATTATCTAGGAATCCCCCGCCGTATAGAGGTAGTCAACCATATTTAATTTGTTTCCTGTCTAAATTTAGTACGCCTTCCATCACATTCGAAATTTTCATACTAGTCTGATCCGGTCTGTACTTATCTCTGGTAAAATTCCACACCTATTGTCCGCACGTTCCATTTGAAAGTGGCTCGTCATTAGCATAATTGACAGCAATATGTTCACGTCTCTATGTTTCCGTCGAATCGATTTTGTCATTAGAGTAATCGATCTATTGAATTTACTGGTGAGGTGTTTGATCCTTATACAATTACACTGCTAAATTTTGGTTATGAATTACGAAGCTGATTTGAGGAAACCAAAGGTAGAATATATTTTTAAGACTCCCGAATGACGACTGTTATTCAGGTCATATAATTAAATGTTTGTGCGTCAATTCAAACAAAAAACATGCGTAACGTACGACAACAGTTTCTTGAAACAAAAAAAAAGTTACTTAAACGCCGTTGGACTTTGCCTCCGATCGTGTCCACAACGCCATGGAAGATTTTTGATTCTTTCTTGCAAGACACTGTATCATACTTGAAATCCTAACTGGTCGAGTTGCGATGCAGCCGTAGATGCTAAATGGACTACTTCATTAACAGCTTGTTACTTTCGCCTGGTAAATATAAATATAGAAATAAAAAGTCGTTAGTTAATATATTCAAGTACTGCGCGTAATTGTGTTGTGACATTCCCTCTTCGGCGGATTAACATAATCGCTTACCAAAATCGACGTCGCGTCGGAACGTGAGCGTACAAACACAGCCAGGAATCTAATTTTGATCGTTCCTACGTTTAGTACGCGTTCCGTTGAATAATTAACACCGATATTTACAGGCAGCGCTTGATTTATTATCTGCACGTAACGAGCCAAAGTGAATATAGTGTCACATCCAAAAATAACAACCTTGTCCCAAACATCGATTGATATGTTTCATTATCTTACTTCTGAAAGCCAGTGGAGTGATCCATAATGTGTAAGAAGTTTCTTTATGCTTTCATTTCGGAAGTGCATGGGCTCAAAAATATTAAAAAGATCTAAGAACCGAAAACAATGTTCATGAAACTGAAAGAGAAAACACCATCGATAGCGAATACAACTTAAAAAGAGTCAACACTTATTTCAATTATTTCTCCTTTCTGTTTTACTCTGTTTCGTTTTTTTATTTCAACTGATTATGATCATTTTATTACATTAAAGAGCAATTCATTTCGATTTTTCCAAAAATCAAAGTGTCTATTCTACTGTATTTGCATTCACCAACTTTTATAACAAGTGGAATACATTTGTGCCATCAATCTTCATTTTTGATTTATTCGTTCTAACCTCTTTTAAATATTGGAAAAACGAAACATTTGAATATTATAGAATCATCCAAAAAGCAAAAAGACGAAAGTATATTTTTCATGTCAAGGAACCGAGTTGACATTTTCAAATGACGTTCTAATTTCGGATATAAAGTACAAGCATAATATGTACTAGCATACGCCACTGATTTCGTCCGGCTATTTAAATTCTTTTAGTACGAGTGCATAGTGCGTTGAGTGGCGACCTTGGATTCGCTATAGCAAACAGAATTTCTTCTGTGCCCTTGGAACCTACCCGAAAACTTCTATCTGGGATATGCTGTGTAGCGGAAGCGGTTATGTAAGGTGTTGAAGGAGCAGTTAGGTCTCAGATTTGAACCCAATGTATGACGGTAGCCTCCCCTGTAGTGGGTCTTATGAATCGATCTTTCCTAATCAGGCAACGGTCTGATTATCAGCAATGTATGTGTCGTTGCATAGAATAATATCTAGAGGAATCCGCCGATAAGATTCAGAGGGGGAGATTCGCTATCCACACCAAACAGACCATCTCACAGTTTCAATTTCACTTAATGGCCGCCGCTTACGCGTGCGACGTGCGAAACGCCACTTAGCGAGCCGACGACGCGGCCGAAGTTCCGCCCGCGGAGTCTACGGGCGGAATGTTCCCCGCGCTCTCGTGACATCATATGCCAGCGACCTAGCGAGGTCGCCGGTGCCCCAAGTGCTAATATAGCGTCCGAGTCCGCAAGCCGTTGATCTCGCCACGTTCTTGGCGTTTTTTTCGCCGCTTCAGCGTCTCGCGCCCGCCGCTCCCCTCTAGGAAATAGTCTCGCTAGACGGTTTTTGACGCGGCCGCATCGGCGCGAATGCACCGGTCTCGTGTCGCGGCCAACGCAGTCGTAAACTTTGACGTTTTTTCTTCTACCCGCTCGGTCATCGAATGATTGTCTTAATTCGTCTTAGCATCCAATTAGCCGCGATTGGTGCTGATTTAATCCGCTTCGTGAACGTGTTTTTTTTTTTGGGAGAGTAGTAAATTACCTCTCCTGCTATTTAGCTTTTTTTTTTCGTTCTTTCTAAAATGGAATGTAAAATTTAAATTTTAAGATAAAATTCAACTTATATGATGGTGTCCGACGATAACATGTTACGAATTCGAGTAAATGTAAGAATAAAAAAACTTTGGAGTAAAATAATTTTTCTTAATATACGTGCAGTTTTTTGCCGATGATGAGTCATGATAGCTCGGTGTCTGGCCGCTCGCCTTTAATTTAGTATACTTGAGCAACCTGAGTTCGATCCCCGGTGCCGGCACCAATGAAATTGTTAATTTTAAGTGCTGCTATCACGTGCTCAGCAGTGAAGGAAAACATCGAAACCTTGCACCCGCACTAATCCGCAGTGGAATAGCGTGGTGGACTATGTCCATATATACCTTCTGTGCAGAGGAGGCCTTTGCCCAGCAGTGAGATATAAGCTGTAGTAGGGTAGGGATTTTAATCTAAAATACCTATTGGTTGTTCTATATGGTGGAAAAATAGTACTGCCTTTTATTTTTTTAATACTTCAACTAAGTCGCGAACTTAAATCGAAATACAACCCAGATGATGATTTTTTAGCGACTCGCGTTTGATTTATCTGAAGCTAAGTTAGCAAAAGTGATTGATGGGTCGGTATCTTTCTTAACGTAAATTTACTATTTTAAGTACATACATGTGTATTGATCACCGCTTGATGTTTTGTTGATGTGAGTATTGATGTTTACCGCCAAGATACAAGATTGCTATTAATTTGATTAAAAATTGCAGGATACAAGATTGTTATTAATCATGTGCAAATTTTCAGTGTTTCTGTTGCCGCTATGACAACAAGTACTAAAAAACATAATACAAACATGTTTAAGTGGGGGCTCCCATATAACAGACATAATTTTTTGCCGTTCTTATAGATAATGGTACGGAACCCCGCGAGTCCGATTCGCACTTGGTCGGTTTTTCGAATTTATCGCTTTAAACTTTAGCGGAGTATTCCTTGCTGCTGCTTATTGGATAATCCCCAAGGCCTCGACCTCTCAGTGCTCCCCGCCTACTACTACGCGTTTTGCTTTTATCTCGATCGCTGTGTGAACAACCGCTTTATGGCGGCTGGACAAAGGAACGAATTCTCGTCACCAACTGGGCTTTTAATAGTGCGGCTATGTTGGATCTGACCGACACGAGTGTTCCGGTTTTTGTCTGGCCAGATGACGACTTTCGCACGGAATATTTAAGTGGCTAATTCTAAATAGACTTGGCAAATAGTCCTAGTGCTTGCCACACGTTTTCTCAGCGCACAGTAAGGACAGAGCGCGCAGTTTATATGACTTTCAATTTTGTACTCTTCTCTCTCTCCACTAAGTATTCGCCAAGCATGTAATACATTTCCAGAATGAATACATTAAAATACACTTAATGGTTATGGTCACTCGTTGTCGTGGTAACGATATCTTTGATTGGGCAACTGCGTCATGTGTATCAATTGATTTCGTAAACTTGACAGCGATGGTCAATTAATAGGACACGTAAAAAACGACAAATCATTACATTAACAAGTAATACGTAATAAGCGACATAATTTACGACCCGAATGGTATAGTGGGTAGTGTACCTGACTCCTGCCTCATACGGTGTGGGTTCGATCCCCCCTAATGGAAAAATATTGTATTAGTATTTTGTTGTTTATCACTATCACTACTTAATATAAAACAAATTCACCCCGCTGTCTGTCTGTCCCTATGTATGCTTAGATCTTTAAAACTACGCAATGGATCTTGGTGCGGTTTTTTTACATGATAGAGCGATTCAAGAGGAAGGTTTGTATGTACAATACATTGCACCTGTGCGAAGCCGGGGCGGGTCGCTAGTATATGTATAATACATATTTATTTACAAAAGAAATGTATGTTTAAGTATGTTTATCAGTTATCTAATACCCATAGTACAAGCGTTGCTTAGTTTGGGCCTAGAGAACGTTCTGTAAAAATGTGCCCTAAATATATTCATTTATATATTAATTATAATTAGATTTTACTTTGATCGCTACACTAAATAGAAGTTAATTAAAATCAGAGTTGTTCAACTTTCGGGACTGCTGATAAGATTAATTGGTCCGCTTGAGCAATGAGCAACGGCATGACTTATCCGACTAGCATATTTGTACATTCGTATGTTACCCGTGCATTTCGTTTGTACCCTGCCTTTGATTTATTCAATCCGCCCGACCCGATTGTGTCGGCGTGTGCCGACCGCGTGCTTTTTTCATTCGTCTCAAATTCTTACTACACATGTTTATTCCCAATGGAAATGCACGTCCGGTTGTCTGGTGACTGATCAAAATTGGAGTCGGCAGAGAAATAGAACACTTTATCGTTGTGCAAGCGCAGGCTTTTGCTCCGGGCAGTAGTCTAGTAGTCTTTTATACTTTTGCATTTCGCGATCCCGTTCATACTGTTGGATGACCGTGGGCGGCCGTAGGGACGAAGTATCAGTTGTGTCGCCTTCTCGGTCGACATTTAAAGTTGTAGAATAATATCATCGTCATCATCAGCCGCAAGAAGTCCTCTGTGAAACATATGCCTCCCCCTTAGAACGCCACAACGAACGACACCGCCATTTGCATCCACCGGTTGCCCGTGACTTTTACGATGTCGTCGGACCAAATAGATGGAAGCCTTCCAAAAACAATTTATCACAAGACATGTCAATTATTGTTGTTCTCTAGCAAAGTTTTAAATTTTTTAACTTTTTATAATTTATAAACAATAATAAAGAAAAAATAATATATACTCTTCACATTTAGTCAAATTTTTTATCGTGAACGGAACAACCGGAGGTTTTGTCGATCTGAAAATTGCTAATTTTCTCCATGAACCTAATGCTTGTTTGGCTGGTGATTAGTCAGGAATGACATTTAGTTATTGATTATGTTGAATTCACTAAAGTTTATTTATTTTTCTGATTCTGGTTGTACGTTTATTTTATTTACTTGCGTTTGTGAATAATAAACTCATTCCGTGTTAAAACTTTACATTATGTTTTTATAGTGCTAATCGCTGCACTTAAGACGAAACCCGCGGGAATCTAACCCGGTTGTTCTGGAATCGCGCCCAAACGATTGAACCACCTTTTCTACAAATTTTAATAATTTAATTTCGCATGTTTATTTAGACAACAACTCGTTTCCTAATGTTTTTCATCGCGTCAATTAATTTCAAAATATAAGCGTAGTCCATTTCGTAACTAGAGCTGGCCCCTTTTATTGGGGATTCGCTTTGATAAACGATCGGTCTTATTCATCTCAAAACCTGATCCACTGAAGTTTATATTTAGTTATATCTAACTTATTAATTCACAACGTTCGCCTTGACTCGAAAGTTCAGATTTTTTTTTATAAAGTGAAACTTCGCATCTTTTATATATTGGCTATGTTTATAATTTACTTTCGCTTAATTACTATGGTATTTAATCTTAACTAGCGTGTCAAACCGGTTGACGTTACTCGCTGGATGTAGCCTCGTGAAGACTAGATAAAATTAAGATAATTAAAATAAATTTAAGAAACATGTATATAACAAAAAAAATGTTGTATATGTTTTTGTTACAAAAAATTGACATGCACATTTTTGTTACAAATGGTTATATGTTATATGGTTTTGTTTGTGATAGGTTGTCAACGCATCTAGAACCCTCGGGTGTAACAGATTTCCGTGGGCGGCGGTATTCACTTAACATCAGGTGAACCGTCTGCTCGTTTGGCAACTTTTCACATAAAACAAAAAAAAAAAAAAAAAAAAAAAGATATCCCGTCACTCCGAGATCCTAACATCGAAAATTTAACAATCAATCAATCAATATCAGCCTATTGCCGTCCACTGCTAAACGTAAGCCTCCCCCAAAGTGCGCCAACTATCCCGGTCCTGGGCAGCCCGCATCCATCCGCTGCCCGCCGCCTTTCTTGAGTGGTCAGTCCATCGTGTTGCAGGGCGTCCCACACTCCGTTTTCCTAACCGCGGTGTCCACTCTAACACGTGTCGGCTCCAGCGACCATCAGTACGTCTGGAGACATGGCCAGCCCACTTCCACTTCAGCGTGCTAATTCTGCGCGCAACTTTAGTAAAATTTAACATATCATTATAATTAAAACTTATAATATTCTTTTTTTTATAAGAGAAGGCGGCAAGCGAGCTGGTGGTTTACCTGATATTAAGAGATAACCGCCGTCCATGGATAACTGCAACACGCTTAGGGTTGCAGATGTGTTGCCACCTTATTAAAGTGGGCCCCGATTACCTCACTCACCAGAAGAAACGCACACTTCCACTTCCAGTCTTCTATAAAGTCGTGGTACTTCCCCGAACGGACCTGCCCATTCGTGCAACAGACTGTTGCGTGGCCCTACCCGTTGTGTACCTTGATAATATGGTACCCTGACCTGTGGTATGTAAAATATAAACCTGTAGGCTGCCGCGTCTGCCTGTGTCAATACCAAATGAGAAATTTTAATACTTCAAATTCAGTCATGGTGCCCTAAGGATATTCTGCATGAAATTTTCGATTACTTTGTGTCCATTAGATTCCAAGAGTAATTCCAAAAAAAAAAAGACATCATTTTTCGTTATGTACTGAACAAACTAACTATTTGCAGATACTTTAATTACTAAAATCGAAGGAAATTTAATACACATGTTACGTTAGTTCTTGACATTTGTTAACTAAAGGAAAGTTTTAACGTTAATAAGTAATTAAGACAATCCACAATTGAATAAAGGAAACATTTTCGCCTGTGTCAATGTCTCCCCTCCCCTTTATTGTCTTATCCTAGATGGGGGACATCTTTTCCTCTCATAAAAGAGAACTTAGCGTACCCAAAATTGAGGGACTCCCATTCACAGGGTAAACACGTCATCGGTCAATTTTCCTTTCAAACGTATTAGTTTCAAACTTACTATAGTATTCTAAAAGTATCTGAGAGCGTGATCTCCGCGCACCCTGTCTCGGGTGATTCCCGGCGAACAGCGCCGTCCCGTGGCGGGAACTCTGACCCGCCAAGGCCGCCGCGCAATTGTCACCGTCGTCAGCACGGGACAGTAAACAGACAATGGCACGTGATACGCTCTTTTAACTGTTTAATAAAGCCTTGCACAATGGAATGGGCTGTGCGCCCCTGTCATGGGAGCTATCGTGTTTGCGCGCTTTTCTAAGTTGTCGATTTTAATTTGTGCGCTTAGTTTTGACCGTAGCGAGATTTTTGCCACCTTGCTAGTTTACCAAGAATCAGACGGGTATGGTTGGTAAGGTAGTAATACGGTGCTACGGAACTGAGTAGGGGAAATTTTTCACTCTAGCCAAAGTTCATGTGAGTAGCCATGACTGCGTCATGAATATTTTTTTATTAGAAGACACAAATGTCTATTGATCAAATCGTAGTTCGTACTTCTTTGGTACTCCTTATTTCTGACTATCAAAGAAGCACCCAGAGAGTTCACTGAAAGAAAGTGAAAAACAATGCTGACAAGTGACTGACAAACTTTTAATATTTTTGTCTTTACAAATAGTTGATACTAGCTGCTGCCCGCGACTATGTCTGCGTCGAATAGGCTGAAGGCGTAACATTCAGACAAAAAGACAGATATACATAAAATATGTAAATAAATTATAGCCTATGTCTTATTCTGATGTATAAGCTATATTATTGTAAAGTTTCATTAAAATACATTCAGTAGTATTTGCGTGAAAAAGTAACAAACATCCATCCATACATACAAAGTTTCCTTTATAATATTAGTAAGGATTCGAGCCTCTGTGCGGGCGCACGCTTTTAATTCAATATACTCGAGCAACCAAGTTCGATCCCCGGTACAGGCCATCAATGCAATTGTTAATTTTAAGTCCTGATTTATCACGTGCTCTCCGAGGAATCCAGCATATTTTCGAAATTATTGCAGAAAAAAATCTTTCGAATATGTTTGAAGTCGTTTGGGGTCGCGTGGCGAACTATGCCCTAATATCTGTAGAGTGGAGGCCATTGTCCAGCAGTGGGACATGTATTATACACTTTTACTTTACTCTTAAAAATAGTCAAAATTTTCCCTTCTTTTTTCCACATTTGATAAGAACAATTTACATATATAGGTACTAAATGTAATATGAAGTGTGGATCAGGAAAGATTGTTTGTATCTAATACAAACACTTGTTTCGTGCGGTACCTAATCGAGCTTATGGCTCGCAGCGGCAAAGGCAGCAACTTGATGCCTGCATCGTCGAATACGTTTTTACAAATACGTTTATTGTCAAACATATAGTTTAAGGTTGGGTTTCTTTGTATAAACTTTATAGTCATCGATAAAACACGTTACTGTATTGGTTGTTCCTCTTCCGTCTCTTTGTGGCTTAGGTATCGCTAATTTTACTGTCATGTTCAAATGTGAATCATTTTAAGTTTAATGACAATCTTCAACTGATCCCGTCATAATCAAAGTTGAACAGATTCGGGATTGATTATCAACATAACAAATTCACACCACAGTAAACGTCATCGTTCGTCCACCGGTACGAAGCTTGCGCAATATTTTTTCTGTGTGCAAATAAACAATTGTAAACAGAAGTTGTTTACAGAATACATTTAACGTGGAGACGTTAATATTTTTAGATCATTCTCGCAAGAAGCCATGCCGGGAGAACAACGTAAATTTGAGGTTCTCCATTCAAAGCTTTTCCCTTTATTTTGGCGTTCGTAAGAACTTGATTGTAATATTTTTCTCTTTATACGCTCACGTGCTTTCATAAGTTACTTTATAAATAGATTGCTGTTTACTTAATTTGCTGTCTGGCTTCAATTAAATTAAGAAGTCAAGATCAAAAAACGTTGGAATTGCAGCTAAATGTAAATGTTTAAATATTGATATATTTTATCCAGTATCCTAGAAACGCCAATTTGCAAAAAACGGAATCACACGCATTAAAACCAGACAGCTTTAATTTAAAAGTAAAATAAAGTAGATGGTTCAAAATTAAGACTTAATTAATAGTAGATACATTTTACATGAATTATGTTTATAATCCCACTACGGATAAGGTTTATAATTGTTTCATAAGATTTCTGCATAGGAACGAGAGCAAATGATTTACCACCTGTTTTTTGCCCACTTTTTTAAAACACAAAATCCCAAAAATATTTATATTTATTTATACACAATTGTATAAAGTTACAGGGTCCGTACAATATCCAAATGGACAGAGAGAAAACGCACCGAGATGAATACCCATTGATATCCAGTTGTTTCAAGTTTTCAACCTTAAACTAATCAGGAAGTTGTTTAAAATACATAAAAAGCTTTCAACCCATAAACCGCCATATGACAGCAATTTAATGACTTAAAGCGGAAGTATTATACTTTTACTTTTACTATGAAGGCCTCCCTCTAGGTGGACCGACGACATTGTAAGAGTTGCGGGCAACCGCTGGATGCAAATGGCAAAGTGTTGTTCGTTGTGGCGTTCTAAGGGGGAGGCCTATGTTCAACAGTGCACCTCTACGGCTGATGATCACGATTGTACTTCCCGAGTAAGGCAACTGGGGCCGACTATGGTAACCGATGTAGCCGGAGCCCAATTTTCAAAAGGTTGAACGAATCTGCAACCCTCGGGTGTAGCAGATGTCCATGGGCGGCGGTATTCACTCACCATCAGGTGAACCGTCTGCTCGCTTGGCAAGTTATCATATTAAAAAAAGGCAACTGATCCGCTAACCTTCTATGGCGGTTGTCCTTTGGCGGCGGTTGCTTACCATCAGGTGAACGTCGCTTGCAAACTTTTCACGTGAAAAAACAACTGATAGTTTTTCGTATTTCGCTCGTCCTCGACAACGATTAGTTAACGTTCTATATAAGACAGCACCTAGGGTGCAACTCGCTTAGCACGTATATAATGCATTTAGTGTTGCACACTTTACTTTTTAAGGGCAAAGACTTAAACGTACGGCGTTCGAACAGACACGGCGCAGAAACGTGCTCTAAGCGCCCTGTTGCCTAGCGAATATTCGGCGTGACGTCAAGGCCTAGGCTGAGCCAACGACCCGGCAAGGCCAGAATGCGAGTTTACGACGCCATTACACGTTTTACGGGGCCGCCGTTGTGACGCGGACGGAGGTTTTTTTTTTAATCGCCCGCTCCGAAGGCTGCGGCACACTGCCGAGTGCCGGGCGCTGGGTTCGTGTTGTAGCTGGCATTTTGATCAGCGGTGTACGGACTGAAAGCGACATCGCTTAATAGGTCTACACAACATGCCAGTATGACCTAGGTAGGGTCGGCACAACATTGAATCATGTTGTCGCTGACTAGGTTTTTTTTTTTACAAACTGTCCTATGTTTGATGCCATGCCCCTTGTGGACAAACACACAAATGCGGAACGATTATCTGTGGTTAACACAAATTCTTGTCCCGTGCGGGAATGCGAAACAGAGGATCTTCCTGAGCAACGACGCTAATAGCTTATTGAGTCATCACTCAACAAAGACAAAGATAGAAATGTGCCTATGGGCAATTTTCGTTTCGAAGCCAAAATATAGGTATCACTTGCTTAATACGGCCGTGAGAAACTTCTCACTTAAAACGCGTTCCCCTGTAACCGGAAACTTTATTTTTTTTTGTAACCGCATTCACTTTCGTCGAGTACTCGTCAAAACTGCCCGATTATGGTCCGCGGAATGCAAAACTACGACGCGTCGCTGCATTGTGCGAAATGAAGCTTAATTCCCATCAAAATACAGTTCGGAACGCTTCCATAGCCACCACAGTTACGGAGTCACGTAGTGGATTAAAGGGAGACGAACGGAGATAAAAGGATGCTGCGGGAGTCTATTGGGCGTGTAATTTGAAAACTTCCATGGCGCCTTGCGAAGTCGTGTGAACTCGGTCCGTACTGTAGTCAATGCGGTTGCAATCTTCTTATTTGCAATAGGTGCTAATTGTTACCAAACAAAATTCAATATGTTCTCTATAATATATTGATTTTGAGTTGAATTTTTTCTCTTTTATGGAAGGAGCATGTTCTGGATACCAGAAAACGTATTGTAGAAGCGAGGCAAAAGTGTCTGACTGAGGCATTGATTAATTTTAAAATTTACCAGCTGCTACATGCAAAAATATAGAACTGATTTTTAATGTTTTATTAATTTTTATACCTATTTTTGGATATCTATATTTCAATTTAGTATCCGTTTAAAAACTCACGTACCATATTTTTAAGTGCGGTAAAAATCAGTCACAGGTTTCGAATAACAATAAAATATTTGTAAAATCATAAAGATGTAATTGTTATTAGTAACACATTCTAGATACTAGATATATGTTTAAAAATCAGATGAATGAAAAGCGGAAACTTAATTTCTTTTATTTCCACCTTCATAGAGTTTCTTTGTGAACATAGTGAGCTGTTCCAATAAATGGTCTTCCAAACCATTCCTGGCTTCCACTCGACGGTTTCATTGTCCTAAATCGTATAATTCACTCTTTGCACATAATGTGACGTTGCCATGCGTTACGATTTTAGATTTGTACAATGTTGCTAATGGTCTCGTGGAAAATTACGCGTGCGCTGTTTTAATTGCGTCGGCGATTTTCGTAGTCCTGCTATTTTCGCAATCCGCGCCGTGGAACTTTATGACCTCGTGAAGTGGACGGAACCGCCTAGCTATTTCTGCTTACCAGTTCAGGTCCTAAACAGGAATGGTTCTTTTGTCTGTGCAACATATGTCGCCTGCATCTTCATCCAGACATTATCGTTCTTTCGTTGTCAGTTGTATTGGCTAGGTTTATTACGACCGGCTTAATAATAAACACGGAAGTCTAGAATCTGCGGATCATACAAATACTAGGCCCAATTGGGAACACACCGCCTCCACTGCCGATGCCAACTGTGCCACCGCGTCGCAACAAGCCAAATATTTAGATAATTTGCACTCGTCTTAAAGACCGACTTTAGTGCAATCAGTTATTTACCGTGACCTCGTATCTCGACCTAGATTATCAAGATTAAAATAGTTTTGGCCCCATCTTCTTGTATAGAATTATAACAACAAACTCTTATCATCACTCTGAAATTCAGATTCGATTAAAGATTAAGAACACTAATAAGTCGCGCTTTGATCACAATGCGAATTAATAAACGAAAACTGCTATTTGAGTATAGATTTTATTAAAGAGCGACGGGGAGGGTGGGACGAGAACCCCAAGTGTGGAAGACATTCAAGAAGAGAGCCTATTCCTACCTAAAGGGCCGGTAGCGCATTTGCGACTCCTCCGGTGTTGCGAGTGTCCATGGGCGGCGCTAAACTCTCACCATATGATGGCCCGCCTGCTTGTATGCCTCTTTTTCCATACAATTTTTTTTTAAAAACATTACATGCCTGTTATAACGTAGGCGTCCTCAAGGCAAGAGTGAATAGGCTTTGAATGAGCTAGCGCGCTTACCAAAGGCTGCATCACCACTTATTAGGTGGGATGGCATTCAAGCGGTGTGGTTTTACGGTGATAGGGCCACGCAGCAGCCTCGGCTGTTGCTCGAATGGGCAGACTCGTCCGGGTCAGTACCACGACCGCACAGAAGACCGGCGTAAAGTGGAAGTACGGCAATTACTTTCGCGTTTCGTCTGGTGAGTGAGGTAGCCGGAGCCCAACTTTCAAAAGATTGTCAACCCATCTGTAACCCTCGGGTGTAGCATACGTCCATGGGCGGCGTTATTCACTCAACATCAGGTGAACCATCTGCTCGTTTGGCAACTTTTTACATAAAATAAAGCGCTGGTGAGTTTAAAATAAAGAAAAAGATCAAACGCAGAGGGCTCGAGTGCGGCGCCCTCTGCGTTTCCGCATTAACTTGACCGACACGATTGGCTTGAGATGAAATATTCGCATGTGGACATCACGGCCGCGGCGAATCCGCGCAATGCGATTGCGGATCGCTCGTGACGGATTGCTTTTCGCAACACCGCACTTGTGCCGTGTCGCCGGTGAATCTCGCCTCTATTCCGTGAGCGATAAGGGCGGCATAAGCAGGACGGGCGACACGTGCGCGGCACACGTGGCCGGCCACGCACCGCTAATTGATTTTCTTACCCTTCCTATGGACGTTAGCGCGGTCCGAGCCGACTGTTTGCTGGTACTCGAGTGACCAAGTTCGAATCCACGCATTGGGTCCAACTGAATTGTTGTTGTGTATTTCAAAACACCTGCCTATTGAAGGTATATATCTACCGTAGGCGAATTCGCGAGTAAGAAATGTTTACGCCGAGCAAGTGATAAGTCAGCACTTAAAATTAACAATTTCATTTGTGCCGGCACCGGGGATCGAACTCAGGTTGCTCGAGTAAATTGAATTAAAGGCAAGCGCGCGGACACTGAGCTAGCACGCCTCTTACTATGCTCTAACACCCTCTTTACAGAGGTGGCCTTTGCCCAGCTGTGGGACATTTATAGGCTGTTACTTTACATTACTTTTTTTTATTTTGTTTATTAACTTCACCAACAAGATATACATCGAAACATGTTTAGAAATACGTATAACTACACGGTATCTTAAACTAAATTTAGCTTAATTTTAGGTGAAACTTCATTCAAAAGTGACCTCTGTAGCCGAAGCCTACGGTCTAGTAGTTGCACCACCGAGTATCATGTAAATTTATAGATATCCGATATATATGCGAAGGTCTGACACGCCTCGTGTCTGATATATACGACAAAATTTTATTCATGACAGGCGGCCGGCAAAAGGATTGCGTGTGTTTGCCTTCTTATGCATTGTTATTGGAAATTTTGGCGTATCGGGGGCACGGAGTGAGGGGGGAGAGGGGGGGGGGGGGGATCCCGGGATCAACGGGCGCGACACTCGTGTTGCCACGGTGCTGATGCGATTCCCGGAGACTTTCGTGTGACTGTTCGGTAAGTGTTACACCCACAGGTGTTGCAAATGTCGAGGGCCGCGATTATCGCTTAACACCAGATGAACCGTCAGCTCGCTTGCCACCGTCTCAGATTCTAGTGAAGTTTACATAAACTTCACTAGTCCTGTTTTCGATTACGAACTAAAACACTTTCTCTCTAACAGAGAAAAAAAATCTCGAGAAATTTCGGGAAATTTCCCGTCGACTGGCAACTCTAGCGTCCTTGGGACTCCTTTATGGGGGTGTGTAGCGCCACGAAAACGTATGGCGAGGGTGGCGAACTAACTCGTATACATTCAAATGTTCCTTTCGTGTTTTGTTTCCGTGATTTGCCCGATGCATTAAGCTTTTTTTCCTATATGGCGTTGGCAGTCAGCGGTAATATGGCGTTTTGGTAAGCAAAACTGCTAAGCTCGATAGATTATTTTAAATTTGACCTGAAATAGAAATATTTACCTACATTATTGTTCCTCTTGACAGTGACGTAACTGGAACAACTTTATTTTTAACTAGCTGTTAACCGCGGCTTCGCCCGCGTGGCCAAAGGAGATTAACAATGAGTTTTTATTATACACCAGAATATCTCACAGATGGCTGAATTTTTTCCTACTTACTTGACACATATCATTACCTATATTTTGAACAATTCACACAATATCTTTATAAATTATAACCTATGAGTTATTCTGATGTATAAGCTATATAATTGTACAGTTTCATTAAAATCTATTCAGTATTTTTTGCGTGAAAGACGTAACAAACATCCATCCATCCATACAAACGTTTGCCTTTATAATATTAGTAAGGATGTGAAAAGTTGCCGCTACATCCGGTGTTAATCGCCTATGGACATCTGCAACAACTGAGGGATGCGTTGAAAACCTTTGAAAAGTTGGCCCCGGTTACATTACTCACCAGACGAAACGTATAATACTTCCACCTCACGCTGGTCTTCTGTGAGGCCGTGGATAAGCCTGCCCATTCTTGCAACAGAAGGAGCTGCGTGGCCCTACCACAGTGAAAGGCTAAAGGATGGAAAGGCGCCAGAAACTCCTCGAAGGTGGCGGATTTCCATGCGAGGCGGCGGTCATAAAGTTTTCATAGGACAGTCTATTCTCCTTTGGGATGTTTTAAGAGTTTAAATACCTATTTGCCTCCAATCTACTCGTGGTATCTGGTCGTAAAACTGCAAGTAATTGTAGTAAAATAACGAATATTATTACAATTTTAAGGATGTTTGTTTTTATAAAAAACGGATCTAACGGATCAAAATCGGCACTCAATGGGATAGTATTCAACGCCCGTAAATAAAAATTACAACGCTGTACGGATCGGGTCCGTCCGGGTAAATACCACAGAAGACCGGCGTCAAGTAGAAGTGTCCCGGGGCCCACTTTATTATGGTAACGCATATGCAACTACACGGGTGTTGCCTAAAAGTCCACGGGCGGCGGTTATCACTTAACATCAGGTGAACCGCCAGTTAAAAAATACCTGAAACGGCTTTGCAACAGAGAAAAAATTTTTGTAGTGATGTTTTCCAAAATTGAAATACATTAAAAATAAAATTTTTGAATCAGTAAAGTTTGCCGACCAATTAGAAAGTCTTGTCCCAGCGTTGGAGAGTAAATAAAAGCGATCTCAGATAGATCGAGAGAGTGTCGCAAACGGCATAGCCGGAACAAAACTTCCACATATTACATGTCTTTGGCATCAGCTTACTTTGAATGGCTGCCAAAGCGTGTGCCAAACGTGCGTAGGCACTTTCGCTACATTTGCACAATCACTTCATACGTACAAGTATCTCGAACGCCTTATCCAGAGTCAAATATTATTGGCGGCAGATCCTATCTATTATTACAGTTTGCATATATTAAGTTTAGGCGTTAGTAAACGCTTGTGTGTTCTTTCTACTCAAGGATTGGTCCACCTGAAAGACCGTGCGCGCAGACGGTGGGATGAGACAGGTCGATAACGAGTTTCTTTCGCCGGTCCTTCTCAATCCATTGAGTTTTTCTTCTCCGAACTGATGATAGCGTTTTGACAATCAATAAGTAAGTGTAATGCTTCTATATTGAATAAAGATATTTGAATTTGAATTGAATCAGAACGGCCTATTCACTCTCGCCGTGAAGACGTAGGCACTCTTCAAGAGCGAGCAGACGCTTCTCGGTCGAGCGCCGCGACATAATCGAGGAGGCTGCGAAGTGACTAGATTTGGCGCTACACTCGGGTTATTGCTCTGGTCGATTTGATGGCCGTTTTTGTACATCGCTACGCAACGCGTCATTAGACTAGACGCGCCTTCCGAGCCTCGCTCCAGCTCTACTAAGACGTCACGTCCTTGTTTTTAACGGAGTCTTCAATATTTTTTTTTTTCTTTTTGAAGTTAGACTTCTTTTGGATCGTTTGGAAATATATGTGAGAGTAAAATTTTTATAATGGCTCGCACCCCGACAGCCAAAAAGCGACATGATGAAGTTCGTTTTGAACGTTCGTTCGTTTGAATCAGTAGTTGTTATTTGTGAACGCTTTACCCATTATGTTGTTCGTTTACCTCGTTGCTGATAGATGTTAAAGCTGCTTTATTACACGTATGTGAATATACAAAAAGACAAGCCAAATTCTATATATAGTTGGTTATTATGTGCACGCGTGCTAGGCCGGGTGCGGGGCCGACGACCCGCTAGAAAAAACACTCCATGACCGGCGAGGCGGACTTTTAAAGGGCCTTGAGCAATTGCGTCGCAACAATTAGATTCGGGCGTGAACGGCAGACTTGCATCCGAGTGATTCATCGCCTCGGCTGCTAAGATGTGTGTTTGTTTGTTTTTTTTTTTTTTTTTTAATTCATAACTGGCCAACACTTGACTGCCATTCCACCTAATGGTAAGTGGCGACACAGCCGTTGATGGTTAGCGCGCTAGCTCAGTAAACACCTATACACTTTTCCCTCAAGACGCCTACGTTGCAATCGGACGGAAAGACGGACGCCGGCTGGTTGTTCCATTCCTTAGCTGTACGGATGATAAATGACGAAGCGAATCGTTTTTAGAGGATCATCGCCGCTGGACTTTTATGATATCGGATTTGTTTTATTCACGATTATTTTTACGTGAAGCTAGAATTGAATTGAACTGAAAGTTAGTTAATAATTTCTTGTGTTTACGCGATTACCTAAACTGTGTGTACGGATTTATCGCGTTTATTTTTATTTTAATTCCCGACGTTTCGAACCCTGACAGACTGAATGCTAGTGTTTAGGCAACTACACCAGAAAGTCTCATGTATCTGGTCGGTACTGCCTTAGCTTTTAGATAAGCAATTGACGGGTTAATATGTCTGTCTGTCATAACAGTGTCTATGAACGCCTAATCTTTGCCCCCGCGAGGGCGGGTATGTGAAGGCGCTAACAAAAAAAATGTGTTGAAATTGTATTTCTGCGTTGCGTGTGGTGAGGTAACCGGGGCCCATTTTATTAGGAAGTGGGTGTTGCAAATGTCCACGGGCGGCTGTTATCACTTAACATGAGGTGAACCTCCAGCTGGACTGCCAACTTCTCACATAAAAAATGGCGTCGCACTTTCACCGAAAGGCTGTGGCATCGAAACCGTTTTCTGGCAACGGTTATTCGTTTATTGCATATGTAAATTAGGAGTCCGCTTTCGAGTGATTTGAGCTGATTCTCGGTTAAGTTATTGGCCACTCAATGTTACCTCACGTGTCGCTGTAATTGATTGTCCGTTACAGTTATTTTTTTGTTGTTCCCTTAATAATTTAAGAATGATAAACCCCGATACGTGATCCCGTAACCTTACGGGTCAACCGTGTTCCATCATCGTCATTTCAGCCTGTTTGAGTCCACTGCTGAGCATAGGCCTCCCCCATAATACATGAGGGGTTTTTGCCACAGTTGCCACGCCTGGCAAGCGGGTTGGCAACCGCAGTTCTTCCGAACACCTCGCACCTTTAACGCTGCCGCCCTTTATTGGGTATTTGCATCTAGCCAATTCGAAATAGAGTAAGGAGCCGTGAGATAGCCCATTGTCCGGGTGTCGCTCTTAATTCATTATACTAAAGCAACCCGAGTTCGATTACCGGTGCCGGCACCAATGAAATTGTTAATTTTAAGTGCTGACTGGTCAAGTGCTCAGGAAGGCAAGCACGGCGAAGATTACTGCATATTTTAGAAATAATAATAAAAAAAATATTTCGAAGAATATAATTTTCTGTACAGATACAGAAGAAGCCTCTTCCCGGCATTGGGACATATATAGGCTGTTACTTTACTTTTATTCGAGAGTTTATTGATTGCTTAAACTTAGCTATTCAAAATAATTTTGAAACTCTACGCCACGTGACTATATACTATATAGGTAATTCGCTCCACCGCGCAGACCTGTAACTAACATACCCGAGACTTATTTTCTTAGTTTGGTAATTTAGTATTGTTACGTGTTAGGGGGTTCGAAGGATTTGGAGAGAAAGACCTGCTGACTCTTTTGAAGACTTTATTTACTAGCGCTAGGTCCAACACAAAGCACTAGGTCCAACCACTAAGCACTGACGATGTCGATGTTGACGCTAGATGGCGTTCGTTCCTTTGTGTGTTCATAACAGTATTATATCACTTTAAAATTCACTGAAAAAAGTCTTTATGGGGCGACAGGACAGTATTCTTTAAGACTGCAATTATTTAGAAATACTTTCATAAAAGTATTCATGTTTTACATGATCTATTACTATGCATGTCTATTCGTGGATACTGTTGTTATAATAAAAATGCTCCACATTTTGCTCCGCATTTTTCGCAAACTTTTTTGATAGCGTCCTTGAAAGAATCTTTCTAGTGAACTATCTATAATACGACACAACGAACATTGGTACATCTGCTGGCGTCAGCGCTTAGAGTCAAAGGCCATCTGTATATGGAGCCAAGTCGTGATCTCCCTTCGCCGTTTTGGCCAACTCCTTTTAAGCTCCCCGTTCCAGTCTCGTTAGCCGGTGTGAATGTCTCATTAGCTCATCGCGTGAGCTGGTCCGTTTGCCGCTCTTTTTTCCAAGATGGCGCCAGGTTTTTGCGGTTGCACGCGACCGTGCCGCGCTTGGTCGCTTTTTGGTTGAAAGTTTTGCATTTGCACATATTTGATGCGAGGAGTTCGTGGGCTCGTCGCCAGTGATTTCTCCGTTCTTGGCTTTTGGGTTTTCTAAATCAGATGAGAGGAGATTTTTATGTGTTTTTGGACGAACAACGAAAAGTCAAAATCAACGTCTTTTTGCAATGTAGGATATTTTAAGCTCTTATTGAACGTCAAACACCACCATCGGTTCACTAAACTAGACCTGTCCAGAGAAAAACCGGCAAGAAACTCTACGATGTTACCTTTTTTTCTTTTAACAGTGAATATTTTTTAAACTTTTATGTTTTTATCCTTTTGAGTTGACCCTTTGTCTTTTTTTGATAGCGTCCTTGAAAGAATCTTTTAACTGAACTAAAACTATATCTATAATACGACACAACGGACATTGGTACATCTGCTGGCGTCAGCGGTTAGAGTCAAAGGCCAGCTGTATATGGAGCCAAGTCGTGATCTCCCTTCGCCGTTTTCCAACTCCTTTTAAGCTCCCCGTTCCAGTCTCGTTAGCCGGTGTGAATGTCTCATTAGCTCATCGCGTGAGCTGGTCCGTTTTGCCGCTCTTTTTTCCAAGATGGCGCCAGGTTTTTGCGGTTGCACGCGACCGTGCCGCGCTTGGTCGCTTTTTGGTTGAAAGTTTTGCATTTGCACATATTCGATGCGAGGAGTTCGTGGGCTCGTCGCCAGTGATTTCTCCGTTCTTGGCTTTTGGGTTTTCTAAATCACATGAGAGGAGATTTTTATGTGTTTTTGGACGAACAACGTAAAGTCAAAATCAACGTCTTTTTGCAATATAGGATATTTTAAGCTCTTATTGAACGTCAAACACCACCATCGGTTCACTAAACTAGACCTGTCCAGAGAAAAACCGGCAAGAAACTCTACGATCTTAACTTTTTTTCTTTTAACAGTGAATATTTTTTAAACTTTTATGTTTTTATCCTTTTGAGTTGACCCTTTGTCTTTTTTTGATAGCGTCCTTGAAAGAATCTTTTTACTGAACTAAAACTATATCTATAATACGACACAACGGACATTGGTTAGAGTCAAAGGCCGGCTGTATATGGAGCCAATGGGCCAATGTTTGTTATAAGTTCTTCGCACTAATGGGAATAACTCTGCCTGCGCTTGCACCAAGCGCTGCCGGTCCCAAGCCCGGATAAAAGAGGAGGGTTCATCGTCGGGGTTGACCTCCCCGCGTGGAAAAACAATCGGTTATCATTATCAAGTGCATCACTGAAAATCTTTGAGTCCGAGAGGATATACCAGCTGCATAAAAAAAACTACAAATAAATTTTATTAATACAGGAATATAAAATAATAGTTAGAAAAAAAAAACACGCCTTTGTGATCTAAGATAATCTAACTAAAAAGTAGAAAATAATTTTCAATAAATTTAAATTATGAATAGTGTGATTAACAAAAAAAATATTGTAGAAATGCGCGGGGTGCTTGGAGTCAATTGGTTTAATGTTTTAATGACAATATATACAGTATACTGATAATAGTAGTCATAATGGAAATATCTTAAAAAGCACCCACGCTTTTCTGCAGTACAATTTTTGTCTTGTAGGGTGGTCTAGCGAGGATTTGGTAGGATGATTACTCCTTGTTCATGTAGAAATTTCCGACACAATGATGCCTTTGGTATGACACTATTCGTTTGAAATGTTGTACGAGGTACAGACCTGCGGTCTTTAGCAGTTCGTTAAGGGGCAGACGTTACAGTTACATAATTCCGCTGACTCACAGCGGTGAGTTTTAGCATTTAATTGCGCGCCCACTTCCATCGTGCGCTATTGGTGCCGAATTGTGTCGATTTTATGCTTTGCGGTTGCGTCGACGGGCCGGCGATAATCGGAGCGATGAGTGGAGCGGTCAAGCGCGTTTAGGGTGTTCACCCACTGCGGTTTTCAAGTTGAATCTTTCAGCAAAGATCAGATTAGAAGTAATCCATGTTGTCCTATACCAAACTGTGGGGTAATCGAGCAGGGCCCCAAGGGCAGCCGTTTAGGGTGTCCACCCACTGCGGTGTCCAACATCGTACTGCGTTGAGTTAATCGAGCAGATATGTAATGACAATAACTGCCGATAAATTTGTATATCATATATTACTACGGTATTGTATACCATTATCCAGTGTTTACAACACGTTTTATAAACATAAATTTAACAAAACGTCTCATAAACATAAATTTAAATTTCAAAAAAACTATCTGTGGGTCACACAAATAGTTATCCCGTGTGGGGATCGAACCCACGACCCCCGACGCCGAACCGAATACCTTGGCAATGTGCCACGGAGTCAAATATCAAACAAACAAGGCGGTCTGTAGAAGAACGAAAATGTAAGTGCCACACACAAAGGTGGGAAAGCCCATGCAGTCCGCAGCCCTTTCATAACACGCAGTGTGCTTACGCGCGCCAAGTTACAGATAAACGAAAACATGGGCACGCTTCGCTCTTCGGAACCATTATGCTTAATTCCGTTGATACTTTTAAGTTTCGAACGGCGCCCATCAGAGGCGGGCGTGGAGGCGAGCTTTTTGCGCACAGTGAACATTCCTCGTATAATGAAACCTTTTTTGTATGTCATTTAAGCAAACTACCTTCTTACGAAAACTTTGCAAATAATTAAACGCTTCTCGAAAAACTGCGTACTCGTATCAAATGAAATGGGCTCATTACAATAGTGATGACGAATTATATTTTTTCTATTTATTATAGGCATTATTTTTATAGCATAAATTGGCACATTGTTTTAAACCTCATAAAATTGTTGACATTGCTACTACATACATAGTGGAGTTTAGTATCCATGAATAACACGAAACTAATGATATTTATGTCAAACATTAATTGTAAATAATAAGAAATTAAGGTAAATTCTCAATAGACTTCCAAATCCATTTTTAATACATTATTTAAATTTTATTATGAGAAATAACTTAATTTATGAAGAATCTTAAGTACAGAATTGAGATTTGTATGAGAGTAGATAACAATGTAATAAATATTAAAATTTTGTAATAAATATTCTTTCGTTGACTTTGAAATAATTATGTTATTACCTATCATTTTCTTATGTTTACTATAAAAATAATGAATGTTTCACACGAAAATCGGATAATATAAATAAAATTATATACAAATACGTGGAAAGAGGCAGATCTTACTTTACGTCTCTAATATTATTCTAAGCAATTTAATGAAACATAATATTACCAATTTATTATCTATATGAAAATAAAAGGGTCTGTTTAAAAAGATATTGGAAAGTGTCGCATCAATGCACGCACACCTCTACCAATCGCACGTGTTTACGGGCAACTATGGGTAGCGTATTGACGCTGTATTGACTGCAGCCTATGCGATTATCATCTCATTCTTACAACGCTTGTTGATTCCGCCTCTCTAATCTTCTCTCAATGACTCTCTACAAACCTATTGACGGAATAGCCGATTTCAATTAAGCCAACGCTAAGCCGGTCGCCTAAGCACTTTGGTTGGAATAAATATGCACATCTGTGTTTAGTCGAGAGCCGTGATAGCTGTGATAGCTCAGTGTCCGGGCGCACGCTTTTAATTCAATACACTCGAACCTGATATTATTTTCTTATGTGAAAAGTTGTCAAGCGAGCAGACGGTTCACCTGATGTTAAGTGAATACTGCCGCCCATTGACATCTTTTACACTTGAGGGTTCCAGATGCGTTGACAACCTTTTAAAAATTGGGCTCCGGCCACCTCACTCACCGACACCAGACGAAACGCGAAAGTATTATACTTCCACTTTACGCCGGTCTTCTGTCGGGTCGTGGTACTTACCCGGACGAGCCTGCCCATTCGTGCAACAGCCGAGGCTGCTGCGTGGCCCTACCACCGTTTAATATTTGAATGTATCACCAAATACTAGGACATCATAGGACTTCTACTACTTGAGTGTCATCAATCGATCCGGCATCATGAAGCTCTTCGTTTGTAAATGACATCTTGCAAGTTACGACGCGAGGCGCCCTTCCTAGCCACTAGGTCTGTATTACCTGTACCAAATAGTAAACAGTAAGTAAACGAATACACAATAATAGATTGAAATGGTCATGCAAAAGCCGAAGGGATCAACCGGGTACCAAATACAACGCGGTAAGTAAACGAATACACAATAATAGATTGAATCGGTCATGAAACTGAAAAAGCCGAAGGTTTCAACTGCAACGTGTTAGAACTATCTAATGTTAATACGGAGAGTGCACGGCTATTGTAATTGGCCAGTGTCGCTGACACCACATCCGCACCTCTGGCGATCTTATCGCGTGACACATCGGATACGACGGTTTATACACTGTTCGCACGAGACGCCGAATGCCATACGAATTGTAAATGCCGTATTGTGTGGGTGTACACAGCATTTATAAATCGTATAGCGTAATAAATAAAAAACTGTGGCACTCGCGGTAAAGCTATTGGATAGCATTTTTTATCAACTTAAGCAATTATAATTATTTATTTATTTTTTATTTATGCAGTATTTTTTTCTTTGATACTAACTCAAGTTACACTTTTTGAGCGTGGTGACTGATAAGAAAACAATTTTTTTTTTACTTTTATTGAATAAATGAGAAGTTAATATCGTTAAAAACATTTTTATTATCTTACAATACATGTAGGTTATTTAGGAATTTTTATCACTGAAACTATAGGTTTATGGTAACTGAAATAAGAAACATAAGTTTGAGACTTGCTATCCTCTAAATGACATATCCTCATATGATAATATAATATTATAATATCCATCCGTGCGAGCTTCGTACAGTCGTACCATATACATACACGTTAAGCGAACGCTCCGCCGAGCTACATGGTAGGCGGAGTGGGGGGTGTTAGGTTTTATTTTTGTTACGGAATTTCTTGATTCGGTCGCCGCGCTCAAATCCCGCGATAAAAGCTATGCAATAGCTTAAAAATATTTCAATACATACGTTTACAACCATATATAATCCCAAACTATCAGGGTGCTAGGCAACTGACATACTTAAATGTACTTTTACTTTTCAGACATACTTAAATGTACTTTTCTTTTGTAAATAAATACAAATGTGGTATGGCTACGCAGCAACGTCAGTGGATGTATTACATTTTCGTGTATCGTTTGGTGAGTGAGGTAACCGGGGCACACTTTTTTAAAGGTTGACAACGCATCTGCAACACTATGGGTGTTGCAACTATCCATGGGCGGCGGTTATCACTTAACATGTGTACCGCCAGCTTAGAACTCTCTCGCATAAAGTCTTACTCCAGATATAGCTCGCAGAAATAGGAAGGTGCAGTTTTCGCAGGTTGGACTGTGTCGAAGCCCGCTAAACACTTGGCTATTGTTTGCAGCAGACTGCAGAAAATTTTGAGGAATCTCTGTATTGCGTGGTCTATTGGTACTTGAAGATAATGTGAAATCCCTGCTCATCGTGGAATTATCGTATCGTCCCATATCAAGGAATAACCGTGTCTATGGGTAATGTATAAAGGGGTATACTGTAATAGCAAAAGTTTTTACGTTTCGCTGAGCTTATTCCGCCGAGCTTATTCCGCCAGCGTCAAGTACATCACTAGTGTTGAGAGTAATCTGAGAAATTAACGATACTTTCACATATTTTCGCCCCGCAACGTTGCATTTATTTATAAATCAAGGGCATCTTATCGGTTTTAAAAGTAGTTTTGGTCCCACTCACAGAATGACTGGTCTTCCGCCCTCGGGGCATATGAGTTGGCTGTGAAGTGGGTGGTAAAAGGCAGCTATGTCTGCCTACACTGTTTGGTTCGATAGAAACGAGAACGCAATACACTCGTCGTAAATACTCACAGTGTAATTCGAACTGAGCTCGCTCCAGGCGCGCGAAGCAACTCGGACCCAAAAGAATTTTCGACCAAAAGAAGCAATGTACGCATGCCTCATTTTAGAATGCACAATATTCTAAGTCCTCCGAGCGTACACCGCCATATTTGTGTCGAGTTCTTTTTTTGTTCTTATGCAAATAGCCGATCGCTAGGGTCGTAGTCCTCGGCGGACATTGTAAGGTGAAGGGCGAACGAGACGTCTCTTGAATACTCAAAGGGATCGCCTGGTTTCCTGCCAGTTGTGCCGGGCGGGCTTCCGCTGCCTGCGCGGTGATGTCACCCGCCTCCGTAATTTGAATGTGTCCCGCGCGGGTCCATCGGCCTTTCTGGAAGTCGCCGAAAGCTTCTAGAAGCATCTGTGTTTCGTTGAACTTAAGGCAAAGACTCGGTAGTCTCAATCTCAGTTATGATTTCTCTTCGAACTAAAATCGGTCAAGTTCGAGTCAGACCCGCGTAGGATTCCGTACAATTCTCCAGTCCATCTATGGAAACTTCAAAAAAATCACGTCTGTCGTATGTGAGCCCCACTAAAATATGTTTTTATTCTGTTTTTTAACAGAATTACATCGTCTGTGAAAATTTCAACTGGCTAACTATCACGGTTTATGAGATTACTGCCTGGTGAAAGACGGACAGACAGACAGACAGCGGACTCTTAGTAATACGAGTCCCATTTTACCCTTTGGGTACGAAATCCTAAAAATCAGTCATAATGATTTCTTTTATATGCGCATGGTGAAATTCTGGAAGACCGCGTTCGATAAGCTGTGGTCTTCTTCTAGATTTGTACTTACTTTTGGGCGATTCAGATTGGACCGATTACAATCCAACAGTTAATAATTGTTTATGTACTCCGTGGCGCATTTGCTAAGGTAATTGGCTTAGGCGCCGGGGGTCATGGTTCACACACGGGACAACTATTTGTGTGACCGAAAAATATTAATTTCGGAACTGCGTGTTTGTCCACGCGAAATTTTTGAAACGTCCTGCAGCACAGAATAATGGCATCGTAAAGTAAGGACAATGTCTTTATAAAATAAAAAAAAAAATATATATATATATATACTCTTATTTTCCTTTGTCACAAATGTCCGGAATGGAATCAACTCCTATTTATACCTCTTCTAGTTTCCTAGTCTGTGTGCTGCATCTCAAACAGTCCTATGCCATCCTCAGAACCCATCATGCAATGAAAACTCTATCTGATCTCATTTTGCTGCTTCCGACATAGTAATAAGGAATCTATAAGCTTTATTTTCCGGTTCTAAAGTTTTCTAATTGTTGTACTACAACGTACATCTTTTAACGCATTTTTCTTCCATTTATATGTAAAGGCTCAAAGAAAAAGTTTCGGAAAAAAGTATTTGAGGTATCAGATATTTCCTTATCCGATTTAATTTAAATTCTTGAACTGTGATGAGAAATAAAAACAACCTCAAATGTTAGGGTTTATAATATTAGGACGATTTTTTTTATAGTTATCGTGTTTATATGTTGACCTACCTACATCGATAAATACATCGAAAGGAGAGTCGAAATGGTTAAGATCTGGGGTTTCGGGTTGAAGTTCGATGTCACGATTGCGAATCTTAATAACTTAATAACGGCCTATAAGTTTTTGCCATTGAAGTTGTTTTCAACCGATTTCAAAAAAGGAAGAAGTTTTAATTCGGTTGTATATTTATGTTTTTTCAGTTCAGCCCTCCATGTAGCCCCATGTCATTATATTGAATTTGAGATTTAAATTTGGTTTTGATATTCGCGTCTAAAATGTTTAACTTGCTGAACTAAATTATTAATTAAAGTCTAATTGAAAATTTTATCCAATGTGAAAGTGTCGAATTATTCTTTTCTATCTGTCCTATATCTATTCAGACACGGTTGACTGACAAGTGGAGAATTTAATTAATAATATTCCAATCAACTTCAACATCTGTGTCTCGCATTAAATTGACACCGACGTAACGTATCTGCATAATCTGCTCTCGCTGGTACTTTCTATTGTTCGTGTCGTGTAACGAGATTTCCGTCGTGTGTTCAGCTGTGGGCAGCGTATCCGTTCCCCGTGTTACTTAGTGTGGCTTAGTTACTCGCGCAGCGTGTGGGTGTTGAATTTATCGAAGTGCATCGCCTAGGCGTTGAATGCGTATCGATCATATTCGGACTGCCACATCACTAGCGTTCGATTCGATTGCTTTTGTTTTTTTGGTTTGTCACTATAAAATCATGCAGCGTTTTGCTGGTAGAAACGGCTTTCTATTCCATCCTTGATATTTTTTGTTGTCTGCGAATGATTAAAATATTTGAGTACAGTTGGTTAATTTTTCAACTAAATTGTCAACATTTTTTTTTTCATTTAATTTCATTTTTTTTCGTTTTCATTTCATAAAATTGCACAAATTTAGATAGGATGGTGATGGTTTTGTTTGAATGTTAAGGCACATTTTTGAACTGGATCAAAATTTTAGGTTTGAAGTCGGAGTTTCCGTCTCATATGTAGGATTATATCTTCTTTGTTTAAATGGAATCTTTGCTTATTAGGTTACATATTCTATTACTTGTAATGCCTTCCTTCTTTTGCTTTTCTGGGTGGTCAATAATTTTAACTGTAAGGGTAATGATTTATAAGCAAATACATTTATAACTAGGATATAATTTAGATTATATTTTAATTATTTTATTTCTCAATACATGTAACTGCACCTAATCTTAAGTTCGTTTGTGTTATCAGTTATGTTGCATATAACATTTATCGTGTACGTTATTCAGACCAGAGCGTGATATACACGTGAGTACTATTTTGTATGCTAGTGTGCCAAAAGCTCGTCCTGGTCAGACGTAACATGTTCTAAGTATGCAGAATCACAATTTTAATTGGCACATGTTTTAGTGATACAAAGGATAAGTCCTTTGTTGGGTAGGTATAAAAATGTATATTTGTTAATTATACGTCATTCGGAGTAATTCTATAGAGCCATACAATGGCGCGTCTCTCCATGTGGGTAGGAAAGACTAATAAATTTCCCAAACGTCTCTCCAAAGGCACTGCGCGTTCCCTTTGAGTAAGTTACGCTTCGCCGGCGTGTACCCTGTATGACACGTTATTAATCTCGTCCCGTGCGGTCCTGGCCGAGATTGGGGAAGTTCTCTCGCGTAGGAGGGCTCGATAGAAAGTTTCCCCGGCTCCGTCATTAAGCGACAGGGGACCGCTAAGTGGTGAGTGCGAAATTCTTAGTGAGAATGTGAGAAATGCCGCCGATGTTAAGCCGTAACGGCGCGGTACGGGCCTCGGAATCGTCGAGTGAAAGCAAGTTGGGTAAAAGCATTTCGGGTTCGATAATGGCTGCGTACTTTTATCAAGCGCGGGCGCCGAGATGAGGTCTCTTTCGATTCAGTGATGACTCGGCGTTATTATTTTGACACCACACTTAACGATCAGACAAAATTCGTAAAGTACTCCTACGCCTGAGTGCACTGACGTCGTGGCTGTTGAGCGCCGTTCTAATGTTCGATTCCCAAGCGGGGAAATATATTATGAACGTATATAAATATAAATAAATATTTTATTAGGACACATTTCTACACAACATTTTCTAGTCCCAAACTTAGCAACGCTTGCACTATGGGTATTAGAAAACTGATAAATATACTTTTCTTTTGTTAATAAATACATATTATACATATATAAAACACCCAGACACTAGAAAAACACTATGTTCATCACACAATATTTTTCCAGTAATGGGGATCGAACCCGCACCCTCTGGCACAGGAGGCAGGTACACTACCCGTTACGCCATTCGTGTCGTCAATATAATATACAATATAATATTAGTTATAATATAATATACAATAGTTTTGTTTTGTTGCTTTCTAGTGCAAACGTCAAGTAAGTCATCAATGATGTTTTCGCTGTTATAAGTGCTCGGAGTAGGGCGCCACGCTTCATTACCTGTCTTATGATTATAATAGTTTTTATTTTATATATATATATATATATATATATATATATACATATATATTTATATTGCAATAAAAGTTCACTAAATGTATTCCATTTTCGAGAACCAACTATTCCGAAAGCTTTCGTTTGCTTGCTTGATTGTGTGGTATGTCGTAAACATCGTTAGTGTGCGCTCCGGCTACTTGAGATTCGAATCTTCGTGCATCGAGCGTTCGGCCTTCAATAGCCCGCCCGTGCCAAATGGGTCAATAGGATTCGTGATTGAACCTTTACATTACGTTCAGAGTACTAATCCAGACGAGATGAGTGAGAAGTTTGTTAGACAGTTGGAGTTTTAGTCCCGAGGACAAACCTGCCCATTCCTCTAACCGCAGAAATGAGTCTAATAGCGTTTTACATGACTTTTAATTGCAAATATAGCAGTCGCTCTCTACATATGAAACCTAAGACATTCTGTGACGCTTTTGCGTCCATAAAACTCTAATGTTAGCTACGCTACCGTTTTAAACGCCGCTTGGTTCGTATGCAGAATTATTTTCAAATGTTTCCTTGTGAATTCGTTGAGATCGACTAGATTGTTTTAACTCGATACTGTGTCAAGTATTCGGGTCAATGACACACCGATCTCCCTTCCCAGATGTTACGTTAGTTTGCTGTCTGTTAGGAAGTGGGGGCGTGTCTTTGTATGTCACACGTTCCCTAACTACGTACGTGAACGTAATCTGGACTCCGAGCAAACGCGACGTTTCTAGTGCATTTCTGTCATGTCAATGTAACGTGGCGATTCTTACGCGGCGACTGTCACTGCACACGCGACGCTACGCGGACGCAGTAAGGTCGTTTATCCCGTGAATGGCGGCGGGGCGCGGAGGTATGTAGTTGGCACATAATTGCATAATAAATGAACGGACGAGCGGGTAAACGTTGGCACTGACTGATTAAGACGGATTAACGCTGGGGCGACCACGCTGTCTGTCTTTGGACCGGACGGTACCTGATTGATTGACTCGAACTTTATACTGTGGCACTCATGTGGCACTCATGCTATTGAAAAATGGGCGCTCTGTTCGCTGAAGTACCACAGCTTCTAGCATCTGATCTAGGGTATCCACAGTTTATAGGAACTATCCACAGTTTACTTAGACGACCCGAATGGCGTAGTGGGTAGTGTATACTGCCTCCTGCGCCAGAGGGTGTGAGTTCCATCCCCACTACTGGAAAATATTGTGTGATGAACATAGTGTTTTTCCAGTGTCTGGGTGTTTATACAGCGTGTCGTTGCCATCGCGACAATAAATGAACACACGTCTAACGCTACTTGCCAATAATCATAAAAAAATATTAACGTTAAACAAAATCCATAATTAAAAAAAAAAAAAATTTCAAACAAACTAATTAAGTAAAAAAGAAACAAAATTTGTAACATCCTATACAACTCGCGCCACACAGCGTCGCATTACAAGCCTCTCCTTCTAACAGTATGTTTTGTCTCTTAAATTCATTCATGAATGGGTCATATGCTTTGTGACCTTTACAAATGAACTTTACGTTACGCTTTTATAGGTAAGGCTGTTCTAAAATTCTTTGTTTTGGAAAATTTAATAACTCTGTAAATATTGATGTTTAAAGAATTTAAATGTTTAATGCAACTTTAAAAAATTATCCCCTATATGTGTGTTCATTTATTGTCGCGATGGTAACGACACGCTGTATATGTATAATATGTATTTATTTACAAAAGAAAAGTATGTCTATCCGTAATCTAGTATCCATAGTACAAGCGTTGCTTAGTTTGGGACTAGAGAACGTTGTGTAAAAATGTTTCCTAAAATATTTATTTATATTTATCTAATTTGTCCGGGCTAGCAGCCGGCGCGTGGTCACCGCTGTGGAGCGGAGCAGCGCGCGGTCAGCGACCCGTACCTTGGCATTGCCGGCGGACGATTACGTCACCGCAACCTGTCAATACGACAGTTTGCTCTTTACGAGTGGGGCCTTGTTCGCTCTGCCGCGTATCGGAATCCGCCGAAACACCCCGCCGCCGCCTCCGCGCACGCCTGCGTCCTGGCCCTTTTTTTTGTTTGCGTGGTGGAAATGCCTACGCATACCCGCCCTCGCGGGGGCAAGAGCGGGTTATGTCGGACTTGCACCGACTAAAACCCCCACGATGTTCCACCTAGGCGCACATCGGCAAGGCCACGGGAACGCTTTCACAAATTTCTGCAGCCCTGCCTGCGCTGGCCGCCTCAGCAGCCCCCTCCCGGGAAGCAACTCCCCTCTCCTCCAGCTAAGTCGCGCTGGAACATTCAGCGCGCCTACTCGGCTGCGTCCTGGCCCTACGCGTTTTAAGTGGAGCGATCGGGTTTTCGATTTCTTCCACCGGTAGGCCGCGTTTCGGTTGTCGACAACGAATGATTTCGCACATTCAAAGTTTTTAACCGACTTCAAAAAAGAAGGAGGTTTCTCAATTCGACCGTATATATTTTTATTTTTTTATGTGTGTTCGCGGATAACTTCGTCATTTATGAACCGATTTAGATGATCCTTTTTTTGTTGGAAAGAAGATATCCCAAGGGTGGTGCTATGATAAGGAAAGCCGTATCTGATGATGGCATCTCAGAGAAATCGAGGGCAACCCTCAAATATTAATGACAATGTTTTTTACTTTCCTGTTTGAAATCGATTGTTTATTGTTCAAAACGTATATGTGTAAGAATTCCATCGGTTTCATTTTTAGACTCGTTCCGAGACCGTGAAGTGATAACCAGCAACCGTGGTAATGATAACAACCAACCGTGGACATTTGCAACACCCGCAGGGTTGCGGATGCGTTGCAAAAGTTGTGCGTGTGCATAGTTGTGCAACTTTCGATTTCGTGATATGCACCACATGTATGGAGAAAGTGGTAGAATCTCTACCACTTTCTCCTACACATCCTTCGCTAAGATTGGGCATTCAAGCCTCTGAAATATATGGATTTTCGATTATTCAGACACACGTTAATATCTGTTTTCAAGGAACCAAGCGTTTCACTACACCACGGACGTTAAAAAGGATCGCTTTATTTATATCTCAGTGATCATTCAACTAAACCTCCACTCGTAATGTAAAAATTTCCTTGGATTCCACATTCACGAAATCTGAAACTCAAAATACATGTTCAAGTTTAGTACAACTATTTTCGAACGGCAAAAACGTTTCAGTTCAAAAATCGTGTCGAAATTTCATGTCCTGGAAAAGCTTTTAAAGATTAGATGGCACTAATTTCTTTCGGTATTTTTAGTATAAGTGAAATATTATTTGTGCATTTCGATTTTATCTCGATTTCATGTGCCAAGTGTGCTCTGTTGATTGTGTGAGCTTTAACGCCAATTTCTTCATCATCCGCTCATTGTATTGCTGGCCTTCTGTTTTGGAAACGGTCTTCTCCCGTTTGGACTACTAATCGCAAACGTGCCCCTTCCGTAGGATGTCTGTGACGCACCAGGCAATGGTGCGTCAGACATCCTTCCTATTCCACGCAAGACTCCTCGATATGTGAGTAATCGGAGATGTCGTATTCTATCGTAATTATTTATACGACTTGATTTCCATATTAAATTTTTAACAGTTCAAAGATTAAACAATTCAGCCATATTAATATAGACCGTATTGTGTGGTAGTATAAAGGGGCGTTTTTTTGGTTTAAGTTTGTCTGGTTAATGTAAGCAGATTTGTTATTTAGTTCATGCCGTAGTAGGTTACTAACGATAGGTATTTTTGACATTAGCTCCGTAATACTTATGTCAAAATTCCATCTCCAGTAAGTAAATGTATCTGTAGATAGCATATTGAAACCATTTGTATTTAAGCGAATATTGCATTTATCTAATATGTATAAAATTCTCGTGTCACGGTGTTTGTAATTGAACTCCTACGAAACGGCTCGACCGATTTTCGTGAAATTTTGTGTGCATATCGGCCAGGGTCGAGAATCGGACATCATCTATTTTTCATAACCCTAAATGTTAAGGGTGGTCCACGCCTAATCTTTTTTTATTTTTATATAAAATTTTTTGTTTTATTTTTTTTATGATACAGCATACAAAAATACATACAATCCTAAATGTTCACCTCTCTACGCAGACGTAGTCGCGGGCAGCATCTAGTTGTTGAATAAAAGTGTTTTTACTGATTGAAATGTTGTTTTATAAAAATAATTGACGATCTTACTTTTTAAAATATTCGAAACGTTTGGATTTTAAAGACGAAACTTATTGGAATTTGAAACCCATAAAATAAGCGTCTACAGGTTTTCCGTCAGATGTCATCATACTATGTCGAACATAGTATGATACTATGTTCGACATAGTATGATGACATCTGACATCGAACTTGTCACTACCTACTACAACTACCTGTAAAAGAATAAAAAATATAGGAGCTTTTTTATTTTTATTTAGCTTTTATTTGTTATTGTTAAACATTGTCTGCAAATGTGTATTTGAATTTAATTAAAATTTTATTTGTTTGACTTCCATTCTTTAAAGATAAGATCTTTAATATAATAAATAATATGACGTAAAATATATCTCTGACGAAGATTTTTTCATATATTTCAGGTACAAAATAAATATCTTTAAATATATGTAGGTAAGATATTATATCTTTCTTGTTTATGTTGAAATTGTAACTTTACGATACCAAATGTTTTTATTTACTTTGATTTTACCTATTTTTAGCGTATGGTTGGAGTAAATGTATATTAGGGAAATTAGGTACATATTTCGGTTTTCAGTGAGTACTTCTCTAAACCTTATGTCATTGTTTAGCACGATTGACGCCATTTTGTAATTTTCTATATTTTTTTTAAACTAACCGTATCTTCGTCGTCATATGGTTCGTCCGGGAAGCCAGGGCTGGTCGCTAGTTATATATATATATATATAAAGATAAGGTAGATATGACACTAGCGCACCGAAACTGACGTCAATTAAGCCAATCGGTGTAATTAGTTTTCAATTCTATATCAGCTATCATACGTTCTATATCATCTGTCACATTCACTTTCATATTTCGTATAATGCAAAGCGGAACAATTTTACACGCCGTGCAAGCATGGGAATGAGTCATATATACATCTATACAGATAAATAAAATTGGAGTATCCGTTTGTAATATTCAAATAACCGCTTTTTACTATGCATACATATGGATGTATGCACAGTACATATATTACCAAAATAACATTTTTTACTATTTTTGTCTGTCTGTCTGTTTGTTTGTACCGGCTAATCTCTGAAACGGCTGGACCGATTATGACGGGACATTCACTAGCAAATAGCTGATATAATAAAGAGTAACTAAGGCTACTTTTATTTTAGAAATTATTTTTTGTATTATTATACATATATAGTATATTTCCACGCGGACGAAGTCGCGGGCACAGCTAGTCTTTACTAAACATCATTGCTTACGTCGTGTCTTTCTAGTGCACTGACATAGTGTTTTTTTATTTATCCGCCTGTTTATTTGGTAAAATCAACAGACCTAATAATGTCTATTTACATAACTTAGTTGTTATGTTTATTTGGGACAGATTTTTTAATTTATTTTGACAACATATTCGCTCCCAATCTAGTGTTATCGCATAAAATTTAATTTGAACGCATTTATTTATCTATTGTAAAGGTTAACTATGTCATATAAAAACAACTTGTTTTTAGTAACATACTGGCAAAATTTTTAGTAGTTTCAATATAAGAATAATTTTATTTGGACCCATATTGAGTACGTATTTTCGAAGAGACTCAAGTCGGTTTACTGGAACAATCTTTTGTCATATTTCGGTACCGCCAACTTATTAATTATCATTTCTAATCCCAATAAAGAGTAAGACAATTCGATAGAAAATTCATAAAAAATATTGTAAAAAAATGCCAACAGTATTTGAATCCCGCCAATTTGCACTGGGAACTGTTTGACTCTACAACTTTAGTAAATATGAAGCTTATATCCAGCCAGTGGGTCTTACGGATAGGAATCCGAGCCTCCGTAAAGGTTGTCCAACCAAGCCGGCCGCTCCGACGGCGGGGTCGAACAATTGCGCGTCGGGTTGATCACATTTGAATATTTTATTACCGTGGGATTGCTCGGCGTCGGCCTTGGAACAACGTTGACCGAGAGTCCGGGAACCAGTTCCGCGCGAGGCTCTCCCGCGCAGACGTTCACGCCGAGACGAAACGGGTCAATTAAGTCGGCAATTCGTCGAAGTAAAGTTTGTTTTATTTTCCTACGCGAGAAGGCGGCCAGCGAGCTGGTCACCCGATGTTAAGTGATAACCGCCGCTAAACGCCCGTAGTGCAAATCCGTTGCCGCCTTTTAATAAGCCTCACTCGTCAGACGAAACGAAGAGGTGTAACACTTCTACATTGCGTCGGTCTTCTGTGAGGTCGTGGCTAAGGAGTCGCCTTTTAATCGATTTCAAAAAGGAGGAGATAATCTATTCGGTGGTACTTTTTTGCATTTGTTACCTCAGAACTCCGTCGTTAATGAACAAATTTTTAAAAAATATTAATTGGAGAAACCGGATACTTCTTGTTTAATTAGCGTTTGTAAAACGCCTCAACGGCGCAGGATTATCTTATCTTATAATGTAGGATTAAGTTCAAAATCTCTACAACAATTAAAGCTTCGGCCGTTGCAGAAAATTCGACCGACCTTCGAGATATACCACTGCTCTACGGAAGGCCGTTGTAAAGCATTCAAACTTTCGCTTTTCACTCGTGAAGTGGGGTAATCCCCGTGGCACCGATGGCGGCGTTGTATTACCCTATCTTTTTTTTATTTTTTTTATTTATCTATCTAATGTTAACATCTTGGGGCGTTCCCTCAATGTGATTACTTGGAGCACGATACTTTAGATCTCTTCTAGGATTAATCTACCGGGCGACGGCCCGTGTTTTGACGTTTGACGACCCGAATGGCGTTGTGGGTAGTGTACCTGCCTCCTGCGCCAGAGGGTGTGGGTTCGATCACCACTACTGGATAAATGTTGTGTGATGAACATAGTATTTTTCTAGTGTCTGGGTGTTAATATATGTATAATATGTATTTATTTACAAAAGAAAAGTATGTTTATGTATGTTTATCAGTTTTCTAGTACCCATAGTACAAGCTTTGCTTAGTTAGGGACTAGAGAATGTTGTGTAAAAACGTGTCCTAAAATTTTTAAAAAAAAAAAAAATTTGTCAATTATTAGTACCCGGAGGACCGAGCTTTGCTCGGTTTTTTTTTTTTTTTTTTGGTAAATCGTGTTGTTTGGAAATTACATTTAGATACATAATATTTTATATGCATAATATTTTACGATTTACCGACGTAATAATAAGAAAATATAAACTGATGTTTTTCACAAAAGAAAAAACTTTAAAAAAAAGGGAAAAAAGTAACAAAATAACAAATCGACAAAAAATTAAAAATAAAGAAAGCAATGATCTGGAATCGAAAAAAAAGTAAAAAAATAAATGTGTAAATGATCGTGATACGAACCACGGCCGTCTGTTTTGGGGCCGCCCGATTACCGACCGAGCTATTATGACATTTTCTCCTGCGGCGAAATTTACCGAATTATCATAATCGAATTATATTTTTCATTCCCTGAAAACAGGGATAAAAGGACATTTTCTAAAAATGAAACCTACCTAGATCAATTTTTCGCCCCCGAATCTACGCACATACTAAATTTCATGAAAATCGCTGGAGCCGTTTCCGAGATTCCGATTATATATATATATATATATATATATATATATATATATATATTACAAGAATTGCTCGTTTACAGGATAAGATTATCCATTCGCATTGATGTTCAATAATGTAGATGACGTATGTTCGTACTGCGCGGCGTTTAAAAATTGCTCCGCTTTACATTATATGACATAATTATAAATGCATGCGACATTTGATATATCACGTATGATACGGATAGAGATAGCAGTCTATAGACTTGTGATATAACAATAGGCGGTGTCATTTGAGTGCCGCAACTTTAGTGCGCTTGGGTCATATCTCTGTATATACTATGATTGTATGTTTGGTTACCATTAGTGCCAATGTTTAAATATATGCTTTTTTTTGTGCGAAAGGGGTTGGTTAATGAATCCCAGCGACTTAGAAGATCTATTACATTCCCTTTGAAATACATCGTGCCATCAAACGACTGCAGACGTCACTGAGGTAGGGCCACGCAGCAACCTCGGCTATTGCACGAATGGGCAGGCTCGTCCGGGTAAGTACCACGACCTCACAGAAGACCGGCGTAAAGTGGAAGTATAATACTTTCGCGTCTGGTGAGTGAGGTAGCCGGAGACCAATTTTCAAAAGGTTGTCACCGCATCGGGAACCCTCGGGTATAGCAGATTTCCATGGGCGGCGCGGCGGTATTCAGTTAACATCAGGTGAACCGTCTGCTCGTTTGGCAACTTTTCACATAAAAAATTAAAAAAAAAAGTACAATTGATACGGTATTCACGAGATATTTAAATAACTTCGAATTAGAATTGTTTGTTATTATTTTATTTATCTAAAAAATGTCTAACGCGCCAAGATAAGTTTTTTATTTGAAGAATAGGAATCCGGCAGCTGGAATGTTTCGGAATATCCGCCGGAGACTGGTACTGTGTCACCACTAGTGAAGAAACCTCTATATCCTCCATAATTATGCCGAGAGCGACATCACTCGTTAGTTCGCTAATGTAAACATCATATTAAACTCATTAAAGCCCCCTAAACTTGTGCCGTGGAAAAAACCGCTCGTAAATAAATTATTGGACGCCGAATGTGCACCTTACGAACGTTTTAATGTCATTCAGGTTAAACATGATCGAAGGTACACTTTTGCATTCGCATTTCGCGTTCCTGCCTCCCTGGGACTTTATTTAACCGCTCTGCAAATCTTAGGATTTTCAATTAAAATATCGCATTTAATGTTTATACTGGAATCACAACCGGGAGCCGCGATAGCTCATTGTCCGTGCGATCGCTTTTAATTCAATATACTCGAGTAACCTGAGTTCGATCCCCGGTGCCGGCACAAATGGAATTGTTAATTCTAACTTGAGCCGCTGAGCACGTGATAAGTGCTGACTTATCACGGGCTCAGCGGTGGAGGAAACTAGCATATATTCTAAGTAATAATAAAAAACTATATAACTATATGTATCGAAAATTTGTGAAGTCCGGTAATCCGCAGTGGGGTCGCGTGGTGGATTAGGCCCTAATACACCCTCATTACAGATGAGGCCTTTACGAGCAGGGGGACATTTATAGGCCGGTACTTTACTTTAATGGAATCTCTAGTTTACGGTTACAAGTTGATTAAGATGTTGCTTTTACACGAATGGCAGGCTCACATTTGACCTGTTGACTATCATTGACGACTCGATTGGCGTACTGGACAGTGTCCATTGCGTCAGAGGGTGTGGATTCGATACCCACTACTGGAAAAATCTCGTACAATGGACATAGCGAAAACGAGACAGGATGAACAGAAGAAGTTAAAAGAAATTTTCTGCACGTTTGTTATTATAAAACGGGAAAATCTTTGGTGGTAACTGTAATTCGAACCAGTGATATCAGACCGAGAGACCAAGTCGTCACAACTGAGACGCCAGCCACTGTCTTGTCGATAATATAACGATAGAAACGCCGCGTCAATTCCACCATTGTAGATCTTCATCACCCGCGAGTAGACCTCGCCAATTGACAATGTTTCAAAGTGACCCAGTAAAAGTTACTTATGAGCCCTACCTAAGCAGTCCATCTTTTACTTTCTTGTCGTACCGAGCACTGATCTCTCGGCCGCGCCTTATAAGGCCCACCTGATGTACCAGCCATAATGAAGTATACGATTTTAGCTCCGGACGCCGCGTAAAGCTGTCGCGGCCTGATGAAGAAATTCCGAGACGGCTTGCCTCGTAACTTACGAGAGAAGACCTTATCATTCAGCCACTTGTCAACAACTTGTGGCCATCGCCGAAGACGGCCGGGAGGTGGAATTAACGTTATTGACTCAGTTGAAACTTAACCGTAACTTATCTGGCGGTCGGTCGATATATAAATATTTCGAATTCGTATTTCGAAATGATAGATGATATTGCGGCTTAGTGGTGAAACCGGAATTTCTGGATTTCGAATATTTTCAAATGTAGAATTCGTCACAACGGCGTCTTGGTTCTGTCCAAATTTCGAAATTTAGGTTTTTTTGTGTGAAATGTGAAAAGGTGGCAAAAGAGCGTGCGCTTCACCTGATGTTAAGTAACGTCCGTCGTGGATATTTGCAACAACACCCTTGGGTTTAGATGCGTTACCACCTTTTATTAAATCCTGCCCATTCGTGCAATAGTAAAGACCTCTGCTGCTGCCTGCACATTTAAGACATTCGATCTTTTTTATCAACGAGGGCCATGCAAGGATTTTAAAAATTATTTCGTCCACTATATATAGGTGATATTTATCGTCTTTTACCCTAATTAAATTGGCAGAAATAGCCAATTCAATTAGGGTTTTGAAATGTGTTGGAAATAAAATATGTAAAATGGACGAAAAGTTATTCGACGCTGCTCATCACTCTTACGACGCTTTAACCACCAAGCTAAGCGGGTGATTGCGTCTCCTATGTAAATCTTAACGTATTTTATTTACTTACATGGCTTTTTTCGCCTTTTAAGCAATGCTTTGCGCATTTATTGTTACCTCCTTTACAGTACATAAACAATTTCAAATATCGATTTACAACGATAATTGGAACGAGTGATGTCGCCATTGCTGTTCGAAATTAAAATTTTTAGCCGACTTCAAAAAGGAGGTTTTAAATCCGTCTGTATTTTTTTATGTTTATTACCTCAGAACTTTCGATTGGGTGAACCGATTTTAATGATTCTTTTTTATTTTAAAGCTGGTACCATGGTGGTTGTAACATGGTCTCCCATTGTTAATGTCATTGGTATTGGATCTTGGGATCCGGATATACTAAGGGAAATCTTGAAAATCAATTGTAAAATGAATACAGACCGTGATATTTGAAGTCGGTTTTGTTTTTCGTTAGTAAAAAAAAATAAATTAAATTTTGTCCTTAACGAAAAAATTAAGCATAACCCGAATTGAAAGTAGTCGATTGTTTTGAAATTAGAAATATTTGAATACTAAGAAGTAAGCACTAAGGGTTCCGTATTATCGATTAAAAAAAGCAAAAAAAAAATCATGTTTTTTATTTTGATGTTTAGTATTTGTTGTTAAAGCGGCAACAGAAATACATCATCTGTGAAAATTTCAACTTTCTATATCACGGTTCATGAGATACAGTCTGGTGACAGACGGACAGACAGCGAAGTATTTAGTAATAGGGTTTTTTTACTACTCTGGGTACTGAACCCTATAAAAATTAAAGTCATTCATTGTTTGATTACGACATAGCTTTTTACGACGACGCTCTCGGCGGCCAGCGCGGCACTATAACTTTCCGCTTGCGCAGTTGAAATGGTAGCTAGCGAACGCGACAATAGAGCCCTTCCGCAGACCGGTGGCTTTCGGCTGACTCCGCAAAATAACCACGGCTTCGCAATGGAGGCGTCGAGTAACGCATACCGAGGCGTCGAACAGCCCAGCAAGACCCCTACCCCCCAATGGAGCCGTCGCCGCCGCGTCTCCACCAGGACTGGCCGAAAAAACCGCCTACCATTATGGAAATTAACGCTTGCGAAATACAATTTATTAGTGCGAATTCTTGGTATTACGTGCATTTTTCTCGTACGGCGGTCGACGATAGTTTACTCTTCGGTTTTGCGGCCTGCCAGGCGGTTGTAGGCTTTCGCGCGCAGCTTTAAGGGGCTGTTTGGCATGCGTTCTTAATGGTAATGACGCCTGCGTCTGTTCGATATATAGCACGTATTGAGCGGTCAGCGAATTTGATTTTATTGCGTGTTGCCGCGTATGTATGTTTGCAACGCGATTTGGACGGCCTATAGCTGCCGCCTATATGTATCAGTTGATGTTAATTCACTTTAAATGTGACTGAACAATACCTTTAAGATGGAACACCCGTCATAAGTCTATGAAATAGAACAAGATGGTTCGTCTTCGAGGATACCGAAAGTACTCGAAAACCCAAACATTATCATCACCAGCTCCATACAGATGGTATTAGGAAATAGTGTGCGTTGCCCGGAGAGTAAACTTTATGTAAAGATGTGAATCTTTTAACGATTCTTCGATACAGATGTTTTCACTAACCATAGAATCCGCCTTTTAGCACTTAAAATGGTAAAAAGAAAAAAAAAAGTCATCAGTGCCGGGTATTTTAACCCAGGTTATCGAATGCCGAATTAAAGGCAAATGCCCCTGACCGAGGCTACATTAACAGAGAATACTAATTAACGGCTAAATTATTCTCGAGACTTCATCTGCATAGATATCGAATCAGAAAACCAAACCTTAGGTTTTAAATACGTATATTGGTGCTTTGAAAAGAAATACGTGTTGCTTAACTTCAGTTATTAATAAAAATTTGAATTTTTATTGTGCTTATCTCTGCACTCAATTAACATTAAACTTTGTAGAAAGAAATTTTTTCACGTGGAACATCAAAATTTTTAGAAAAAAGGTCGAAAAGTTTTTCACCGTTGCTGCATATCTCGTCCGAATTATTGTTGCAAAACGACATTTGAAGTTTTTGTCTGCTAAAAATGTGAAAAAAACAGTCTAGACAAAATCCGTTGAGATTTTCGCCGGTGTGGCAATCGGCCGTTTAGCTTAGTGGTTAAAGCGTGAATCCGGAAGACATCGGGTTCGATTCCCGCAGCGGCGATAACTTTTCGAGTTTTTAATTATTATGAACTTTATAAGTGGACGATTTATATGTCCGGATTCATCCCTAATTTTATCTTGTTCTTTTTTTAAAAACATTGTCCTTGCCTTAGGATAATATTATCCTGTGTTGTAAGGACGTTTTACAAACATAAATTTCACGCGGACAAACACCCAGATCCGGAACAACTATCTGTGGGTCACACAAATAGTTGTCCCGTGTGGGAATCGAACCCACGACCCTCGACGCCAAAGCCGATACCTTAGCGACTGCGCCACGGAGTCATCAACCAATTTGAACCCATCTGTGGGTGAGAATTTTAATTTCTGCCTAAATCCCTTATTAAAATTCAAAAACCTACTACCGATCCACCTTGACCTGTCCAGAGATTGAATCTTGACCTGTGGAGAGAAGAACTTCACACCGTATATGTGATGACGTGAAACAAATGTGTATCTCTTTCTTCTTTTAACTAGAGCCTATTTCGATGACCCACATTCGCGCGAAATGTCGCCAAGACAGCTGATAAGAGCGGAGAGTCACGTGCGATGTTGGATTTATTTGGACAGCGGTAATCATTTGTGTTCTGATAACGCCGCACCGATATCACGTTGGCTGAACGCTTTTTCCACTGCTCGATCTTCTTGCCCTTATAATATTTTCATATCGTCAATTAGACAGCAATCAAAGAATATTTTTGAAGTTATCTTCCTTGGGGCGTTAGGGAGAAAGCTATGAGGATTTTTAAGATGCGCGCACAGCGACATGAAATTAACAACAGTGCCGCTTGAAAAATCCGAAGCCGATAAATCTACTTTCAGTAATGTGCCGAACGTCAATAATGTGTAAAAACCTTAAAACAATCAAAATGTTAATATCTTTCTTGTGAGTTGTTTTTATTTTGTTACGCCAAAGCTTATAATATAATTATGTTCGTTAGAGATTTACTCCTAACGTTACAGTGAGGGTCCATGGATACTCCCAATACCAGACATAGCCGGCAAGCTCCCATTTACTGAGAGCCTGCCAATTACTGAAGGTATTGTCTTTCTGTTACCTTACACACCGAAGGAAATGCAAACTTACAAACTCTTTTTGCCTGTCTTCAATCTAAAGTATTAGCTATCGTTAAGTTTATTTTAAGAAGTAAGAAATATACATTTCATCTTGTTACATTTCATTGATAGTCATTTTTGAAATCTACCACTAATTGCTTTCCTCAAACCATTATATTGTTATACAGTACATAATTTTTGTTTAGAAACAGCTTAGTAACGATCATCTCATTTCCATTGGTTGTTATCATTAAATGAATATTTATGTTATAATAACCCTTTTTAAAAAGTTTTTCTTTAATAAATTTCTTAAACCTGTTAAATAGACAGGTTTTGCGCATTAACCGCGATTTTGTTGTAGACGTGTATAGACCGTCCCAAGAACGAGTTACTCACGCTGGGAGTCTAGTAACTGGATGTTTACGCTTTCAGTCCGTAGAATATTAAAGCTTCATCGTGCGCAGAACTTGTGGGCTAGCCAGGACCCACGATCTTGATACAGCCCTATGCGTCTGGGAGAGGTGCGCTTGTGTTCATGCGTGTGTCTTAAACGGGAGATATGTCAACTATGGGCCACTGAGTTGAGATGTCACCTACGGGCCATCAAGGTTCGGTACGGACTTTGAACCCTGATGGCCGATGGCCGTTGATTGTATCTGATATATTAATCAGAGGCTAAGGGCGCTGGGAACTGACCTCGAATGCGGGCATTATCTATAACTCCTTACGGCGTACATAAGAGACGACTATTCCTATACAAACCATATTTTTATTAGGTAATTTAAAAAAAATGGTGGGCCGATGCTCAGAAGCGATAGCTAGAACTCAAATCTAGAGGCAAGCTAGAGTAATGCCAACTAAAAGCAATAACACCATTAATCAGGTACATTTGAATATCTCAGATATTCAACTTGAGGTTGCCGGCCGCGCGGCTATCTCGATTTTTTCCCCGAGAGCAGATAAGAGATCGGAGCGTGCATAGCAATTAACTCTCGACAGCTGCTCGCGCAAAAAAATCTGTGCTTGAGAGAAGATAGCAAAGCTAGCGGCTCGATATAGGTGGCCAATGTACGCCTCAAGTAGGAATGTCCAGCCGCGTCACTCGCCACCACATAGCACAATAACACTGCACTGCGCGAGACTGATACTTCACTACGTTTCATTAAAGAAGATGGCAAGCTGGCGGTTCACCTGATGTTAAGTGTTAACCTACGCCCATTGACATTTGCAACGCCCATAGGGTTACAGATGCTTTGCCACGTATTAGTAAAGTGGCGGCCGTTCGTGAAACAACAGAGGCAACTTGTAAAGCCTATGAGGACGCAACTCTACAACTATAGTCGACGCGTTGCCATACAGATAACAATACACATACAGTTAGTGCAACAACAAACACCATAACCAATAGACTAGGTACATCCGCGTTCCAGGGCGGTTCTCACCGCCCCCGGCCACCTACTAACCAAGCACAGTCAACGGCCATTTGGGTCACGGTCCGCACCGAACCACAATAGCACGTAGCCGACACTCCTTAATTTAAGCACGCATGAGTACATGCGCGGCTCTACCCGCTGTGGAGGGCCTCAAACCCGTGGGTTCTGGCTAGCCCATGGTTTCTGCGTTCGCTGAACCTTTAATAGTCTCGGGACCGAAAGCGTTAACGTCATTTAGACAAAAGACAAAGACGCGTTGCCAAGCAGCTCCGCTCCCAATTCATACAGATAAAGTGAACCTAGTTACCGGGGGCTAAGTTTAATTACGCGTTTCATTACAATGTATGCAGTCGGGGCCGCGACCCTGAATTTGAGCGATAAGAATATGCCAAATACGTTCGGAATTGATTGCGATTTTTTATGAGTATAGCTAACTAAATAGACTGGCTTGCCCGCCCGGCAATCGTTTTAACGATAATGACGATTTTTTTAAATTTTACAATAAAATTATACGAGGTTTCCGATAAAATAATGTCATAATAACGCATATTTATCATTTGTTACATTTTGTCATAATGGATAGTAAATGATTGATATAAATACATATGTGTTCCTTTTGGATTTGTCTCATATCATCATTAACATATTCTGAGACTTGTAAAAAAGGGTTTTTTTCTTCTTCGAATAAAATATGTGCCATAGAGTTAAAGGTTATTTAGAACCAAAACCGTCAAAATGGGATTGTGAGAAGAATTCACCCAGAAAACAAGAAAATTATTCCTTTTTGCAAATACTACTTTACCAAACTCGTCTTTGGTGCAAATATCAATTGGACATCATTTCGATTGGTATCATTATCACTATCCTGCGGGATCACATTGTTGGTATGAGTGTATAATTATCACAAATTATAAATACAATGCTTGATTAAATAAAGTAAACGGGAAAAAAGTAAAGAAGATTACAATTGCAAAGTGTCCAGTTACATTCTTACGGTACAATTTCTCGAATATGAGCTCCGCTTAGGCTAGATGACCACGTTTGGCAAAGTGACCACCGTTTGCATAAATTTGGTAGACGTATCGAGTGACGATTTTTTTTATGTGAAAAGTTGCCAAACGAGCAGACGGTTCACCTGATGGTGAGTGAATACTGCCTACCTGAATACCGCCGCCCATGGACGTCTGCTACACCCGAGAGTTACAGATGCGTTGACAACCTTTTGAAAATTGGGCTCTGGCTACCTCACTCACCAGACGAAACGCGAAAGTATTTGTCATACTTCCACTTTACGCTGGTCTTCTTTGAGGTCGTGTTACTTACCCGGACGGGCCTGTCCATTCGTGCAACAGCCGAGGCTGCTGCGTGGCCTTGCCACCTACCGCCTTACTGATGAACGAAGCTTGGCGTCATCCTACCCAAATGGAACCACGCCCCGCTAAAAGCAGTACGCGTTGAAAATTTTTTGCAAGGTGCATGAGAACTGCAGTTACAGACAGCTCCTAGGATCGTTTTTCATGGTAGTCAGTCTAATTAAAGGAATAAGAAAAAAGAGAAGGGCAAGTTTCACTTTAGCTTATAATCTCGGGGTGTATCCGTCTTTCTCGTCCCCGTATTAACCTTTAAACAAAGTGACGCGACAAAGTGGCAAACGAGCTGGCGGTTCACCTGATGTTAAGTGATGACCCATGGACATTTGCAACACCCGTAGGGTTGCAGATGCTTTGCCACCCATTAATAAAGCGGGCCCCGGCTACCCCACTCACCAGACGAAACGCAGAAGTGTAACGCTTCTACATCTTTCTTTGTTCGCAACGAAAACAGCCCAATTCGCGCGTTCGTGGATTAACGTATCTGTAGTATGAAATATCATTGTTAACATCCTGTAAGACCACTGTAGGCAGGCTACTGTTATCAGATAACGCGTTGCATACTTGAACTCCGCAATCGTGGTGTTGTTTTCGGGCTGTTTTGAGTTGGTGGGACATTTAGATAAGTACTTTTGGGGGTATTAGTTCAAGCGCCGTATCTCAGAGTCCAGAGAGCTTTGCCGCAAAACTAACGCCCGGGTGTTTGACACGGAATGTACCATTTTAATGGCAAATTTAAACAATACTTGTGTTTTGCCTTTTAGTGAGACGCCATAAAACATCAGTATTTTGAATAATACGATATTATTTCTCATGTAATATCCAAAAGACAAAGAAAAGTATCAGGGCTTCATTCTTATTTATTCTTATTAAAGACGCGTGCTTGCCTGCCCTGCATAAAAAATAACTTTAGCTACATATAAATAAAAGTGCTTTAAATTTAATAAATAACGTTTAGTAAATCAAATTGTATAATTTTTTTTTGGATTCGATCTTTTTATCTCTATTTATTCTCTGCATAAACTAGCAATCAGGTATCATCTTGAGTGTAGTTTAACACTAAAAATTAAAAAAGAAATTGGGTCATATTTTTACACGGCTATATTTAGGTAACTGATAGAAATAGTTTTCCTTTGTAAATAAATACATATCATAGAGTTTACATATATTATGTAAACGCCCATGCACTAGAAAAACACTATGTCCATGACACAATATCTTTCTAGTACTGAAGATTGAACCCAAATACTCTGGCGCAAGAGACTAGTTCGCCTATCCACTACGCAACCATGCTTAATTACTCAAATATTGGCGAGCGAAAATATTATACATTCTCTCTTATGCCCTCAAGCGCATTGTTCCAACGATCCTCTAGAACTTCTGACCGCCTACTAGGCGACCGTACATGGCACTGGCCAGCTTTGTTCTTACCAGATGCTATCTGGTGACCGTTATACGATGCTATCGGCCGCCATTGATGTCTCGCCGGGTCTCGATTCCGGGACCGAGCGTTCAGCCGTGCCCAGTAATTACTTTTCGCCCGACGCCATTGTTGTGTTGACAGCTCCGTATTCGGACTGCTGTGGGCACACACACAGACACATAGACACGTCTGTAATCTGAATGCAATCTCTGCAATGGCAGAGTAAATAGTATAGTATACTAGCGGCCCACCCCGGCTCCGCACGGGTGCAATGTGTTCTACATTTAAGCCTACCTCTTGATGAAACTATCTAGTAAAAAAAAACTGCATCAAGATCCGATGCGTAGCTTTCTTTTTTAAGATCTAAGCAAACATAGAGACAGATAGACAGCGGGAAGACTTTGTTTTATACTATGTAGTGATGGTGGAGTAGGGTTAATTACGTAAAGTAACAGTCTATACATGTCCCACGGCTGGGCAAAGGCGTTCTCTGTACAGGGGTATTAGGGCATAGTCCACTTCGCGCCCCGACTGTGGATTGGTAGACATTACATAGTTTTTTTTACTAGCTGCTGCCCGCAACTACGTCTACGTAGAATAGGCTGAAGGCGTAACATTCGGACAGATATACATAAAATATGTATATCTGTCCGAATGTTGTATGTAATGTATATATCAATTATAGCCTATGTCTTATTCTGATGTATAGGCTATATTATTGTAAAGTTTTATTAAAATCCATTCAGTAGTATTTGCGTGAAAGAGTATTTATTATTTCGAGGTTTCCTCGCAATGTTTTCCTTCACTTGATGTGAGAAATCCATCGGTTGATTTATGAAATAATTTCATCGGTGACGACACCGATGTTTGAACTCAGGTTGCTCGAGTGTAATCAATTAGAAGCGAGCGACACTAAGCTATCACGGTTCCCGGGTCAACTGTATTCTTGAGAGGAGTGAAAGTTTTGTGTGAAATAAATAAAAGCAGCGCAGCGTAGACTGTTCGGGATCTCTCGACGAAATTTCTTTCATAATTACGAAATAATTCCGATTGATACGTTAAGTCCGTAATGGATGTAAACAAGCATTAATTGATTGAGTTGTTACGGTTTCGACTTTGGCTTTGACCCCGACCCGAAGATTGCGCACTTACACTGGTCGTAAAAATACAAACAAGCTATCGATCGATTCTAATTAAAAATGCCACCGTGAATGCATTCAATGATAAACCTTTTATTTTTAACTAGATTCCTGCCTTGTCTTCGCACGGGTGCAATGCATTATACATACAAAATTTCCTCTTGAATCACTCTATCTAGTAAAAAAAACCGCATCAAGATCCGTTGCGTAGTTTTAAAGATCTAAGCATACATAGGGACAGACAGACAGCGGGACGATTTTATTTTGTACTATGTAGTGAAAAGAACGCACAAAATACAGAGTAGACAGCACAAATCGTTACATTTTTATTAGTGACAGATCGCAAAGCGCACGTCGTAATCAGTAGGTACCTAAAATTTCTTCATTTCAAATTTAAATTCATTTGCTATTTTTTTTATATTATTTCCGATATTTTGGGGCACTACGATGAATTTAAGGTCCAACGTCCAGATCTTAAGCTAAAACGACTAATGCTAGTAAACAGCGCTTATCTATACAGATAAATAAAATTGGAGTGTGTGTTTGTAATATTAAAATAACTTTTTACTAAATGCATATGGATGTATACACGGTACATATACTAAAATAATTATTTTTACAATTTTTGTCTGTCTGTCTGTTTGTTCCGGCTAATCTCTGAAACGGCTGGACCGATTTGGACGGGACTTTCACTGGCAAATAGCTAATGTAATAAGGAGTAACTTAGGCTACTTTTATTTTAGATTTTTGTTATTTAAAATTCCACGCGGACGAAGTCGCGGGCATAGCTAGTATTATCTATATATTAAAACGCGAAGCATAAAATTTGTGCCCCTTTTCACGAATATTATGCGGACCTAGGAATTTTCCCACACTTATAGTTTATATAGAAAAGGAGCGCAGAATGCTAATATTTCTTTTATTATACACACACAATTTTTAACAAAAACGACTCCAAACCGGATACTAAAAAACATTGTTGATACCTATAACATTTGAGGATTGCCCACGATTTCTCCGTGATGCCATCATCAGATCCGGGTTCCCTTATCATGTTACCACTCTTGGGATATCTTCTTTCCAACAAAAAAGAATCATCAAAATCGGTTCATAAACGAAGAAGTTATCCGCGAACACAGGTAAAAAATATATGTACGATCGAATTGAGAAACCGCCTTCTTTTTTGAAGTCGGTTTAAAAGACATGTATTTGACACACACACGCATACATACTCTTGTGCTTATTGTGTGTTGCTTTTGAGAATAGACTAATATTGTTCAAATTCATAATTAAAATTACGTATGGTCGAATTTCGACCACTCGTCGTCCACTACTAAGAGTTTAATATATAATGATTTAGCGATTTGAAGGACTACAGCTACAGCTTTAGTGGGCCGTTTTACGATTGATTGGATCTCACCGCTCTATTCGTGGCATTAGAACTGGTCCAAAGTGAACGGCCGTTAGTCCCGCAGAGCGCGGCTGAGTCACAGCACCGCCTTATCAGAATTTAGAACCGCATTCGCGACTCATCTCGCGTATGACCTTTCGGGAGTATCACTTATCCGTCCCCATCTTGTATCTCGTATTAACTGATGTTTTTGCTTGCAGTCCCGAGACTATTAAAGCTTCATCGGACGCAGAACCGGTGGGCTAGCCAGAACCCACGGGTTTGGGCCCTCCGCTATGGGTAGGGCCGCGCATGTGCTCATGCGTGCGTTTAATTATGGTGTGTCATCTAAGGGCCGTCGAGGTAGCGGTTCGGACCGATACCTCGATGGCCGTCGACTGTGCATTTAGCTAATCGGTGGCTGGGAGCGGTGAGAACCGCCCCGGAACGCGAGGTGTACCTTGTGTACGCGTTGTGTTGGTCTCGCCGTGCTCGGAGGCGAGGGCGAACTAATGTGTTTGATGCTACAGTAACTGTGGGTGTAGTGTTATCCGGCGGGACCCCCGGCGGTGGGTCCAACGTATCTAAGTCCCCTTCCTCGACCGGGTCGATGAGGACGTTTCGCGGGCAACGCTTGTTGACGTTCGCGTTGGTGTCGGGTTGGTAATTTGCTGCGCTTTGCGAGGGTTGGGATGATGCTGGGCTCTATCGAAGAACCTTTTGGTCAAATCTTTAAAATATACGCGAATCGTCGGGAGTCTGCAATCGCTGTGCAGGTCGACGTTGCGCTGATACCATTGCGCACCGGTTGCGCGGCGGATAAACTTATTTTGAACTACTTGCAATTTGTTAATACGAGTAGGGTTTGTATGAGCGAAGATCATGCATGCGTAGGACATGATTAGCCGTACACAAGCTTTGTATAATAGTAATTTGTGCGTTAAGGGCATTTTACTTTTTTCATTCGTTAAATTGTGTAGCCGGCCGGAGACGAACGCGGCTCTATTTCGGACGTGATTAATGTGCATATAAAAGTCATACGTGACTCACGTATGACTTTTATATGCATGACTTTTATATGTATGACTTTTATATTTATAAGGTGACTTCTAAATATTTGACTGTTTTCTCCCAGGGGAGCGTTTGGCAATAGAGTGATATTTGCCCCAACATTTGAGGACATTTGTAACGGTGTGGCGGGTGGGGGTTGGGGGTGCTACGCGTGAAGTGAACCGCCACACTTATCCGTCTCCAGAGAATGTTACTGTGGTACTGCCACGCAGCAGTCTTCGCTGTTGCACGAATGGGCAGGTCCGTCCGGAGAAGTACCGTGACCTACCAGAAGACCGGAGTGAGGTGGAAGAGTAATACTTCTGCGTTTCGAACGGTGGGTGAGGCTATTGGGGCCGATTTTATTAACGTATTTGCATACCTACGGGTGTTGCAAATGTCCATGGGCGGCGGTTATCATTGAACATCACGTGAACAGCTCGTCTTGCTAACTTCTCACATACAAAATTAGGATTGTGAGATCTTCTGCTAACCAGCAACCGCAAGGTTAAAATTTTCGCTTTGTTAGGCAACATAATGAGATTAAACAATCTACGTTCCTAAAGGTTTAGTGTGAGCGAGACAGAAAGCGATCTATACTGCGGCGCAAACGGAAGGGCTATACCGTTGATAACTATGAATTCGTTTCTTCCTTATAGAATCATATTTCTCATTATGTTGCCTAACAAAGCGAACAGTCTAACCTTGCGGTTGCTGGTTAGCAGAAGACTTGTATGTACGAATGCTGAGGTATTATTTAAAAACGCAATAATTCCCAATCTTCTCTTAAATTACCGAACTCTTATCAGTTTAGTCATTTGCATAATCTATATATTAATACGTGAAGCGAAAACTTTGTACACCTTTTTACGAAAATTTCGTGGACGGAGGAGTATGAAATTTCCCACACTTATAGTTTACATAGAGACGGAGAAGAGAGAATGTTAATTTTTTTTTAATTATGCACAAAAAATATATGAAATCATTACACACACTACATGTATAATCAATTATGGTCGTATTTCGACCACTCGGCGACCACTAGTACAATTAAACTCGCGAACTTTATCTTCGTCCAAGTCGCGGGCGGTTCGTCATTCGTCTGGGAATCCGGAAATGGGTATTCGAGAGTAGAACGAGACGTCAGAGAGTAAGGAGAGAGGAAATGTCACCGGTAATACCGTAGTAGTAACACCGGTAATTCCGTAGTAGTAACACCGGTAGTGAAACGTGAAACCGATTTTGACCTTGTGTGTGTGTTTGTGTCATCTGAGCTTGCGGGTTCGAATCCCAGATGCCGCATGAGTTAATGAGCTATTGAATAACAAGTAATTTTTTTAACCGACTTCAAAAAAGGAGGAGGTTTCTCAATTCGACCGTATATATATATTTTTTTATGTGTGTTCAGGGATAACTTCGTCATTTATGAACCTATTTTAATGATTCTTTTTTTGTTGGAAAGGAGATATCCTCTGGGTGGTATCATGATAAGGAAACTCAGATCTGATGATGGCATCCCAGAGAAATAGAGGGCAATCTACAAATGTTATAGGCATTGACAATGTTTTTTTAGTTTTCTGTTTGAAGTCGTTTTTATTTTTGTTCAAAACTATTACTAAATAAAAACAAAACTAACTTCAAATATCTCGCTCTGTATTCATTTTATAGTTGATTTTCAGGAGTTTCCAAAGTATCTCCGGATACCAAGACCAAATACTAATGATAATAGTAATAATTTATTTTTTAATAACATAATAATTTATGGGACCACATGGCAAGCACCAGCTTTCAAATAAAAAAAGATTCACCATAATTGGTTCCCTCAGTGAAAAGTTCTGAGGTAACGAACAAAAAAAAAATACAGTCGAATTGAGAACCTTATCCTTTTAAAGTCTGTTAATAAATATGCTTGACACATACTTTTGGTGTTTTCTACGTAAGAAACGCTATTCCACCTTTGTGTACGGTTATAATCTCATCACTTGACATTGCCTTTACGTGTCATCGCCGACGTATCGGTCACTCGGCTATCAGTACAACTATTACTTAACAGTTATATTCAGAACAAAAATCTAGAATAACAGGGTAGATATTGTTAATATCGAAATTCATGATGAAAAAATATGTCTTTGCGTCATAATTTTTTTTTTGTATTTTATTAGATGTAAGAAAAAGTCGACTTACTGTCACACACACAGAAGGCATAGCCCGCCTCGCAACCCGGAGGTTTTTACGATGCAGCTTTAGATTTGAACTCTGCTCTATATATAGTATACGTGTATATTTTGACGGTGTCAGGGCCACGCAGCAGCCTCGGCTGTTGCACGAATGGGCAGGCTCGTCCGGGTAAGTACCACGACCTCACAGAAGACCGGCGTAAAGTGGAAGTAGTCTAAGAGAGCTTAAATAAATGTTGTCCGTTATCAAATCCGTGAGGTAGAAGTCTAATCTACATAACGCAATTATGATTTATTTGATCAAAGATAAGTGAGTCGCCGTCATTAAATGCGCTACATACATTACTTTCCTTAACTCGTTTGATATTGCCATGCTCGTCCCGGCCCTTGGCAACTGCGTATGATTCATGCGTGTTAATAATTATAAGTTATTGCCCTGTGAAAGCAATTGTCCCTAACAAGGAAATGAACGTAGACAGCCGTCGCTCCTCGCCTCGTTTGACTTTAAAGGTTAAACGGATCAATTTTTGGTTCCCATTCTTGTTTGTTTGTGGACGAAGGGGCTTTTTTATGTGAGAAGGTTGCAATCGAGCTCGCGGTTCACCTGATGTTAATTGATAACCGCCGAAGAAAACACTTCCTCTTCATGTAGGTCATCTGTGATGTCGTGTTACTTACCCGGACGGACCTGCCCACTAGTGCAACAGCAAAGACTGTTACATGGCTCTACCACTGTTTAGATTTGCGGTGGTTATACCTCATACGCATATGCGGTGATCGGTGCCTACTAGATTCGATCCGGTTATACGGGCCTGGATCTCTAATAATGTGAAGGCTTATCATAGACAAACTGAAATGCCTTCTGCCTTCACTACTTCTAGAACAATGGTATGTAGTTTATATTGTGATACACATTTTGTACCAGACATTTCGGCTGGTGAGTGAGGTAACTGTGCCTATGCTCTTAAAGGTTGGCAACGCACCTGCCATGTACATTTTGTGCCAGACATTTCGTCTAGTGAGAGAGGTAACTGTGCCTATGCTCTTAAAGTTGAGTTGTAAGTTGGCAACGCATCTGCCATCCACGGATGCTGTGTACTCCCATGGGTGGTTGTAACCACTTTGCAATCAATGGGTTACAATCATAGATGCAATACGTCAACACATAAGATGGAAAATAATTACCACTGACCTATTATTCCCATCGGAATTGGGCTATGTTTTACTTTTGTGCATTCACAAATACGGTGTATCTAGTCCGCCAGTAAAAAAGACTAAACATTCCGCGCTCCGGATTCGAACCCACGCCCACGCGGCCGCCTACAGTCGCCCCCAAGATGTAAGTCGCGGCACGGCGATGCCAAAACATACGGGCCGTTTAACTGCTGTTTTACGGCGCGTTTTATGCGCGTTCGCCGCGCGTGTCTCGGGCCGTGAGGTGAAATTTAGTGTTTAACTACCGACCCACCCCGGCATCGCACTGGTGCAATGTATAATACTTGAACCTTCCTCTTGAATCACTCTATCTAGAAAAAAAAACCGCATCAAGATCCGTAGCATAGTTTTAAGGATCTAAGCAAACATAGGGACAGACAGACAGCGGGACGGCTTTGTTTATACTATGCAGTGATACGTAATCGCATCTAGGCGCGCCCTCGTATCGAGTTATCGTATAACACATCGGATAAGAATCAACTGACCACTTTCCTATTGGTAAACAAAACTGATCTGAACTGAAGAGTCCTGTGCCATTGCACACCGTTTCATTAAACGTACATCGTAAACCCATTTGTATATTTGTATTTGGAACGTAGAGACGGAAAGCGGAAATCGGCGGAATTATTTTAAGTGAGAAGGTGCCAAACGAGCTGTCGGTCCATCTGATGTTAAGTGATAACTGCCGACAGACATTTGCAACTCCCGTAGTGTTGCAGATGCGTTGCCACTCACTCACTCACCAGACGAAAAGTAACAGTAGTATAGTAATAGTAGTATAGTATAACACTTTCTCTTCACGCCGATTTTCTGTAAGGTGGTACTTACCCGGACGGGGCTGCCCGTTCGTGCAACAGCGAAGATCGTTGCGTGGCACTACCACAGATACGCAGTACGTTTAATAATCTGTGACATCCTTCTCTTTTTAGATTTCCGTACCCAAAGGATAAAACGGGCCCTATTACTGACCCTATATGCGTGAGTACGATTCGCATTTTGCCGGTTTTTTTTTATTAATAAAATGAAGGGTAACTTTTAACTCTTCCCGTCTTCCTTCACAACGAATGCGCGTGTAGCGAACTTCGCCTGACGTCACTAATCGGAACGCGCGCCCGGTTTCCGTGACGTCATAGCTGGCCTCACGCCGAGCTACAACACGGACGCGTAGGAGCAACCGTTATTTGTAGCGACGTCAAATAGACATCATGCGTTCGTTTGTACAGAGTTAAATATAATTTCGCTTTTTTTTCTTTTGTTCGTAAAACCTGTAGCTTTGAACCGATCGTTAGTTTTTCTGCCTAGTTGCAAAGGTGCATTATCATAGCATAAGGCTATAGTTTCAATAACCACAGATAACTGTTCCCGTGCTTAGTGTCTGTCGACGTGTTTGTGTTATTGACATTTTATTCTACAGTGAGGGCAAAGTAAAAATAAAGAAGAAAGTATATTATAAAAAAAAAATATCCGTGTAAATCACGATCGTACATCTTGTCTTTTATAAGATTTAACTGCGGTACGAATGGGACTTACATAACTTTAAACGGTACTGAACAATTTTACTTCAACATGTCTATACCTACCGACAAAGTTTTTCGACATTAAAGTCCATGATATTTCAATTAGCACCATAACTTTAGGGTTGAGGACTAATAATATTTATAATTTGTCCATTGCTTTATTTTCTTTTTGACAGCTCACACATATGAATTACAGGTTTTTTTTCCGGAATAATGCACTAAGTAATGTCGTACTTCATAGACGGGTAAAGCCCCCTTAGTGAAGTGCCCAGTTCATAACATACTACCACAGCTATAGAACTGGTCCTAAAATAAGATAAATAGATCATATAAAAATAGTTTAACAGAATAAAGGAAATAAAATTTATATTTAAACTAAAAATATTACGATTCATTAAATCGATTGTTATTTCAAATCGAACCAGTAAGGTAACAAAGAAAAAACCGAGCTCCAACAAGAAACTAACATTTTTTTTTTCTTGTATTTACGCGATTACACATTATAAATGAAACTAATTTTACGGATTTATCGCGTTTATTTTTAATTTAAGTTCCCGACGTTTCGAACCCTTTACAGCGTTCATGGTCACGGGACAGACTGAGGTGTTAGACGTCTGATTGTCAAAGTTATCCCGGGCTACCGTCAGTTTTTTGTATTATTGATTTTGTGTCCGATCTATGCAGGGGGAGCTAATTGTATCTTGTCTTGCAGTAGTGGTTCTTTTGGGCTTAGATTTAATTTTATTGATGATAGGATCCCAAGCTGATGGTAGTACCCAACCCTCTTCTCTATTGAAATTAGGGTGTTTTTTTAATTTCAATAGCCTCGCGAATCATCCTTGGGAGGACTCGGTGTTCTTTTGCAAGGATCTGTGGTCTATCAAACCTGATGTAGTGGTTGGGCCGATTTAGAGTGTGCTCACAAACTGCAGACTTGTTTAATCTACTATGTTTTATGTCAGCTATATGTTCTTTCACGAGGGTTTTTATAGCTCTTTTGGTTTGTCCTATGTAAGAGAGCCCACATTCACAGTCAAGTTTGTACACTCCTGGATTTTGCAGAGGGATATTACACTTGACAGATGGTAAAAACTGACTAATCTTCTTCAGCGGCTTGTAGAATGTATTAATTGAAGCCCGCTTTAAGATATAGCCAATCTTGTCGGTGACTCCTCTGACATATGGTAGAACAGCAGGTACTCGCTCCACTGTGGCTGGTTTCACTCGATCACTGTGACGTAGGCGCGGTGCTCGAAGTTTGTTGTCATGCAGAACTTGCTTGACATGTTGAAGCTCAGCGGCCAGGTGTTGTTTGTCACAGATCCCTTGTGCTCTCTGAAACAAAGATTTACCCACGGTAGCTAACTGGGATGGATGATGGTGAGAGTCACCTTTTAGGTATCTATTTGTATGGGTTGCCTTCCTATACACAGTGTGACTTATAGTGTTATTTGGATTGCGGATGACCAAAACATCTAAGAAATGCCATTACGCCCTATTGTAAGCCAGATCGACTCACCAACTTACAGACTGGCTCAACATCTAGTACAAATTCTCTCACCGCTGAGAGGACACACACGGGCATACACAAAGGATTCGTACCATTTTGTTAGTGAGATAAAACAACTATGTCTTGCTGACAATGAAACAATGGTCAGTTTTGATGTACAGTCTTTATTTACATGCCTACCATTAGAAGACTGCATCTCAATTGTAACAAGGAAGCTAAAAGAGAATAACATGCCGGAAGAGTATGCATTACTACTTAAACATTGCCTAACATCCGGCTATTTGCTTTGGAAGGAGGAATTTTACATACAGATAGATGGTGTAGCAATGGGCTGCCCAGTATCTCCCATTGTCGCTGACATATTTATGGACGACTTTGAGGAGAAGGCCCTTCGCACAGCTCCCATTTATCCAAGGTTTTATAAGAGGTATGTAGATGACACCTTCACCATTTTACCAACAAGTAAAGTTAATGCATTTTTAAATCACCTTAACTCAGTAAATTCCAAAATACAATTCACTATGGAATTAGAGAATAATAACTCTTTAGCTTTCTTAGATGTTTTGGTCATCCGCAATCCAAATAACACTATAAGTCACACTGTGTATAGGAAGGCAACCCATACAAATAGATACCTAAACGGTGACTCTCACCACCATCCATCCCAGTTAGCTACCGTGGGTAAATCTTTGTTTCAGAGAGCACAAGGGATCTGTGACAAACAACACCTGGCCGCTGAGCTTCAACATGTCAAGCAAGTTCTGCATGACAACAAACTTCGAGCACCGCGCCTACGTCACAGTGATCGAGTGAAACCAGCCACAGTGGAGCGAGTACCTGCTGTTCTACCATATGTCAGAGGAGTCACCGACAAGATTGGCTATATCTTAAAGCGGGCTTCAATTAATACATTCTACAAGCCGCTGAAGAAGATTAGTCAGTTTTTTACCATCTGTCAAGTGTAATATCCCTCTGCAAGATCCAGGAGTGTACAAACTTGACTGTGAATGTGGGCTCTCTTACATAGGACAAACCAAAAGAGCTATAAAAACCCGCGTGAAAGAACATATAGCTGACATAAAACATAGTAGATTAAACAAGTCTGCAGTTTGTGAGCACACTCTAAATCGGCCCAACCAACTACATCAGGTTTGATAGACCATCCTTGCAAAAGAACACCGATTACTCCCAAGGATGATTCGCGAGGCTATTGAAATTAAAAAACACCCTAATTTCAATAGAGAAGAGGGTTGGGTACTACCATCAGCTTGGGATCCTATCATCAATAAAATTAAATCTAAGCCCAAAAGAACCACTACTGCAAGACAAGATACAATTAGCTCCCCCTGCATAGATCGGACACAAAATCAATAATACAAAAACTGACGGTAGCCCGGGATAACTTTGACAATCAGACGTCTAACACCTCAGTCTGTCCCGTGACCATGAACGCTGTAAAGGGTTCGAAACGTCGGGAACTTAAATTAAAAATAAACGCGATAAATCCGTAAAATTAGTTTCATTTATAAGAAACTAACATTGTTAATACCTACAGCATTTTAAGATTGCACTCCATTTCTCTGGGATGCCATCATCAAATCCGGGTTTCCTTATCATGGTACCACCCTTGGGATATCTCCTTTCCAACAAAAAAAGAATCATCAAAGTCGGTTCATAAACGATGAAGTCATCCGCGAACACACATAAAAAAATAAAAATATATACGGTTGAATTGAGAAACATGCTTCTTTTTTGAAGTCGGCTAAAAATAAAATAAATAGATGGACAGAGTATAGAAAACAATAGTCTTGAAACAAATAACAGTATTCAATTAATAGATTTTAGCGGACTGACGGTTTTTATTTATATTTATTTTTACATAAAACGTATTGTTTTTTATTTTTTTTAATTAGATTTACCAGATACAGCCCAATCACAATAAGTAATCATTTCTTACGTTTAAACCGTTCCAATGAACTGACAAGACACTGCAGACGTCATTTATTTTCTTATCCTGTGCATTTTTAGGCTTCAGTACCCAAAGGGACTCCGCTGTCTTACAATCCGTCTGTCACCAGGCTGTATACCATGAACCGTGATAGTTAGACAGTTGAAATTTTCACAGATGACCTATTTCACAGATGACCTATTTCACAGATGACGTATTACTGTTGTATATAACAACAAATACTAAAAAACAGATTAAAAAATATTTAAGTGGGGATCCCATACTACAGACATGATTTTTTTGACGTTTATATAGATAATGGTAAGGAAAACTTCGTGCGCGAGTCCGACTCGCACTAAGCCGGTTTTTTTTTTCAATAAGAAATTTGCAATCCAGACGGTGTGAAGAGCAGTGCGATCCATTTTATGTTTGCGCGCGATAAGTGTTGTGGCGAGGAGGTAACGCCATGTTATGACTGCGAAGTCTTTGTCTTATTCTACTAAAACATTACCGTTGTGTTTTTTAAACGCTTCCTTATCTGTGCCAGTAAATAAGTTACGCGAAACTCTTCTTTACAATTAGGGAATGATCGCTAGGCAATTTGAAATAAAATAAAGAACTCACCTGCATCGTTTACAAAATCTACCTTTTTACATATCGACAGTCAACATACTGAATTATTAGATTATTGCTATAATAAAATGAGCCGTGATAGCTCATTATCCGGGCACTCGCCTTAATTTGATATACTCGAGGAACCTGAGTTCGATCTCCGGTGCCGGAACCAATGAAATAGTTAATTTTAAGTGCTGACTTATCACGTGCTCGGCGGTGAAGGAAAACATCGCGATTAAACTGTAAATTTTCGAAATGATTAAAAAAATATTTGGAAGATATGTGATGTCCGTTTGTGAGATTATCCATTGTACAACAAACAAACGGACGAGGAAACAAATTGTGCCTTGTTATAACACCATCGCTATTAGGATATCCCCAGGTTATGCTATCGCTGATTATCTCGCTTCGTCGGGACCATTTGCATGCGCAAAACGCATTCGCATCAGCGCCAAAATCCGGTACAATTATCACTGGTGCAAATTACTACACTATCACTGGCGGGAATAGAATCCCCGATGGCCGCAGTCGAAGCTAATAACAGCGCAACTAAGCTCATTAAAGCCTATCTGGTATCTACACTGAGGCGGTAATTTAATTCATGGGTTGCCATAATAATAACAATTCGATTATTTATTTATTTTTTCGTTATAATCGCTTTTGTATGTTTCGGTTTGGTTGTCACATAAATACCTATGGCTTCGTATTGTATTTAACGTTAGTGCATTTCTATATCGTCACCATCTGGACTGGAATTGAGCATCAGCTAGTTCGGTATTGAAAAGTCTAATCGGTAAACCTTTGAGCCGAGCTTTCATGTAAGAGATGGTGCTGAAGTCATATTCATATCGGCTCCGTACTTAATATTATACTAAAAACAGAAAAAGTTTGTAAATATCTAGTTTAAGTGCATAAATAAAATGTTCTGTCTACAAAGTTAAAGTGACAGTGTTATCTACAAATTTGGACACAAGGAAAACTTGTTATAAGTGTTATAAAAATAGCAGTGTTAGTGACAATTATAAATACAATATTGGTGAAAAGGATGGGAATAGTGGAGAAAAGGAAAGTGTTTATGCAAGTACAGTGTTCGAATACTGTTTCAAAAGTTAAAAAAAACTTAAAACCGTAAAAAAACTTGTTGTTGTAGTGCGGCACGCATGCCATACATTTCATTGCAATTAGTCATCCCAAAGGATTTTTACTTTAAAAACATATGTGAAGTTTGATCATGTCCACAATTTCGTCGTGATTAGTTGTGGCATGATGGCTTAATGCAAGAGACATCGACTTTAAAATTTTTATCCTGAGTTCTAATCCACAGCAGTGAAAAATACTTTTTGTGCTTGTTGTTTGTCATAGTTGTCGAAACAATTTTGACTTAAGCGAATTCAGAAATTTCTTAACTTATATAACTTCTGGTATTGAGTTTAATACAGAGACATCTTTAGTGATTTGGCGCTAAAAAACAATAATTTAAAAAAAGATGTCATCTAAGGAGACTTTAATAACCACTAAAAGCAACCAAAAGAGGGCAGCATTAGTAAAATGTTTTAAATGTAAAAGTTCTATTCAGATTAAAGAAACGTTACAATGCTCCATATGCAGAAACAGATACGAGTTTGACTGTGCGGGTACAAGCGAAAAATTATATCGACAGATGGATCAAGATTCACGAATGAATTGGAAATGTAAACAATGTATATATAGGATCCCACAATCAATTAATAACGACTTATCTAATGTTACAAATAGGAAAAAACGAAACCTAGAAAACCTAGAAAATAAAAACCTTACATTAAAAAACTGTAGTAGAATCGAGAACAAAAGTACAGAAGTATTACAGAAAACACCTCAAAAAGCATACAACGATCATGACTCTCAAATACAAGATACACACATACTTACAGAAAACGAATTATCTATAGAATCATTTTCAACACCTGACAAGCTGTCGAAAAGCATGGATGGAACTATATCTCACACTATCACGATACAAGAACTAAAAGAAAATATTTCACATTTAATGAAAGAGCTTACTAGTCCACAAAATGAGTTGGAAAATACGATACTTGAAAATAATGATTTAAAGTGACAAATAATTAAATTAAGTAAAGATATTACATTACTTAAATCATTCTGTCACTCATCTAATATAGCTAACAAAGATGATAGCACAAAAAAACAGGTAAGACTTTCAACAACTGTAAATTGTTTATCATCTACACCTATTCGTCTCTCGCCGGCCAGGAAACTAAACATCGAGTTTCACGACAATATGAAACTCCAACAAATGCAACAAAAAATAGAAAATCTACAAGAGCAACTAGAAAAAGCAGACGAGGAGATAGCACAATTAACGAAACGAATACGAACGCTCACACAGGAAAAAGATATGACGGAAAAAATAAACCACTTATCTGTAAGCTCTCAAGACACAACATTGACAAAAATGGGGATAACAGCACATAAGAGAAAAATATTAAATTATATTACCTATTCTAATATCTTAAAGAAAACCATTTATGCAGCAAAAAAGAACGCAAATATAAAGTTTTTAAATAAAAACAAAAGTAAATGTAAAGCAACATGGAAAATAATAAAAAAGGAAATAATGAACACGAAAGTTACAGATGGAATAGATAACATTAGATTTAACAACACTGTTATAAAAAATCCGATCGAAATAGCTAATATCGTTAATGCATAATTTATAGATGTAACAGAACAATGCGTATCACAAAAAATTATAGCAAATAGATCTACTATCAATCGACAACTTAACTCTATGTTCCTCACACCCATGACAGAAAATGAAGTGCAAACAATCATTGCGTCTCTAAAAGATGTTTCTTCGGTAGGGTATGACGAAATTAACACAAAAACTATAAAAGCTTGCTCAAAAGAAATTGTTAAAGTTATAACGCATCTTATTAATCTATCATTTTCTTCGGGTACATTCCCAGAAAATTTAAAAATGTGATAAAGCCGCTTTTTAAAAAAGGTGAAAAAGAAGACGTCAGTAACTATCGTCCTATCACCTTAATACCGATATTGTCAAAAATTTTGGCTATTTTTTCTCTTTTAAAAACGATAATGAACAACATTAATAAAAAAAATTGGACTTCAGGCTTATTCATAGACCTATCAAAATCTTTTGACCACGTACCTCATGATAGGCTATTACAAAAATTAGAAATATTGGGGATCAGAGGACCCACACTTGACTGGTTATCATCGTATCTTTGTAACAGACAACAATGTGTAAGCGTAACAAGGATTAATGAAAACAATGAATTAACTAACTACACCTCTAGTTATAAGCATACTAAGTATGGAGTCCCACAAGGTAGTATATTAGGCCCAATTCTGTTTATTCTATATCTTAATGACATCACAGGCATAATTAATCACAAATTTGTTCTTTTTGCTGACGATATTTCAATCATAATGACCTCAAGTAAAGAAAATAATACAATTACAGATCACGAAAATGACATAAATAATACAATTGACACATTAATGGAATGGTTACATACGAATAATTTAAAAATAAATCTGGATAAAACGAAATTCATACAATTTAATAAAAATAGCAAATCGACAATAAATATAAAACTCAACGTTTCAAAAATTAAAGAAGTGACGGAAACAAAATTTTTAAGAATAATTTTAGACCAGGATTTGAATTGGAAAATGCAAGTTGATACAGTTTGTAATAAAATGAATAGATATATATATATATATATATATATACGCTCTTAAACAAATTAGAAATGTTACAAACATGAAAATAGCTATGATTTGTTATCACGCCTATGTAGCATCCATATTACGCTATGGGCTCACAATATGGGGTAACAGTACAGATTTTAATAGAGCTTTTGTTACCCAAAAAAAATGTATTCGCGCAATATATGGTCTTTCACCTCAGGAGTCCTGCAGACAATGTTTCAAAAAAAAATGGCATTCTACCGCTGCCGTCGCTTTATGTCTTCGAAATCGGTATGTTTGTGCACAAACATATGTACCTATTTAAAAAAAATTGCGAAGTTTATCCACGCAATCGAAGGGACCCAAACAGACTTATTCTTGACGACATACCAAGATTAAAAAAATATAACAATAGTTGCATAGCAATGTGTGTAAAAATATTTAATAAACTACCTAATGAAATAAAAATAGCAAGTAGCAGATTGTTTAAAAAAAAGTTGTATGAATGGCTGAATGAAAATAACATTTACAGTATCAAAGAATTCATTTAATAAAGAAGAGTGGTAAATTACTATTAGTTGTAATGACAATTGGAAGCATGTTTTGACGAATTAAAAGAAATAAACATAAATTTAAAAAACTATGACACGAACACGACAACGATAACAGAACAAAAAAAAATTATAATATGATTGTTATGATATTGTATTTAATTAATTATTGACAATTTATTATTTATTAACAAATTATTTTCATTTGAATATTTGCAATGTTTTGAATTTTTTATGCGATATGATTGTAGTGATATTTAAATTCTAAAAACTTTTGACAAATTTTATATATTTATTTGTATTTTAACACCAGAACATCGTTATTATAACACTATTTGTATGGTTATGTAAAGTATTTGATATAGTTTTATATTAGACTCCTTACAGTATGATAATGGAAATGACATTTATAGCTACTGGGACAAAAATTTATTATTTTTTTATATTGATTCTATTGTTTATTCTTTTTTTTATATTGATGTCAAATACTATTACTATGTTTTTTAACTTAATGACTGCATGGCAATTCAATTGCTAAAGCTAAATTTGCATGCTGTTAAACAGCTAAATAGGTTAAAGCGACAGACATGTACTTAAACATCTTTGTAACCCTATTTATGATATTTGAATTTGAATTTGAATTCACCCGAGTAGTTCCGGGTTTGGCCTGTGAGATATAAAACATTGTGGCTCATTTCGCCACAGTATACGCAGCAGGACAACTTGCACTAGGAAATGAGGGCTTCTTAATTGTGTTACTGTACAGGGGCGTTTCCTGTGGCATTAATGGGCAGTACAAGTCAGGGGTCAAGTGGGAGTACTTATGTATACTTTTGCGTTTGGTTCTGTCCGTAATGTAAATAGGGGCTTAGACCATTTAAACAAGCCCGTAGGAGCTTTAAAAAATTTACAAAAAGATCCAGACTAAAACACCAGCTAACAACGACAAGGACTATTTATTAAATTATATTTCAAACACCGACAATGAAGTATAGCAGTAGAGTGTAAAGCGTTAAATAACTATTCACTTCAATGTGTATTTGTTATAGGGTTTCGAACTGAAAGGGTAAATCAGGACCTATTACTAAGACTCTGCTGTCTGTCTGCCTGTCTGTCCGTCTGTCATCAGACAGTGGAAACTTTCACAGACGACGTATTTCTATTGCCGCTATGATAAGCAATTCTAAAAAAGAGAATAAAAAATATTTTATTGCGGCTTCCATTCAACAGACATGAGCTTTTTCGTCGTTTTACATATGGCACCCTTCGACGCATCGTTCGACGCATTCGGTCGGTTTTTTTCAATATGTGCTTCTTAGGTATAGCTTTAGAGAAGTCGATTCGAATGTCAACAGCGTTTCGGTCTGCACGGCCAATTGATGTTTCTGTGTGCGGTTTTCAGTGAGCGATTCTTAGGTGCAGCTTACTTAATCAGATTGTACAGCCACTTTCGATGCTCTGTGGCACGGCAACACATCCGGTGCTCCGGTATACGGCGACCGCTGCCCTACATCGGCAATGTCGACGGGTCCAGCCAGGAATTCGCGGCCACATATCATTTCGAGAATAGAAGGTGACGCGCGGAATGGATTCAAGTTCAAGTTATATATAGAGCAAGAAAACTGCGTTCAATTCCGTTTCATAAATTTAATAGTTAATTACGTAGTTAGTTCATCATTTATTGCCTTAACCGTGGCTTGCTTAACTGTGTGTTCAAGACATCGGCTTCGGCGCCGGGGGTCGTGGGTTCGATTCCCACACGGGACAAGTATTTGTGTGACCAACGGGTAGTTGTTTCGGATCTGGGTGAAAGAAGGAAGGAAAGAAGAAAGATAGAAATCTATTTAACATCATCGAAAGTAAAAAATAAGACATCCTGGAAAAGAAATGGAGTACATTGAAATTATAAATAATAGACATTATTATACATTTCGACAGGCAGTGTGATGTTAAATGGGTGTTTGTCCACGTTAAATTTATGTCTGTGATACGCTCTTATAACAAAGGATAATGAGGATAATTATCTTACAGTAAGGGCTATGTTTTTAGAAGAAAAAAAATGCCTTTCCATTTCGGACGCACAATAAAAGTATGTGTGAGTGTTATGTATTTACTTTATTAAACAGTTAATACTCTTGCGATATTGCAATGTAGAATTGCCTTCCTGCATCTCATTAAGTTAATTTCGTGCTGAATTAATTTCCATATCCAACTCTGGGGGATACCCGTGAACTGTTTTCTAGGTAGAGTTGTTATGGTAATTGCCCCTTAGCTTATAGTAGTAGGTGTTATTTCGATGTCGTCAGTGCAAAATCTCTTCATATTTAAGGGCTTACTATCATAGATATTCCTGAGCGGCGGTAATCACTTAACACCAGATTTAAGTAATTTTCCACTCTTTTTTACATAAAAGTAGCTAACAGCAGCATAAAACAAGCAGCTAAGCAGTTTCGTTGATGTAGTGGTTGTCTTGCAGGCGATTCGTATTGCGTTTTTATCAAACGAATTTCGAATGAACATCATTTCGAAATAACTAATCGGACAGAAGATATTGACTCAAGAAAAGTGACAATATAACGAGAGAACGTCATCTATTCACTTAGACATGCTCAAGCTCTCACAGATCAGCTCAAATGAACCTCGGCTTATTCGGGGAGTGTGAAAATCGTCGGGTGTAACGAACCAGCTCGCGTACCGAACGCCGGTACGGGACCGTCCACCTCAACAACTGGTACGGCCTCTTAATTGCCGAACAGCCGCGCCGTACCAAAACAGACTCAGGTGCAACAAACTTATTCGCCCTCGCGTGGCGCTCCCAGCGTCTTTCCCACAACCCGGATGCGGGCAAAATGCGTCTTGTGCGCTTGGCCATAAAGGTCTAAATGCGATGTTCGATCGTCGATCGCCTTTATCGGGTCCCGACTGCACGGGCCGTCGTTAACATGCATCCGACCGCCGTTACGTCCAACAGTTTATCTGATTAGGACGCTTTATCTCGTATGCTTGTTGTTTTTTGCGCACTCCTCCACTCGACGCTCCAAATTCGCAGGCCGTAGTTGTTCGGGTGTGAATGCGCCGCTCAGGAATGCAGTTTATTGGTTTATACGTATTTGTACGACCGTTTACGATATACCTGACGCCACACATCGAAGCGGAGTAAACAAGGATCAGCCGTTTTCCTCAAGCTTCTGTCTTCTAAACGTGGAAGTCGCGCTGCTATTATCATATATGATGTGACTGACATCATTGCTGTGTTCGTTCATTTTTAACCGACAGCGCGACGCAAAGAATGTGCACCATATGTATGGATATGTACGGACGCTCGCTTTTATTTACTCAATATACGCGAGTCACCTGAGTTCAAACCCCGGTACAGACAGACATAAATGATGACTTATCACGTATTCAGCGGTGAATGTTTACTATCGTGAGAAGATCTTCATATTTTCATTAATAAAATAAAAAAAAATATTTCGAAGATATGTGAAATCCGCCAATCCGCAGTGGGATCGCGTGATGGGCTATCGCTTAATACGCTCTGTACAGTTTGGGCTTTCGCCCAGCAGTGGAACTTTTATAGGCTGTTACTTTACTTTTATATACGGATGTTTGTTCTTTTGGCGCCCAAATCGTGGGCCGAGATCTCGCGAGTAACGACACGATAGTAATCACAGTTCAGTACGGCGAAAACCGGATGCCGTGATGTGAAAAACTTATAAAGGCGTATAAAAATGTTCCGCTCAACAGTGTATTGGCCTTTTGAGGAATTGGCTTTTTATTCGGCCGTTTTTTTTTTATTTTTTTTTTAAGCTTATTTTTTTAAATGTAAGCTTATTTTTTTAAATGTAAGCACTTTTTTCGTCAACACGAGTAGCGATCGGATTAATTTATGGTGAGATTATATTCGTGTACAAGGTTCATTACTGGTCTCTGCAATAGGAAGAAAGTAGAGAGTAGATAGGTGTCGAGAATTTCGTGCCGTGGTGTCATCGGCCGCTCAGCTTAGTGTTTAAAGCGTTTGGGCGCGAAACCACAAGACGCTGGTTCGAATACCGCAGCGCCGAAAGTTTTTGTTCATTTATCTACAAAAATTCAAAATTTCAAATGAACACGACATTTACATCAAATCATGCACTACATAGGTGGACGCAAAATGATAAAAATTTATTTTAATTCCTCTAAACAAAATTATATTCAATCGATTTTTTTGTTAACGAACTTCGCACGCTTAGGGGCACGCAATTTTTCTATTATTTGTTTCTTGAGATTCTGACACTTTCGTATTTCTATCTTCGCAGTACCTTTAGAAGGGAGTGTTGATAAATTATTATTATTATTATATACTTTATTGTACACCACAAAGAATTTTATACAATTAGTATAAAACAAGTCTTAAAAGCTAGGTACAATATCTTCGCGGTCTTTTCGCTAAAAAGCGATCTCTTCCAGACAACCTTAGGACGAGGAAAAATAAACTAATGAATAGTGGGAGGGGGTGTGCTCAATAAACTTGCTTAATACCATGATAGACTTAAATATAATAAAATAAAAAAAATATAATAAACATACACAAATAGATATATAATATATATGAATAACATAAATAAATACACGAGAGAAGAATTAAATCCGAATATTGCCATTAAAAACTATGGATTACAAAGCGATAGAAAATGTTGTTTTACGTCATTTTTAAACTTGTCTAGCATCTGTTGTGAGCATCATTAGGTGGCGCGAAAAAAATCGGCTTCGCGTATCTAGAAAAAATACGAGTATATAAGGGATTAAAAAAAAATCACTGTGCCAAAATCACGGGAATAGCATTACTACAAGCTTGTATGCCGTATGTTTGTTCATTTTAAGTATTAATAAATCGTACGTACTCGTCCTATCAAGACATACGCAGCTCCTTGCTGTTAGACTTAGTTGGAACGAGAAATAATCAAAGGGACCGGTGCCATCGGCCGGTACAGTGATGAATTTAAACTCGCACTACCGCTGACTCGGAGGAGCTACGCGTGGGGTGTCATTAAAAGGAGATTCGAGCGTAGGAAGGATACGCGGCCCTCATACGGACGTGGCGTCCTTACGCAGACGTCGAACGCCCCGCCGGCTAATGGAGATGAATGAAATGTATCATAATCATTTGAGAGAAAAATGACTGAAAGGAGACAGAAAATAGATGATATTCTTTGAAGCTTTTTATTGCACTCCGACTTTGTATTGCGCTTGTTGTATTGTTTGTCTATAATTTACTAGTGATTTGCACCGGCTTCGCACGCGTGCAATGTATTATGCATATAAACCTTCCTCTTGAATCACTCTATCTAGTAAAAAAACGTATCCGTTGCGTAGTTTTTTTTTAATGTGAGAAGTTGCCAAGCGAGCAGGTGGTTCACCTGATGTTAAGTGAATACCACCGCCCATGGACATCTGCTATACCCGAGGGTTTGCAGATGCGTTGACAATCTTTTGAAAATCGGGCTCCGGCCAACTCACTCACCAGACGAAACGCGGAAGTATTATACTTCCACTTTACGCCGGTCTTCTGTGAGGTTGTGGTACTTACCCGGACGACCCTGCCCATTCGTGCAACAGCCGAGGATGCTGCGTGGCCCTACCACCGTAAAAGTAGTTTAAAGATCTAAGCATACATAGGGACAGACAGACAGCGAGACGACTTTGTTTTATACTATGCAGTGAAACTTTTCTGACATTTGGATGAAAACCCTTTGTAATATTAAAACTAGTAACTAGTTCATCAGACGAGGATCGAATTTATAGGTCGGTACGGTACGTATCTTGTATCTTGTATTAACTGATGTTTGTGCTTTCAGTCCAGAGACTATTAAAGCTTCATCTGACGGGTACGGTACGTCAAGTACCTAATGCGCTTATGACCTCCATATTCACTTATCCACTTCACGTCTGTGTGTTTGTGTATAATAATTTATTGTTTTCAACGAATACACACTGTTAAATAAAATTAATTTAATTTAATAACGCAACCATCACTGGCTAATATCACCTAAAACAATGGTCCTGTTTTTTATAGACATTTTTAACATTTTTTAATGGACATTTTTAATTCAAGTGCATACTTGTTGTGTTACATTGTAAACTAGCGACTCGCCACGGTTTTGCGTGGGTGTAATGTATTATACATATAAAGCGTCCTTCTTGAATCACTCTATCTAGTAAAAACCGCATCAAGATCCGTTGCGTAGTTTTCAAGATCTAAGCATATATAGTGACAGACAGACAGCGGGACAACTTCGTTTTATACTATGTAGCCATGAAGCGAAAATGTGCTTTTTTGTTTTCCCATCTTGCACGCAGCAGTGTCGATATGATTTTTTTGCATATAACTAAATTATCGACCGAAATCGATTTTTATAGTATAAAATTGCACGATCTTCGTTTTTAGTTCTGCAGTAATTAGGACTTGAAGCCCCGCACATGGTCCTATAAATGGAACACGCGAAGCCGCATGCAAGCCTAGTATGCCCATGCACCCAAGTCATTGGCCGAGACATTTATTCCGATGGCAACTTCATAGTCGAAACTGCGACATTCGCCTTCGAATCGCCTCCGAGTCGGCATTTTTTTTAATAAATATAAACGGTCGCCCTGTGTTTCATATCGGCCCGCCGCCGACCAATTACGTAACTTAATTTAATCGAGTAATGCGAGTAAAGTACTGGTATACCGTTGTCCTCTCGTATTGGAATTCCTTAAGCAGAGAGAAAGGCCCCAGGGCTCTATTCCGTTACTTCGTGAACGACGTGTTCGCAATATTGTCGATCGGTTTCTCAACACAGCATGCATCATAACGTAGTTATGTCATTTAATTGTTGTCAAAATGAAAAAATATACCGGGTCTTTCCTTGCTCTCTCTTATATCTCTATATTCTCTCTCTTATATTCTCTATATTAGTGTTAAGATACTTATGTGTATTGTTTATCAAGCAAGCGAGCCTAAAATTAGATCTATTGGTATTTGTCAGGGTCATGCCATCAAAGTTTGTTAAGCAGTTTAAGATCTTTTACTGTCTAATACTAACTGACGGTAATAGAAATATATAATATATTTCTATTATCGTCAGTTAATATAATCTAATGGACGGCAAAAACGGAAATCGTGCCATTTTATTATGCATACCAGACGGTAAATAACGAGCGGATTACAAAATAGTCCTCCCGGTTCCGATGCGAAATTCCGTTCGTATATTTAAAACGCTATCACGGCTGCATTCGAAACGATACTAGACGCTGACTCACCGCCGTCAAATGCACTACGTTTTCCCGCGTAAAGTCCGCATTCGGCCGCGCAACCTTTCCCTTCGCGAACTAAAAGCTTCGCGCCCATGGCCCTTATCACACAGACAATAGCAGCTGCTTTCGTACGTTCACTTTCGATGGGGACCGCAGAAGCGGATTTGTCATTTATAAATAGTGCAACGGTGCGTTCCGCGAACCGGCTGCGTTATTTTCCTCTTTGAAGGAATGCGACCTGACGTCACACCGAACGCACCTTACTACGTCGACAATTTAAACGGCGCCTAACGCTTTCGCGCCGCGACATTAAGCAGCGACCTTTTGAATTCGGCCGTGTTACCGTTCCGCGAATAGCCGTTCGAATTGAAATGTAACGATCGCATTTGAATTTGATATACGCGACGCTTGCTTCGCGAAATCGCTATCTTACAGCCAGGATAACGGTGAACACCGTTTCATACGTAGCACTTATTATTTGTATTCTATTTCTGGCGAATGAGGTGTTTTATTGTTGTACCTGGAATTCGCGCTTCTGTTGAATGCAAGTGAGCCTTCAAGGACCTACTTGGTACGACTGTTAGGTCCGCCTCGGCTATTTACGATTGTATCGCGTTTGACTAGTTCCAATTACGATTGGTATGTGGTTTTGGGTCATCGATAGCGCATGTTCGAATTGTTTATTGTTCAGTTTTCTCATAAGTAGATGGAAAAGTTGTAAAAATATCTTGTTCCACTAATTAGCGCTGTCCTGACGCACCATTCCTCTCCTTATAGTATATTTATGAACCCTATGACGATTAAGGACCAATTTAATTTGCTGCATCTTCGAAATTAGGAAATCTACGCTTTATTAGTAACCTTTGCGACTTTATAACTTTGTTATATTACAATAACTATGAGTTTCCAAAATGTCATCACCTTATTTTGACCGATATCTAAGAATATTTGTGCGAATTTTATTCTCATTTTTGAGCATTTAAAAAAAATACGACTTTTTAATAAAGCTCACAGCTAACGAAGCCGTTCCTGTCGCTCTTTTGTGGGTCGATTCGATCAACAGGCCATATACAAGTGCTAGGCACCGCCATTGATGAAAAAAGGTAAACAAGGAATCCACGAACCAAGGGGCGGCTTGGACTTATCGGGCTGGTCAAACGGGTTCCGTGGTGAGTTGGCGTGTTGCTACGGCGCGAATGCCTTAATTCGGGGAGGATCGCGTGGGCATATGCGCGAAGGCTTTGTGGCAATAAGCTCGTTTCTCGACCGAGGACATCTTTGAAGCCTTGTGCAGGAATGCAGTAGAAGCTTTGACCGCTTTACGGGACCCGGGTTTCTGGTATGCGTGAGTACATCCATGAACTTCGGTTATGGTAGAAATGGAGCGACGTTGGTACTTTGGGTATTTTTTATATTCACGACCTTATTGGAGTAGTTGATTGTGACACTGTCTCTTACGCCAGAGGGTGTGGGTTCGATCCCCACTACTGGACTGGAATGTCTAGGTATTTTTATGTCTGTAATATGTATTTATTTAATAAAAAAGTACGTTTAACTATGTTTATCAGTTATCTAGTACCAGTAGCACAGGGTTTGCTTAGTTTGGGACTATATAACGTTGTGTTAAAATATATTTTCCCGATTTATTTATATACCTCTTAGTATGTGTAGTGATGAAACTAGAGGTTCCCCAATCATCGTAGCTTGTGTGATGATGAAAATAAGTTCTCAATGATATAAAACTGGTAAATGATACTCAAGTTTAATACTCAAATTTTATTCAAACCGAGAACAGAATGTCTAGCCGAGATTTTCGCACGCAACAAATCAGGAAGACTCATTTTTACAACACCGCCGTAAGTGTCTGCAAAGCGTCGGTATTGTTGATTCATTGACTACTTTATCGACCTTGGACGCCTTATAACCTTGGCATTTCACTGGCGACGGTGTCTGTGAACGTGAGGGATTTTTTGCGGGGCCGCTGGGAAACCGGCCAGATCGGCTGCCAGTCCCTTTATATATGGACCTTCATAAGGTCCATAAGTGCACGACATCGGAATTTTCGTTCTGCCCGTATCACTAGGCACTTGTTCATTTACCCCCCGTATTTTTTTAACGTGATAAAGTTTCAAACGAGCTGGCGGTTCACCTGATGTAAAATGATAACCGCCGTCCATGGACATTTGCAACACCCGTAGGGTTACGAATACGTCGCCACCTTTAAATAAAGTTGGCTCCGACTACCTCATTCACCAGACGTAAATACGTGTTACACCGAAGGCTGTTTTTATGTTCCGCAGAAGTATTACATACATAAGGATCTTCCTAAACGCACACTTGTATTTCGTAAGAATGATATTGTGGTAGGGCCACGCAACAGTGTTCACTGTTGCACGAATGGGCAGGTCCGTCCGGGTACGTAGCACGACCTCACAAAAAACCGGCATAAAGTAGAAGTGTTGCGTTTCGCTGGTGAGTGAGGTAGCCGAAGCCCACTTTATTAAGAGGCGGCAACGCATCTGCAACTCTACGGGTATTGCCAATGTCCATGGGCGGCGGTTATCACTCATCATCAGGTGACTTAAGCATCGCTTGCCAGTTTTACAGATAAAAATAAACCTCTAGGGCTTAACTCAGTGATGCATACTCGTAGATCGCAGGTATCACTAACTACCTCTGCTTATCCCTGTTCAGGTCATGACGCAAGGCTTCAGCAAATCTCTATTTCATAATAACATCCCCGCAGACATATTTCTTAAAGTCAGCGATGAAAATCATTGTGTCGAATCAGTCAGACAAAAATTTCCTTTTCACTCGCACATTAGCAGATCTCTCTGCTAGCTCTCACAACGCGCTAAATGGGCCACCGGCATATATGAGGTCCAAACGTAATACATCAACAATAGAAAGCTGGCGCACAGACGGACGGACCGGCCAGAAAAACAATGGAGTTGTACGCGAAACCAACAAAACGTCCACTTAAACATATTCCCAAATCGTTTGTCTGTATAACGGCCCGCCGTAAAGTAACGTATGGACAGTAATTAGCCGTCGTTTTCAAAAGCAGCGCCGTCCATTGCGACGCATCACTTTCGGACAGACACAATCGCTTAATTAATTTCCCACAAACGCTTGCGACAATATATCGTGCGCTACGGTAATAGACGCCGTCGCGCGGTTCGAGCGAGTCGCGGCGAGCGTTCACTGTCCGAAATGGTCGGTAGCTTAATGAAAAACGAGTGCGGCCGAAATTCATTGTTTCGTTTCTACCCGGTTCGCGTCGCTTTTGTTTTTTTTTTTATGAATCTGGATCGCCGAGGTTAGTGACCTTTGCGTTGACGATTCTCTCATTATGATTTAACGCAGTATCACAGACAAATTAGTATAACATCCGGCACTTGATTATTTTCTTCTCGGTCACAAATTGAATTCTTGAAGAATTCTTCTTTCAATATAACTATAAAATAAATTAATATTTCAGGACACAACGTTATCTTGTCTACATTTGTAAACAAGATATAGAACACCCAGACTCTAGAAAAATGTTCTATGAGAAATCGAATTACACCCTCTGGCGCTGGCGACAGGTCCACTATCGATTTTGCTAAAGGGACATTGCTTGGTGTTCCTTTCTTATAAAAGAAGTGTAAATACTCCGGCCCTGGGTTTGATTCCAATGAGGGGCGTATTAAACTCATCAAAATCGGTTAACTATCAGAACCATCCATTACCGATAGTTCAGGATACTCATGAGCAATTCCATTACCGCTGCCTATAAAGATCTTTACGCAGGACGTGTTCAATCTGAATTAAATCCCAGACAAATAATGGCAGCATATTCCAAGGTTACTATTCCGTCACTGTCTGCGTAAATTATTATTGCCAAATCGGACGGAAAGACTAAACTTCGCAGAACAATCCACTGCATCAAATACGCGTAAGCAGCGGAATTGGGCGATTCCCTCTTGAGCATATAACCTTCGCAGAATAATCCACTGCATCAAATAAGCCTGGTGACCGAAGCGGAATTGGGCGATTCCCTTAGTATAAACGGGGCACGTGTAATAAAGTTGGGGTCGCCGTCTGTCAGGGGCCGCGCCTGCATTGCGTCCGGTGCGCCATTCTGCGGAAGTCTGCAGGCACTCGAAACGACCGTAGAAGTCCTGCAGTGAGCGGTGGCTTCGCAGATTCGAGACGCCTCCTCGCTCTTCCGTACAGAACTGGATAAAGTGTATGAGAGCGTATTTATGTTGTAGAAAAATTGTGCACCTACGTACGTGTTTTGATTGTTACCAAATTATGCATCCCTATCTACTTTACTGTATTATTTAGCTTATTAAAGGCGCGGTAGCAGTGCTCACTTTTGTTCTCTGAACGTGCTCTTGTATTCAAATATTCAGGTTCGAATCCGGGTGAATGGAATTGTCGATTGTGATTTTAGCCGCTAATCAAATCAAATCGAATCAAATCAAATATCTTTATTAAATAGACGCTTGCGCGTTCTTATGAATCGTCAAACTTTACATGAAAAATTATATACTACTTAACTTATATATTACATAAAACTATATAGGTTCGTAAGGTACCACCGGTTCGGAAGGCAGTTTCTGTTGAGAAGAGACCGGCAAGAAACTCAACAATATTTAATATTAACAATTTACATAGTTCTCGACAGTGAAGAACACTCGAGGAATTGGGCATTTTCTTTTATGAAAATTTGACAACCGAGAAAGTGGTAATAACAAAAACTAGAGTTTTTGGAGATGCGTTGCTAACCTTTAAAATAGTAGCCCCCAATTACTTTATTACTCACCAGATGACGCGAAAGTATTAAACTTTCACTTCACGCCGGCCTTCTGAGGGACTGTCGGACTTTCCAGGTCCTGCTCAATCGTGCAACAGCCGAATTTGTTGTGTGTTGCCATACCATAGATTGTCATGTGGTTTTTATGCTTTAACACCTGTACCCTTATACCGAGGAAGATTTTTTCCATCTGTGGCGTATAATTTGTAGGCCGTTAGTTTATTTAGAGGCAAAACATGTTGAGGCGCAGTGCACACTCAAACCTTATAATGAAATTACTCGGACATGTAATTCTCTTTCAAAGATATGATAATTCGATGTTTTTCTACCCTTTCACAACTTCCTGCGACAGCTTTCGTAAGTTTGAACCAAATAAATGAAACATTAGCGACGCGTATCTCTCAACTCAGTCCAATAACAACGGCTTTTATGGGCTTTTGCTTTATTTTTTGGATGAGATTCAACATATGCTCATCGTCTGCCATCTAGGCTGTACTTCAGAGTGGACTAAGAAATTTTAACCTTAATCCCAAGCACATAAGAGGCATAAACGTTTAACATATCAGAGAATTGTCTTTTTTTTATTTCGGCGACATATATAATCGTAATGTAAATAATCCTATGAACGCTAGTTTGAAAAATTCTAAAAGATTATTTGTAAATAACAAAATCACTTCGGAATTGACCTGTGCACCCAATACTGAACGAGCTGCTATTTCTCATCGTGAGACCACCAGTGACATATGTAGCGGACACGCGTAATGCATCGAAAGTTTAAACAAGTGTTCACGATTACGGGCCACGGCCATGTATATGGCCCACTTTTTACGCACCTCTAAGACAGACGACGAAACAAAATAACAACGGAAAATTCCTATTCACAATGGGAACACCGATGGGGGATGCGTAGACAAATAACGATATCGATGTGAGTATCCTTACTAATATTATAAAGGCGAAAGTTTGTGTGTATGGATGGATGTTTGTTACTCTCACGCAAATACTGGTGAATGGATTTTAATGAAACTATACAATAATATAGCTTATACATCAGAATAACACATAGGCTATAATTTATATACATATTTTTATGTATATCTGTCTTTCTGTCTGAATGTTACGCCTTCAACCTATTCTACGCAGACGTAGTCGCGGGCAGCAGCTAGTAAATGAATCCAACGATGCTTGTTACAAAAAATGCTGAATCAATGCTGCTTATACATGTCCGGTATGCTGTTGAAGAATGCCATAGAGGAGCACGATGCTTAGAAGTAGCTCATGTGTACTTGTAAAGAACCTGGATTCAACAATTCTGTACAATATGGTTTTAAAGGACTCCGTTGCGCAGTTGCCAAGGCTATTGGCTTCGGCGTCGGGGGTCGTGGGTTCGATTCCCACACGGGACAACTATTTGTGTGGCCCAAAGATAATTGTTCCGCATCTGGGTGTTTGTCCACGTGAAATTTGTGTTCGTAAAACGTACGATTCCCTTAGTATAAACGTAGTAACTTACAGCACAGGATAATGTTATCCTAAATTAAGGGCAGTGTTGTAAAAAAAAAGAATTTTAATAATAAAAATGAACAAATTTTGACCCCAGACCGTTCCTGTTAGGGCAGGGTTAATTAGTAAACCAGTGCTAGATGTCATTATTAATGATTTTGCTAGTGTCTGCGCCTACATTTAAAAATAAATCTATGAATTTTAAATTCAAGTGGTAGATTTTTCTCAGTGTCTAAATAATAGCCTTTTTTAGACAAGACTTTTAGACAATGAGAAAATATAGTCATGTTTCTGAACCTATTATTAATAGGTTTAGGATAATTACTTCTGTACGAAGGTACACAAGTATTTTTCTTCCAATGATTTCCTTTGGTTGTGTCTTTATTGTGTATAATATTTATGTTACATGCAGTAAATTACATATTTCATCTTTTAATCTTACGGTATCTGTAAAGAATTACTATATCTTATTTGAAGAACAGACGTAGTGTCGTGTCAAGGGATGTTATATGAATTTGCATGTGTGCGGAAATATGTTGACCTGTCGGCTGAACCCTAAACTTGTAACCAAATTCCCGCTGTTTTGTTAAATTCAAACCTGAAACACCGCGTCCCTTACCCACATGTCTTTCTGACACGCTTATCGGCAATATTAATTGGTGCAACACTGGAACCTTCGGTTATCTGTGCTACGGCGCGGGGTCGGCAACTTCTAACCGTGTGAATTTTGTGTACGCCCTTTCGTCAAGCCCACGTGTATTATTATTTAAAAAACAAAAAGGTTCTACTTACCACTATTGAAAGTTAACGTATTTAACGTTAAGTACGTTAGACGTTATAAACAAACGTTTTGTGTATAAGTCCTCAGAAATATTCGCTGGTTAGTCAAATGCAAGTCTTGGGCGAATAGAACTTAAACCGTGATGCAGAAGGCCATAATTACAGCAAAATATATAAAATATTAAGGATATACTTAATTAATTAAACATATCAAATTCAAAATATCTTTATTCAAATATTTGCTTGCGCGTTCTTACGAAGCGTCGAATTTTACATTAATGATTGATACATAAGTTCGTAAGTAAGTAACCACCGGTTCGGACGGCAGTTTCTGTTGAGAAGAGACCGGCAAAAAACTCAACAGTTGCCCGTTTTTTAAAAACCACAACAATATAAATACAACATAATATATAGGTATAATATTCTTATTTCAGCCTACGTGATTATCAACAGTATAAACTCCACACATTGGCTTCGTCGAGATATTTCCCATATCATATGCTATAATATACTTATGGCTAAACATAAGTTTACTTTTAATTCTGCGTTTAAATTGGTCATAGGTTAGAAACTAGAGGAAACATTAAATTCAGCGTAAAAGATACCGGTGTGTTAACCAACTCAAGTAAAGCGTTCTTAAAGCGTGATGGTATGAAAATTTCGTTTGGTTTGGCGACTAATTATATCACCAAGACTAATTATATCATAGAACATTTTATCACGATTGGTTGATTGAAGACACCGTGATGCCGGTTTCGACCTCGAGGGTCGTGGGTTCGATTCAACAAAACATCCATGCAATGGGAACCGTTACTTGTCGCCGCCTAGAATCGTATCTCACACGCCATCACGAAAATGAAATCGAATAAACCATGATAATTTCTTGTGTTTACGCGATTCAAAACTAACACTAAACCGAATATTAACGGATATATCGCGGTTATTTCTAACTTTTTTCGAACCCATTTCAGCGTTCATGGTCACGGGACAGACTGAGCCGTTGGACGTCTGAATGTCATAGTTCGATAAAAACTGACGGCAGCCCAGATATAAATACAGTTTAATTCGAATAAGCCATTTTGTATGTCTGTCAGAGTCGAACGCGGGGCCTGCTATGGATAGTCTGTTCGCAGAGCCATCGGCGTTTCTTTGTAGGGACGGGGACGTGCGAACGCTGAACGTATAGAGTTTCTCGCCGCCATTCGACGAAAAGAGCCGTCACGCGTTGCCGCCTTGTATAGCGACGTGCGCCGCGGCCGACCGAACCGACCAAAACAAAACAACCGCCGCGGTCATTGACCTTAGGTATTGAGTAATACGCCTCAGGTATTCTAGACTTGTTCGCCGTACGTAGTCGAATTTTTTGCATCACCTCACCCGCGCAGTCGCAGAGCAATGTGAATTTTAGGGGCCCGCATTTAAGTCGCATTGTTGCGTGGGGTGCTGTTGCGTGTATATCGTGGATTTTGCGCAATTTGCTTACTAATGTAAATTCGTTTCTATTCGTACGATTTTATATTGCTCTGTATTCATTAAGGTAACAGTGGATACCTACTTTGGCGCTGGAATCGAAACGATTTTATGATTCTTTCCAATTTCGCTGTAGCTGATTCCACATAAATGTCCCGTACCTGTCTTCTATGGTGTGTATACGTGACCCCTGAATCTTGTAATGGCTCTTTAAAGTGCCGGACGAAACACTAAGGTGTGAGTCAAGCCCTAATAAACTGCTTTTGACTATGTTCCGTTGAGATCTTATCATAATGTTCTGATTTGCCTGCGGGTTCTAAATTCTTTTCTTAAACGGAACAATATCTTGTATGCGCAAGTTTACTTTCCGTTGTCTTATAGAACTCAAATAACTCGGTAGCGTAGTTGCTCCATCTGGCAGGATTAGGGCAGAATAAGAAGGAACACACTCAGAATAACTTCTATAATATTTAAAGTTCGCTTGTATAAGCTTGTATGCGTTGTGCGATAATTAGTAGAGTGAGGGAAGAACTAAGCTCTTCTCAGCAATACACACTCAATTCGTTTCGCCTGTTCGGGTGAAAAATGCTTGGAGAGAAATCTTATTTCACAGCGTCTTCTCACGGAACAGTTCGAATGCCAGCGACCGTCCTAAACGATCTCCAGATCGGCTCAAACAACCAGACCTCATTACACCGACAGGTCCCGCCGCCGGTCGCGTCCCACCGCGGCCGTCGACGCGGAAACTGATATAAAAAAGCGCTCTCAAGGACACCAGATAGCGTATCGCCTACTATTCAGCGGCGAAGTTTTTTTCCCCTAAAATCCCCACGGGCCCGCGACAGGGACAGGAAGGCTGCGGTAATATATCAACGTACGGCGGGCGACGCGCGGCGCGCACGTTCATACCGATTCCGAGCCCTAACACTGCGCGATAGAGTGCGCAGTCGCTTGTGCGCGGTGGCGACACTGCGGCGCACTGTACGACATCCGTCGATATGACTTAGGTCGATAATGAAGTTCCCATTAGAGGGTAATTGGCGGGTAACGGGACCACGACTAATTAGGAGTGTTTTCGGTTCGGCTACACTTGATCGCATATTGGACTGACGCTCGCAAATTGATCCCGGCGATTTTTATACAAGTATATTATTTTTAACACAAGAATGCCGACTCTAGGCTGTTTTCGTACTACCCCATTATGATGTCTATGTGTGTCTCTTCTAGATTTCTCTGGGAGGAGAGGGTTTTGTCTATCTACACCCTCTTTGGCTACTATATATTATTATTGCTCGTTTCGTAGCGCTTTCTAGGGAGGATAGCTATGAAATTGGACACCTACCCTGGGACTCCCTCTATCCAATGCTATGGATCTGACCGTATTTGTTCTAACAAGACAATCGTTTGTGGAATATTTTGTGGTGGTCAAGTGAAGAAATCCATATTACAAGTTTGGAGTGGAGAGAATTACAATTGCTTCCATTACCACTGCCGACAATATCTGCGTAGTATATCTCTCTTTCAGGAAAAAAGCTCTCTTATTACAATTTTCCGGATCGACGTCATAGTCAATAATTATATATTAGATTTAGATGACTCCGTGGCGCAGTCGCCGCGGTACCGGCTTCGGCGTCGGGGGTCGTGGGTTCGATTCCCACACGGGACAACTATTTGTGTGACCCACAGATAGTTGTTTCGCATCTGGGTGTTTGGCCGCGTAAAATTTATGTTTGTAAAACGTCCTTACAACACAGGATAATGTTATCCTAAAGTAAGGTCATTATTTTTTTTATAAATAAAAAAAATAGTGTTCGTTTACGGAGGAAATCTTATGTCATATCGTTTTGATTTCTTTTTTTTTTTTCTCTTTTCAAAGTTTTAACGTTAGTAGTTTTAAAGTATGTATTTATAAACTGCTACTATATTGTTTAATGATATCAGTGTACATATGTACAGAGTGTAGGTACAAATGTTTTTGGAGTAAAGAATGTATAAGTTGCTCCTATTAAGTCTATTGTTAAGTTTATTGGACTATTTGCTGTTCTGTGTACCAAATAAAATAAAATACGTCGGTGGTCGAATTTCACCGATTCAGGCCCTAAAATCACAGATTTAGTATGTCAGCTAAGTTGGTTTAGTCCCTTAAAATCCAATTATTCGAGTACGTACTGGCTACTGAATACAAATGCTCAAAATATTTGTATTATTTTCATTAGACGACAAATATATCGTGCAAGTGACGGATGTAACGAGCCATTAAAATGTGCTCCTAATTAATGCTAATTTAAAAACGCCATCCTCAAACGCGCATTAATTGTTGTTCATGTGTATTTGTGCGGTATCAGAAATGTTTGAAACATTTACCATAGAATGCCTTCAGGAGCGTATAATTAATACCAATATGTAATATTTTTTCCTTTTCCCGATATAAAAATATTAGAATTTGGACGGAGAATTATTTGGCGAAGATTTAATTAAATCAGGAAAACCGCCTCCAGCGAGGAGTCGGTGTAGGTACTCAATAAATTCCAAAAAAAAAATATTCGGTAAATTAAAATGTTTATACGAATTTGGAAGTTATTAAAGTTGATGAAATTACCACAAGGCTTCGTTGGAGTCGGGGTGTCCCCTACCATTGTTGTTACTTGTGACGGATCAAATTTTTCTACCGGAATTTAATCCTTAGCTACTAGAATGTACTCGCTACAGTTGTATGCAGTGATATCCAAATATTTTGAAAACTATTATTCACAACTATAATTTCTCACCACGCCCGGGGTTACCTAGGAAAAATGCCAAAAGATAGTAAGTTCGCCCTTTGTAATCCTTATTTTTAAGTTAATTGCAACAAAGAATATATTAAATAAATAAATATAATATGTTCCGTTTTCACGCTGGTCTTCTGAGTCGACGTCATTACCGTTCGTGAATCAGCATTAACTTCTGCGGGGCACTAATGCTCTATAAATCTACATCGGAAGTATATAAGTATTTCTCGGTATTTGATTAACGGTCAAGGACAGACGCATAGCAAATTGACGAGCCTTATAGTTCTTCAGTACAGCTTTTAGTTATGTAAATCATCAAATGTACTCGCGGAGTAGCATCGTTAAACACGATCCGACAGTTTAACACGAAACCATGCCACCCTCGGCGCTACGCGCTGGACAAATTAACGCCACTTAACTTTGGCAAGTTAAATGTGTCACGAAAGTGCAGCGTGGGCGGTAAACTGTATATTGACGAATGCAAGCGATCTCCCGGCGAACAGCGGATGTCTGGTGCGATTTTAATGCGCTGAATTCATTCGACCGCCGTTTATGTTGGCTCTTAAGTAATTTACCCCCTCGTGAGGACGCCTCGGCCGTTCGATCTGACTGCGTTCGAAATTTAAATCTCCCTCCTGGAGCGATAATTTTTGTTGCTATAAAATATCAAATGAATTTACAGTATAGGTATATATGAATAGTTTATATTTTGTTCCTAATCTTAGTCAATGACGTATTTATGGTCACCGTACGAACTCAACGTGTTGTGAAAAGCTTTGCGCCGAGCAAAAATGAAGAACAGCAGCTTCTTGAATGAACGATTTCTTGGAAACAAATCAAATTTCTTAGAAATCGTTCATTAAAATGTTTCTTTTTCTTAATTTCTTCGTAATTTTTGTCTATGACAGCACTGGTAACTGGAAGAAGGAGAATTGACACGATCGCTCTGACAAGACTTAAATAATTGTAAAATTATAAAATTACAATTAATTCTTATTTTGGTGTTCCACGACGTTTTGTTTGGACCCTAACGCGGACTTAGCATCTGCGTATCTACATCTGCGATTTCAGTGCGATGTCGACGGGATATCTCGAAGTTCGAGTGACAGTAGGGCCCGTTGTGGGGTCCCGGAGCGCTTTAGATGTTATTACCACCCGCCGCAATACGCGACCGTCCTGAAGCGGCCCGCTGGCAAGGGATTCCCTTAATCCGCCTAGGGGCGCTCCATCCTCACACCTGCTGTCCGGGTGCAGGTTCGAATACGAGCGCTCTGGAATGATCAGTAACAGACTAGCGCCCGGTTTTTAAAACACTGATAACCGTAGAAATTAATTACTAAGCTGTCAAATGGCTTCTCAATATTGATGACTCCGTTGCGCAGTTGCCAAAGTACTGACTTCAGCTTCGGGGGTCGTGGTTTCGATTCCCACACGGGACAACTATTTGTGAGACCCACAGATAATTGTTTCGCATCTGGGCGTTTGTCCGCGTAAAATTTATGTTTGTAAAACGTCCTTACAACACAGGATAATGTTATCCTATGGCGAGGGCAAATTAAAAAAAAATACAAAAATATAATTGAATTGCCAAAAGGATGGTTGAATAAGTAAAAGTTGATCAGAACGATCAGAATGATCAATTCCAAGAATTAAGCATACTTTTGGCAACTCAAATGACATTTGCTAAACCATTTGACAGCTGATTAGTTAATTTCCACGATGACCAGTGTTTCATAAACCGGGCGTGACAGTCGTTATAAACAATAAGCGAGCGAATCGCTTCAGCTCCTATTGTGCATCTGGGAAACAAAGGTCCTACGCCAGGAAAGGTTGTAGAGGGTAATCAGTCTGTACAGAGGGTTATTAGGCCACCACGTGAATCTCGTAGGCATACAGGTATCTTAAACATTCGGTGTTTTATATTCATTCCGATCAATCCCTACCCATCAAGGACCTTGACGAACTGACAGACACGTAGCCAGTAAAGATAAAGTAATAATACCTAACCTATCTTAAAGTAGAGATACAGACAAAAAATGCGTGTCATATCTCTGTTTTTTTCTCTCGGAACACCACTCCAAAAAGGAATTAACTTTTGAAGTTCGATTTGAACCATTTTCCGTCGGGAGGTATAACTTCATTGCTGTAATTTTTTGAACGAAACGTATACGATTACTTTGTGCGGTTCTTTTGCAATTACCTTTTAACTATACGCTGTTTTACACTTCGCTTCGTTCGCCGCAATATAACACCAGGCATTGTTCCACTTAGGCGCTCGTATTTCAGAATTCCACTATTTTTACACTTTTTTTAAGGCTAGCGCGCTCGTAGCTCTGGAGTGTCCTAACAGCCCGATAGAGGCAAGGGAAAATCGGCGTTATTTCCACGGCGGATGGTCCTATTTAACACGAACGTGATATATCATTGCATAGATTATAGACGCCCGTGCGGAATCCGCTAGTGTCGATACTGCATAGGTTCGTAAACACGCAAATAATGTTTTGGTTTGTGCATTTAGCTTAATCAACTGTTGTACGACAGTAAGTTTTGTATTCATCGGCTTTTTATAATGTATGTGCCTACCATCGTCATATCGTTATAGTTGTCATTTTTCAGTGTTGTTTAAATTCGAGACACGTTTAAGGGAATCGTTAGCGTAAAACTGTACAATTCCCTTGTAAACATACTTCAGAAGTGGGGAAGTAACCGCCTTTTCTTTGTACGAAGGAAAATAACCCGAAAATCTAATATAGAACATCCCTCATACTAGTTCATTCGTACCGCGCGTTCGCTCCACATAACAGCTATGACGTAACAAGACCGCTCGATGCGTCAAAATGGCGCCAACCCCAACGGGAACTCTATTTTCGGAAACGAATCGGAGACCCGGCAAACGGCGAGTGGTCAATGACCTTCATGGCTCAAATCGGCGCGAGTTGGGTCAAGGTCGCGCGAAGGGACCCCAAAATTGCCACTAACCAACAGTAGTTCAAAACTCCAGCCCTAGGAAACAATACCTGTGTCGTCAAGGTGTCACGAAACACGCACACAGACTGGGAACAGCTGTTTGTAGATCACACAAATGTTTGCCCGCGTAGGCATCGAAACCACAACCCGCCATGCAACGAGGTGATAATGTGAGCACTGAACAATTGCGACACCCGTACCTAATTGCTAAGATTTCAATAATAAAGTAAAAAAAATAATTACATATACTCTCAGTTATGGGCGAAAGCCTTCTATAAAAACAGAAGACACCACCGCGGCGATATGTTTAGTAATTTATTACATTTTGCATTTCGGCGTGAACATGAATTTCGGGTACCCTAGTTTCCGGTATGTATTTTAGTGAAAATGGGGAGCATAAACGTTGACTTAGTAAAGTAACACTCTACGCATGTCCCACTGCTGGACTGTCCTCTATACAGAGGAGTATTAGGGTATAGTCCACCATGCGTCTCACTATAGACACTATAGTCCACAGGCGACTTAACATATCTTAGAAATGTTATTTTTTCTATTTTATTACTTTTTTCGAAAATATGCAGGTTTTCTCACTATGTTATTCTACACCGACAAGTGTGTGATAAAACAACACATAAACAATTACATCGAAGCCGGCATCCAGAATTCGACTCGGGTTGCTCGAGGATACTACCTATCAGCGTACGGACACTGAGCTATAACTGCTCTTAGGTTTGAATAAACGTTTGAATTTAAATATCGGTACGGACAAAAAAAAAGTAAAAACCGGCCAATACTGGCCAATCTATAAAAACGGCAAAAAAAAACATGTCTGTTGTATTGCAGCCCCACTGAAATATTTTTTTTATTCCGTTAAAGTATTTGGTGTGTGAAAAATTCAACTGTCCAACTATGACTGACTATGTCCAACGGTGACAGACGGACGGACAGACAAACAGACAGACAACGGAGTTTTAGTAATAGGGTCCCGTTTTACCCTTTGGGCACGGAACCCTAAATATTGAAAACGCAAAAAACCTAAAAGCCCACCAAGGGTGTGTTTCAAAGGAATAATGGGTGACCTCCAGACCTCCAGACGGCAGCCATTTTAATTCGAGGCGCGTCGCGTACAAACCAAATTATTGGAAGTAAGGACTTCCCTTTGACCGGCCACTCATCTTCGCGCGCTTTTGTTCTTTACGAGTGCCCGTCGTTAGGGATTTTAACCGCGAACCCGAAAAAGAGTATCTACTCAGCCCCAATAATAAAGACTACGTTAGACACTGAGATCATAAATGACATTAATTGTTTATTGTTGCTCACAAACGATGTTACTGTGTAATGTATTTTGAAGGAGTAGGTTATAAGTCTTAATGGCTACTGCGACCTAACACATTGTTGAAAACATTGCCCCTTACTATAACGTCGTCGACTACGATTCAGACAGATTCACGAAGAATTATTTTTTTGAGGTGCTTTAAAACAAACGTCTTGGGTAGATTTGTATTGTACTATGTGTATTTTCTGTGGAAGGTGTTGGTGCGACCTAGAAAGATCAATTGTAATATTTCCTTCAAATCATTGCCCCCTTACTGTAGAACATTATCCTGTGTTATAAGGACGATTTACACACATAAATTTCACATGGACAAACATCCTTACCCGAGAATAGTTGTCTCGTGTGGGAATGGAACCCACGCCCCCGGCTCCGCAGCTGACACCTCAGTAACTGCGCCAGGTACATCCGTGCGTGAGTTGGCTTGTCCAGAAATACAACGCTGTTATACAAAGCTGCCGTAAAGACCAAGGTTCAATTATGCTGAAGAAGTGAAGCATTATTGCTGTGGTAGGGACACGCAACGGCGTCTGCTGTTGCACAAATGGGCACTCTACCGGGGAACTACCACGACCTACTGCAAGCGTGAAGTGAAAGTGTGATGAGTGAGGTGAGCGGGGTCATCTTATTAAAAATTTGTCATCGCATCTACATGCCCTGAGTTGTTGTAGGTTGACCGCCAGCTCGTTTGACAACGTTCGACGTAAAAATAAAATTCTTACTATCAACCTTCCCTTGGGTTATGTCGCATCGACTAAAACCCCTACGACGTTCCACCTAGGGCCAATAGATGATGTTTCATTCGACCTACGACGACTAAATACATAACCAGCAAGTACCAATAACCGTCCAAGTGTGAGTCGGACTCGCGCGCAAAGGGTTCCGTAAAATCATGTCTGTAGTATGGGAGGACCAATTAAATAACTAAAATACTTTTTATTATTTGTTGTTATAATGACATTAGAAATACATAATCTGTGAAAATTTCAACTGTTTAACTATCACGGTTCATGAGATATAGCCTGGTGACAAACGGACAGACAGAGAGACAAACAGCGAAGTCTTAGTAATAGAGTCCCGTTTTACCCTTTGGGTACGTAACCCTAAAAATATCAACTGTCACAGCACAAATGTTTTCTTTGGGACGTTATAAACCAAAAGTCAAGTCTCGCGTGAGCAAAGTAAACGGCGAATTCTAGTAATTCCGCAGCAAATATTATAATGGAACAGCTTAGAGCAAAGTTTACGTGGAAGTGTGTATATGTACGCAGGAATAACTAGCTAGTTTGCCTATTATCCGACGTTTTCCAAGAAATCTCGAGGTAACAGATTCATCTTTATTCATCGCACTGTGAGAATATGACAATGCTTCGTGAGTAAAGCCAATTGTGGGTAATATGCAAAACTCTGACCCACTGGCCTATATCCGCTACTGACTTGCAAATACCGGGTGGGAACACGAAAATTATAGAATCAACTAGTACGGTTTTGTAACCGTTCTGCAAGATGACTCCTTGTCTTGACGACCATATTCAGAGCACATTCCGCAGACTAAATAACAAAGGTTTCAGGCAAAAATATGAAGTGCCTCTCCTGACTTTGGTAGATCCTTAAAAATTAAAAAAAGAGTTATGGCAACAATAAGGACATTGCCACGCTGCAACTACTGCTGTTACTGGAGTGGGCTCATCAGGCTTATCTGGGGGAATTGCCACGTTTTAACGGCTTTGTTTAGAAAAAAATTCAGTTGGTTTTTTTGGTGTAAGAAGGAGGCAAACTAGCTGGCGGCTCATCTGTTGAGTGCATAACCACCGCCGATTAATATTTGCAACACCCGTAGTTGCAGATGCGTTGCCACCTTTCATTTAAACGGACCCAGACGAAAGAAGTATAACACTTACACTTCACGCCGGTCTTCTGTGAGGTCGTGGTACCCGGTCTTACCGGCCCATTCGTGCGACAGCGAAAATTATTGCGTGGTCCTACTCCTACCACAGTAGACCACGCAATAACGTTTGCTTTTATTGTTTGCCCCACGATGTTTTCTTTCATCTGAGAGATCGCCGAGAGCGCGATGAGTCAGCACTTAAAATTGCAACTGGAAATATCATCGGCGCTGCCATCGGTATTTGAACTTAGGTCGCTCGAATATACGAAGTAAAAGCGAACGCCCAAACACCTAGCTATCAGGGAACTTCGCGGTTCCAACGTTCAGATCCCACGCGCTTTTATGATTAAGAAAGTTTAGCTAAGTTCGCCTAACCGAGCTAATTTTAAGGGCGTACGACGGTGAACACTAGACTATCTAATAACGATTCCGTTTAGCGTAAAAGGCGTGGGCAGAGGTAAAAGCTCGTTACGTAAACAATAACATGATGTATTGCCCTTTGATACTCAATTACGTGGGCGACGATCATGCTCCCCAGCGAAGAGATCCACGAAAACTTTGGACTTACTCCGTACCTGTTTACAGGAAGCTTTTGAATTTTCATGTGATGGATGATTTCTTTTAAAACGGAGTATATTGTTGTTTCTTCACTGATTAGTTTCGTTAACCCCCTGTGTACCTTCAGAATTATTCAGTAAAGGTTGTTTTTTATGCGAGAATGCGACAAACGAGCTGGCGATTTTATTGTTATTATGCGATAACCGCTGCCCATAGACATGTGCAATACCCGTGTTGCAGATGCGACCTTTTAATAAAGTGGGCCCCGTCTATCTCACTCATTAGACAAAACGCTGAAGTGTAACACTACTGCTTCACTTTCCACCGTTCCGTTCGTCAATTGTTCCGGATTTGGCTGCTCGTTGTGTGCCCACGTTGGCCGACGTCAGGCAGGTCGTAAACAACTAGCCAATACCATCAAAAACATGATTCGCTTATTTTGCTGCTCTTACCTAGATGGGATGAGTTCAGGAGAAGGAAGAAGAGTTAAGTAAGTGGGAATAAAATGGTTAAGCAGACACTACGTTATGTTATTTATTAATAGTAACACTAGAACCGATAACTGATGGGAATCCTACGTTCAGCAGTGGAATCAAACGGCCTGAAATGATGTTGATTGTATTTTACATTATATTCTTAATGTGAAACCTTCTTAGTGAAACATTAAGTAATTTCCTATCGAAATTTATTTCGCAGTTTTCTTCGCATTTGTCGTTTCACCGCGCGTTAATCCAAGTAAGCGCAGACTGCGAAACACTGTCTTGGGTGGGTTGTTTTCGCGATGTTCTCGGGTAATAAATTAGACGTTAGACGCCTCGCTTCCTATTAGGTATTACGGGTGTTCAAAGACGCGTTATAATATATAATACCTCGGCTAATGTCAACAATAACTATAATCTACAATATGTCAAGTACACTAAATACTCTATACATTTTGTAAATTGTTTCTTATCGAAAAAAGGGATGAAAATGTGTTTGAAGCTATTGAATGGAAAATACTTTATGATGGAATGTAGTACTCTTCGGTATGTCTTCCTTGTTATATTTTTAACGAGAAGCTATATTTATTCTGCATACGGCTTACATATTTGCCTATAGTGCAACGCTGAAATTTCATATTTTAGAAAGAAATAAACCAACTTGTTTGGATAGATATGAACAACAATCTAGTCGTTAAAAATCATTGAGAAATATTTCGCGACACGTAAGTCATACTTTAAACTAACATTTAGAAGACTGTACTAATCTAAACTGATTGCCTCGCCGACAAAGACTCGACGTTTTTTATATACTTTGTTTGTTCGCATGACTGACAGACTCAGCGGAGGGACTTTATTTCATATTATGTAGCGATCATTTGTTACATCGTTCGTATTGAGTGAGCACTCAGAGATAAAGCCGATGCCTAGTCTCTAATGCAATTCACAGGCAATAATCAAAGCGGTACTTAGCGTGGACAGTGGAATGTCGTTATTAAAAGACATTTTATTAGGTCCGCGCCGCACCGCCAGAGCGAAGCGAAAACGGTAGTCAAAATTGTCTTATTATTTTATTATTACTTTTATACGATATTTAATTCATTTATATTTTTATACTATTAGGGTTCCGTACCTGAAGAGGTAAAAAATTAAATCCTTATAAGATCAATCTCTTGTCCGTCTGTCTGTCCGTCCGTCACCACCGATTTTTTCAGAAATGGGTGGACCTAACAAGTACAAATTTATACCAGATACTAGTCCCTATAATATGTATCTGTATCGTAAAAATCAAGGCCCTGAGTCAATATGATAAAACCATATTGGCAAATTTAGATTTTCGCGAAAACTTGTAACCACCAAAATTTTACTTAATTTTCAACTTTTTTTTATTTTTCCCTTTACTTGTGCCGTAAGTCCTTGCTTTCAACCAAAATTGACAATTCTAGGTCCACCGCAAATAGGTTTTAGGGTCGAAAGTACTCTTCCACTTCACGTTGGATTCTGCGACCCCGTGGTTCCTGCAGCAGGAAACAAGTGTGTAAATTACGGAACAATAACATATATGCGTTCATCGGGAAAGCCGCTTCATCGCTCGCGCCAATATCCTTAGCTTCGCTTCTACTCCTCAACCGACTCAAGTGTCACGACGCTCGAAACAAGCGCTGTGGGCCTGGCTCTTTCATTCATATCGCTGATGACGTCACCGGCCCACACATGCGCTTCGCCGGGCAGATATCATGTGTACTCGCATCGACATCGCATCGTCGATAGTGGGTTGTGTACCTCGCAGCGAAATGTAGTAACTACCTTAAATTCTGATCCCCGCATAGTTTTTGAAAAGGGAACACTCGATTTTTCCATTGTAAAAAGTGTCCCACGAGTTAATTCAGATCCCGTTAGAAATTAAAATTTTTATATTTATAATTTTCGTTGGTATTGCAATCAGCCGTTTAGCTTAGTGGCTAAATTGTCAGGCCGCGAATGCCGAAGACGTGGGTTCGATTACCACAGCGGTCCACAGACTTTCGTACTTTTTCTACAAATTTTAATGTCAGATTCCTTTAGTCTTTGCGCCGTTTTATTTATGCTGTTATTGGGAGCATATAGGAAGCTTTAGTGGATTTAAAAACACTAAATCACTCAGAGACGCCAAATTTCACTATTCGTCTTAGGGCAGAAACTATTCGATCGGCTCATATTTTCTGATAATTATTTGAATTGAAAAATTCTTTGGAAATTAATTGCAAGGTTACGATTGCAAACGGCGCTTTTAAGTTCGGAAACTGTACCATGCAAAAATAGCGTTTGAAATATCTTGTTACAAAATAACGTAATATGAAACGACATGAAATTATTACTTACCTCCATTTATATTCTGGAGTCGTGTAAATTCAATGAATTATATATACATTCATGAAAGGACACGATAGAAATCCAAATAAGGATTCAATCATAAATTTTGAGAAGTAAAATATTTGTACTACCTAAATGAGAAAGAATAATTCTATTTTCGTTAACTCAGTTCTATTTTATAACAAAAAAAATCTTTTTATTTAATTGCAAAGTCCTTATTTGGTGTCGATGACAATTATGAATAAATAAATTTATTTAATTCAAACCTATCCCAAACACAAAATACTTAAAATGTAACATTATTTCCTTTTATTTTTCCACGGTGATGTTATTTATATAGTTTTTTTTTTTTTCAAATTCCAATATGTTTATTCAATTACCATACATTACGCTTACTTATTGATTGTCATAACGCTACCACGGGGTCAGAAAAGAAACCTGAAAAAACCTGAGAAGAACCGGCGCAAAATAATTGTAGGCTCTGACTGTTTATTCCTTTAAGAGTCTATTTATGGCGCTGGCTTATTAGGAGTCTGGAACTTGGACGTTCCAAGTTGGCAACCAAAAAAGCCCTAACTCTTAGCCCCTCGTCGACCGTCCACTTATTTAGGGTTAAGTAATTAAGTAAGCTAAGTATTTACATTGTAAAGTTCAACCGGAAACCGTGGGTTCGTTACATCTTTATTCAACATTATTGATTCTCAAAACACTACCACCGGTTCGGAAAAGAAAGCCACCGTACTGAGAAGAACCGGCGAAAGAACCCTCAGCGGGCTTTTTTATTTTTTTTCACATCCACACCAGGTCGTTTGCTTCGATGAAGAATCGCCTGGAACTTGAAAATGTTTAACACTGTTGCAAAATTTCTCGTACCCGCCAAACGCCTTAATCGCTGTCGCTGTATAAAACTCCTATCTGCAAATGTTTAAGTTTAGTATTAAGTGCAGATGCTAGCACAGAAAATTAAAATTGTCAAGTTCGTGAAAACCGTGAACGCTCGAAAGGGTTCGAATCGTCAGGAATTGAAAATAAAAATTAAAACTGAAAAAAAATCCGTATACTACTAGTTTCATTTAACATCACTACCATAGTATAAAACAAAGTCGTTCCGCTGTCTCTGTCCCTATGTGTGCTTACAACTTTAAAATTACACAACGGGTCTTGATGCGCTTTTATTTACTAGAGTGATTCCACCCGCGCGAAGCCGGGCTGGGTCGCTAGTGTACAATATTCGCATAAAATCAAGTGATCTTTGTGAATCTCCATACGTGAACGTTCTGTGTGTCTTGAGTCTAAGGTCTCAACATTTCGGGTTTGAAGGACCCGCAATTAGACATTCGAATGTCATCGTACGGTATCAGCGCGCCGGCGCTACGGATCCGTCAATGACGACTCATTTATCGGAAAGTCAATTGGATGCAAAGCGGGCTTGACTTTTATTTAACTTTAGATAAACCCGCCACAGTCGGAGACTATCGTGCGCTTCTCGGCGCTTCCACGCAGCCGAAAATGACCCTTATCGCCCGGCCTTAAGGTCCGAACGGACGGACTTGCGCACTCGCGCGAAGAGCTGTTGGTGCACGTTGTACAATCGAGAATTCAGCGTGTACGGTCATAGTATTAAATGGCGGCGATAAGCGGATGGCCTTGGCTGATTACCGCTATCAGCGAAATTCAAATACGCGGACAGATCTCGCCGTTGGCAACGTTACGTTGTAGATTAATAATAAATGCGAGAGTTGCGGCACTGTGTAGATATTATGTCACGCGCGAACAAACGCCTTAAACTTTTTTTATGTGCGTTTTAACGAAAATGGCAAAAGGTCACACCTACAATCTTAAACACTCGAAGGATATCTTTATCAACCTCTACAAGAGTCCCCGTATACCTCTCTAGTCAGACTCAGACGCTAGAATATCAACTTTACGCTGACTATTAGATAGTTACAAACCGCTACACGCCTTATTATTTCATATTTTCTCGTTAAAAGGTGGGTTTGGATAGAAGGAATTTCTCAGAAAAGCGCGTGCCCATACCTTCCGCCTACCAGTATAGTGTTAAAAGAGGTAGTTTTCACGATCCTTACGGAGGAATGCTGCTTGAATAATGATTGTGTATGAACTATGGGTACATTTAATTTGTACAGTTTTTTTTATTTCACAAATTTGCTTTTCCAAAAAGCAGTAAATTGTCAGAACCCGGTAGCAGCTTATCAGCCAGACCAACGTCTTCAAACGACCATAGAAGGATCCTACCTTCTTTGGACGTTTGAAACCGAATGGACAAACCTGACTGAAGAAAATGCATTCAACCAGGAAGTGATTCATGGTTCATGTCCCAACAAGCTATCGAAAACAGTAGACCATCTACCATCCGAGCGCATAAAAATTAAGAGTCAATAAAGAAACCTAGTGAAGACTTTCTCAAAAAAATTTCATAAAACTATGGTATTCGCATGACCAGACCACGAGACATTTACATAAAATTTACTCTTAAAAAATTACTAGGAATTTTTTAAAAGATAAGCACAATCGAAACTTTATTGAGCTGCGTATTATTTAGACATTTTCTTAGTTCGATTTTTGATAAATCATTTTTAACATAAAAAAAATCGACTTCAAACAGGAATAAAAACATTGTTAATTGCTATAACATTTGAGGATTGCCCTCGATTTCCCTGGGATGCCATCATCAGATCCGGGTTTCCTTATCATGGTTCCACCCTTAGGATATCTCCTCGCCGACGAAAAAAGAATCATCAAAATTGGTTCATAAACGACGAAGTTCTCCGTGAACACACATAAAAAAATTAATAATAGATTCGGTATAATTGAGAAACCTCCTTCTTTTTTGAAGGCGGTTAAAAACGCTCGTACACGCTCCCGCCTTAACTCGCGCCGCGTTCTTGTCGCCATGGAAACAGATTTGCGCGACGTATAAAATTCCCGCGCTGTTTCGCAACTGATATTTTCGGTGTGGTATTTAATATGCGTTGATTGCGTAACCGTTACTAGCGTGCCTGTTGATTTATGAGACGTTTGGTGAGCCAGTGGTACGCTATATTCTGTATAAGCGACGCGCATGAATGTCTGTGCTAAATGTATGCTAACGGCATATAAACCGATCGATTCATAGCATTTTTTTCGGCTTGTCTTGTCTTGTGTACTGCCTTCAGACTCCTGAAACACTGTCATATTTCTCTTCTGGATTAAGATAGATATTTGCGCCGTCTATATACTTGCGAGATAATTCGTGTTTGTACTGAGTGGCTGGTTCCATTCCCCGTCTGGGAGTGCGTGGGATACGATAAGTACGAGGAGTACATAATTTCTACTATGACAATTAAGTAATAAGATTTCCCCTGTCTGTATGTCCACATGCTCCTAGCTCATTGCACCGTGCATGCTTGTAGAGTACGTCGTAGATTCTATTCCCCGTCGAAACTTTATATGCGAACCGAGACGTCGAAAAAACGTCATCTACCAGGAGAGCATAATTTGTCCTGATATCTATAACACTTTGCTGGAAATTTCCTGTTTAATTAAGCAAAAACGCACTCGGTTTTCCTCATCATTGAAAAAGTTATTTGAAATAAACACATCCTAAAATTATTGTTAAATTTTGTTTCATTATTAACGGAATGTTCCAGAACTGCGTACAACAGAGCCTCGATATCTCAAAAGCGAAGATGACTGGTTAGATCTAAGAAATTTTTTAACCAATTAGTTTCTAACGATAATGCAAGTCAATATGTCAATGAAATTATCAATTTACGAAACATCGAAAAACCAAATCGATGGCAAATAAAAATAATCGTCCGACATGCATGTATATAATATGTATATAAATATGCGTCTGCACCATTAACAAACAATGTTGCTGCGCTATCAATTTTTTTATTTCAGCTCATTGCCAAAACAGATCCGCAGAGGTCATATTATAAGAATCGAATATAAAAATGTAATTTTATATTATAACATTAAAACAAGACGTAACAAAGAATCTTATCACATTTTCGTAGCATTAAAATTCGCTATCACGAATGAATTGTCGTATCAAATTGTACGAAATCATTAAGACATCAGCACACTCCTCGTATATTTACATTGAGATAATGCACGTCCAATTAAAACTGCCCCCGTCCTAGAGCACGCAGTGCCAATCGCTGGGTCTATGCATTTTGGCTGCATTCAAAAAACCGACCGTTGTTACTACACCCGCCACATTCCAGACACAGTTGGGTTAGAGGGGTCAACGTATTTCGGACAGCAATGTAGCCAGTAATCGGAGACCTCAAATCACAAGCAAGATGTTCGCGATCGTATGTCACATCGGAATGAACAGTCAGGCCGTCCTACCGCAACAGGTCACAAAGATACATATGCCAAGGTGAACGGAGTCGAATGCATTAAGAAGTTATTTTAGTATGAACACGGAATCAGGATCTTTTTATTGAATGGAGCTAAAAAAGATTAATATGTATGCCGTTTGCACTCCTCAGTTCGGTGCAGTTGTTCACAGACTTGATTACCTCCATCGTCGATTCGATTCCTGAACGGGACAATGTATACAAAGGCGTAAACATTAGTTTTTTTGTCTCTTAACTTCAAAGGTTTCACGAGATACTAATTAAAGAACATAATTGGCGTATTACTCCCATTGACATGTCGTTGACTGATCAGAATTATCTTCTTAATGATCAGAATGATCGATTCAAGGAGTTCAACCATCATTTTGGCAACTCAAATGACATTTGAAAAGCCATTTGACAGGTGATTAGTTAATTTCTACGATGTACAGTGTTTCGGAAACCGGGCGTGAATTTAGCAAATGGACATAGTTATTTCCACTTTAAAGCTTTTTTATGTGTCCATGAGAATATATAAAAGCTGCTACGAAGTTATTTTATTTGCTTATCATTTTAGACGTGTTGCATCATTTGGCTCGTTGGCGCGTTGCTACCTTTTACCATAAAGTGGGCTGCCTCACTCACCGGGCGAAACGCAAAAGTGTAACACTTCCACTTTAACTGTGGCAGGGCCACGCAACAGTGTTCGCTGTTGCACGGATGGGCAGGTCCGTCCGTGTTAGTACTACTACCTCACAGAAGACCGGCGTGAAGCAGAAGTCTAAAAAGAGTGAAGTAGAACCGACAGCTCATTTGCTACTTTGTCACATAAATAAAAACTTCACGCCAGTTTTCTGTGAGATCGAAGTACTTGCAAGCAACAGCACGAATGGGATTGCTTGTGTCGCGTTAAAATTAGGTATTATTTTAGCTATGTCATGGTAATAAGGTCATCCGAATGATCTCATGTTCTTTATTGAATCTTAGAGGTCAAGATAAGTTTGTAATGAAATATCCATTCACTAAAACTTTGTTCTGGAATATAATAGAACCTCTTGCCTCTGTATAAGTATTTTACGTATTTTATGTTAATTAAATCAAAGTGTTCATATTTATTTGATAATTTTAATCTTCTTTCTTTGATTTATTTAAATTTCAAATTCAAAATACGAAATGGCGCAGTTAATCAAAGTTAATCTAGACCTACGATATAAGGTTGCTAAATAACCGGAAATCTTGCTAAAGGGAAATGCTACTGGAATTTATTTTTTTATAATGCTACCTTAAGATGTAACATTAAAATTTGTAACGTAACGGGATACACTAATATCTAATTGGTTTTTAGTCTATGGTTTGATTCATTCAAGTTGCCTAATGTTGACTCACAACGTATATGAATGTAAAGACGGCACTGCTGCCCAAAGTCTGATAGAAAAGCTGCTCATATTTAAACCCTCCCCATTCCTTATGCACGTTTGGTGCTTTTTTCTGGTTCACCTGCTGTTGAGGCATAACCGCTGATGTTTCCAATTCTCATAAGGTACCGTATACTTTTCCACCTTTCGATAAAGCTGGCCCCGATTACCGCAATCACCAGACGAAGCGAGTAGGTACAACACTTCCAATTAACGGCCTTCTGTAGAGTGATGGTAGTTCCTGGACTGTCGTGCCCATTCGTGTAATACCGAAGACTACACGCTGCTACTACGCTGCTAGGTTTTACAGTAAAACCTAGCAGTAGATCGCAGCCAAAGGAATTGGCGCACGGGGCCCAACAAAGACCGCCCCGGTTTGCCCGGCCACGTCGATTATGCTAATGCGCGTAAAACCTATGAAATGTATGTAACAGGGTCGGCAGGAGGTTGGCCCAAACAATACCGGCCGTTCTCCCATGAATATTCATGGCGTCAGGCTCGGCGAAGAGATCGATGTTTTTGTCTCGTCGATACACCCGAACCAATAAGAAACGAGGTCCTAGTAAAAAAAGCGTTCACTGTTACCAAATTATCTTCAAGTTGACGCTAAAATGAATGATTGATGCATCATACAAATTCCCATGTTTTTTACGTCCTGCGCAATGTTGTTGTTGGTCGCAATATTCTTCTCTTTCTAAATAAAAATGCACCGCGACTGTTTCAGGTGTTAACGAGCACGAGATAACCAAGTTGCGAACTAACGCCGTCAACCCAAATAAATTTCGACTCTGTGGGAAGCGATATCGTTGCCAGTCTACGGGATCTCTTATTCACAGTTATATAAATGTATCTACGACTAAAACATTAGCTTGGCTATCGTTCGAACACCTCGGACAGACGACAGATCGGACTGAATTTAATGCGTGAAATCAGAGCGACCGATACGAGGCGCCGGACGTGAGTAATGGGTGAAAACGCGCTAAGAACACCACAAGATCGGAGGGGGCATTAATGCAATCGCGTTGACCGATCGCCGACATTAAACAGCCGAACTGGAGCGCGGCGATTTGGTGGAGATCACGCTAATTCGTGTGGAGTAATTTATATCGATCTGGAGCGGTCGGGCGATAGCTGAGGGGACAGTGACAAGTCGCCGGTCTCTACTAACGTTCGTCGGGGCAGAGATGCGCCGGCGATCGATCTTGTGCGAGACCTCTGCCCGAATCGCGCGCCGCTATCGGCCCGGCGCAAATGAGCCCAATAAAACATCCGAAAAGTTCTTAATGGACGCGATACGCTATCTGGGGTCGGCCGCTCGGTTGCACAACAGGAACCCTTCCGTTGCGAAGTCCGACATCAATGTCACCTTGTTCTTGAGAGGGCGATAAGTCGCCCGCGGTAACAGACGCGGACGCAGCGGCGGACCGTGCCCGGCTGATATGATCGCATGTCAATAAGATGAATTTCTTTTTTCTGTAAACATATTATGCATGCTACTGAATGAACCATGAATTTGTAACGGCCATATTCAACCAGAGTGACATACCGCGAAAAACAACCACAATAATTTGAATAACTACTTTCTACACAACACTACCCACTCAACAATAGTTTCCTTCAAGATTTTCTGGTGTGCTGATTGACATCCTCTCAGGAATCTACGAGACTCCATAGCTGATCGAAGTTTTATTGCAATTTAATAAAAAGTATGTGCTGCATACAGGATAAATCGAAAAAATTATTTGGTATTTAACATGTTTTTAGTCAACTCCCTAGTAGAGAAAAATCTATTATATATATATATTTTTTTTATTATCTCTTAAATGAATTGTTCATGTAAGCTGGCGAAATGCTATCCCCATATCATTACCCATATTATATCATTTACCCCATTACAACACATTACTTACAGTCAAGGCGTACAGATTCCGTAGGGTTTAATGGAAACTTGGAATCGACGCTTCGACCTGTGAATGTTGCAAGTATTCTAAACTTAGGGGATTTACAACAGTTTCTTTCATTATCCGTTTTGTTTAAATATAGAAAAGCTACAGGGAAGCTGGTATTCCCAAGGAAATGCTTGTGGAATTTATATGAGCGATTCGTTCCAGATCTACAAGGGCCTGGACGTCGTCACCGCCAAGGCGAGTAGCCAGGAGCGACAGCTGGTTCCTCATCACCTACTGGACATCCTGGAACCGCATCAGATGTTCACCGTAGTAGACTTCCGCAACAGGGCGCTGAAAATCGTATCCTTTACAGTTTAAACGAAAAAAAAATTATAAATGTTAGTCTGTGTTCACAAATGTTACTTTCTCTGTGTTAGGGCCACGAACAGTGTTGGCTGTTGGACGAATGGGGAGGTCCGTCCGGGAAGTACCAAGACCTTACAGAAGACCGGCGTGAAGCAGATTTTACCCTTCTGCGTTTCGTCTTGTGAGTGTGGTAGCTTGGGCCCACTTTATTTAAAAGTGGCAACGCATCTGTAACTCAACGGTTTTAGCAAATGTCCATGGGCAGCGGTTATTATCAGGTGAACCTTAATCTCGCTTCTCACCTTACTAAATTAAAAAGAAAGAAGAAATTATCATATCAGAAATAAGTTGTGATCGTATTTGTTTTTCTTTATCAATAGTCGCTAGGTTTTTCTACTTTTTATAACAGGATCTATCTGGATCTTTGACAGAAACGGAGTATACCAGAACAGAGATATAAATATATATATATATATATGTATGTATATATAATGTTGCCTGTTCGTCGCAATTCAATTTTTGTAGTGTTATTATACCTTATTAGATTATCGCCGTAGAAGTAATCGCGTAACGTGGTCACCTCTAAGGCGTTATGACGGGTTTCGGCGTCGCTGATCGCTTAATCGGCTTAGACCCTAGGCCAGTCTTAACATTTCCGTCCGATTTTCAGTAAAATTACTCATATACGTTGACACCCATTGTGTCACCAGAAGGAAGAGGTAGGTTTATTAAATTTTCTTTTTTAATCATTTAAAGTAGGTCAAAACCTGCAGTGATTGTATCTTATTCCACTGACATCTGCTAATGATTAGTTATGTTGGGGTTCGAAATTGACGAGGAAAAAGTGATTCTTTTGAGCGTCATTTTGCTTCTTGTACATTTAACCGCTGATTATGGAGACTAATTAGCTTGCGAGTAAATTGTTCCGAACGGATGGTTGGCCGGAAGCGCTTGCTCCGATACTATCATTTGGTATACAGTTATTTTAGAATTCGGTTTCCCTTTAAAAAGTATTCACGGTCAAACCTGTTCTTAACCGGATGGTTTTCTTTATAAAATGTCTCTTATAATTTCCGTCGCTACTTCCCTCATTATGGTGTGCCACTGTACTCTCATTTTCACACTATCTCCTTAATATATAAGTCAAAAACCATCAACTATTACTTTTGCGCATCTTACACATAGTGATGTATTTGTTGCTTGCGATAGGTAGGTGGGTACTCAACAATATACACTTACAATAAGGCTATTAATGAAGACAGCTTTCTTCCAAAGTTCTAGAAACTGCAAAAAATACCTGTCTTCTTCGTCAAATGATTTATGGCAGCCTTCCTCAGATCTCGCTCCATACAAGTGTGGTTGCACTACACTACGTTTGCCATAAGAAATAATATACAAGAGAGTGATCTTATTACGTACGGTTTTACTTTTTAAGGCAAGGAACCGTAAATAGAACGGCCTACTCATATATGTTTATGTAAATACTGTATTACACATTCGTTTGCAATCTTAACTTATATCCAGATAGAGAATCTAACCGAAAAGGGCAAAATTCCGATAGTGGTTGGCGGCACCAATTATTACATCGAATCTATTGTGTATAAAATACTTGTTGAGGATATAGACGATTCTGACACATTGCTATGGGATAAAAGCATGAAAAAAAGAGTCCACCAAGACGCCGGTTTGGAAGAAGAACTTCGCGCCAAAAAACTAACGACTGAAGATAGTAAAGAGAGTTTCCTTGAAACCAGTGACCCAAAGGAAGCAAGGAGCGTCGCGGTTGACAAAGACAAGTTGAGAGAAGACATTGAAAATGAAACTAGATTCACCAATGAAGAGATTCACGCGAAATTAAAATCAATCGATCCTGTTATGGCGTCACGACTACACCCGAACAACAGAAGGAAGGTTTTGAGGTAAGTGAATTTTTTCAAAATACATTTATTGACTTTTAGGTGCCTTAATTTAAATGGTGAATAGGTATATAGTATATATACAAATTTTATAGTGATTTAAAATTAATATATTGCGGTTAGAAAGAAAAAGAAGTTTATTCTACGGAACATAAGTGACATTCACCACACATATAAAATAGTAAAGAAATGTACATACAATCACTACATAGTATAAAACAAAGTCGTCCCCCTGTCTGTCTGTCCCTATATGTATATGCTTACATCTTTAATAATACGCAACGGATTTTGATGCAGTTTTCTTTAGTAGATAGAGTAATTAAAGACGAAGGTTTATATGTATAATTTATGCGTAATAAAGTACTGATAATTTTAGAGGTTTCTAATGATGCGATGTCGAAAACAAACAATCAGCATTGCACCCGTGCGAAGCCGGGCGGGTCGCTAGTATGATATAATATTTTAACTACTGTAGGTCATGGCAAAAAAGCGACATAACTTAAATATATGTGATCTACAAATATTCGTTCCGTGTCAAGGTTTACTTTCGCGATGTTATGTTTTAGAGCGCTCTCAAGATACGTTAATTATTATTATCTATGATAAAAGATCTAGTAGGAGTCATGTTTTAAAGAATGCAACGAGACAGAGTGAGAAAATTGTACGTTCCGAAACGCAATACCTATTATTATTTGGTAACGATGGTTAGTTTCAATTCGCCTTTTGTTATCATCACGGTGTCAGTTTAAATCTTCGAACAAGAACACGTTTTAGGTGTTAGGTTAACTGTGCTGGGGACGCGCAAAAGCTGCGGCTGTTGCACGAATGGGCAGGTCCGTCCGGGTAAGTACCACGACCTCACAGAAGACCGGCGTGAAGTGAAAGTGTTATGCTTCTGCCTTCTTTGACGACCCGAATGGCGTAGTGGGTAGTGTACCTCCCTCCTGCGCCAGAGGGTGTGGGTTCGATCCCCACTACTGGAAAAATATTGTGTGATGAACATGGTGTTTTTCTAGTGTCTGGGTGTTTCTATATGTATAATATGTATTTATTTACAAAAGAAAAGTATGTTTAAGTATGTTTATCAGTTTTCTAGTACCCTTAATACAAGCTTTGCTTACTTTGGGACTAGAAAATGTTGTCTACAAATGTGTCCTAAATATTTATTTATTTATTTATTTATTCTGCGTTTCGTCTTGTTAGAGTGGTAGCCGAGACGCAGTTTGTTAAAAGGTGGCAACGCATCTGCAACCTTACGTGTGTGGCAAATGTCCATGGGCGGCGGTTATCACTTCACATCAGTTGAACCGCCAGATCTTTTGCCACCTTCTCACATAAAAAAAATGTTCATACGACTGAAAATAGCTAGTATAAAACTTGACGTATCAAAGCGAAATCTTTAGTGGGGCGGAGTTGTGCGCTTTCGTCATCGAGTAGATTTTATGAATGAACGCCGTGTACCGTCCCGTTTGTATTCAATAACCCGTGACAAAGATAACTCTGTGAGCCGCCCTGGCCCATTCTAGACCTTATGCAGCCGTGATAGCAGCTACGCCGTCGGCTTTAAGCGTCTCTAATCTCTCGGCTCTTATCTCTAACTAGTACAAGTTCTAGTGAAACTGTGAAACATTTCTTGTGACCCCACTAGCCCCTACAACGCTCAGAATTTGTTTCCTGTTAGATAAACGACCATTTTGTTCACAATTTTATGGCGCCATATCTGCCCACTAATATACTTTTAAAAGTGGTCTCACGACTCACGTAATGTTTATTTCTTGTGTTACAAATGACTTCTGTGTTTATTATAATATTGGGTGTTCCTAAACTGATGATCACACTAAACATGTCAAATTCTGGCCCCCAATGTATTTACAATTTATATGAAAACGGTAGAATTCGCAGTTTTTTATTGTTTTAGACGATTTATATTTAAAATTACTCTTCGTTCATTAATTTCCTTATTTACTGTTCGTATGATATTCATAGATTCTCATCTTAACAACACACAGCGCAGTTTCTCTTGACATTATATGTACTTGTGCTATAATGTAATACACTTGACATTGCATGCGTGCAATAAATAGGAATTGAAATAGACTTTGGCTTCCATACTAGACGGTGTATCTTATACGCATTAATCAGACATAAAACGTTTTAAAGGAACAAAATAACCATTTTTTTTTTACTGACGGAAAACAAAACCGATTTCAAATATCTCGCTCTGTATTCATTTTATAATTGATTTCCAGGAGTTCCTTAAGTATCTCCGGAGCCAAAGATCCAACACCAATCTAAGTTTACAAGCGTCGAATTTTTTAAGCATCGAATGAATTTCTTATTAACCGACTTCAAAAGGAGAAGGTTCTCAATTCGACTGTATTTTATGTTTGTTACTTCAGAACTTTTGGTTGAGTGAACAGATTTTGATGATTCTTTTTTTTATTTGAAAACTGGTGCTTCCCGTGTGGTTAATTTCATTGATATTGAATCTTGGGCTCCGGAGATACTTAGGTAACTCTTGAAAATAAATTATTTAGTACAAAATGGACTTGTATTTTGTGTGGAAAGTGTTGGGTAGTATCTCCCAACGACTGCGACCCAGAAAGATCCATTGGAGTTCTCCCTTCGAAAATATCGCTTCCTTACTATAGAATCACATTATCCCGTGTTGTAAGTACGTTTTCGGCACATAAATTTCATGTGGAGTTCTGTGTGTGTGGTCACACAAACAGTTTTCTCGTGTGGTAATCGAACCTACGACCCCTGGCACCGATGCCAAGAGCTGCAGCTGCGCCGCGGAGTCATCTAGGCTGGGCTTATGGGAAAAGATTTTTAAGCAGACTTTCTTTATTCATGTAGCCCTTGTCAGGCCTGAGCAATCTGCTTAGTGAAATTGACGTTATGTTTTAATCTTTGAGTGGCTTATGGTTAAAAGATTTTTAAGCAGACATTTTTTTATTTATGTAGCCCTTGTCAGGTCTGCGCAGGTCTGGTCTATTTAGTGAAATGGACATTATGTTCTCAGTTTCATTAAAAATTAAAACATAACGTGTTCACCCAATTTGGCAATGCCCTAACTTCTGCCAGTCTCATTTGATGCGATCAGCAATTAATGTATTCGACGGAACGTCGCTAGAACTTGTTCCCGTCATTAACATAAACATCAAAATGTAAGGCCGTATCGTATGATGACATAAAGCCGTCGACCAGCCGGCGAGGTCTTCCTCTTCGCGCCGCGCTCAGGGGAAATTCACTGTGTAGGGGGTAATGTATGAATGGCGGCGGCTCTTATTTGGCTGGTCGATTTAACTTCCGCGGGTCTCTGACCGCCGCCAAGGATTTCGTAGACGTCTCAGTGTGTGCGTGCCGTGTGACCTTGGCTTTACTAGCCGAGTTCGCTGTGACCAATTCGATCTCGTTGCGTGGACAGTTTTTATTTCGATTTCAATCATACTTGTCGTGAAATATTCATCATTAGAACTCATATTTGATTGATAGACAATCAAATATGAGTTCGATTTATGAGTGTGTGACTCTCAGAAACAAGTGTAAGTTTTATTTATCGTTACGACTCAGCTAATGGTTCTATAGTATAAATATAAATTATAAGGGTTAAAATATGTACTGGGTTAGTTCACTTTTGTGGTATTCGCTGACGATTCTAAAAAAGCCAACTTGCTAGGTCCACCCGTTCCTAGAAAGTCGGTGGACTCACGGACAGACAGACGAACAAGAAGGTGATCTTTTAAAGGCTCCTTTTTTACATTTTAAGGTACGGAACCCAAATTAACTGAGCTTTTAGTCCGTAATTTATTTCTGTCCTCAATTGTCTCATCGGGCGTGGACACCGCGTAATACCGCGGACGCGGCCCCTTCGATAACCCCGAATTATTTATCGCGCCCATACGCATGTGTGCGGCGAACTAAAGTCGTCATATTACTATGTGTAAATATTTGAACGCGGCGTCGGGTTTTTTTCCGTTTTCCCACTGGCGGATGTACGAGGGCCGGTACACACTATAGGGCCCGCGCGCCCTGGGGTGATCGGTCTAAGGTTCAACGATAGTGCGCACCGAGCCTAAGATCGGGACGGAAAGACTCGGCTACATTCCTGGGCGGCTGAAGAAAAATTGCCGCGTCATCTCCGTTGCCTGTATAATACTATATGTGTATATTATATAGTGCATATACAATATTATACCGCGGCGGTAACTCAAGGCCGTAATGGCCCGAAATCAGACCTCGCGTCCTATCAATTCATTTCGTATGCTAACGATAAGACAATAATATGAATGCTGTTGCGTATCTCAGAGTCAATGGGGCGAGATAAGGGTTACGAAATGGGGTTCCGCAGCCGAGGATCGGTCGAAGCAAATTCAACGCAAAGCCTCATATATCCACACTCGAGTTAACGCGTAGTCGTTAAACGGTTTCATTACAACATATTTGCCAATCTTCAGTGTTTACATTATACAAAATGTTTCGCTAACTCATATGACACTATGTCGGGTGTTGGCCTTCCAAATGCGGAATCGCTTAAAGATTATATTCACAGAAAGGCATTTTCGTGCAGACATTGGAAAACAAAAGTATTGGCAGACTAACTTTAACAAATATGTAAATCTATCAGACGTTTAAGACGTCAAATAGAACCGAAAACTATGTACCTACGCTTTGTTATTTAAACATAAAGAAATCATTAATTTAGTCAAAGGGCTACATAACGCCACACAAATCAGAAAGGTGAAACTTACATGGACTAGACAATCAATCAGTGATATTCGTTTTCAGGAGTCCAGGTTTGTGGCATTGGACACACTGAAAACACACTAACAAGTGCTGGGCAGCACCACCAGCAGCTACCCTGCCGTTAAGTGTTGAAAGTATTGAGTCCAGAAAATCATTACAATCATCGTCTAATAAAATTGAATCTAGAGTGAGTAGTATTATTTAACTTTGATCTGATGTTTAAATCAACATTTTTAAAACTGACCGTAGCCCGAGTTAACAAATGACGTTGGGACGTTTAACGTTTCACCGCGTACCGTTTGATGTCGCTATTTATTCTAAACGTCAGAGAATTCAATTTTAATTGAACGAGCGATGTCCAGAAAATGCTTCGATTAATAATGTGTTATTTGAGAAAGCGATCATTATTTCATTTTATTTTATTAGGGATAAAAAACGGCAATATACGAGATATAGTGAAAATTTGTTGCGTTGAGGTAGTAATAATATTGCAGCCTTATCCTAATATTACGGTGGTAAGGCCACGCTTTACGGTGGTAGGGCCACGCAACAGCCTCGGCTGTTGCACGAATGGGCAGGCACGTCCGGGTAAGTACCACGACCACACAGAAGACCGGCGTAAAGTGGAAGTATAATACTTTCGCGTTTCGTCTGGTGAGCGAGGTGGACCGGAGCCCGATTTTCAAAAGGTTGTCAACGCATCTGGAACTATTCGGTATTCACTTAACATCAGGTGAATCGTCTGCTCGCTTGACAACTTTTCACATAAAAAAAAATTATAGAACATATAATATTATTTGAATTGTATCCACTAGATACGTTAAGATTAGTATAAACAAAAATATGGTAAAAGTATTAAAAAAATCACTGCAATCTGGTACAAATCTCGCTCTCTTGCCATCTCTTCTGTTAAAGACGAACATCCAATTCCTCCGTGCTCCCTGGATACGGAACCCCGTAGAATAAATTGGTGCATTTAGCAGCGCTTCCGTCAGCCTACCCTTAGTAGGTCAACGGGGAACTTGGGACGCCAATAAATTCGATAGCGCCCAACGCAGTCGCGCGGGCGACGCCGAGTCTGGACCCCCATTCTCCTCGGCTGCCTACAAATATACTGAGCTCGAAAATAATAACTCCTCGTCGGTTTTGTCATGTGGCTGTGATGAGTGTCTATGGCTTCGGCACGTGGGCCCGTTAAATAGTTTGTACGATCCATAAACAGTTTTTTCGGATTGTGTCAAAATCAAAATCAAAATCAATATAATTCAATGTAATCAATATAATTATTCACATAGACGCTTGCGCTAATAAAAATTAATACGTTCCTACGTTACCACCGGTTCGGAAAGCAGTTTCTGTTGGGAAGAAACCGGCAAGAAACTCAACAGTTTCTCTTTTTTAAAACGATTAGTTTACAATATAATAGAACAAATATGTCATTTTAGCCTACGTGAGTATCAACACCATTAACCCCACACATTGGCGTCAAGATATTCTGCAATGGTATAATATGCCTTAGCCATAAGCTTTTAATTTTGCGTTTAAATTCATATAGTGGCAGACTTAATACCGATTTTGGGATTTTATTATACATGCGCACACTTTGCCACATGAATGATCTATTTACCTTTTGTAGACGAAACAATGGTATGTATATATATTAAAAAATGTAATTAATTTGTCCTTATTTCTAGTATTTAATTTATGTCTGTCACTATTCTTTAGACAACAATTAAGATTATGTCTAACGTACAAGATATTACAATAAATATATTGGGACGCAGCAGTGAGTATATTAATCTCTTTAAAAATATCTCTGAGTGTATTCCGGGCTCCGATGTTATAGATTGTTATAGATTGTTGATTGAAACATAATATAAATATATTATGTTTCATCCGGCCAAGTGCGAGTCGAACTCACGCACGAAGGGTTCCATACCATGATGTATAAAAACGACATAAAAATCATGTATGTTGCAAGAGAGCCTCACTTCAATATTTTTTTATTCTTTTTTTTAGTATTTCTTGTTATATCGGCAATAGAAATACATAACGTAGAAAATTTTCAACATGAAATAATGTGAAAAATTTGTGAAAGAAGAAGTAACACTATTCTAATGTAACTGTGTAAAGTAATACAAGAAAAATTCAAATGTCCTAAAGAATGGTAAGTTAATAGTAAGGTAAGTTAATTCCGAGCGCTTTTTACGCGGGGAAACTCGGATTCTAAAACGGTTATCGGTTTGCCTAACAGAATGGCCGTTCTGGACGCAACGCCCCAAAAAGTTGCTAGGAGCCAACTTATCCGCGGCCCCGTCGATTAACCTTCGCTGGTTGGCTATTAAAGTTTTAATTTTCGTCGTTATTCAATTTAACGACTGATGAATATTCAATTGCGTGATTATCAAGATCGATGCTTTGACACTGACGATTTGGCCCTCTCGACAATTTCGTAATACACTCCGCGTATTTCCATTTCGTTTGGATTTAGATTTAGGGCTTTTATAATGACCGCCACAGTTCTTATGGGTTTATAACATTTAAATATGTTTTCCTGAATGATCGATTTCTTTTTAGTGTTTCCAGTTACTTTACGTTCACATTAAAATTTTTTTTTTTATTTGTGATTGAAAGCGAGCTGGCAGTTCACCTAATCCCGCCCGTGAACAATTGCAATACCCATAGGGTTGCAAATGCGTTGCCACCTTTTAATACCCTGGCTACCTCACTCACCAGACGAAACGCAGAAGCACAGTATACGTCTACTTCACGCCGGTCGTCGGTGGGGTCGTGGTACTTCCCCGGACGGACCTGCCCATTCGTCCATCAGGGAACTGATGCGTTAACAGCAGGCTCGACCACTGTTAATCAAGATTTCACACGACATATCAGAGAAATCTGTAATTTGCGCCTTGATACAGCGGGACATTTGCCTTTTTTCTTCATTCATTTGGACGTCGAAGGGAGGTATGTGAAAATCGAATGATACGATTTATTTACACGTACTAAGCGCCTCTCGACCCTAAGCCATTGAAAGCAGTGAGAGAAGAATGTTCGGCCGTCTGACTGTGTTCTTTGCAAGCAAATAATCGTTTCAGCGCATGGAATCGTCCAGTCCGTACTTCGTTAAGATGTTCCCACAGCGGCGTATCCTCGCTGGCTTAAATGGCCCGTCCTATCTGTCTGACCGATGAACTGTCGCCGGGTCACCCGCCACGTGGTCCCGGGTGACGTAAGCCCTGCAATAAGGAAGTGTGTTCAATTGTCCGCGCGCCTTAGAGGGCTATTCTGCGCGCAAAACGTCCAGCCTTTTTCGTTCTGCGCACGTACGCATGTTTTTCGAAATCTGGCGAACGTTCTTTTAATCCTCATCAATTAGAATTCTGATGTAGTTACAGATCAACTTTCAATGTTTCGAAGTTTTATTTGAAATTTCAATGTACTCATATTTTGTTCCTTTAAAATATAGCATTGGGTAAAATGTCAAGTACATTTGTTTATCAATTAATCTAATCAAAGGTAACCTTTAATTAATTTTAGGTTGGTTTCGTAATAAGTAAATTGAACTGAACAGTGTGTAATATATTGGTCAAATGTAAATTACGATAAAAATCAAGTGACACAATGTCTTCATCTATATCAATACTGGAAAAATACATTTTAAATACGTTTCTCAAAATAATAAATCCCCATTCAAAACGAAACCTTTTGTAAATATAAATGTAGACAGGTACAAATACAAAAAATTAAAACTAAGTTGATCGACTTATTTGGTGTCGCAAAATAAACTTTCATGGCCCTTTTTGTGTTGTTCAGCTATTGGCTTCGGCGTCGACTGGATGTCAATCCCTTCGATGTATTACATTTAATTTCCAATTGATGATCCACTTTTAATTGCCGTATGGCAAGCTCTGTACCTGTAATCAATATTAACATAAATAGTATTAAGTCACTGCCTATATGTGTCCTACTGCGGGGCAAAGGCCTCTTTTGTACACAGTAGGTAGGAGGAGATAGTTCACCACATGACTCCACTGCGGATTGGCAGTTTACACATCTTCGAAACATTTCGAAAATATGTAGGTTTCCCCTCTATATTTTCCTTCAACGCTGAGCACGTGATAAGTAGCAGTTAAAATTGCAGTTGACAATTTCATTGGTACTGGTACTTAAAAACGCTAAAATTTTATAATGAACATAATATTAATGATGTCCATTTTAATGACATCAAATCATCTGACACTGAATATATCAGTGTGATCCACGAATACAGAATAACCCCCCTCATCTGTGGAATGCGCTTCATATTGAGTGATTTATATTGTAATGAACGTTACCGAAGCGACGCAGTGACTAGAGCCGGCGATCTCATAATTTCGTACATCAAACCGGTTTAAGGTCATTATTTTTGCGATTTATACTTCCCGTTTCCATTTATCAATTCCCCATTACATTATAGTTGTACTATTAGGTTCTATAGTACACAGTAGTTATAGCAGTACTTTTACAAATTGTAAAAGCGAAGAAGTATAATTTTTATTTAAGACCAATCTCCCTCGATATAAAAGCGAGTATATTATGAAAATTAAATATACTGCCATTGCGATCGTTTTGTAAAGTTTAGACGGAGTAAAATATTGACTTATGTATTGGTGTCCATGACAGGCGATCTATTATAGCTGGCAACGCTTGCCGTTTTGCTACCTTCTCTTTAAAATGTATTCCCAAAGAAATAAAGTAAATTGATGTGTAGAATGATTCATTCACGTACAGTATATTCGTACTGCATTCTTTTATGAACAGCCCCTCCGGTTCGTGGTTTCTCGTCTCCAGATGACGATCTTCAGTGGCTAGCGAAGGTGGAGAGACAGTGATATTCCCCATCGTGATATTCGTCCCGTAAGAACCCGAAATAAGTTCAGAGATAAAGTGGGCCTACTTTCCTAGTCTAAGTGAAACGAGACAATATGTTATCTTCCATCTTATTCTATCTCTCATCTCCGTACTTACCTAATTTCAAACACATGTCATTCTTCGCTTAGTCCTTCCAAACCTTTCTTGGTTGCCCGAAAATATCTTGTACTTTAAAATACAAAGTGCGTAACAAAAGTTGGGTTTATTTCAAGCGCCCTGTTTGCTTCTTTCTAAGTCTATAAGTGCAGTGGGCAGTGCACTTATGGGAGGGTCTGTACGCGGTGTCGGGTTGCACTCTGATTACTGGCCAGATTCGAAGCCCGGCTCGCGTGACTATGCTGTGGCCGTTACTCCGTCGGGTGATGTCACGGAGCAACTATAATGACGGAGACGCACTAACCCAGTGCTGTTAGTGCTAGTATTGTATGTTTGGGTTCACTGTTCTACATTGTACGTCCGGGTACAGAGGAGGCACTCTCCAACAATTAGTAGGCTACAAGTCTATTTCGATTATGGACCTAAGGTGTAGAATTGATTTCGGATTTCTGGTCGAACGATCTGTTGTTCGATTTCTTTTCGAACCAGTCACCGTCCAAAAGTTTGTTAATCGCGAATAATGTATGTAATAAATGTGGTGACTGTTCCCTTAGTGCATAACTTAACGTCAGACAAACAGCCGTCTAAAACGTGATCCACAATTGGTCACACTACTCTCTATTGGACTACAGATTAATTACACTACACGCGACATACATTACATATAGTGGTTACACGTTTGTGTGTTGACTTTTGTGCTCTGATCTTTTTTACCGCGTTAGGGTTTGGCGGGCTGGTGTCACAACTCGCCGAACGCGAACACCGCTGAATACCGCAACAATGGCGAAGAGCGAGGCGTGCAAACGCAAGTGTCAAGGGTGCCCGTCGCGGCGCCACCGTTCATTCACATCGGCCCATTCATTATACACCTTGGCCAATTAACGGCGCAATATCGACCCTGTCTCCTGTACTTAGGGTTCGAATTTGCCTCATCGCTGCGAAACTCACTCGCGATTCGTTTTTACTGTGCCGACGCGCCCGCGAAATGTTTTAATGGTAGTCAGAGTGATGTATTTCTATATATTCATCGGTCACGGGATCCTTTGACATTTGATTGTGATGAGCGAACGTAGTGACGTCAAACAAAATCAGAGTTGGTTACACTCCAGCCTTTAATAATCCACAGTTATGGAATATATGTCATAGTTATAGAACAGTTCTTAAACTATAAGGTCACACGTGATCAGACAGAAAGAAAGTTGTAGTAAAGTCGATTTGCAAAATACAGATGTGTTATAAAATAAACACATATGCGTTCACACATTGTGTTTAAAAAAGGACACGGAAAGAGGCGCCGCCTTAGCAACTGACTACTCGACCGTCAATTAGTGAAGGCATTAATTGCATTAATTAACAAAACGCGTGCCATAAGACTGACATGTCGCGAATCAAATGAATTGGAATTAAAATTCCTAATCGCCACTACAAAACTCATGGTATAAGCTGCCCACAATTCTTAGAATATCACTGAAGTACGAAAACGGAGCAGTTTCTGCATTACGAAAAAGGATTATCGTCCGGCTAGAAAAAAATAGGAAAAAAATAATTAAAATAGTAAAAAAAATAGTACTTTATGTAATGATAGATATCTTTGTTTTGTCAAAAGATAGATGTTACCGGGGCCCAGTCATAGAGGTTGCTAGACCGTTCTTTTTTATGATAAAAGTTAGAAAGGCTGCAGATGGTCCACCTGTTATTAAGTGATTACCGCGCATGGGCATCCATTACACCTGAAGGCCTGCAGACACGATGCCAACCATTTATAAAGTGGACTCCGGCTTCCACACCCATTCCGTGAGGCCTTAGTACTTAACCGACGAGCCTGCTGAAACGCACAACAGTAGAAACTCCTGTCAACCCCACTACCGTCAACCCTCTCAGGTGTAGTGAATATTCAAGAGCTATGACTCTCAGGTAATGACTTAATGTGAGATGAATGGCCTTCTCGCCTACCATCGCAATAAACGCCTTGAACGTGTCAAGTTTCAGATACCGCGCTCTGAGGCAAACCACCTTCGCTGTCAACTTTTCGCCAACGTCAATGTGGTTTAGGTCGACGAATTATTTCCTCAGACGCGGCGCATTATCTTCTACGCGAAGAGAATTCCGGCCGAGCCAAATAATTACCACAAACGTTATCTTAATGGCGCATTAAAAAGTCAAACGGCGGCACTTCAGGGCCGCGGAGATCCTAAATTGGACGAAATCGAGCTACACGCGCGATATAACAAGTTGTCGCGACTGGTTACCGGCCTATTGCTGGACTAACTGTGTACAACCTTCTTTTCCCTTTTGGCTTTCAGTCCACATAGAACTGTTTGAAATCAAGAAATATGCCTGAGGGTCGTGTCTCTTTTCAGTACTTTCATGGTTGCTGACATTACCTTATTTTATTATCACAAAAGAAGAAATATTTAATAGGCAGTTCGATGTTTTTCCCATTTTTCTTCAAGATTTTCCTTATTTTCTTCTCGTTATTTATTGCTTGTAACGCCAATATTATATACCACTGTATATATTTCGAAAATGTTTTCTTCCTTTGTTACTTGTTTAAAGCCTTTTTGTCTGCCTTAGGTTTTTCGCCTTGGTTATCGAATTATTCCAGTAAGATGACAATGTTCGTTGCGATTAAACTACGTGCAACTGCGTATAAAAATGGGTTTTGTTTAACGTTTGCAAAATAAAATCTAAACTGATGAAAAGAATATTATTTGTTAGATATAGTATTAAAAAAACCAATACAAGTCAACAGCTTTCGTAAATTTTTAATTTTAAACTCGCCGAGATCTTAACGAAAATTAAAACGATTTTCGAACGAAACGATCGACAATGGATTCAGAAACTTGTACGTTGCGTAACAATCGACACTACGACTTTTTTTTCCACGCATGACATTTATTCATTTGCGAACAAATTAAACAGCGCCATCGCGCTATTATCGGTGCGTTTGGAATTCGACGAGGATATTGACGCTTTCCTGGAAAAAGCGACGCGGTGTCACGCGCCTCTATCGCTGTCCTTGGCGCCATGTTCCAAAGTTTCGCGCGCAAATTGCGATGTTTCGCGCCATTCGCGATAACCCACCCGCCCGCGGTTCTGTGGGTCGCGTAATGAAATCATTCAGTTGTTCGGTGTAATAGATACGTTCTATAGTCTTTGACTTTATTTTATTCAAACTAAATATAGATTAACATATAAAACAAATTTTATTCTAATATAATTATTATATATTGGAATTAAATTTGGTTTCAAATATTTTTAATTCAAAATCAACACTAAAGGACTGCCACATTGATTATTCTTTTTTTTTTTCAATAATAATAATAACCTATATACTACTTTAAGAAAAGGAATGCAATTGATAACTTTTATATCTGTACTAGCTGACCCGGCAAACGTTTTGCCATGTAAATAATTTGTATGGTAGAAAAAAATATTTGGGGTAGACACCCCACCAAAATTAGTTATAAACCCATTCTCATACCTACTGAATATATGTATATAGACCGATTATAGGCTTGACGGATTTTGATGAAATTTTATATGTTTAAAATTTGATCAAAATCGGTCAAGTCGTTTCGGAGGATAAACACTAAAACTGTGATACAAGAATTTTATATATTAGATATATACACACGTACGCAGCTTTAGGGTGGCAATGAGACAACGTAAGGTTAAAGTAAGGAAAAACTACAGTAACAACCAGTATATGTTCCACTGCTGAGCAAATCCCTCCCCTGTATAGAGGGCACACGCAACACATATCTACGGAATATTTTTAATTATTATAAAATATAAATAAAATATAAAATTGCAATAAACAATTTCCTTTGTGACCGGGATTTGAACTCTGATTGCTCGAGTATATTGAATTAAAGGTGAGCGCCCAGACACTGAGCTATTACAGACTTAAAACAGTCTTCTCAGTTTCATTTTAATTTTGCATTCTGTATTAAAGGAAATAAAGACGTGGACATTCAAGTAATGAATTCAAAACTTAGCATTTAGTTATTTGGTCAGCGCTCTTTGCGCATACAATAGACAATACAAGTTCGGAAATATCGTTCTCAAGGACATTTGGGACAATGGCCCGTCTCTAAGGGCATTAGGGGTTGGTTTCGCTTGTACCTTGAGCCAGTCTGGCGCGCGGTATCCGAGGTCAGCGTATCGGATACATTCGCCTTATTCTAAAAGCGATTCAGTGTTAAATCGAGTACAAGCTTTGCCTAACACTGTTGCTAACTTAGTTGCCATGTGTAACGTGATAAGACGGCGCGCACGCACACGATATACGAGTCCATGCGATCAATCTTCTGATTTAAAATTTTATTATGTGGCCAGTGCGAAAATTGGCAATTTATTTTAACTCCTTTTTAAAATATAAGACTTAATGTGATATATTTATTATACGTTACTTATAACACATTAGACGATAAAATAATGAAATTGTCGTTATATAACGTATATTGCTCAATTTATTTAATGAATTATTTTCATGAATTGTATGTGTTTTATTTATTTATGTATATTTTATGAAATAAGAAAACAAAAAGCATTGATTATAAGTGGAACGTTCAAGAAATTGCGTATATCATTACAGGATACATATCCCATTCAATTTTTGTATATAGTACGCGTAATGTTAAGTGTCAGATAGGTGGAAATAATTTTTTTCCGTAGTATAATTTAAGAAGCTTTTAACCGGAAACACACGCTATATCGCTACATTATTTTGACTATTCGTCGATATTCATAATGTTTAACTTAGATTGCTGTTATAACACCAATGTCGTTTAATTACCGGTTTCTTTTTCTAGTTTCATTAGGACCACGTGACCACTGCTGTCAGATACAACTTGACGCGACAGGGTCGATCCCGGTGTATGACTATATCACTACATAGTATAAAACAAAGTCGCCCCGCTGTCTGTCTGTCCCTATATATGCTTAGATCTTTAAAATTACCCTTTATTGCACACAAGGAAATACAAGGAAGAAGATACCGGAGAGATAGTGTACATACAGGCGGCCTTATTGCTAAGCTAGCAATTTCTTCCAGGCAACCTTAGGGTATAGGATTAGATAATAAAGTTATGGGATAATGGTGCAAAAATAATTACATTGATATATATGTAGAAAAATAAAATTATCAAATATAATACATATCTATATAATAACAAATACCTAATACAAATACTTATACTATAATATATAGATTTTTGTAATTTACAACGGTGTTCAAGCAAATATTTACACGTTAAATACAGAAGCTTGTCTCTGTCTATATAGTTTTACTTCGGTGTACTATTGTAGTGTACTAGAGAATAACTGATCTAAGAGACCAGAGTATCTCACAGTGTATTGAATGAATAAATTAATAAATATTGAATTGTTGAGGTACATACATATATGCATATTTTTTTTGGAAATTCTTTTTACTTTTGTCTTTGGTGTCGTTTCCCGAGCAAAAGCTGCGTGACCTCCAGATAAATTTTTATCTTGGTGTTTGTCGACGCGCAATTTTTTTAACTTATGAAGTCTCTTTGTGCAGGTTAAAAACTAAATATCACCACCGTCACCAACTGTAAGATCGCATATCTTCGGATCGGTCCGGGGACTGACGTCGCGGTGTGCGTCGTCTCGACGCTCGCGTCACTTTTGGCGGTTCGGCTGCCCTTGACTCCGGTTTACGAAGACAATGAAACCGATTGCGCAGTTTTTTATGTTTCCGCTAGCGATCGTGAGGGTTTTACAAGTGCCAAGGGTCTTACAGTGGCGGGAGCGCCCTTGGCGTCGCTATACATACAGAGATCGCTATATAGATAACAGCGCGCGATGACAGATAGGCGTTTTGGTGAGGTCGACGATTCGCCAATGAGCTATACTAGCCTAGGCTAGTTTTCGAAAACTACGCGCAAATTTTGTCCGGTGCGATTGTCGTATCGCTTAGCCCGCTCATTTTGTGTTATAAGACATTGATCGTTATAGGATGATGATGCCAGTTAAAAATTACTCAATGATTTTTCGTGGCGACATTTTAGTATTGGCAATTTTGTCTTTTCTAGAGAGAACTTTTTTCTCAAATATGTAAACATACTCGTATAAATTATTTGTGTAGGTACTTATTTGGAGCGGAAATTGTTTAAAATCAAATAAAGTACGGTAACAGCTTATACATGTCCCACTGCTGGGAAAATTCTCTCCCTCCTCTGTTAAGAGGTTATAGGGAATAGTTTATCAGGCAACCCCACTGCGAAATGGCAGACTTTGCATATCACATGTCTTCGAAACACTTTTTTCATAATTACGAAAATGTTCAGGTTTCCCTCCGGGCACCCAATACATCAGTATTTACAATTGCAGATAACAAATCCATTGGAGCCCCACCGGGATCTGAACTCAGGTTGCTCTAGTATATAATTAAAGAATATAATTAAAAGAATCTAATTAAAGAATATATTTAAAAGAATATAATTAAAAGAATGTAATTAAAGAATATAATTAAAAGAATGTAATTAAAAGCGAGCGCCCGGACACTGAGCTATTGCGGTGTAGTTTTATAGTCAAATTATTAATAGTCAAATATTATTTTCAAGGTTTCTGTCGAATCTAGAAACAAAGCAGACGCTTCGTTTCCAAATTCGGTTCTATAACACTTATATATTTTTTCACTATGGCATAACCGACACCCTTTTGTTTCAATTACTTTGTGCCTTAATGAGATGCTTTGTTTTTTGCATTTTAATTTTAATTCTCTTCAGGAATACACTTAAACTCATTAAGTTTATGTTACGTAACACTTGGCTGGGTTTATGGGTGTATTAACATTTCATTCATTATGGTGCTATACAACGCGATAGCTCAGTGACCGGGCGATCGCTTTTAATTCAGTATACTAAAGCAACCTCAGTTCAATTCCCGGTGCCGGCAACAAAGAAATTGTTATTTGCAATTTTAAGTTCTGCCTTATCGCGTGCTCAGCGCTGAAGAAGAACATCGTGAGGATATATAAGTATTTTCGAAATAATAAAAAAATATATTTCGAATATACATGAAGTCTGCCAATACTCTTTGAGGCGTTTGCCAAGCAATAGGACACATACAGGCTTTTATTCCGATAGGGACAGTGTAGTGGGGATATGATTGGTTTATCATCGTCCAATGATAATCCATCATCCACCATCATCATCATCGTCATCATCAGCCGCAAGACGTCCACTGTGGAACATATGCCTGCCCCTTAGAACGCCACAACGAACGACACTTTGCCATTTGCATTCACCGGTTGCCCGTGACTTATGATGTTGTAGGTCCATTATATACAGGAGCTTATTAACAGTTAATGAGCCGTGATAGCTCAGTGTCCGGGCGTTCGCCTTTAATTCAGTATACTCGAGCAACCTGAGTTCGATTCCAGGTATCGGCACCAATGAAATTGTTAATTTTAAGTGCTGACTTATCACGTGCTCGGCGGTGAAGGAAAACATCGTGAGGAAACCTGCATATTTTCGAAATAATAACAAAATATGTTTCTAAAAATATGCGTGGTGGACTATGCCCTGATGCCCTCTTTTCAGTGGAGGCCTTTGCCCAGCAGTGGGACATTTATAGGCTGTTACTTTTACTTTATTAATAGTTGTCACAATAATTATTTATTTTCCCTATTTGTGCTTTTTTATGTGAAAAGTTGCCAAGCGAGCAGACGGTTTACCTGATGTTAAGTGAATACCGTCGCCCATGGACATTTACTACACCCGAGGATTCCAGATGCGTTGACAACCTTTTGAAAATTGGGCTCCGGCCACCTCACTCACCAGACGAAACGCGAAAGTATTATATTTCCACTTTACGCCGGTCTTCTGTGAGGTCGTGGTACTTACCCGGTCGAGCCTGCCCATTCGTGCAACAGCCGAGGCTGCTGCGTGGCCCAACCTAATTACTGAGAAACTGGGAAGTCGATGGATGCAGATAGCTCAGGATGGTGCTTCGTGGTAGACTTTGAGGGGTGCTCTGCTAAAACAGGCTGAATTGGCGATATCCCTAAATCGTCATATTTTGTGAATAAAGGCCGCGTTCGCAAAGATGAATTAAGGATCCCAGATTCGACTTTGGAGGTAACCGTATTTTCCTTGCGTATATCATGTTAGCAATGTTAAAGGTCCAATGATTTAAGATTGTAACGAAGTTTTTGTTAACTGAATGTAGCTAGGTCTTTTTATTTAATTATAATAAGGTAATTTATCAATAATTCAAATATGGCTTCGCCCTAGTTAATGTCAACGACTCCTTCCGTGGGAAGGACTTAAATTGTGCCGCATAGAAACCCCTCGATCCATTACTGGTTTTATTAAATTAGGAAGTCACTACGAAACGCGATAGATGTACCCAGGAACCCTTTATTTTGGTATGCGGGCTGTATTCTGAGCGTTGGTTAATTAATTTCATTGTTGTCAATTCGTTAGTACTAATAAGCTTTTATTATATTGCTTATGCGATAATTTTGCTTAACATTTCTATTTGCATTTGGACTTTTGACATCGATCTATTCTGTTTTGTGATAGTCAAAGAAAGACATGAAAATATAGGAACTTACTTATTCGATCGTATTCAAAGTTGAGCTTTTTAATTTGCCCTATATAAATTTTCATCGATAAAGCTTTTTTACGACTTAAATTTCCTCAATATATTTCAAGACCAGCTGGCCCTCAGTTGGTGCTATGTGCCCTTCGTTTATGCGACAGTTCCTTTCTTTCATTCATAAGAAAAGCTCGTGCTTTCGATCATAAAGTAATAGTAAATATTCGTGTGAGATAGGTTGGAAAAACTGAGCATGTAACCTGTTTGAAATTGATTACAAATGCTGTTTAACTTGCGAAAAATCAAGAGGGTGGGCTTCCGGTAAACAGTTTTGCCGTTTTCGTGACCGTATATATTTAACTGCGTTAATGCCACGTAGCCACCTCCGCGTTTGCACGAATGGGCAGACTAGAGAAGATAGAGAAGAGACGATATAGAAGACTGGCGTGACCTATTGTACTGTCGCTTACCATCTGTTGAGCTGACTCAGGGCCAGTTCTTAAAAGGTTGCAAAAACAACTCCTCAGGTGTTGCAGATGTCCATGGGTGGGGATAATTACCACCGGGTGAAAACTTGCTCGCTTGCCAACGTTACACATCTATACATCTATACAGATAAATGAAATTGGTGTGTCCGTTTGTTACATTAAAATAACCGCTTTTCACCAAATGCATACACGGTACATATTATTATGCTAAAATAACAATTTTTGTCTGTCCGTCTGTTTATTCCGGCTAATCTCTGAAACGGCTGGACCGATTTTGACGATACTTTCACTGGCAGATAGCTGACGTAATAAGGAAAATCTTAGGCTACTTTTATTTAAGTAATTATATTTATTTTAAATCCCGCGCGGACGACGTCGCGGGCACAGCTAGTTAGATATAAAACGCTGATTGCTGTATTTAAAATAACTTTATTTTAGACCGTAGATCCAACGGTACCCAACTGATGTTGCATTTACACCTCTTGAAATCACTGTAGTAACAATTACAACAGTAAAAACAATAGTTGTACATGTAGTGTTAGGCTGGAAACGTCTAAGTAGCGCGAGCCGCCTTTAGTAATCCCTCAGACTAGGGGGCGTTGACAACGGCGTTTTCAAATTAACTACACAAGCTCGTTGCGACGACTTTACTCATTCAAAAGACCATCAAATACCACTATATGTTACGTAAATGTAATATGATAACCTCAAGTGCTTTCTCAACTTTTTTTTTAAATTAGCATAATCGGCGTTTTCCTCTAACGCACGAAAATTGGGCCTACCGTCATTGTTTTAGAGTTTAAAACTGTCTGTATGATGTATTGTCCTTCGGCCTGGCAACTAATCCTACCCGGTAATAAACAAACAGCTGTATTTGTCAACGGCGGTAATTATTTAGACCTGTTGCCATGGGAGCTGAGTTCCTTAAGTTTTAAAATTTTCCGTCCGACACGTCGTGCACGCTATTTTAGCCTTTACTGTTTTGGGTTCACGGTGCAGAATCGATTGCGGTACAGCGTTTAACCTCACAATGATTATAACATCATTATTTATTGAGTTCAGGTGTCGTTCATTTAAGATAATGGTAATAATATTTCCGAATTGGTGTTTTTATTATAATAAGGCAACGTAATTTGGTTGAGCATTCAAACGATGTAAATTCATGAGAATTAGTGTGAAGGACGTGTGATACATCAAGATGTTCCCCATAGGCCATAGGGTAACTACAATTCACTCCGTCATTCCTAACAGTAGCGTGATGTTATTCCCGCCCGCACAACACTGTGTTGTGTACACAATTGTGACAGCTATGAATCTTCCGTTAGACAAAATGGCGGGAAGATTTACGAACCGGTGAGAAACGCGCCGCCCAAAGCCAGACATCGTTGCCGTCAGCGTTTTATCGTGTAGCATATAAATCAAACACACGGAGGAGACAGTTCAAAACAGGGGCACTGTTCAGGTATTTTGGTAGAAATACGCGAGAGTCGTTCACTCACCTTTTGACCTCAATCGAACACGGAACAGAATGTTTGAGCCGCAACATAGATAGACCAAATCCAAATCCTCGCAATAGGACACCGATTTTTGCTGTGGATGATAAATGTGCCTCTCCATGATCAAGTACATCGGCTTGGAATCCCATGATTCAAATACAGACCCAAGCGCCAGCTGCAAGATACTGTATCTTCAAGATCTGTAGCACTTTATTCTTTACTCACTTTTTTGTAACCAGGTTACCAAGACGTCGTATAGCTTTAAAAAACCCCTCTATATCCTTAGAAATCTATATCTTTCTAATTCCTTTAGGAAATGATTTTAAACGGTGGTAGATGGTAAAATTAACAAACATATGCAGATAATAATAATCTCACCCTGTCGCTCAGTTGTGAAATTTTGAAGTGGGAGTTAAAATTTTGATTCTTTGGTTTACGCGACGGACCACGTCATTAATTCTAAAGCAGACTGGCTGACAGACAACATTTGCAATCCCTCCAGCACTTCGAATGCGTTGTCTGTACCATATGAATAGGTCGTAAGGTTCACAGCAATGGTTCTACGAGCATGAAAGTAGGGAGAGAGTCAAGGGTCAACCACCAAAATTAGAGGTCGGAAAAGATACACTACCCTTCGGACCAGGGCCGGATTAAGAGGTCTGGAGGCCTCAGGACAACAAAGGAGAGGAGGCTCTTGGCCCAAAATATTTTCTTAATAAAATGAAAAGTTCTTTTCAGTCGAGTTTTCCAATAAATAATTTATTGTGAAACCAATTATAAATATGAAAGGAAAAGCTGTTAACTAGTCTGAATTTAATTTTTTTTCCGAAGCCTCTATTGTGGGGGCCCTCGTTTTGGAGGCCCCGGAGCTGTAGCCCCGCTTGCCCTCCCCTGAATGCGGCCCTGCTTCGGGCTATCCAAACTTCGGCTGAGTTTCCCAGATAGCTGGCCGTCGGAATGCGCATACCGTGGCGCGGTCAGGTCGCACATACCTAATTGGTCTATGACGTAAATCGTGGCGTAACAGTCCGCGTGCACCTGTGTGTACTATTGTACTGCAGTGATGCACGAGCTCCGCCGGCGACAATTACACGCGTCGGGCGATTCCCACGCGCCCGTCTCGTATGCGTCTCGCGTGCCGTATCGAAAGTAGCGACGGAAGAACAGCCGTTAACAAATATAAATAAATAAATATATAAATATTTTTAGGACACGTTCTTTTTACACAACGTTCTCTAGTCCCAAACTAAGCAATGCTTGTACTATGGGTACTAGAAAACTGATAGACATACTTAAAAATACTTTTCTTTTGTAAATAAATACACATTATACATATAAACACACAGACACTGGAAAAACACTATGCTCATCACACAATATTTTTCCAGTAGTGGGGATCGAACCCACACCCTCTGGCGCAGAAGGCAGGTACCCTACCGACTACGCCATTCGGGTCGTCATAAATATTATATGATATTATATACGAGGTAATGTTTTCAAATGGAGGACTCCAATATATCTTCTAGGTCGCAGTGGCCGCTGGGGGCATTAACTAATCCCTACCACACAAAAAAGCATTTATTTCCACGTTAGCACTAATGGTAACCAATCATATTATATACAAAGATATGACACTACCGCACAGAAACTGAAGCACTCAAGTGGCATCAATTGGTGTAATTACATTGCAATTATATAGACTGGCATCTCTTTCCATTCTACATCATCTGTCACATCACTTATTTATATCATATATTGAAAACGGACCAATTTTTAAACGCCGCGTAGTATGGAGTTATGGACATGCGTTATCTATAAACATCATTGCCGTAAACACTTAAGAGAGAAATATGAATAGTTTTTTTCTTAAAGTTATCTTTTGGCGCGTTAGAGGAAAAATTACGAGTGAATTCTATAGATATTCTTTCATAAAATAAGGAGTAAGTAATGGTAGTCGAGCTAACTTAATGGTGTTAATTTCATATTTATCTTTATTTTGTTACCCCAAAGTAGTATCACATCACAAACCACAAACTCATCAATGTCATCTTCTTTAGTTGTCGTCTTCTCGGTGCCTTTTCATATTTAACATTGCTTTATATAAATATCAAATCCCCGGCAACTACACATTTCGTTTAACTTGAACGGTTATAAACGTGTAGCAACTTAAAAGTATTAAAACTAAGCATTTTATTAGATTTAAAGTCAAAAATATAAGTTACATAAAGAACTTCCTTATTTAAGAATTCGCCGTATCGACTAAGAGGAACACTAGTTCGGCGCATTTTTGAGTTTACATTTGTATACGTTTAAAACAATAAGTTAAACCGGTTTTATGAATAACTTTCGACTAGAAGTATCTTTATCTAATATCGTCAATGTACTTATAGCTTTTATCGGTCAGTTTAGTATCATTTTGTATTTTAAAATCACTTTAACAAAAGTCATCATAGTAATGACAATTTTTTTTATTTTCATTTACGACATTACGAACATTAACTTTTTAAAATGAAATATTTATACACACACACACACACACACACACCTTAACAAAGATTCTTGATCTTTGTTAGTTCAAGAAACTCACCCATTCCTATTACAAAGAAATAAAAAAAGAGAGAAGGATTACCTAAATGTTTTGGCGCTTCAGTCCGTAAGCTAAATAAAGCTTTATCAGACTTTGCCTAGCAGCCACGCATGTTGACATGCGCGCATTAACAAAATCAGAGGATTGGAGGCTACGGGCCGTCGAGGTAAGTTATGCTTATCATACAACTGTCGCCTGTATTATTTCTTCGCTGGTAGTAGTTTAAGATGAGGTTATGCAACAGAAGCCAAAGTCGAGTAAGATAGCCAAATAACCAAAGTCAAGTGACATTATAAAACGAAAAACCAATGAATCTTAAAACCGAAATAGCTCTTCACAATAGTCTAAGATGAAATGGAGCTCGCTTTTAAAACAAAACTCCTTTTTCATATCGTGTAAACATATTTGTATCGTTTCGCCATTTAAAAGTTTAACATTGACACGCAGAAACATTTCACTTTAGATTTAACTGTGGTAAGGCCGCACTATAGCCTTCACTGTTGCACGAATGGGCACGTCCGTCCGGGGTAGTACCACGACCTCACAGAAGACGGGCATAAAGTAGAAGTGTTACACTTCTGCGTTTCGTTTGGAGAGTGAGGCAGCCGGGGCCCACTTTATTAAAGGATGGCAGCGCGTGTGCCACCCTACGGGTGTTGCAGATGTCCATGGGCTGTGGTTAAAACTTACATCAAGTGAACTGCCAGCTGGCTGGCCACCGTCTCACGTAGAATAGTATAATTGTTGTATATCTACTATAGGTATGATTGCAATCTATAGCGAGTTGAAATTGTGTTGAGAAAATGTTGATAACGCTGTTTTGTTGACCCTCCTCACGTCTTATTACGGCATGCAAACGATAATCGTTCATTCATAACGGCTTCCCGGGCGAATCGCGTTGCATTTCATTCGTGAACTGTTTCGTTACAAGCTTACCATTAAGTTATCGTTCATTCCGATTGACCTGTTATTGTCTTAAATACAGATTGTGCGTCTGAAGAATTGCACACAATTCACAAATAAATATCACGAAACTTGTGACAATGCCATCATGTCACTTTCTGATTAAAGAATAGGAATTTTTTTATGCGACTAAGTTGTCAAGCGAGCAGGCGGTTGACCTGATATTAAGTGAATATCGCCGCCCATGGACATCTGCTATACCCGAGGGTTTGAGGATGCGTTGAAAAGTATTATACTTCCACTTCAAACTGGTCTTCTGTGAGGTCGTGGTGCTTACCTGTGAGCCTGCCCATTCGGCATCACCACTACTTCATGGATTTACTCTAATCCCTATTGATATGAATTCGATCTTTAGTCAATAATGATTTATAATATTTATAATGAGTGGCAAAAAATTATTTCGTCTTTTCTGGTTAATGTGAAAAGTTAGAGTTACTTATATTTATATATTTTTTTATTAATTTGACATGAAATTACAATGAGACTCATAATTTCGACACTCTGGTCAGCGGCGCCGTGGCTTAGTTGGTTAAAGCGCCTGTCTAGTAAACAGGAGATCGCGAGTTCGAATCTCGCCGGGGCCTTGACGTTCGGTCGACAACTTTTTGTATATTTTTTCGCACATTTTTTAAGTTTTATTAAATTTATTGCTATTTCTACTCAACTCTTGACACCTCCGAACTTTAATAGGAGAAAATTTTAAGTAACAAAATAAAGTCGACATTTGCGAATAAATTATAATATTAAGGGGGCATCAAACAAGTTCAATGTGAGTAATTATAACTTTGTAATGAGTTTACTGTTTGACATTTCCTTCAATTTCTTAACAAAATCATATTTCATGGTATCTTGGAAATATTAAATATTCCATCTGAAGCGCCGACCGCCATTTTGCTTTTGTCCGAAAAAAAATGTTTGCTTACATCAAGTTTATATCAAATGGAAAGAGTAAGGTGCACTCGAATTATAATGGCGTGAAATGAGAGTTTAAAGTATTGGAGTATTTTTTCTTTTCCGGTAACTAACTTCAATATGTAACTAATGGTTTGCAACTTATGTTTTGAGTAATTTATTATTTCTATGGTATATTTTATTTTAAACTAGCTGTGCACGCGACTCCGTCCGCGTGAATTTAAAATAAATAAAATTTCTTAAATAATAGTACCCTAAGTAACTCCTTATTACATCAACTATCTACCAGTGAAAGTCCAGCTGTTTCAGAGATTAGGCCGAACAAACAGACAGACATGGATTGTAAAAAAATGTTATTTTAGTGAAATGCGGTTATTTTTATATTACAAAGAGACACTCCACTGTTATTAATCTATATGTATGTATGTACAGTTGTATAGATTTATTCTCTGTTGTATTTGTTGCTTAAAGCAAATTAGTCTCGCAAAAACTAGAGAACGGCTGGACCGATGTGGCAAATTTTGGTTTTGAAATGTTTGTGGCAGTCTAGGGAAGGTTTAAACGATGGGAAATTATGGAAAAATTGTATGGAAAATCTAAATAGCAACAATTTTATTTTCCCATACAGACTGTACCTGTCAACTGTCTGTGTAACCTGTCGAACACTTCCAAATTACCTAGAAACAATTTATATGGCAAAACACCGTTTGCCGAGTCAGCTAGTATTGAATAAAAAAATGTTGACGTTTTTTGACTTTGAGAGGGCAACGAGACCCCTTCGAGTCCTCAAAGACTCAGTTCCATAGTTCTATTACGACGAGGTCGTAATAGTCCCTTGAAGCTCGCAGCGTTACGAATTCGAGAGTCTCGTTGCGAAACGTGCGTCCGCGGAGGCACGTGCTCGGCGGATCCGCGTTCGAACCGCGGCCGAATTTCAAAGCGGACGGTAGCTAACTGGCATCCTAATGGGTCCATTCAGTTTTCAGTCTCGTGACGTAACCGGCCGTGGGCACAGTTCGTCCGCCAGCCTGGCCTAAGGCGCGATTCACACCGAGCGGCGCTATGCGCTGACGAACTGGGAACATGTTATAAACACCGAGGTTTAAATAAATAAGTATTTGGAGGCGCTTTTGTACACATTCGCATATGCTGAAGTCTGCTGAATATGTTGCACTAATGAATGATAGTTAAGATCATAATGTATTACCATATTTTGGCAATAAAGATATCATTCATTCATTCAACTTTCTCTAATCCCAAACTAAGCAACGCTTGTAATGTGGGTACTGAATAACTGATAATCGTACTTAAACATACTTTTCATTTGGGTAATATTTTACGACAGAACCCACACCCACTGGCCTTAGGGACAAGTTTTACTTTTTACAATTCAGGGTCCGTAAAAAAATTATTATTTTAAATAATTAATTATTATTAATTACACGACCATTTAGACCAACCCATGGTTAAAATGTAATTTGTGTTTATTATAATTGTAACCGACCTGTTACGATTAAAATTACGATACCTGAATATAACACAAATAGTATAGACACAAATAAGATAGGGATAATGTAAAATATTGACTTAAATTACCATAGGGAAGTTTTGTAATAGTGCCTTAGTTAAATTTACGGTATTAAGGCCACGCAACACCAGTTTCCTTGACAATTTTTCACATAAAAAACATCGACAGTCATGGGGACTGCGGACAGAAGTGAAAACCTAAATCAATCTAAAATTAAAATTGTATAATATTTAATTCTAGATATTTTATAGGCACTGCGAATGATAATAATAGTATTTATATCATATCCATAAAAGTAAAAAAGTAAAGTAACAGCCTATACATGTCCCACTGCTGGGCAAAGTCCTCCTCTATACAGAGGGTATAAGGGCATAGTCCACCACGAGGCCCCACTGCGGATTGGCGGACTTCACATATCTTCGAAATATATTTCTTTTGTTATTATTTCGAAAATATGCAAGTTTCCTCAGGATGTTTTCCTTCACCGCGGAGCACGTGATAAGTCAGCACTTAAAGTTAAAAACTTCGTTTGTGCCGGCATCGGGGATCGAGCTCAGGTTGCTCGAGTATATTGAACTAAAGGCGAGCGCCCGCACACTGAGCTATCACGGCTCTTATCATATCCATGACAATAAATATATTTTTGCGTATTCCTTTTTTTAAAATAGCTCATGGAAAGCGTTCGGTGACGATGATGCGAGTTCCATGAATTGTTGTTCACTCAAAAAGTGCTCAGCGCGCTCATAAAAGTTTTTACTTAAAAAAAACTTACAAAAACAGTTCTGAAGTGTGGTTGCAAACTGCTCGGATGCGCGCCGACCCGCTCCGTCCGCTGTGCATCGTACTTTTGGCGAGCTTTATTGTATTGTTTAGACGGGAAACAAAGCGGCGACCTTGCGTAACCTAATACGGTATTCTTTGGATATTGCCTCGTTGCTATAGATTTAGTCCAGGCTGTATAATTTCAAACTATTATCAAAAGCGTCGATTGTTTTCTTAGTGGGAATAGAACAAGTTGTCTGTTGCTAAGCGATTTCGGTTGGCTGCAACTTTTTTTTTATGTGAAAAGTTGCCAAACGAGCACTTCACTGCGATTCACTTGATTCAATATCGTCGCCCATGGACATCTGCTACACCATTGCAGATGCGTTGACAACCTTTTGAAAATTGGGCTCCGGCTACCTCACTCACCAGACGAAACGCGAAAGTATTTATTATACATCCACTTAACATCGGTCTTCCGTGAGTGGTATTGACCCGGACGAGCTTGCCCATTCGTGCAACAGCCGAGACTGCTGCGTGGCCCTACCACCGTAGTGTTATAATTATATTTTAGTATTCATATTTAAATACGTTGTCATTCGGCCCTGCGATGCTATGAATGAATAAATAAATAAATTTCATTTCCCGTAGTTTCGAACCCCTTTCGGGGTTCATGGTTACAGGACAGACTGAGGCGTTGGACGTGTGAATGTCTTTGTTAATCCGGGCTACCGCCAGATTTAAGGTGCTAATTTTATGTCGATCTATCCTTAAATATCTAGGAGTTTCATTTAGTGATGCATAATGGCGCGAATACAAGAAACTCTGAATTACACCAAAGACAGCTCGCCACAACTGGCTAGCACGGTGACGGTGAAAACTTTCCGTCGTTTGACCTGTCATACAATTACGCGGTACTTTTAGAAAGTAAGTCGGTGTTATTCGAGCCATATTGCTCCTGCAAGGCTTCTTTAAGTCTCGGCCAAAGAGACACGAATAAAATTCGGTCAATCTTATACAGGACGATTCGAAAAAGCCGACAACGTTTTATTAAAGTTTTTGAGCTCCATGGAGTAGTGATCAATATGGCGATGATGATATAAAGATAAGTTGGATGGCTATTTTAAAATGCAAATGAAATTAATCGTAAACAGTCCAACACTAAAAAACTTCAATATTGTATTTCCGTATATACCTATACGATCAAAAATAAATAATCTAACGCTGTCATCACCTTTTTTTTTTTTTGTTGACGTGGGGGGTTGCCTACGCATACCCGCCCTCGCGGGGGCAAGAGCGGGTTATGGCGGACTCGCACCGACTAAAGCCCCCACGATGTTCCACCTAGGCGCACATCGGCAAGGCCACGGGAACGCTTTCGCACACTTCCGCGACCCTGCCAGCACTAGCCGCCTCAGCAGCCCCCTCCCGGGGAGCAACTCCCCTCTCCTCCAGGTAAGGCGCGCTAGAACATTCAGCGCGCCTTCCTACCCGGCCCCTTTTTCCCAGCCAAAGAACTGTCCCGCGTTCGCTGACGGTGCGGTGCGGGGCCACGGGAGCCAGGACAGCCAGTGCTAATATGTATGTGGCTCCGCCGCTCACCACGTTTCAGCCGCGGAGAGTAGGGAGAACGGCGCACCGCAATACTGACACTCCTCTCCCCCCGCGGTGCCACCACCACTGCAACAACGGTGCAGCCCCGCCGAGTCGCGGAGGATAGAGAGCGCGGCCAACGCAATACCGACACTCCTCTTCCCCCGCTACTCCTCCTCGGTAGCAGAAGACAGGGAGAGTGGCGACACCTGTACCACCCTCGACCTGTCCCCTGCACCCTCCAGCTCGCATCCAGAGTGGGCTCAATGAGCCTACTTGGAGCGGCCCTCTCGGGCCGGCCTTACACCACAGGCCGGCCCTGTGTGGGTTCATGTGTGTGGGAAAGATAAAAAAAATCAATAAAATCCGAACAATAGAGGCATTGTTGGATTTTAATGTGTTTAAAAAAAGCTATTGCATGTCAAATTTGAACAGCGCACTAGTGTTTGTATTTTTTGTAGTCCGAACTTGACATTTAAACGAACAACCTATTATGTTCCTTTCGAAAAATACATGAAAATTAATAAATGAAATCAAAAATTGTTTTATAACTGTTTAAGACATGTAATGAATTTCTAAAAAATCACCGCCTTACGAGTATGCCCTATTTATCAAATATTTAAAAATGTTTGTGTAATGTAAGGACGCGGGTTATTATCTACTTTCAATCAATAGGTTTGGAATCTTAACACCCGTCTTTGGAATTTCTTATGAACGAAAACTGTTTAACGTTTTTCCTTATTTTTACGAAGAGAGACTTTATATCAAAGGTTAACGAGCGTTTAGCGCATTTATGGTTTCCATTAACATAATTCTGTATTATCGTTCTATTAATTATTATATTTAGTCGGCCAACATCACAATGTAAACGACATTAATGTCGATTTGAAATGACCGATTAACCGTTTGCACGTAGACGTCTGACCCATTTGATAAAGCGACAGTTATTCACGCGTCTTCGCATCTCGTGCGGACAGTTGGACACGTGCAACGCCGCGTGCACTAGCATGTATGCACATCGACCCGTTTATGTGCTCAGCAAGGACGTCGCCCGATGTAGACTGTTTGTAATAAACATTAGAATGTTGCGTGTTTATGTTACGGTTCGCGTTATCATAGTTATAATTCACTGTGGTACTTAATTTACGTAAATCAATTTCTTATTTTAAATTAGGTTAGGATGTCTTCTGCATTATGCAATAATTCCAGATTGGGTGAGCTCTTTCCAAAGATTTATTTGTTCTTTGGATTTTTTTTTTCTCTTTTTTCCAGTCACGGCAAAACTGTCTACCTTTTACCAAACGATCATTACGCTCGATCAAGATCACACGGTCTATGCCCACACACAAACGCACACAAACACACATCATACACACAGTCACACATGCACGGACGAGTCCTTTACACCCATTAATCATAACTGAGACGCTCGCATTTAAGTGTACGGCTACGAGGCGATGCTATTTGCATAATTATTTTTTAATTAACAAACAAGAGCAGCTTTGCCTAATTAGATGTAAGCCTGTTAAGGGACAGATACGTTATTAACCGACTTCAAAAGGAGGACGTTCTCAATTCGACTGTATTTTTTTTTTATGTTTCTTACCTCAGAACTTTTGTCTGAGTGAATCGATTTTGGTGATTTTTGTCCCATGTGGTCCCATATTAATTTCATTGGTATTGGATCTTGGGGTCCGGAGATACTTAGGGAACTCCTGAAAATTAATTATAAAAAAGTACAGAGCGAGATATTTTAAGCCGGTTTTGTTTTTCGTTAGTAAAAAAATCGTTATTCGTTCTCGATTAGTATATTTATTTATGTAGTATATGTACAGGCCACTTGACAGATATCTCCGTTACACGAATGGACAGGTCCGTCCGGGGAAGTTGTAGGACCTCATAGAATACCAGTGTATTCTATGAGGCAACGAAGTTTTATACCTCTGCGTTTCATCTGGTGTGTGAGGTAGCCGGGGTCCACTTCATTAAAAGCTCGCAAGGCATCTACAACCCTACAGATGAAGCACATGGGCTGCGGTGATCACTTAACTTCAGATGAATCGCCATCTCGCTTGTCATCTTCTTACATAAAAATACGGCGTCGATTAACGCCGTTTTCCAAATGAGGTTCGGTGGAAGGCCAAATGATGTCGGTTCAATCTTACCTATGGTGTAAACATTTACAACATTTTCAGCTACATAGCTGTCGTTAGAGTTAGATTTAATACAATAAAGAGTCCATGTCGTTTACACATAACAGATAGAGAATGATAATTTATTTATTTAAAAAAGCGAATATCGTAATTAACCTTTCGAAATTGTGCGAAATTTTCATTTATTCCCCTAAGCTTAACACAACCAGTTCGTTGTATGTAGTTACAAAAGCATGGAAAAGGTTATGCGCGCCTTACAAATTTGTCGATTTTAAAATTTAAACAATCGAAATAGAACCTGAGTAATGATGCTTCGTTATCACAACGTTTTGTACGCAGCTGCGCCTTAACACTTTAATTGAATATAAGCGTTTTATAAAGTCATCGCACCCAGAAAAAGTTCATGTTACGCTTAATTCATAATTGTACTCGAATAAGGAATAATTTTTTTCAATTAGCTTCATTCGGGTGTTCCTGGAGGCAGTTTATTTTGTTATCTGCGCTTGTTATTTCCACACTTCCCGTTCGGAGCTTTGTTAAATAGCTTCGCTTGCGGCGTTAGGTGGTAATATTATGTTAATGACGAGTTTGTTTGTTTGTGAATGGATTTGAATGTCTTATCTAATTTCTTTCGTTACACGCGTCGCGATGATCCACTCAGCTCGGGTCTGTCGAATGTTTAAGTGTACAGATTTGTAAGGAGGTGGTATCTTACAACGCACTGTCGCTTTTAATAATAGAGTTTCTCTCCTTATAAATTACTGGTGCTTATTTTTATATGAGATACTTATGGGATGTGATAAAGAAAAAAAATAATGCGTTTAGATTTCTTTGTAATGTGATTTGACGATGCGCGCAATAAGCTGATAGTAGAGCGCTAGGGGGAGAGTAAGAATATGAACAGATGAAAGAAAATATAGAAATGACTATCGTTAATGATTAATGATACAAAAGGATATACTGCAATGAAATACTACTAATACAATACAAATACTATTGTACAAAATAGAGATATAAATATATATGAAAAGAAAGATTAGGAGATATGACAAGAGAAATCCGATAATACCTATTAAAACAAGATTCTGAACAGCCATCAGCCAGTGTGTCCGTAACTATCTTGTCAATATGCAACTTCTAATCGAATTCAAAGTTAAAATTTCTTTATTCAATGTAGGCGAAATTTAAAATCTTAATAAACGTCAAAAAATACTAACATCAGGTCGCTGAACTACACCTGACCAGAGAAGAACCGGCAATAAACTCTGTGGTCTTGTTAAAACTCTTTTTGTTTAATAAATCAAGATATAATATTATTTGAGTATAAAATCAGCAGCAGCCAGGGGACTTGCAAGTGCAGGACAAGAGCCATTTCCACACATCATTGTCCTGAATGTATTCATCGAAATTATGACAGGCCCTTTCCATCAATAATATTATGTACGCCGCACCATGTCAGAATGATAATAATAAAACTTTATTCCATTACAATAAACAAAGATTCCAATCGATGGTACCTGACCGTAAAGGGCCCGGTCACAAAGTCGTTACATTCAACTTCCCCACGCGTTGCACCTAATTAAATTAGGGACTTCAGACGTAATTGGGTAGTTCACACGTCCAGTGCCTGGAGCAAAGATATAACAGCGCTGGACAGAGCTGAGGGGACGATAACGATCCAGCCGTTGATGCGGTGTACCTCATAAACAAATATGACCACAGAGGGTAAAATCCCTACGATGAGTTACCGCTTCCCAAATAAAGTAGTGACCGTGTACGGTCCGCATACAGAATTTAAACGTAGAAAAACTTCCGGAATAGATCTCATTGCATCAATCGCCTGTGAGCTCATTTCTATTCGTACGTCGAAGTTTTTGGAATAATCGAAAGCAGTGCCAAACGCCATTGTGATTCCAAACCTATAATCAGGATGATAAATTGGTTAGAATATAGGAATTAGGAAAGAATATTGATACACGATTAGAAAATTATTTTTGTACAGTCTGATGGTCACTAGCGATATTCGGAACGATTACTTCTTAGATCGTTCAAGATGCCTATTCTTACCGAAAAGATTTTACAAGTTTCCGAGTGCTGTTTGCAAGTTTTTGCAGTTATAATTTGCGTAGATGACGATACTCTCCAACCGTGAAACCATTTTACATGTCCTTCATAAAAAAAAGTTCAACTGGACATTGATGATACAACGCAGTCAACGCAGAAAACTCGAATCAGATCAAGTCTCGAAAGCAGATAACGGTATTTCCAAAGACACATTCCTTTTACATTGTTCGAAAGTTTTAATATTCCTCTTTTGAATTTCGTCAAAACATAGTTAGCAATGTTTTAAATCTGTACTGATGGTTGCTAAGGAAGCTACACTTTTTTTAATGTGTGAAAAGTTGCCAAACGAGCAGACGGTTCACCTGATGGTAATTGAATACCGCCGCCCATGAACGTCTGCTACACCCGAGGGTTACAGATGCGTTGACAACCTTTTCGGAAAGTGGGCTCCGGCTACCTCACTCACCAGACGAAACGCGAAAGTATTTATCATACTTCCACTTTACGCTGGTCTTCCGTGAGGTTGGCCCTACCACCGTTGCTGGGTGGGCCTACCATCGTTGCTGCGTGGCCCTACCATCGTTATACTAGTCATTTATTAATAGTTCTACGTGACTAAAGCTTATAGAGCTATCATATTAAAGATCTATCGTCACATCTTCAATGGCCATTATATAAGAAGGGTAGAATCAAGCACCAGTCGGCTCTCGTTAAGAGATGAATCCAAAATCCGTGTAATTTTTATCGTCGAGCCGTATGTAGGGCATAATATACGAATCTAACCTCAGGCGTAAATTCATCATACGTCATGTTTGTTTGTGTTAACAAGAAAAGAGGAGCAATAACGCGAATCATTACAAAACCCACCAGCGGATTTGGACCAGGGTCGGGCATTAGAGGCGGAGAAAAGCTACGCGCTGCGAAAATACAATACCAGCGCTAGTCGGACGCTCAACCCAATCTCGACCAAATAATTCAGCCGTTTAAAAAAGCGAAAGAGAACCGGTGTTTATACAACTGGAGGCGTTCTAGTAAATAAAGCTCGCTGATTGTTTGGACGTAACTGACCTACAAAATGGCCGTTGGCAATATAAAACGCTGGAAATAGTTCTCATGTAGCGCGTATTTACGTTACGCGGCCTCGGGTGTCGTCCTCAGATCGGCTATCACTGTACTCAGGAGTACAGGTGGCAACGCCTCCATCAGCCAGGGCTGATGGAGGCGTTGCCACCCCGAGCTTGTTGTTAACGAAGTACTCTTGCTGGTAAATATCTGAGCATTATTGCAACGTTACATTTTGTATCTTGCAGCAAAAAGAGCTTATGTGCATGCTGAGAATCAGCGCTGCAGTTTTAAAGCGGATGTGATCCCTTCCATCATTTCATCATAACGGATACGATTCCCTAGACTGTTTAAGTCCGAAAGACTTACAATAGACTTCCAATTTTAAGTTTCTTTTTTTAAGTGCAAAGGTGGCAAATGAGCTGGTGGTTGATGATTTTAAGTGATACCGCTGCTCATTGACATTTATAATACCCGTAGGGTTGCTGATGGGTTGCCACCTTTTAATAAAGTTTGCCCCAGCTACCACACTCACCAGAGGCAATGCAAAAGTATTACACTTCCACTTCACACCTGTCTTCCGTGAGGTGCTTTCCCGGACGGAGCTGCCCATTCGTGCAACAGCGTTGCGTGCATATTTCCTTGTATTTTATTATTATTACTATTATTTCTGTAAACATTATATCTACTAATAGATATAATACGGGTTATGTATGTAGATGTGTGCGATGAAATAAAATGTCTTATGTCTCAAGTCTTACTGCATTTTTGCTGGTGATCTGTACTCTGTACTGAAGGGCTGTATTCGGTGAATAAAGATCGGAGGTGCGCAAAGGCAATGCGCCTCCTTCCTCGGTTCAAAACAGACGGTTCAAAACTTCAAAATAGAGATAATTATGATGAATATTATAATCTACTCAAAAAAAAGAATATAGATCGAAAAGGCGTGGCACTCTGCCGTTTAGCCTAGTGGTTAAATTTCTGGGACCACTTCGAAATACGCGAGTTCGATTCGCGCGCGGTCCAAAAATGTTTCGGTCGATTTTTCTGCAAATTTTAACAATCTACTCTAAACAATCTATTCTAAAATTTCCTACTGTACAAAGGAAGTTGGCTCCCAACTGTAAGAACACCTGTGACATTTCGGTCAAATAAATGTCAATACTAACGTCCGTTGTTCACATTTAATTGTCGTCATAACCTCGTTTCGCTCGCCGTGCCTCCAGCGCGCCTATCGCCATGGCAACACCTCGCCGCCTCTGAATTAATTACGTGGGCGCAATAACAAAAATTCTCCACGGTCGGCGGCTCCGCGGCGTTGGCAACACCCAGCTATAAAAGCAAAGCTAGCTACGCGTCGAGCGTAACCGAGGTACGTTCCAAATGAAGATTTCTTGTGTTTACGCGTGCCTTGCGTCGCACCGAATGAAACTATTTTTACGTTGAAAATTTCTATCTGACGTTCAGCCACAATCGGTCCTGTGGAAACACTTTCGTTTGTTTACCGTTTGAAATCTTCCATTACGTGTACCGCTGACTTAAAGGCACTCACTCGTACTTGTCTGGCGGTTTATTTTTTCAGTAACTATCGATTGATGGGAACGTGCCATAGATTAATCTTACACTTTGTTAACAACTCGTTAATTGCATTCGTGGGGACAATAACTAACCAAAGTTTCGTCACACAATATTACGATGATTATAATGATTCCGAAACGCATTGACATAACCAGTTGATGAAATAACCGATGCATAAGACCTCCTAGATATTCCCGACCAGCCTTCACAGGTTCTCCCGTCTTCCATTCTGGTGGTAAATATCGTATGGGACCATTGTGTTAGAGCGTAGCTAAAAACAATATATATTTTTAAGATATGTGAAGTCCGTCAATCCGCAGTGGGACCGCGTGGTGGACTATGCCCTAATACCCTCTGTACAGAGGTGGCATCTGCCCAGCAGTGGGACATGTATAGACTGTTACCTTACTTTACGTTACTATCGTACTACGTTGTTTCGTCATCACTACATAGTATAAAACAAAGTCGTGCCGCTGTCTGTCTGTCCCTATGTATGCTTAGATTTTTAAAACTGCGCAACGGATCTTGATGCGGTTTTTTTACTAGATAGAGTGATTCAGGAGGAAGGTTTATATGTATAATACATGCATAATATAATAGAGAATATTCAGTTTCAGCATTGCACCCGTCCGAAGCCGGGGCGGGTCGCTAGTTTAAACTAAACGCATTACCGCTATAGGATTCTGCCATTGAAAAGTACCTAACCAACTGTGAATTTATAATATTGGGAGTCTAGCGACTTCGTGAGCATCGTTTCGAAAGCAATTACTTTGGTTCTCACTCGTTAGGGCCGTTATATCTCTGTGTCCGGGCGCTCACTTTTAATTCGAGCAACCTGTGTTCAATTCTCAGTGCCGGCAAAATGTTGGACTTATCATGTGCTCAGCGGAGAAGGAAAACACCGTGAGGAAACCTGCATATCTTCTGAATAATAACAAAAACTGCTAAGATATGAGCTGATATGAGCCAATAATATACTCTTTACATAGAAGGTCTAATATTCAGCAGTTTTTTAACTGTCACGGAATTTTCTATATCCTACAGGTTTAGAGTACATATTTGACTTTTTTTGCCTACCTGAATATTTCCACCCTAACATCAGCACGGGATTACCACCAACTTCGAAAGTATAAAGAGAACTTTGTAAAAGCGAATTACAGATAAACTAGTGGACCAAAAAGACGTTGTCCTATACACACACGTCTTAAATCCGAGTGCGTGATTTTTTTTAATATGCGAATCCAAATTCTAACTCGGCGTAGACCGCTCTTTCATAGTTGAGGAAGCATGCAAAATCAGCATGCTTTATGCCCACCGAGCGGACCCAACCGGGCCGCGGGAACGCCCACAATCGAGGAAGCTGCGCACTTTGCCTAGGACAAGCGAAACTATATTCCGACAGACATAAACTCGCTCACGGAACGCCAATTAGAATTCCGGGACGCGACGCTCGATTCGCATAACCTGGCACGCTATACGGGCGGCGGGTTTTTATTATTTTTCTTTTCTTACTTTCAATCGACACACTTTCCGCCTTCCGTCGATATTTTTACGCGCATTTACTAGTTCAAGGGCAGACGCGTGGGAATTCACGGCCGCTCCGACGGCGAGGGGAGTGGGGCGGCGGGGCGAGGGGGTGTATTGCGATTATAATAAAACGTCCCGACGACGACGCCTCGCGATTTTCTCAGCGACGTCGCTCCTCGTTTGCTTCACGAATTCGCGCCGACCCCGTTCCGGAGCGCGGCACGGGAGGCGATCGGCCGTGTTCTTTTTTCGAGGTGGCAATTGATATATCAGCGTTGCACGCGTCGTGACGGGCCTCGGCGGCCGCTTGTTTAGTTTCGAGTATTTCGAGTTTGAGTATTTTCGTGAGGCGGACCGGGGCGGGCGGCCCACCTGACGGCCTGACGCTTAGATGGGGGCTTGCGGGCTTCTGTAGCGGGGAGTCCCGGGAATATGTCCAGTCTCATTTTATTTTTATCACAATACGGTATTTTATATAGGTATATTGCATATTTCTCCGTAATGCCTTATTAGTCTGCGTGCCAAGAAGTCACCGAGAATGAAACAACTTCGTGTCTGCGAAATCTAAATGTCTTCAAAATTCTATGTTGTTATAATTAGCTTTGCTGTCGTTATATACGGTGGTAGGGCCACGCAGCGGCCTCGGCTCTTGGGCGAATGGCAGGCTCGTAAGACCGCCGTAAAGTGGAAGTATAATCCTTCGTTTCGTCTGGTGAGTGAGGTGGCAGGATCCCAATTTTCAATATGTTGTCAACGCTCGGGTGTCGCAGATGTCCATGGGCGGCAGCCGGCATCAGGTCAACCGTCTGCTCGCTAGGCAACTTTTAACATAAAAAAAGAAAAATATAGGGCACAATACCAACAAAATATTAGTAGCTAGCCTCTCGCGTATTCCTTACTAGAGACACTCACTGTCTCATTTATGCCTGGCTTGATTTGCCCTATCAATCCTCTAACACCTTTCAGGGTCTACGCACCCTTGTCGTTTTTGGCAGAGTTAATAGTTTTTTGCTTGATTTTATGAAAAAAGGCAAGCGGGCAAGAGGCTTAACTGATTTATTGAGTGTTAAGTTAACTTTAACGTTAGCTACGACGCCATCGTTAGATGCCGTTACGTGCGAGTCCGCGTTACCGAACTAGCGTAATTTCGTTACGAGTTACTAGCTTTTCCGACGGTTAAAAATTCACTCGCGGAATCTAGACGTTTAGTTTTGTGTTTATATTGAGGCTAGTTGCGCACCGGCTTTAATGGTTTGTAATATTTTTGTTTGGTGTTGCCATTTCACGATATGGATACGATAAAGTACACACAGATGATGAAAAGAGTAATGCTTTTCGAGGCTATTTTATGTTTATATTCATTCATTTGCGTCCATTTCTCTGGCAAACGCCGGGTCGTTGGATTGTTTTTGTTGTTATTTTATTCTATCGTTCGCTTACCATCAAAGGCTGCATCGTCACTTACCATCAGGTGGGATGGCAGTCAAGCGCTGGTGAGTTTCGAATAAAAACAAATGAAGAGCGCTCCGTAGGTCCCATTATCATCGCCCTTGCCATTTCCGCTTGGCAACAGAATCGGCGAGCTCTTGTCATTCCGAAGGCACCGGGGCCTCAAAAATTCTGAGTCCGTTGATGTGGCCTTTTAGTCGCCGACCGCGTGACCGTCATCGCATAAAATACGTAGTTTTTTTTTTCGCTCCGCCCGTCCGTCAGCGTAACAAGAATCTTTATGCGTACGGCAATACATTTAATCGGTATTGCGAACATGATAAGATTCGCGCCGGCCGCCCGTATATATTGCGGGACATGGGATCCGGGAATGAGGCGATTGCGTCGATTCTACGTCACATTACACGACTAAATCCAGCGATGTCTTTTTTTTCTTTCAAGCGGAGAAGTCTTCGTTATAAAATCAAGATCATTGCAAAAGTTATTCTTTTCACGACATCTGCGCAGTTAATAATGCGGTACGTTATGTTAATAATACGTACGTGTTGATAACAAGTTGATTACCAAGATGTTTCATTAAAATAATTTACAAGCTAATTACTCTGTAAATTGTTCATAAGCTAAATAATAAATGAAGCTTTTTAGTACACGCCTTGAGTTCGGGTCTATAGTTTACGGTCGTGAAGCGTCTCTCGTCGTCATAAATTTGTACCCAAATTTAAACTTGGAATAGGAAAAAGATGCATTGCATTAAACTCCTTAAATAAGTGGATACTTGTGACCCGGGGGTTTTTTGTCTTCTTGGTGCTCAGTTATAAGTTCTAGGACACTAGCGAACTGACGAAGAAGATAGTAGGTTCCCTGGCGTTATTAAGACTATTTAATATTCTGCAAAATATAAGGCTTTTTCGTATTCTCATATCTTCTTTACCTCCGCATATCATAAGGACTAGTAAGAAGTAACGAATGATGAAGATTATTATTCTGATGATGTATGATAGCTCTTCAGCTAGATCTCTAGTCGGAAAGAGACGCACAAGTGAACGTGAACGACTTCATCACAACATTGGTGACCAAGAAAGAGGACTTGGAAGTTCATACCAATGGACAAGCGAAGTTCAGCTCGCGACAAGCGTGACACTAACACGCCACCCGGCTTGCCGTGTTAGTGTGATGTATAACTGATGTCACCCTTTCAGTCCTTAGACTGTTAAAGCTTCATCGAACGCAGAACCGGTGGGCTGGCCAGAACCCACGGGTTTGAGGCCCTCCTCAGTGGGCAGGGCCGCGCATGTACTCATGCGTGCGTTAATTATAACACAACAGGCCATCGAGTTTCGGTGCGGACCGTGACCCCGATGGCCGTTGACTGTGCTTGGTTAGTCGGTGGCTGGGGGCGGTGAGAACCGCCCTGGAACGCGGGTGTACCTAGTGGAAAGGCCGTGTTAGTATTACGCGGTATGCAAAACTCTAAGCGACGGGGGCCGGTCGTTCGATCGATCCATTGTAATGGCCAATAGCGAGGGACAGGAAATCGACTCAAGGTTACCGGGTTAATTATTCATACTCGGATTTGTAGTGGAGACGCGTCCATCTATGTTTCGTCACAGCCACGATACAATGAGCTCTCGTAATACCGGCATTATGCGTTGCTAGCTAAAATCTAAAGGACACATTTTTTTACACAACATTCTCTAGCCCCAATCTAAGCTACGCTTGCACTATGGATACTAGATAACTGATAAACATACTTAATCATACTATTATTTCGTAAATAAATACATATTATACATATATTACACATCAGACACTAGAAAAACACTATGTTCATTACACAATATTTTTCCAGTAGTTGGGGATCGAACCCGAATAGGTGATCACAAACAATTGAGTGTAAGTTCAAACGTTTTGTAAAAGCCACAGCGAAGACTGTTGTGCTGCCCTACCACAGTAGTAATCTGTGTATGGATCTTATTTGTGATAGGATAATTGAGGCAATAATAATAATTTATATACATTAAAATATTTAATTTAATAGCGAAATATTTGATACACCTTTTAAAAGCTTAAAGTGAAAAAACCATCTTAGTATTAGGTAAGGTAAAAAATAAAACATTCTAAACTGTAGTTCTGTTCAAATAGTATACTATTTTCTATAGTTTTATTTAAACGTATTTCAAAACGTACCAATTTCGAGCTTATATTTGTAATAGTCCATGGAAGTAATTGGAACATGACGTGAACAACGATCGGACAATTAAGAAGCAATTAAAGGCAATTTCAAACAAAATCCATCATTAGTTGCCTACATCCGCTCTCACTGTCTACGGTTGGCTACAGATCCTGGAAACAATTAGTGATGGAACGAGACGAATCGCGACGACAAATCGATTATCGATAATAAAAACGATTGAAACTATGGACAACGCACGGACGATCTGGAGTTTTAGTTATTGATTGAAAGAAAGCTGTCTTATTAATTTTTACGTGCAAAGTTATCAAGCTAGTAGTTGGTTCACCTAAGGTTAAGTATTGCAGCTACGGCATAAAGTTGTCAGTTGCCTCACTTACCAGAAGAAACGCGTAAGTTTAATACTTCACCCTCACAGCCTTCAGCGAGGCCGTGGTAGTTACTAGTGGACGAGCCTGGCACCATTATTTTCATGCTAACATTATTTAAAACTTTGGTGGAGCTATGTAGGGGCTATACGGCTGTGACAAAATACGATTAGAAACCTTCAATAAGGGAGCCTATTATTTTCTAAAATGGCGGCAAGTCCTCCACGAGTATTTTAGTACAGCTGGCGAGTCGTCGGTAACCAACATGCTCTTACAAGACCGATTTGAATTAGAAGCATCTACTCTATTAGGTTTTGTTTTCCCGCGCTTTGTATCGCGGAACACTTTGTGGCGGTACGGGGACTTGGATGTTTTATTTTTTCATTTTATTTAGATTTCTTCGGTGTGGCAATCAGCCGTTTAGCTTAGTCGCTAAAGCATTAGGCTGCGAATGCCGAAGACGTTCAATTCCCACTGCGGTGACACTCTTTTCGTACTTTTTCTAAAAAAAAATTAATGTTTTATCTTAAGACTATAAAAAAAATAATTAGATATCCAATTATTACGCTGGGTGAGTCATAACGTCTGCATCGATTGTGCGTCGAGGTTGATTATTCGGAACAGAACAACAACCAGAGGTCGTCTACACTGCCTAGAAGCAGGTGCGGGTATCGGGGAATCGAACCCGACGACTCGGGCATTGCCTCGAGAGGCGCACCGTCCCCCCGTCAAATGTAGCCTTATAAAGCTTTGGCAGTATGGTGGATGAAATTGGACCCGAATGGCGTAGTGGGTAGGTCCTGCCTCCTGAGCTAGAGTGTGTGGGTTCGATCCCCACTACTCAAAATATTGTGTGATGAACATAGTGTTTTTCTAGTGTCTGGGTGTTTTTATATGTATAATGTGTATTTATTTACAAAAGAAAAGTATGTTTAAGTATGTTTATCCGTAATCTAGTACCCATAGTACAAGCGTTGCTTAGTTTGGAACCAGAGAACGTCGCGTAAAAATGTGTCCTAAAATATTTTATCTCATAATTTGAACACAATAGTCGCCTTCTCGTCGCGTCGATCAATTTCCTCACTGTCCAAATTACTTGAAAGCGATACGCATTGTCTTCCATCGGAGCTTTCGCAAAGCTCCCAGTTTTTAGCCAACGTAGAGGAAGACGACTATTTCAGCGTGTCGTATTTAGAGCTATTCCTGTAACGGGCGGCGATTTAGCGACATGAGTAATCGGCTCGTACGCTAGCCAGCCGCCAAATCCGCGAACCAGGAAACGATTAAGGTGTATAAAAAACAAAATTCGGCGAGAAACCGTGAGATTTATTGGAATCATATCAATTTTTATCGCGGAACGAGCTCGCGTGGTTTGTCGTTTTTTTCCGAATTTATTCGGGCGTGGGCTTCGACGAGCGTAGTGGCGTTTAGTGCGATTGTTTTGTTTTAGAGGCCGTCGAATAATTAATGTTAATATTTAACATATACATGTTCAAAGTCTGAAGACTGTGTCCTCCAACTAACGTAATATACGACTATCAAACGGATGGTTCAGGGTTCGACACAAGGTGAAATAAAGTTACAATACATGATGGTTTAAAACATTTAGATTTGAATAGGATACATATGCATAAGATTTCGTCACGTCTAATTATTATTGAAAGCAATATGAACTTAGGTAGACACATATACATATTTATTTTATACACACATATACATATGGATTTTTCCTTTTTATTCCTCCCCATAAAATGTTATCACAAGATGAAATAAAACATGATTTTAATGAGCCTCTTTGTTCAGATTACCTATTTTTAACATTTACTGTAGGTACCTTAGGCCCAGGGGTTCCCCGCGCATCGAAATTATTGAATGGTTTACGTTGACGGTAGTATTATGACAGTCAATACATATATGTAATGCTTCCATATTGAATAAAAATAATTGAATTTTACAAGAGGGCTGGCTATTTTCTCGCTAAAAGATTTAGCATTACTTACTATTCAGCGAGGAAATGCAGCTAGCGTTCTTGGCACCATGCTGCGTCGACTAGTTTTGTTAGATATAATGTAATTGAGTTACATTTAATATTGTAAAAGTTTTTTAACTTCAAATTAAATATTTTCTCATTTAAAATGCTACCGATTTTTGATGACAGGAGCGCTTACGGACGCGCGAATAGAACTATAAAACAAGAGAAGCATAAATTGGGTGTATTTACTTTAGTCATACTAAAGTATAAATACATCTAAGCATATGCTAATAAATATACTAATAATACAACTACTAACTAAATTAGATAACCTGAAATCAAAATATCCAAAAGGCTTCACACCCATCTTCAACTAGTGACCAATGAGTGATTGAAATTTATGTTTGTAAAACGTCCTTACAACACAGGATTATGTTATCCAAAAGTAAGGGCAACGTTTTTAGAAAACAAAGAAATAATAAAGAAAGAAATATAGGCTGAAACGATGATGATGAAAATGATGAACTGATTTCACACTCTTCGATTCCCCTTATCAAAAAAGTATCTACATCGGCCAGTTATTAAAACGCGGGCTTCGAAATCAAAAGAGAAACTAATCGTATTCTGTTCTATATTTCATCGTCCCTGAACGGCCTTAACTCGTACAGCCGTTTAAAAAATTCAAACGCGTCGATCAATAAAGCAATATAATCCTGACAACGGCGTGTTGACACGTTTCGATGTCCATATAAAAACAACTGATCAGCATAATAATATCAGACGCACTTTATGTCCGATTTGTGCTACTTCGGACGCTCTCAGACTTTGGTTATGCTTAAATAGCATTAAATTCGTTAATTTGAGGAGGTTAGATTTACAGACTCAATAAAATGTCTCCGCTTGACAATTAGATTTAATCCTAGTTAAGGATCCTAATTATCTCTGATTGCGACAGTATAATGACCCGATTTCTTCATTGAATTTCTTACTCTTTAGTAAAGGATAATAACTAAAAAAGCTCTCGTGTCTTTTTGAACCTAAAGGGGCATAAAGATATAATTAATGTCTTCCTTTCACCGAGGTGATTTAACCTCAAAGGTGATAGGTGATAAGTCTTGTCATCTAACCAGGATCGTGGAAAAAGAGGAACTCAGAACGAGAGTTCAGTTAACGGTTCCGTGCAACCACCGCTGACTGGCACCACACCGTATGAGGTACCAGCTTTATTGCTTAAGGTAAAGGAATTGTCCAAATTTCCCCTAAGTAATTTAAATATATTTGAATAATAAATATAACAAATTAATTTAAACGCTTAATTTTACGTAGAGAATCTAGCTTGAGAACTTTTGCCATTAGAACAAAAATACACAAATTACTTATTAAACAAAAACCAAACATGTTGGAATTCACAGTGCGCATTTAGCGATTGTTAAATTTTACTCGAGCGCAAATCCTAGTGCTAGGACCATTGAAACTATGCCAGACTTAGCGCCGATTTAAGGGCTAAACGAGGAAAACTGTGTTTATGTTTTGAAGGTGCGTGAGGTTTTCTTTTCTGCAGTGTGGTCACGTGAATGATATGGCAGCAATAAAATGTTCTGTTGAAATTTCAAGCAAACTTGTATATTTTTAAAATGAAAATTAAAAAACGTATCGTGTGTACTTGTCAACCCACAAAATGGCAATAGTCGAATAAGATTTGCCGTTTAAAAATTTACTTGAAAAAACAAAGAAGGTAAAATGTTTTAAATCAAAAATTTCGGAGTTAGAATTAAATACTTTTCCATATTGTATTTTATGTAATTTGTGAGTGAAATGAAAATACATTAACTGTCTAGTAGTTTCTCCTTGCTCATTTATGCATACATTTTTATCTGTGCATTTTACCCCTATCAAAGCACATACAAATTACATACATACAAATGTAAGCTTAATTTCGTTTAAGAGTTCCAAGGTATTTTTCTAGAAATTTACATTTCTTTTGCAAATTTATTTCATTCAAATTTAAACTTCTAAAAATTACAGTAAGTATACGTCATCCGTGCGACCAGCACACCTGTTATTATACCTAGGAACGTTGACGTATAGTATAGCTGGAGCCTCAAGGACATTGAAATTACGAACGATTCATATATCGCTCTCAAGGTAGATATCGCTTAATATATCCCGAATCTCGCCCCGCGTCGGCTGACGGTCACCACCGCATAAATAACGGTAATCACCCATAACAGCTTTCGTCGTTTCGACGTAGTCCGCGAACATCACCTTGAGCGCCGCTTCCTATCTAGACAGTAGGTTGACCACAGCTTCCAAAAAACTTGGACAATACCTAAATATAGCTCGGGCATCCATCTTTATTTGGTACCGTCGAACTTACGTTAGATTGGACACAACGAAGATATCATAAGCATCTTTTTTCAAACGGGTGATGGAACAGAAATCATACAAAGCGCCAAACCATCGACTTCGATGACAATACAATGTTTTACATTCATTAAAGATAATAAAAGCGACTTGCTTACGATGAACTGTTAGAAATTAGTGGCTGGCGAGTACCTAGGTGGTGCAGCTGATGTTAAGTTTTATTCCGTCGCAATTACGTTAGATTAGATACGACGGGAACATAAGGAACTGTTTTCGCACGGGTCGTTGTTCGATGGGACAGGAATAATACAAAGCGTCAAAGCATCGATTTTGAAAGGGGCGACGCGTCAAATCTACATTTGAAAAGAATAGAACTAATCTGCTTACGATTAATTGGGAGAAATTAGTGGTGTCGAGCAGGTGCACCACCTGATGTAAAGTGGATATCCTCCTTGAAAATCTGCAGCAGCAAGGTTGCTGATGCTATGCTACCTTCAACAGTATGGGCACCGGTTACCATTCATCAGGCAGAACCCAAAAGTTACTTCCTCTTCCGGTCTTCTGAAGATGCGGTACTTCCCCGGACGAAGCATTCGTGCATCGGAAGCCGCTGCGTGGCCCCACCGCAGTGAAACTCGTCACAAGTTATTACAAAGCGAGCTTATAGAAACGGCAGCTTATGCGCCATATTGGACACCATACGAAACGTCCAACAGTGAACACAGACCAACCGCACAAACGACCTCGGACTTGCACATGCCGTCAGTCCATCTAGTGGGTAGCTTACACTGCGATGATAATACTGACGAGGCTGCCACTCGAGGACATTTCTTCCCCGTCGGCTATCAGTAACCGACATGTCATAAGGCTAAATTCGTGCAACAGTGAGTACTGATGCGTGGCTGTACCTCAGTCGTCCCGCTGTCTGTCCGTCCCTATATACCTTAGATCTTTAAAACTACGCAACGGATCTTAATGCGGAGTTTTTTACTAGGTAGAGTAATTCAAAAGGAAGGTTTATATGTATAGTACATTGCACCGCCGCTAGTAATATCATATATTAAACCGTATATCAATATTATATATTATCCACAATAAGACGCGACTGATGGACAATCGTTGCCAATTTATCGTTTCTAAAGTTTATGCGTGACGCGATACACTCTTGTTAGCGCTAGCCAAATCGCCGATAAATCTCAAACCGCGCCGCCTTCCGCAATCTCGGCGCGTGGACTTTTTATGATTATTGGTCCACTGACGATGCCATCGGATGCTTTCTCGCTCCTTTGGCCGCGGCAACAATTTTTCGCAACTCTCCCAGAGAACATTTCAGATATCAAGTCATCTTACTGCAACAGAGCCATGCGACGGCCTAAGTACTACGGCCTCGAAGAAGACTGGCGTGAAGGTAAAGAGTTACACTTTCGCGTTTTGTCTATTGTGAGTGAGGTAACTGGAACCCACGTTTTAATAGTTGGCCAATGGATCTGTAAACCTTCACGTGCTCTAGATATCGATGGTCGGCGGAAAAAATCTAAAATGAACGGCTTGCAAACTTTGCAAATACTAAAAAAAAAGAAATAGTCCTCATAGAAGAAGGCCTTTTATATGTTCTCAAAAACGCAACCCCTACTCCAGCATTAAATAATGCTGTGTCGTAGAATCGTTTACTCTTCATAAGAGCAAAACTACCGCTTGGGACATAAAATAAAATGCCTTCCACTGTATTAAAAAATACTTACACTCACGACACGTTTAGTGCCAGAGCACACTCCGTGGCGCAGTTACCAAGCTATTGGCTTCCACATCGGGGGTCATGGGTTCGATTCCCACACGGGACAACTATTTGTGCGACCTACAAATAGTTGTTTCGCATCTAGGTGTTTGTCCACGTAAAATTTATGTTTGTTAAACGTCTTTACAACACAGCATAATGTTATCCTAAAGAAAGGTCAATGTTTTAAAAAAAATTAAAAAAAAATACACAAATACACTGGATTGGAAAACACACCTGAGAAGAACCGGCCAGTTTCTTGTATTGTACTGAGTTGTATAAAATAAATTAAAGCGTATTTATAGAGAAAATAATTGAATAGAAACACGGTTCTTTATAATAGATGTGCTTCTGTATGTTAATAAAATAGTACAACATATATACGGCAGGTTTGTACGTAAATGTATGAACGGTGTAGATGTTACAGGTGTGCATGTCTATCAATGTAAACCGCAACAACCAATAAAGTTATTGATTAGGTCCATATTTGCAAAACGCAAAGTTTCAACACAAAAGTTTTAACGCAAACAAAACAACAACGATATTTTTATATCGATGTCAATAATAGAAAAATTCAGACTTAATCAATCGTTTCCATCTTCTTGCATAATATTCATAATTTGTTTCAACCCATTTGATGTTGTTTTCATATTTATATAATTATCTTCAAACGCTACGCAACGGGTCATTCGCCAAGCTAGTACTTTTCATCTCTGTCTATTGTTATTGTATTGTCCTCTGAAATGATGTTACTTCCATCGTCTTGCACTATATACATAATTTCCTTTAACTAATTTCAAGTTCTTTTCATACTTATATCATCTTCAAACGCTACATAACGTCTAATTCGTAACGCTTGTACTTTTCATCTGTCTACTCAGTCTGCGTAGGGTAGAAATTATATTACTAACTGAGCGTATGCTTCGAAACTATTTCCTTTGTTCAGCGGATAGCGTGGCCGCCCACTCAGCGCCAACGCTACGAGCTCCTTACAGATTTATGCCTTCAACTTGGGACCTCACGCGGCTTTCGCCTATGCGAACGTAAAATCAAATTGGACATTTCTGATTACTTAGACAACGAACATGGATTCATTAACGATAACCCCGCCTTAACTACCTCCAGCCCGCTCATTTCGAATCAATACAGTTGTTTTTACGAGGCGAAAGGTGTCATTTTTATATCAGTCCAGATTATTTATGTAGCAGACTATTTTTTAAATTAAAGCCCGGTCCGCGCAAAAATCGTTAAAATCCGTAGAATGGTTTTATTCAACTGTGCGAACCATTCGCATAAGTCCAAGTAAAGGAATATTTTACAATAGCAATACATACTTATGGCAAACAACGGTTTGCCCTATTATTACGCAAAACACATATTTTAAATCCATTAATACTCTTTTATAACGCGATATATTTAGAATGATGTTACATGGAAATACGCCTACGCGAATTATTTCCTTCAGGAGTTCTATTACACGCACCAGGTACCTTAACATATTATGACTTAACATAAAATTCACAAAAACGTGATATATGTCCCCATTAATCTTTTTTGTTAAACTAAACGCGAATACATAATGTTAATGTGGGGAACAAACACAAGAGGGACAACGTTAAAAAAATCTTCTACTACATATTATGAATTATAATAAAGTAATGACGTCATAGTTAAGCAAGTAACGCATAAAACGGCAGTAAGTCATGTAGTAAAACGACTACTATTATAAAAAATGTAACCTACACGCACAACAATATTTGATAAAAGAGATGATTTATACTTTTTAGCATTTTTGCTTTGTTTTATGATAAATAAAAAAAAAATAAAAACCAACCTTTCGCTGGTTTCATTCTATTAAATATTAAATTCATTTTATTAAAACTACGCAACGGATCTTGATGCGGATGATCTTTCTACTAGATAGAATGATTCAAGAAGAAAGTTTATATGTATAATACATTGCAACCGTGCGAAGTCGGGGGTCGCTAGTAATATTATGTATTAATCCGTATATAATTATTATATATTATCCATAAGTTGCTGTGGCGGCGTCATGTCTATCCTCAAGCGCTGATACAACTTTATTGCTACTTTCGTCTGCTCCATTATAGCCGAACATTAAGCGGGCTTTGGGACGGGGGCCAAATCCGTCGGTCCGGGCCTAGATTGTCCCGGGCAAGGTTGTACTGTAGCTAGTGAGGTAAGCTAAGAAGTGAGAGCTCTTTTCAATAACGTCATTCACTTGCTTTGAAATTCATTGCACGCTTATCAACCGACTTCGAAAAGGGGGGAGGTTCTCAATTCGAATGTTATTTTTTTTTACTTATGTTTGTTACCTTAGACTTTCGACTGATCTTGGGCTCCGGAGATACTTAGGGAACTCCTAAAAATCGGTTTTTTTTTTCGTTAATAAAAATATGGACTTGTTTTCATGTGTGCAATGACCCTTTACACGTTAGATTTTCTACAGGAAATGTTTGTTCTATTCTAATGATTTATTACACTCAAATTGTAAAACTTTCTATCGTAGTTTTGATTTCTTTCTCCTGGTACTAACTAATGTTTTAAATATCGGCCACCTGCCTGAAGTTAACTCCACTTGAGAACAAACACCCAGATCCGGGACAATCATCTTGTAGGTCATGGAACACTTGTGCCGTGTGGGACTCGAACCCACACCCCCGGTGCCGAAGCTAATGGCTTAGCAATTGCTACACTGAGAAGTCTGTAATTATTAACGTTAAAGTTAAATTAACTTATCAGTATAGGCTATACATGGCCCACTGCTGGGCAAAGGCCTCCTCTGTACAGAGAGCATAGTCCACCACGAGACCCCACAGCGAATTGGTACTTCACATCTTCGAAATATATATATTTTTTTAACACAACGTTTTCCTTCACCGCGAAGCCCGTGATAAATCAGCGCTTAAAATTAACAATTTCTCTCGGCTAGCTTGGATTTTAACTCAGGTTGCACGAGTGTGATGAATGTGATGAAAATGATGAAAAGCGAGTGCTCACCGCTCTTAATTATCATTAAGACAACCCCAATGCGTGCTCTTAACTTCCGCGAGGCGACGAGCAAAACGGACGGCGTGGAAGAGTTTGTCCGACGCGCTGACGTCACCCTGCCGACTGTAGTAGGGCCACGCAACAGCCTCGACTGTTGCACGAATGGGCAGGCTAGTCCGGGTTAGTACCGCGACCTCACAGAAGACCGGCGTGAAGTGGAAGTATAACAAATACTTTCGCGTTTCGTCTGGTGAGATAGCCGGAGCCCAATCTTCGAAAGGTTGTCAACGCATCTGTTACCCTCGGGCGTAGCAGATGTCCATGGACGGTGGTATTCACTTAACATCTCGTGAACCGTCTGCTCGCTTGGCAACATTTCACATAAAAAAACCCGCGTCTATCAAAATTTACCACGGGGGCCCGAACACCGGTGTCACAACATTCGAAAGAGGTCGGCCGTTTCGCCTCGTATTGTACACCAAACAATGGAGTTTCACCCATGGACGAAAGCGAAACGCTTTCCATGTCGCTATGCTCAGTACGGAGCGAGACGGTCGCGTGGGCCGAAACGACCTTCCGCGTCCAAACGACAGTCAACCGGTCGACAATAGACAGAAACGTGTCGGAGAACAACAAACAGCGGGTTACGGGTCAGCGAGGGGATAAACGAATGTTGAACGCTATTAAAACAAAGCGTGCGGAACTTTAGATCGCTCTATTCGAATAAACAAAGCGTTCGATTCTTCTGATTGCTCTACGTGCTAATAACAGCCTAGCAACTGCTTCATCGAGTCATGACAAGTTTGCAGATAAATAATATCCGCCATTCCATTAGAGCTGTTTGACTAACAATGCTTTTATAAACCGTAGCCATGGTTTGGGACTTTTCAAAGTTGAAATCAAAGTGAGAAATCTTGAATTTGATTTTAACTTTCAAGTCAGTCGAGTCAGAATTTTTGATTATTCAGTACAGGCTTGCTTTAGGCTCTTATTGAACGTCAAAAAACTACCGTCGGTTCACTAAATTAGACCTGCACAGAATAGTACCGGCAGGAAACTGCGCTCTTGTTATTTTATTTTTTAATGATATCATATGAATGATATAATTTTAAATGATTTCTAATCGTAAGGTTACGGGAACGATGGCGTATCTCGTACCAATGTTTTTGCGATTTCTTATAAATAAACAACTGCTATCGTATTTTCGCCTATTTACGGTGTGAACTCTTGACATTTCAGATCCAATAAACTCAGACAAACGCGGTTACGATTAGCTAATATTGTCTACACGTTTTGGGTCGAAATACGTGAATGAATTTGCATATATAAGGTTTTCGATTTACTCAGATACCGGGACTCTATATATCTCATCAGCTTGTGGTAGGACAAATCCGCAGCTTTTGGTGTTGCACGAATGGGCAGACCTCAGTACACCAGCCGAATTAAAAATACACACCTACGCGTTCAATCTGTCTCAGGTAACCACTTTTCAATGACCCCTTCAACAGATGTCGAAGATGTCCAGGGGCATCACATAACATCAGGCGAACCGCCTGCTCGCTTGGCAACTTATCACATGAGAAGATAAACGTGAGTTCTTAATAATTGCGGGGATCGGATAAAGCATGGGGGCCGACCTATTTTTATTCCGCTCACACCTCGCCTATACTTCAACCCCAAGGTGTTTATGTCACGCCCAAACCCCAAACGTGATGACATCTCCGCGAAAGCGTCGGGCCACGAAAGTGCTTAGTGTGTGGTACCTCCACGCATTTATAAATTCCTGCTTTATAAATTACTAGCGACCCGCCCCTGCTTAGCACGGGTGCAATGTATTATACATATAAACCTTCCTCTTGAATTATTACTCTATCTATTAAAAAACCGCATCACGATCCGTTGCGTAGTTTTAAAGATCTTAGCATACATATGGACAGACAGACAGCGGGACTACTTTCTTTTATACTATGTAGTGATAATTCATAAGGTCCTGTGATTTGGTGTATCCAATCCTGTATCTCATGAACCGTTATAGTTAGACAGTTCAAATTTTCACAGATGATGTATTTCTGTTGCCGCTATAACAGCAAATACTAAAAAACAGAATAAAAAATACTTGGCTGTTTTTTTTTTTGTTTCCGTTGGAAATTTGAAATAATGAGTGCATGAAAACACTCTCTCGGTCATTAGATATGGTGTGCACAAATGTCAAGTCAATCCCAATGGAGTTTTTTTTTTGAGTTTTGTGTACACAAACATACGGAAGCTAAATGTTTATATGTAAAGATGATACGAAACTAGTAGAAAGGCTACGGCGAATGAGGGCTGCACGGTGTTGACTTGCGTCATTCTCTTAACGCATGTGATGAATGAAATCAATTAAGCATGGAGCTTATGAAACTAACCTCTACATTAATGTCATGGTCAGAATTCAATACCAGTTAGTCTCCAACTGAAACCGGTCACCACACCTTAATACGGGCATCGGAATATAATCTGAATATATGAATAGCGTCGGACGACGTCGCAACGTAGTCAAACTGATTCGTTACAGTAAAGTAAGCAAATTCTAGTACGTTATTTATTTCCGCGTACTGTCTTGAGCTTAGGCCATTGTTAGTGTTTTCATGGATGTTTTGAAGAGACCGTTCATAATCAAAACCCTCAAGTTGCCAAAACAACACCTTAAGTTGAAATACCTGGTGCCAGTGAAAGTTGATTTAATAATTACAATCTCACTTGCTGAGCTGCTACAACATCTAAAATCCCCAGCCTCGTCAGCTCGTTTTTATCGTTGCCTCCTTTGTTTATATTATGTGTTTTTTTGTAACTTAAAGGATTTAAAAAAGGGACTGGCGACTTCATGCATACTTATTGAGGAGCCACGAAACGGTATTTTCCCGACTCATTTAACATCAGTCTGGTGCTTTCTGCTGTTCCATAGTTGTGTATTCAACGAGGAATTTTTCTAGTTCTGTGAGTGAGCAGCTTTCACTGATCCATAACTCATCCAAGGATGGATTTTATGGGCCCAAAGCAACACACACGAAAACTAAAGAAGAATTTAGAAAAAGAATTGAACAATTTGTTCGCATCTTTCCATATGAATATAACGTATCTTAATGGAACAGTGAATAGGATTTTTACCAACTATGACATAATAGGCTATTACTTATCTACTAACACGGCTGTGTTTCTACTAACACGCATCAGGCAGCTAAGCAGTAATGCACTAGGCAGCCTCTAGCACAAAAATTTTATTTAGCTTTTCGTCTCGTGGTACAAAAATCTTTAAGGCAACGCATCTGCATCCTTTCGTGCTGTGTATGTCTAAGAGCAACGTCCATCACATTCAGCCTTCTCTCGTGTAAAGTGTAACGTCTCATTTTATCGCTGTCTTCGTGGCCGCACACGGCCGGGGATCTCCGCGCCCATAAATCGGCGGGCACACGACGCAAATGATCTTATGAATGGCGTTTATTGCGGATTACAACGCCTTCTATCGAAGTGTATTGTGAAAAGCACCCGCATACGTGCTATGCGCGTTTCGCCGGTTTGATCGCTGTTTAATCGTTTGTAGGGAGGGTTTAAAACCATCCGTTGGGTTCAATGACTTTTCTTTCTTCTGTCCTTATCCCACAAACTGTGGGGTCGGCACAGCATGATGTTCCCAACCAAGTTGCTACTACTTGCTACCATCTTTGCTATACCAATAGTCATTTCTTTCACAGAAATATCATTCTTCGCATAGTCCATCCAAACGTCTCTCGGTGTCCAACTAGCCTTACAGCACATTAAGCGACGATTCAGGGTAAAAAACTCATCCTTGATCAGTATCAACCCTCAGTCGGTGCCGATGGGTCGCAGCTAAGCCCCCAAAAATGGCGTTCGGCACGTATGGTAGTGGCAACTGACATATTTGGTGACGCACCATCGCTTAATGGTTGCCTTATTGTCGTCCGCCTTCTCGATTTCGAATAAGTGAGCTTTTAAGTGTTCCCGTGCGAGTTCCTACGTTTACGCGAGGGTACTCTTTTAGTTTTGTAAGCGCCAATTTTGCGTGATTCGTACCATATTGATTTCTTGCTTTTACGCGAATTTTATACATGGTTAAATGAAACTGATTTATATTTAGATTTTTAAATTCGCCGTACCTTTACCAATCCGATAGCCCGGGTTAGCTCTGATATTAGGACGTCACCATGAACGTTGAAAAACATGCAAAACGTCAAGAATAAAAAATCAAATTAAACCTCGAATAGTTACATTTAACCATGATTCGTACCATTTTCGCGCACCTACGCCTGAACGTTTGTAGCGTTTGATCCAAAAAAAATCATGAAATAATTACTAAAATTATTTTTATTATAGCAACCCAGAGGTGAGTGCAGTATTAGATACGTGTCGTAAAATTTTTATGCATGTTTTTTTAAAACACTAAATAAATTTTAATTAGTACTGATTGAATTGATAACAATGTTTTGTTATGAATTCAACGACTCTATTAAGTAAGCTACTATAAATAAGGAAAATTTGCTATTACTTATTTTCGCTAAGATAATGGTAAATAACCGGCTAGACCGGAAATTTATTTTATGATTTCGCAGAATTCTCGTATAATTTTTTCATGCTTTTGGGTTTTGCCCGATGTGTGAGGTAAGCACGTACATCCCCTTACGTACTTACTAGGAAGTACCACTTGCGTGAATTTAATTTAAGAGTCGATATCGCTTTAGTGAAGAAAGGCTTATAAAGAGTAAGCTTTTGCTCAGTGGGATATATTATGTGGCCTTATCATTACGGGACAACTTTGTTTTATACTATAAAACAAAGTCCTCCCGCTTGTCTGCCTGTCCCTATGTATGCTTGGATCGTTTAAACAACGCAACGGATCCTAATGCAATTTTTTTTACTAGATAAAGTGATTCAAGGGGAAGGTTTATATATATAATACATACACCCTTGCGAAGCCGGGGTAGGTCGCTAGTATATTATTTTAAAACATTCACTGCTGATTGGCGGACTTCACATATCTTCGAAATATTTCTTTTTATTATGTTTTAGAAAATATTCAGGTTTCCTCACGATGTTTTCCTTCACAGCGAAGCACTTGATAAGTCAGCACTTAAAATTAACATTTGCTTTGGTGCCGGCACCGGGGATTGAACTCGGTTTCTTCGAGTACTTTGAATTAAAGGCGAGCGCCCGGTCAAGGAGCTATCACGTCTCCTAAAGAAAGGCTTATTGAGAATAAAATTTATATTACTGGTAGTAAACCATAATTCACATCACATCACGTTACTAAATGAATCTATGTGATTAACAATGCCTCAGTCTGTCCTGTGGCCATGAGCACTGTGAAGGGTTCGAAACGTCGGAGATTAAAACCAAAAATAAACGCGATAAATCCGTAAAAATTGTTTAATTTAGTACTGTGAAATCGCGGAAATACAATAACTCACGTCACTTTATTAAAACCTGTAAAAGTTGCCTACATAAAAGATTAAAAGAAAAATCTACTTTTGGTAGATCCTTCTTTTAATCTTTTATGCACACTTTTGGTAGTCCGCTAGTGTTATTTTACATTTCAGTTACGCAGTTCGGATGATTTATTTAGAATAAATAAACTAAGAGGGAGGACTTTGTGTTTTTTTTTGAACTTGTAGTTCCAAAAAAGCCTAACTAGACAACAAAGACACTTGCAGATGAATTAATATCTCATTATCCTGATCACGTTTTATATTTTCATGCAATATTTCCTAATCTGTGCAATCATACTCGCATGTTACCACCATCTATTAATATTTAAAAGTTAACAGAAAAATATATGCACACAATACGAAGCTAGCGAAACCAATCTCAGACTATAATGTAAGAATCTAAAAAAAAGTCATGATATTCAAAAATTATCCACGACCACAGACAATAAATTATTGTATACGGAATTAAAAGACGAGGTTCATAAAATTTTCAATCGGACGCCAACCTCAAACCGGAATCCCTTAATTATTTATTTCTGTTACTAATATCGTACATATGATACAACATTATGATAACCTAACCTAATTAAAACTAAATAGGTAACTAAAAATTAACATAACTATTATATAAATATGCTTACTTAAAAACTAAACTACTTATTTAAAAAAAAAAACTAAACTAGAATCCCTCTTAACGATGGCGAATAATGAACTTAACTTCATATTTAACATATTTCTATGCACGTAATTTTCCTATTCTAATTGTCTGGTAAGCCATTAATTAGCCGAGTACGCCCGAAAACAACGAATTTAGTGCACAAAAAAGGCCGAGTTGTAACAGAGATAATGTTAAAAGGCGAATTAATTGAGATGGCCCCGTTTTAATATCATATAAACATATCAATTCGAACCTTGGTCTAGACAACAAAGAACCAGGGGGTCTAGCGAGTAGCGTCTATAACCCCGGACAGGTGAGAAGGTTCGATGACCGTCTGGCGGCGTTCACACAACATCCGCCCCTAACGTCTGCATGATTTGTGCGACATTCGCCTGCCGACGATTTAGTCACTATTCGATACGATCGCTTAATTCTAGAGCAACTCAGTTTGTAAGGTTAATTACATAGCATTTCATTATCATTTTCAAATTATTTATATTAATGTTGTATTTATAATTCACCGAGACTCCTTTATAGCCGGTAATTGCTTTTTTTATCGTATACCATGTCTGTTGTATTCAATGTTACCATGAACGCCAGTGAAACGCTTTCAAAATATGCATAGTTTCCTATTGAACCCAATGATATTATTATTAGAGTATTGGAAATAAGGAAGAAGGAATTAATTATTTTATGGCAGAACAACAATACACTACACCCAGCTTTGCATAGCTGAGGAAACCTGTAGAAAAGTAGCCGGTACATACCGGGTTTACGTGAGTTCAGCTGTCTTTCATTATTTATATTATTCTTGTCATTATTACGTTAATAATATCTCACGAAAGTTTTAATAATTTTAAAGTAGGTTTTGTTACGTTACTAAACAGACGGAATCAAAAAGCTAGTGTTAAAACCAAAGTCAGAACCCATTAAAACCCAGTCGAACCCAGTAAAAAAAATAGTACAACAAAATTAGACTTGGTATAACCCTTAAGTAACAATACTTTTGCGATGGTCTTCTGAGAGGCGATGGTACTTGCCGTGACGAGCCTGGCCGTTGTACCAGCAAGTGCTGCCACGAGGCAGCACCACAGCAAGCCATGCAAGTCCTGCATATACCGTCCGAAACGTAACCTAAAGGATACCGAAAGGTCGGAGACTCCTCGCTTGTGCTAAAATTGGCCCCAACAAGTCGGGGCGGAATAACGGCCAATCGAGCCTCCGGTCATGGCTGGTGAAAAAGAAAAAGGCAGACGCTGCAACCACACTCCTCGTTTTGCTCCTGTCTTCCGCACAAAGGAGCATCCGGATAGTCGCAGACTTTGTGTTTCAAACGGAAGACAATTTAATCCCGCCACCCCATCGGTTGGGGCGCGCGGGAGGGGAGGGGGGAGCGAGCGAGACGGAACACCCCGCCCGCGCCCTCTCTTTTTTTAATGCGGACAACTAAAGATTAGAAACGTCTCCCGCCGTCTGTGCCGATAGCATCCGTGAATAAGTACGTACACAAATGAAGGATTTTGTTTTGCTCGAATAAATCTTTCCCATTTTACGCGATTGTCTTTTATCCTGGATGAAGGTAGCGCCAACCGATATAATAGGACTCTGAGATTAATCTACACTAATATGGAAATAAAGCAGATTTGTTTTTTTGTTTATATATTACTAGCGACCCGCCCCGGCTTCGCGCGGGTGCAATGTATTATACATATAAACCTTACTCTCGAATGACTCTCTAATAAAAAAAAACACATCTAGATCCGTTGCGCAGTATTAAAGTTCTAAGCGTGCATAGGGACAGACAGACAGTGGGACGACTTTGTTTTATACTATGAAGTGATGAATAGTTAATTATATTAATTGAAAGGGCAAATCACAAATATTTGTTTAAACCCCGAAACGAAAAAGTTATTTCAACGAATTTTTTTTATTGTGTATTAAATTTTATAGATACATATTATAATATAATATTATGTTCTGTTAATTTAACCAATTTTAAATATAATACATGCAATATCCACACGGATGGCTCATTGGTTTGTTAGCTCACCATATATACTGTCATATACTTGACTTCGCTTAGATCCCCGCTTAGGGATTTCTCCCATCCACAGTATAGTTTTTCCGAGGTTTTTTGTATGTTAGACAATGGCAAGCGCGCTGGCGGTCCATCTGATATCAAGTGATAACCGCGACCCGTGGACATTTGCAACAGCTGTAAAATTGCAGATGCGTTGCCACCCTTCAATAAAGTAGGCCCCGGCTACCTCACTCACCAGACGAAACGTAGAAATGTAAAACTTCCACTTAACTTCAAAAATAAAATTTTACAATAAAAAATTGTTCATCTTGAGTGCAGAGACGAGCACTAATAATAAAAATAATCATAAAAACTACTTTTTGTTGATAGATTCGTTTTGCATAATAGTATCGAGCGTATAGGGTTTGCTCCGCCGCTCACCATCGGACCATTTTAATAACGTTTAACGACGCGAGCTATAAATTTTATGCTTCTATAAAAACTTTTTTATTCCAAATTAAACCTGCAAATTTAAGCGTGGGGATAAAAATAGTTCGCCACCCGCCAGTCGCTGGGTACTATTCCGCCGTTCCCTCTGTTAGTTTAACTCGTAATTATAGTAATATTTGTAGAAAAATTACGAAAAGATTGTCGCTCTGGGAAACGAACCCACGTCTTAGGCATTCGGTTCGATTACCGCAGCGGCGACAATCTTTACGTGCTTTTTCTACAAATTGTAATGTTCAATCTTAAGTGCAGAGATTAGCACTGGAGAAAATTTAAAATTCGTAATAACAGATTCGAAACAGCGGCGGCTTTGTTGAAACTCGGAGTCGCAACTAAAATTAAAGTATTAAGCGAGGTGAAGGTAAATTGGTAACTAAACTAAAACTATTGTCAACTACGAAACAGGAGGAGATCCTCACTACGTTTTTAGTTTTTGACGTTTTTCACCTAAGAATTACGGCGTTTCGAGAAGGATTTTAAAAATTCTTTTTCCATTTGATTCAGTTTAGTTCCCGTATTAGTTTTATTAGTAACACCTTACTAATAAAACTACTCCGGAGTTACATCAGGTAAGTCTAAATCAAATAGGAAATGTTAGATCATTTCGGTTTATCATATCATATCATTTCATTACGTTTATCTAATGCATTTTCATACGGAAACTTACTATGAACAACATACTTAGAATGGAAATTATGTTGACATATAACTTTTAAGCTGTGCAAAGATATAATTGCACTTTTTACGTACTTATTTATTTAATGCACTTTCTAATGTTTGCTCCTAGTCAAATGTAGTACAGTCGCGTTCATCAACAGCGGGTCTGCGTGCCCGACTGTACCGGCCGCCCGTCCCGTAGCGGATTCCGTTCGCCAACCTTCCAATCAAATTAACTACGCTCCGCCCGCGGCGCGGTCCGTCATTCGCAATGTATCGTAAAGCGCTTTATTGCTAAAAATGATCGCACAACGGTCGTAAATCCGCAATTTAATGCCGTCGAAATTGTGTCGCGTTTTTTTTTAATCGCGACTGTACTTTGGTCTGTCCAATGGGAGTACAGTCACGTTGGAAAGTATTACAACTTTGTTATAGTTAAGTGCAATTATGCAATACTCTGGTGCGATTTCGAATTTCCTTGGTATTTTGAATTCTTATTTCTATCTCTTTTTGGGGTGAAACGGTCTTATTTTCTAATATAAAAATAAACGTGTACGAACCAGGTATCGAATATACGCCTGAGATCTCCAATATTATGTGATAGGACCAAGCAGCAGTCCTCGCTGCTGCACGAATGGGCAGGTCCGTCCGGGAAAGTACCACGACCCCACAGAAGACCAGTTTGAAGTGGAAGTATTATTTAAAGGTAGTAACGCATCTGCAACAGAACGGGTTCTGCAAATGCCAATGGGCGGTGGTTATCACTTAACATCAGGTGAAAAAGCAGCTCGTTTGCTACCTTTTCACATAAAAAAAAGATATCCGCCAAGCTCTATGTACTCCTGGTACTCAAATGTACACCCGCTACAGATATATCATATAAATGACTCCGCCGTTATTCAATGTAACTGCTTAGTCTTATTGACTACTAGGGGTGTAATGTATTATACATATAAACCTTCCTCTTGAATCACTCTATGTAGTAAAAAAAACCGCATCAAGATCCGTTGCGTAGTTTTAAAGATCTAAGCATACATAGGGACAGACAGACAGCGGAATGACTTTGTTTTATACTATGTAGTGATGCAGAGGTAAATCACGCATAATATCTATCTGTTCCAAACTTGATCAAAACAATTGGCCAATGGCTAATAGCTTCCAAAATTCACTGACTGGCTCCGATTTCCTATTGCTGGGCACTTTCTCCCTACACTTTACAGACAATTCGCGCACATTTCATGCATTCGAAATACTTATTTCAAACGGCTTTCTGCCGCATTGAATGACTTAATGTTGCGGCACGTCTGAATGGCTCCATACATCGTCACTACATACGCAACGGATCTTGATGCGTTCTTTTGTACTAGATAGAGCGATTCAAGAGGAAGGTTTACGTGCATAACACATTCCGTGCAAACCCAGGACGGGTCGCTAGTTTTAATTACAACATAAAAATGGAGCAGAGCAAGGTGTACAAAATACAAGTTACAGTATGAAATCATTCGTATATAAAAGCAAGGAGGTATGCAAAGTTCCAAGTCATGATCTTTCACGAGTTTTTTAAGGAAAAAAGAGACTTGTCGAATATTTAGGCGTTAAGAATTGCATACAAGCACAGCTGTGACCATGAAAGAGTTCTCGGAGAGAGAGGAGGGATGTACAGACATTTTTAGGGAGAGGTTTACAGAATAACCCCTATTCCCATCAACGGACACTCCTATATAATTCACTACGAGATTCGATAAAATTTAAAACATTCTTCGTAATAATTTAAATTTTCATAGTGCTAATCTCTGCACGTAAGATTAATCATTAAAATGTGTAGAAAAAAGTACGAAAAGTTACTCGACGCTGTGGGAATCAAACCCACGTGTTCGTGATTCGCGCCCTGACGCTTTGAGCACTAACCTGATTTTACACAGTCACAACGTCTTTTATCTACTTACTTACAAACAGCGAAAAACTTTTCGTACTTTTTTCTACAAATTTTAATATTCTTCTTGTTCTTATGTAGATAGTTATAGGTTTCTTCGCAACAATTCCCTTAATTTTATTTAAGTAACAGGTCATAAACATAAATATAGATAGATAAATAATTTAGAAAACACCTAATACGCAAATATGTAACGCACTAAAAACTTAACACAAAATTCGCTAATCGTAGAGATAAAATATTCTTGGCTACATAATATATTTATTAATTCCCTAAATAATTAATTACCAACGATCATCCAACGGTAAAATCCAACTTATTGCAATTAACAGTTCTATATGAAGGTTGATAGCTCGAGTGTACTTAATTAACGCTGTCTACTACCTGGCTACAATGGACAGTACGTAGTATTAACAAAATACTAAACCCGAATTAAATTTCTTTGCATTAGCCACACCACGCTATTGACCTTATGCCTCATTAACGGAACTCGTTATACTGCTAATTACTTCTGAATAACTATTTAAATCTCGTAATGGAACATTATAACAGTGCAAAACCGTGGAATAACAAAGTCCTGTGTTAAAGGCAAGGATGAGCCCCCAAAACCTGACCAAGACTATCATCTAAGTCATGTAAATATTAGATATTTACCTATGAAATTGACATTAGGCAGTGAAATCGTCCATGTCAGAGTGTGTTGGGGGATTTGCACTATCTGAACATTATTTATTTATATATATATACAAAATAAAAGTATCTTACCATTTACCTGGTACTCAAGCTACAAGCTTTTCTAAATTTGGCTAGATAATGTTCATAGGCGTATATAATAGCATGGGGCCGATTTTGGGTTACTGATTCGAAATTCTAGGCTAGATAGCTAAGAAACTTCAAAAAAAAATAATTGAAATCAAATAACTATCGACAGCCGAGAAATCTATGTACATACTTAGTTTTTACTATATACTATTTTACAGTACATTCCATTGATTTACTTGTGCTAAGCACTTTACACAACGTACTAACTACTATTGAGTCAATACTACTATTATAAATTAATGAAAATTATTAACGATAGCGAACTGTTACTTTTATAATGCGACGCATAGTGTTCCATTTTTTGTGCGGTTAAGGTCCAGGCCCGCCCTGAAAAATAACCTTAGATACGCCAATGGTAATGTTGTGTTGCAAATCTTGTCCTCAAATATATCGTCTGCAGTCCAGCATACCAGGCTCTATGAAAAACTTAATGGAATATTACATTACATCTACCTGGTTAGCCGCTAATTTTATCGTAATCTATTGCTCTTCAAAAGAAAATAATTTAGTAAGAGGCCAACGGCCTGGAGTTGAACGGATTGCTCTACGAAAGGCCTACGAACCTAAACATAGGCTGTTACATACTGAGAGGATTCAAGTGTTTTACTGATATCATTAAATAGCAATAGTTGTAGCAACGCCCCATATTCGAACCCAGAAAATTAAGTAATTCTGTTGGATGACAGATTGTCATTCAATTCACGCATAGACTGAGTGAAACATAATTTGAAATATTTACTCGAGACGTGAGGTGAGCATGTAACATTTAGGACATTTTTTTTATAAAAATAAATAAAATGAGGTTATAACCGTTCGACATAATTATGTATACCCAATATCTGTAGAGTAAAATTAAAACATAAATATGGAGAAACAAACAAGTAAACTAAACACACAAATTACATTTACTAAAAAAATCCTGAAGTAAGAACCTTGTACGGCACAACACTTACACTTAGAAAAAACACACCTATTATTTATATGGTATTGAAATTTGACCCCATACAAAGAAAAAAAAATTAAGTGTATTTAACAAAAAGTTTATCTATATCTCTTATGTTCCACATGCGTTCAATATTTGTTGTAACCTTTAGTAAATTTTTCTTGAAATTTTAAATTAATATTTTTATATTCCTATGTGAAAATACAATTCTTCGAACATAATTAGTACGACAATAGTAAAGAATGTTTATCAATAAATGCCTGAAGTATAATGTAATTTTCTATTTATAATAATGAGATACACGGTACGTCGAGAAAATTAGCAATTTCTTTTGGTTCATCAGGGTTGTCAAACTTGAGAGTTCTGTTTATTCTTATGTTTATTTTTTTTTTGTGTTGTTGAGAAGGTGGCAAGCGAGATGGCGGTCCATCTGATGTTTAGTGATAACCCTCACCCATCGACATTTTGCAAATGTTACCAATAGGGTTATGGTTGCCTTGTCATTTTTAATGAAGGGCCCCGGCTACCTCACTCACCAGATGAAACGCAGAAGTATTACACTTCTATTTCATACCGGTAGTCTCTGAGGTCGTGATACTGACACTACTGACCTGCCCATTCGTGCAACTGAGAAGACCTACCACAGTTAAAAGGTTAAGGTTTAAAGATCTGTTAAGATATAATCGTAGTGAATTTAACCTTGACCCGTTAAGTGAAAGTCGCTTTAGTCGTAATTGAGAGTGCTGTAAATTACCAGACCCCCCCTAGTTCGAGCCAATGAAATTACGCGCCCTTTGTACACACGATACCATAAAAAGTACGTTTCCTCTTAAGAGTTGAACAGCCGGGAATAAGTGAATTAGGCGGGAGCCAGACTGTGCCCTTCAGGCACCCCCGTCTGGGAACTAGACCTCCGTCCTCCGCCCTTTGGCAGAGAATAGACGACCTCAGATGCCGCAGACGCGACGTCGCCGCCCTAAGGGATGAGACAACTAAGCCCTTATTCCGCCTCATTAAATTCCAACGGGGTGAATCGAGATGTGATAATGCTATCCAATTTTCAAGGTCGTTTCTAATTTTCGCACTTAAATAGTCCGCAAATTGCTAAACTGTTTTTTACAAGATGTTATGCAAGATTTCGGAAGAGGAACGGCACGAGTTATCATTATTAGCAATATTGTTAAATAATATAGATGACGCATGTTCATACTGCGCGGCATTTAAAAATTGTTCCGCTTTACATTAGATGACATACATATACGAGTTAATGTGACTGATAATATAGAACGTATGATACGGAAAAAGATAGCAGTCTATAGAGTTGCAATCTAATTGAGCCAATTGGTGTAACTTGATTGCATCAGTTTCCGTGTGCCATTGTCATATCTACCTCGTATTTGTATATGATGTCATTGTTTAATAGTCTCTTGTTGTGAGAATGAGTGAGTTTAATAGTCTTAGTCAATAACTTTGTCATCGGGGAGAAATCGTGAAAAGATACCCCTTCTCCTAGCGAAACCACAGAGAATGTTTAGGACTTCCTCTTTTAGTGGAAATATTTCCCACATACAATAAACTTTGCACTTAATCTTCGACCAGCTCCAAGTAGACAAATTAACATCGCATATTACGAGGTTGACGACCCGAATGGCGTAGTGGTTAGTGTACCTTACTCCTGCGCCAGAGGGTGTGGGTTCGATCCCCACTACTGGAAAAATATTGTGTGATGAATATAGTATTTTTCTAGTGTCTGGGTGTTTATATATCTATAATATGTATTTATTTATAAAAGAAAAGTATGTTTAAGTATGTTTATCAGTTTTCTAGTACCCATAGTACAAGCGTTGCTTAGTTTGGGACTAGAAAATGTTGTGTAAAAATGTGTCCTAAAATATTTATTATTGTTTATTATTATTATAACTCTTGCGTTTAGAAAAATTCTGAGAATACCATTTTTACGATGCGCGCGCTGGGTTGCAAACCGACCAACTACACGTTATTACCATAACAAGCAATAACAACTTTTTCACATTCTACAATTTACTCAATTAAACCGATCAAAGAGTACAGGTGATACATTTTTAGTTATTTATATTTTGTTACACTAATGAAATATAACTACTTACGTGCGTACGTAAAGGCGCATACGTCTTGTTTAACTAATTTTTAGGCTTCCGTGAACGAAAGGAGACTCTATTAATAAGACTCCGCTGTCTGTCTTATAATGTATTAACCGTTATACTTAGATAGTTGCAGATGATGTATTTCTGTTGCCGCTATAACAAAAAATACTAAAAAAACAGAATAAAAAATATTTAAGTGTGGCTCCCACACAGCAGACATTATTTTTTTGCCCTTTTATAGATTGGATGAATGGTACGGAGCCCTAGCACTTGGCCGGTTTTAAAGACACTCGGCCTCATTCATAATAAGTTATCGGAGGTTTAAAGGCTCGCTTAAAATAGATTGTCAAAAAGAATTCATAATCGTTCTATAACGCTAAAACGTTCTATAACTCTCCGATAAAGGGTCTCGGATATAAACAAGCTAGGACTCTACTATAAACGCACATTAGTGAAGAACATGTCCGATTTTGGTCAGCTGATTACTGACGTTTGTAATGACTTTGTTTAAATCATTCCATGCCGCCACCTTTGTTGCATTGGAGATCGTGTCGGTGTTTTTTTCGTTGATTTTAGATAACACACCTCTCCTTCCCAAATCAATCTTTCAAGATAATCTTCGAAAGCAAAAGTAGCAAAAATAGTTTAGTAGGCAATGCGTGTATAAAAATTACAGTGCGAAGTTCTAGACTTGCGATTATAACAAAATTGTAACACCAACTTTATCTTCCTCTAGCCAATTTTCACTACTTTGCCTTTTCATTTTAACATACAATAATTTATTTATTTTGTTAAGGCCAAAGACTACTAATTAATAATAACAGGAAAGTTGACACGAATCACGATCAACATGTTTGACACAAGTCAAGATACAATTTTTTTTAATTTTTAGCGATCCATAGATAAAAACTCGTTCAAAACCATTCTTAAAACCATTCACCATTTCTAAAAACCATTCTTTTAGCATTCAAATTCTACCATTTTTCAACGAAATGCCAATATTAGATTCAATTATGAATAAAGATTTTTGTCGAACGTTTGGATACGCTTAAAAGACGTTTTAACTAATATAGGTTTGTACCAAGGAAGTGGTAAGAATATTGTGTTACTGTGTTCATTTATGAAAAACGTGGGCTATAATTAGCTTAACGTAAAAAGACACCATTACATATTTCTTATATAAAAATAATTCTGTTATAGAAGATCTTGGATATTCCATTAGAAATGGATTTACGATTTTATTAATTACAAAGCGGAAATGGCTATATAATTCGTAGAAACAATAACCGATGAGGAAGAAAGTTCCCCAAGCGCAAGCCTCGATACTGGCCGTCGCATTGTCCCCCCAGTAGAAGTGACATCTTTTGCAAATGTTACAAAAGTCAGACAGAAGCTGTGGAATTTGAAACGCAGAAGTACAACTCCTCCACTTCACGACGGTCTTATGAGAAGTCGTTTTGCTTCTGTGTAACCGCGAAGACTGTGGCTCTACCAGGGTAGATCTAAAATTAAATGTGATATTGCGCGTGGCAACAGCTTCGGCTGTTGCACGAATAGGCAGATCCGTCCTGGAAATTACCTCGACCATACAGGAGACCGGCGTGAAGTGGAGGTGTCGTACTTCTGCGTTTCGTCTGGTGAGTGAAGTAGCCGGGGCCCACTTTATTAAAAGCTGGCAACGCATCTGCAACCCTACGGGTGTTGCAAATGGCCATGGGCGGTGGTCATCACTTAACATCAAGTAAACCGCCGGCTCGGAAATCGTTCGATTTAACGCTAACCGTCCGTTGGGGGCTCCGCATGATCTTTGCCCCGCCGCGGTCACCAATCCGCCCCCATCCGCCCCCGTCTGCGCAGTTTGCCGATACGCAAACGGCTCCGGTGACTTTGGCAGGGAGGCGCCCGCGATCCGTCAACCTTCATTCGACAGGACGTCTCCCGGCGCAAGGGAATGTGTAACACCGAATGATTGGAGACGGATTGGAAACGCGCCGCGTAATCTTATACACCATTTACGATTGAAGTAAGCCTTGATAGTTTTATTAGTTAGTTATTATATTTTAATGAATGCTCGTTTTTAATTCAATATACTAGAGCGACCTGATACCGGTGCCAGCACCCATGAAATAGTTGATTTTAAGCGCTGACTTATCACGTGGTCAGAGGTGAAGGTCGTGATGAAATCTGCATTATTTTCGAAACGTAAAAAACATTTCGAAGATATGTGAAGTCCGACAATCCGCAGTTGGATCGAGTTATGGACCATGCCCTGAACCTATGTACACTTACCCTATTTACAGAGGAGGCGTTTGCTCAACAGTGGGACATGTATAGGCTGATAATTTACTTTTTTCGCATCGTGTCTTGTACGAACGCTCAAGGTTAATTCTTTACGTGGTCGTTTGGCTGGCACTCCGGTTTTCCATCATCGAATTGTCATTTGAATTTACACTGCGTACTAATATGGCAATGTGTGTTGCACTTTGAAATCTTATAACAGCAAATTAGTCCACTCAGAGACGTACGTTAGACATCAGATCATGAGTCGATGTCAGCACCTTTACAGCTTTAGCTGGTTCAGCTAAAGCTTGAAAAATTGGTAATAACTTGGTTTGTAACCAACCACTGTTTGTGCTAGTGTATGTCTGTTTAATTTTTCAAAAATTTTCTTCACATTATTCATATTTGACATACGAGTTAGAAAATGTTGCCATTAAAATATTTACGTAAAGTACCTTATTAACCGTTTGCATTAATTATTACCGTAGAACAGATAACGTTGGATAAGAGTCGACGCGGTTGCGTTTGACTCTGTGTTTTTCCGCGGCATTGTCTATTTTTAATCTGTCTTCTTTCGGCGCTCGCCGTTAAGCTATCTGGGCCACGTGAGCGCTTTGTTGGTTTCCTTTTGGGCCTTTTAAAAATAACTGTCGCGGTGTCGATTTGAAACAGTTGAGAGCGACGGCTTGATTTACATTTGATATATGCTCGGAAAGGGCCGCGATGGCTCAGTGTCTGTCGCTTTTAATAGAATACTGGAGCGAAGTTCGATCCCGGTGACCGCACCGATGAAATTGTTATTTGCAATATTTAGGTGCTGACTTATCGCGTGCTCAGCGTTGAAGGGAAAAATCATAAAATATTCTGCGTATTTTTGAAAACATATAAAAAAAATGTTACGATGATATGTGAAGTCAGCCATACCGCAGTGCTGAGGCGTGATATGGATAATGCCCTAATGCCGTCTGTACAGAGGCCTTTTCTTAGCAGTGACACATATAATATATGCTGCATATTATGTAAGTATTAGGCCGTTACTTTTTTTACTAAACTTCTCGGGGTCTTAGACCAGAACTTAAAGTGTCTGACGTGTTTATAGCGTTGGGAACATTCATTTCAGTCAACTTATAACTATTTTACATTCCCTTCTAGACTTTATAATTATCGTGTTAATATTTAAATTTATACAAATGTTTTTAGAGTATCCCAAATAAAGTGATAGTTTTCCTTTTCATAATAAGTTCAGTATGAAATCTTTTTATTTTCTTTTCTCTACATGACTTCATGATTATCGTATATTTTTATTTAAACTTATAAAAATATCTTCCGAATACTTTAGATAAATTGATGATATTTTTCCTTTCGAAATATTTTTGATGTGGAATCTTCGAGAAACAATATCTGACTACATCCAAATATGAACTCAGAATCCGCACCCGGCTCTCTAGTTACCTGTGGCGGCACACATCAAAGGCGATTTTGTTTCGCCCGCCGCGGCATCGATTACAGTTACACGAAGCGAACATAATCTATTCTTACGTGTTAATATTATCAATTCGAATCTCTTAATGGAGCAACTGACAAACAAAGAATCTTTCCTACATTGCAAACCGTTTGTTTCCTATGCTCGCGTTAATGACTCGACGGGATCTGATCAAATTTTAAACAGAAGCAGCTTACACTGTGGACGATGATACGTACGTATCGTGCGTATCGTACGTAGTTTTTTGAATCGGGGTTGGAAAAAAATTTAGTGTAACATTTTTCCGTTACGCGCCATCTTTTTTTTTTTAATCTTAAAATGTTCCTCTAACGCCATCTAGTGTTGAATAGGGGGTTTTATGTCGTCTTTATTCTTTAGTGGTTTTAATAGTTGTGTGTTCCTTTGTGTGTTCATAGCAATATATATATATATATATGTTATATTAAAGTGATCAGCAAAATCAAAGGGTTAATTCTAATTCTAAAATGTAAACAATATATTTCGTTTTTCAGTTACCATAAGCCATTAATAACACAAATATATAATAACGACATCAATGATAGTAATAATTCTATTACAATTAATGAAATTCAATAATAATCTTTGTAGTAATGACAGTGCTAGCTCTAATACTTCAGAGCACGACACTGTGTCGACTTCCTCTTCTCCAAAGGCAGGCACCGCCCCACCGTGACCTGACTGCGCCTTCCACCGAAGACACAATCTGAAGCTGACCGATGATGCCCTTCGAAACCTCGATCGGCTCCTGGAACTTGCGGTTGCGACGTCGATCCAACGTCCGCAAGTTCGGTTTTCCAAAAAAACTTCACTCACAACACTCGCGCGCGAGTCGAATGTCTGCCTTCTACTCACTGGCTGATTATTCGGCAACGAAGGACCATGTACAAATTCAAAGCGGTTGTATTTTGGGTCCGTGAGGTTAATTGAAATAAACAAGGTTCACGTTGCAAGTTTTTCAATCAACAATTTTTGCGGACCCTCATACTAATTACAACGGTCAAACCATAGTGTGTTTTAATTTATTACTAACGCCACCTATGTATTAAAAATAAGAAACTAAATATTATACAAAGCTAAAATGAAATAATTGTAGAATTTGTATTTATGTCTATGAATTAATAAAAGCCTTTTATTAAACTTTATCTAATTTTACTTTATTTAACCAATTTCTGTAAAGTTGCATATAGTTAATTATTTTTTGAAAAATAACGTCATAACAAAGTTTCACTTCTTACGAGTGTACGCTAGTACACGCACACATTTTTTTTTGCGGATTGCGGAGCCGTAGCCGCTATATAATATAGTGGTGCCGGCTACCTCACCCACTAGACGAAACGAGGTTGTTGCGTGGCTGTACCACTTTTATTCTTTCTGAGTATAAGGCCCCTGACGATAAGTTAGGACCGCCGTTCGTGGGTTTTCATGGCCAACACTCTATTAGAGTGGCCGGCTATTTTTTTTTTTTTTTTTTTTTTCATTTTCTCACAACGTTCCGTGGGCAAAACCAAGGGCCCAAACTACGCAACCTTGTACTTTGGGTACTGACAAACAACTGATAAACAACTTTTCCGTTGTAAATAGATACATAATGCAGTTATATACACTAGTGATGTAACGAATATACGCATTCGCGAATGTCCAAAATATGACATTCGTTACGTCAGTGGTAAAACACTATTTTCGTCACGCAGCATTTTTCCAGTAGCGGGGCTCGAACTGCGACCCACTGGCTAGAGACAGGTTCACTATCCACTGCGCCAATCGGGTCGAATCTGCGTCATTTTGAAATCAACACGAGCGAGGTCATGGGTAAGAGCTAGTCACCAAAATTCAAGTTCGCTTGCAGCACGCGTCCCACGTGGCCGTTGCTACACATGTTCAGTAGGCCGCGCTCCGCGTCGGATGAAACTTTACAGTCAACTGACTGAAAGCGGGAACGTCATCCAATAAATAAATACGTCACTCATCTAGAGAAATCTAAAGCAGCAGTCGCCTAGCGACGCGAAAATTTGATATGTGCCTCCGGTTACCTTAATCAACAAACGAAATGAAAAATCATAAACAGTGCGTGCAAAGGGTAAAACGAGACGTGGTACTTCCCATGAAACTAGAACATCTGAGGGAGATTCAATATTTATTCATCTTCTTTTAAATAAAATTTGTTTAAGTTACTCAGGGATAAGAGTAGCAATAGCCTATAGTAATTCGCTAAATGACATAATCACTTGAAGCTTGACCCAATTCGTTAAAACTTTATGTTTATAAAAACTGTTTCCGATCATCAAGAAGAGGCATCAGTTCGAAAGAAACGAGAAAGACGATTTAAAAAAAATCAATACCTCTATAAATTAAGAACATAAAATTTTGCGAAAATCAACCTCATAACTTTACTAAACTTATACCTAAATATTCTACCTAAATAACTGTTGAAGATTTTCCATGAAAATCCAAGTTATACAAATACCATGAAATTCGGCCTTTCAGTAATAATTGGGCAAAAATCGTCTCATAGATAAAAAAAAAACAGTAAAAATCACCGAAATAAAACACCTCCACTAATCTCGTGATAGAATTGCAATTCGGGAATGCCCCCGCGTAGACCAACTTGAACAGTTAATGAGCGTCTATTGTTGTCGCTACGAGCCTAGTTATTCGTACATTTTTATGCTAACTGTAGAAATTTGACGTCGTATTTTAATCTGAATTAGGGCTGCATGTGTTTCACGAATGAAGTGACATTACACGACATTAACATCTCTTACCCTTTAAACGAGCAATTCTTGTATATACATATATATATATATATATATATATATATATATATATATATATATATTATATAATCGGAATCTCGGGAATGGCTCCAGCGATTTTCATGAAATTTAGTATGTGCGTAGATTCGGGGGCGAAAAATCGATCTAGGTAAGTTTCATTTTTAGAAAATGTCCTTTTATCCCTGTTTTCAGGGAATGAAAAATTTAATTCGAATATGACGGTAAATTTCGCCGCAGCAGAAAATGTCATGGCAATGTCATAGCTCGGTCGGTAATCGGGCGGCCCCAAAACAGACGGCCGTGGTTCGCGTCACGATCATTTACACATTTATTTTTTTACTTTTTTTTCGATTCCAGATCATTGCTTTCTTTATTTTTAATTTTTTGTCGATTTGTTATTTTTTTCCCTTTTTTTCTTTTGTGAAAAACATCAGTTCATATTTTCTTATTATTACGTCGGTAAGATCGAAAAATATTATGCATATTTCATTACTCAGTAATTTGTATCTAAATGTAATTTCCAAAATACACGATTTACCAAAAAAAAAACAACCGGTCCTCCGGGTACTGACATTAATATAGGAGGAAGTAATTAAAATTGTTATATGGAATTTATCGCGTTTTTGTTTTATCATCGGACCAATCTATGCCGAAAGTTTCTAATAAATAACTCCGTGGCGCAGTTGCCAAGGTATTGGCTTCGGCGTCGGGGGTCGTAGGTTCGATTGTCATACGGTACAACTATTTGTGTGACCCACAGACAGTTGTTTCGCATCCGGATGTTTGTCCACGTGAAATTTTTGTATGTAAAACGGCCTTACACAGCATAGAGTTATCCTAAAGTAAGGGCAATATTTGAGAAGAAATAAAGAAGCAAAAAAGATATAAATAAACTGATTTCTTTTGAAGATTTCTCCCCATTCAAAAAACCTACAAGCGAAGCGATTATGTTACAGTAGCATTAACCTATAATCACATCGCGACAAAACCTGCTTGTGTAATAATATGAAAATTTAATAATATAAAGAACTGCGCACATAAACCCTAGCCGCTTTATCGTGTCGAACGATTGCGATATTCAAATGATCGCAAATGAAAGTATCGTTAGGAATATGTTTTGAATTTACAAACACCCTCCCGCGCATTAAGTTAACGGTTATGCTAATGAATCGAGCATGGGGGCCCTTTCCAGCGCCCCCATGGCAGCGGAGAAAGCGGAAAATCCCTAATGAGGCGAGTTTTCGCGCCATTTTCCTCCTTTGACCCTCGCCGACAGGCTGACTGTGCGTCGCCCTTACGCAACAGTAACTGTATCTGCAAACAGTGTCATGACAACTTAATTATAGCCAATAATAAGTTTAAATAACATTAAACTTATATTATATACTAGCTTTTCGCCCGCGGCTTCGCTCGCGTTGAAGCACTTAAATAAATGTCTTTCTTTAAAACATACATATATTTTGAAGTTTCTTCCAATTAAAAAATAGCCTATGTCCTTTCTCAGGCTCTAAACTATCCGTGTACCAAAATTCATTTAAATCGGTTCAGTAGTTTTGGCGTGAAAACGAGACAGACAGACAGAGTTACTTTCGCATTTATAACATTAGTATGGATTGATGCGAGATGATGAGGTTGGCAGATTTGCAAAGCAACTTCACGGTATTACCATGGCAACCAATAACAACTTCACCAGGGTTGACTGGTAGAGAATGCTTATTAGCAATAAGTTTTCCTTTTCTTTAGCCTTAAGTTGAGGTGTAAACAAAATATTTTTAAATTAATAAATAAATACAATTTTTGAAATTTACCTTCAATTCCAAGCTGTAAGCGGTATCAATTGCATTTATTAAAACAATTCAATAAGTCAATTATCGCCGTTCTAAATACATGTAAATCTTTAAAAACATCTGAAGCCCACCCGCCGAGGGGTCGCCTGAATCACCATAAAACTCATTTAACTGCCTACACCGTACCGTATAGGCGTAACGGCGTCAAAGATTGCGCGAGCCGTTCGTCCGCTCGTTACGCGCAAGGGCGCTGGACCGACTGTAATCGTAAATGAGATAAACTACGAACGATAAGATGGGTAGATGGACGATTAGAGCCGGCAAAGCGTTTTGATACAAGGGATAATGCAGCGTTGTGGAACAGGTGCCAAACCGGCTTTCGGTCGAGAAGTGAAATTGACACGACGTGTGGAATCAACTTTACATGTCGGGGGTGGCCAACAATTTGATCGATTTCCGACGGTTGACCGAAGCTTGGTTAACTCGGTCGCTTCCTGCGAACCCTAGCTTGTGTGGATGAGGTCGGTAGTAAGTTCCAACCACCACTGCGAGCTAGAATATCTATTGTAGTCATACAGCATAGAAACCGATTGGATTACACGTGTAATAAAGCTCTAATTTCGATCTATACTAGGGAGTTCTATATTTGGGTACTATATTTGGGAGTTCACCCCGTACTTTAAGTGTGCAAAGAGTTTTTTTTTATATTTTGTTTGTATATCTTTATGTGTATAATTCTTCTGTAATTTTTCTCTTAATTCGTCTAAAAGGGTGGACCGATTTTAATGAAATTTATTGTGTCTTCAGGTCGACTCGAAAGTGATTTAGATTCACATTTTTTTTATTCTTTTTTAAGTTATCGGATTTAAGTCGTGTGTACAGGAAAACGTCTGCCCGGTCCACTAGTTATTTTATATAAACAAAGGAACAATAACACAAACGCAAACGTATATAACACTTCTTTCCTTTTAGACTAGAGCCGTGACAATACATCGAGGCGCCGATTTCTTTAAGGTCGATCTTATATGCGCGAAAGTTGGACAACCTTGTTAAATATAACAAACACCTGATCAAGGGCTTTCTGTATAGGGTATGGCCGCTTCGCTGGTCGTAGCTTCAATTCCCAGTGCAGATAAACATTTATATGGCCAATTCCGGATCAGGATGTTTGTTGTTAAATTTGTGTCTGAGACACAGGACAGTGTTTAGTGTTTTGTAGATAAAATGCCGTGATAACTCAGTGTCCGGGCGCTCGCCTTTAATTCAATATATACTCGAGCAACCTTAGTTCGATCCCCGGTGCCGGCACCAGTGAAGTTTTTAACTTTAAATGCTGAATTATCACGTGCTCCGCGGTGAAGGAAAACATCGTGAGGAAACCTGCATATTTTCGAAACAATAACAAAAAAATGTATTTCGAAGACATGTGAAGTCCGCCAATCCGCAGTGGGGCCGTGTGGTGGACTATGATCTGATACCCTCTGTATAGAGGAGGCCTTTGCCCAGCAGTGGGACATGTATACGCTGTTACTTTAGATAAAATTTTCGAAAATTTCTTCGTCGTTGCCAGTATTTGAAGTTGCTGATTACGCGTCCGACCCGCTCTACTCACTAAGCTTAACGCGAATATCTCGACGGCTTATCTATTTTGTTTTTGTTGCATTTTAGAAATGATGCGCGACATGTTTTGCGTAAAAATTTTTCGACACATTTTAAGTGCAGAGACTAGCACTAATATTAAAAAAAAGTCAACGTTGTCCTACTATTGAAGTAATGTTTCAATTGTGTAACGAAGTCTTATTTTATTTACATCCTCGCTTGGGATGGATTTGGGATTGTGGGAATTAGCAGATAAGTACTGGCAGCTAATATTCTATTCGAAATTTTCTCTCTTTTTAAGTATTCAAAATCTAATGTATACCCATCAGCTGTTAGCCCTGCCACTAAAGTGTCGGAGAAGAAATCGAACCGTGTCTTACGTGGTTAGCACTTGTTATTGTTTAATGTAAAAATAGGAGACCTTCGAAAGGTTCTGTTAAATTTTCCTTTTACCAACAACGGATCTGTACAAAGGAAAGGGAAACTCAAAATATCCGCCGTCCTTTTTTTCAGCCAATGTAAGCTTACTCACAACTGCAGGCGCCCTGTAAAAATTGCCGCCGCCTGTTGAAATAAATAAAATTTAATGAAAATAATGAAATACAAGATCAAATGAAATCCAATTTACCAATATGTACTTGTATGCTACAAGTGCAATGTTCAATTTGAGTTTACCGTTATTAATAACAGTAGCAACAGTTAAAAATTAATTCGTGACGAGCTGAGAACAGTTGATCTTGTACAAATTGGTAATAAATTGGATGATTTTTTCATCACTTCTTGACACATAAATGATAGACATGACTGCTGTGAGATTTTCTCCTGTGTATAAATAACAAATTCAGAAGCAATGTAAATTCTTTGCTTGTACCAATCTAAAAAAACATACATTTATTAGGCATTTTGCCTAATGCGCAGTTTGTCCAATGAATTTAGGCAAAATCCGCTAAGACGGCGACTGCGACGTTCCTGCCGTGCGGCGATCACGGTAAATAAAACTCCTGGTAATAAATTACCGATAAGACAATGGCCTAAAAGTATGTCAGCCTTTCGTTGAGGGTTGAAATATGTGATGCATTCACCAATAAGTTTTCCGAGAAATTAAAAGCAAAATAAATAATTTTCCACTTTCCTTAAACTCAGTCTAACTCAGTCTGAAAAGGCAACAATAACCTCTCAAGCCGATACCGAATTGCTAATTAAGAATAATATATGTTAAACAAAGGAGTATTAAAAGGATAGTGGCATAAATATTTAATTTCTGAATTATCTCTAACTGTTACGTTATCTCATATATGTGGCAGGTCCTGCCTGCATATCTACATATCTATCAACCGGTTACAACTCAAACCAAGCGTATTTGCATATTCGAATACTTAATCCCATCATAATTATATTGTAAAAAGGTAAAATATATTCGATTACCGTTTTGTTTCTACGAACAAAAATAGGATATAATTTATCAATCTATTGATAAAATGTCATAGAAACCATCAGACCAACAGTTGTAATTGGAAAATTTTAACTTAAAACCTTAACTTTTTGTGTGAAAGACTTTTTTATGAGAGAAGGTGGCAAACGAGCTGGCGGTTCACCTCGTGATAACCGCCGCACATTGACATTTGCAACACCCGTATGGTTGCGGATGCGTTGCGGGTGGCCACATTTCAATAAAGTGAGTCCAGCCTACCTCACTCACCAAACGAAACGTATAACTATAACAGTTCCACTTCACACCGATGTTCTGTTGTGGAGGTACTTCTAGTTCCCCAACGGACCTGCATCAGTGCATCACCGAATACTGCTGCTAGGCGCTACTACAGTAGGCTGGTTCTCGATGCATATATAAACATACAAATATTCAAAATAGAAGTGTGTATTTTAGAAATTCCGGTGGAGCCTCCGAAGCCGATGTGCAGCCCAACTAAGGCCGGTTATTAAGCTAGTCTACAACAGCGTATATATTGTATTTATTGAAGTCGTATATATTGTATTTATTGTAGTCGCGGGCAGCAGCTAGCTGCCCGCGACTACGTCTGCGTAGAATAGGCTGAAGGCGTAACATTTGGACAGAAAGACAAATATACATAAATATGTATATAAAATATAGCCTATGTTTTATTCTGATGCTTAAGCTATATTATTGTAAAGTTTCATTAAAATCCATTCAGTAGTATTTGCGTGAAAGAGTCCATCCGCACATACCAACTTTCGCGTTTATAATATGAGTAAGGATTATAATTATATCTAACTCAACTTATTGAAATCGATTCGAAGGATTTACGATCAGTCAACTGTATACTTGTATGTTATATGTGTACGCTATACTATGCGAACGTAGTGGTAGGTGAGAGTTGGTACGCAATAACGGGGCAATAAACAAGGACGCTTACATTCCATTTCGTTATTGAAAGCGGACTTTCGCCCTGGAGTATTCGCCAAATTGACGGAACTGAAAGTTGTAACTCCAGTTCGGTTTTCGGACACAAATACCAATAATGTAGTAAGTGAAATTAACTGGATGTAAACGCGCCAAGGCCATCCCTTGCATGTATTTAATCTACAAAGGTGTATCTTGAAAGCGGAAAGCGAATTGCAGCTACATTTATTTATTCTTGATTGCAATTACTTTAAAATAGGCTTACAAAGGGCGAACTATTATTAGATTAATCGTTGAGTGGTCCTACCACGGTCAAAATGTTACGCCGAATTGGTCTATCAAGCATTTAATCATCATTTTAAGACCCAAACTGGAGCTTCTCGTGATCGTGAAAAAAAAAATAGTTTTTACTCATTTAATAGTGGTCAGTAGATAAACGTTTGTACCTTATGTTATATTGAGTTTCATTGTGTATGTTGTGTTTGCTATGTATAGAATGCAATAATTTTTTCTGTGTATATTTCTTTTGTAATCATGCTAGATTGTATTCAGTTAAGTTTTTTTTTTTATGTGAAAAGTTGCCAAACGAGCAGACGGTTCACCTGATTTTAAGCGAATACCGCCGCCCATAGACATCTGCTGGGTTTGCAGATGCGTTGACAACCTTTTTGGAAATTGGGCTCCGGCTGCTCACCAAACTTTACGCCGGTCTTCTGTGAGGTCGTGGTACTTACCCGAACGAGTCTGCCCATTCGTGCAACAGCCGAGGCAGCTGCGTGTCTCTACCACCGTATAGATAGATCTAATAAACTAAAAAAAAAACAATAGCGGACCCAAAAAACGCGAAAGTAATTTTGAGCTTAAGATATTCACCAGACACTTGTCACAAATAGCCTGACGACTTGATCCAATAGTTTAAGTAACGGTAGCGAGGTGACATGTAAGTGTAACTCAAAAGCATCAAAATCGTATTCGTCGGTGCTTTTTTCAAATTCCACCCCAAACAGAGACTTAAACCAGAGCTTAACGCCCGGTTTCTGAAACACCGATCATAGTAGAAGTTAACTTATCAGCGCAAACGACTATTCAAATGTTATTTGACTTTCCAAAAGAATTGTTAAACTCTCTGAATTGATCAGAATGATCTTCTTAATGATAAAAATGATCAGTGTTTCAGAAACCGGGCGTGAATTTCGTTAATTTGTTCAAATGTGACGTAGGCATTTAAACCTTAAGCCTTTACGATTGCAATACGAAAACTAAACATTTTAACTCCAATTAAATTACTTAAGTCTCTGAGTGCGACCGTTAGGAGTAGTCAATTGCGGCCACGGTGCACTCGACTCTCACCCCAATCACCGTTCCTAATGCGAATGGTCTTACGAAGCCGCGTCACCAATTTCCTTTGAACTATTGAAGATCAACGACCCGCTAACCGAATACTCGAACGGAGATAGTGTGGCGACGCGGCGACACCACGGAAAACCGCTCCCTCTTCACGTTAAAATTGGGGTGAGTTTCGCGTGCGTGCATCCGACGCGCGGCGAGATTAATATCTTGCACCCACCAGTTGATTTGGACGCGTTCAAATATTTTCGTTTTATCGCCGTTTAATTGTTGTACCGGGCGTCCTTTCGTACTCCCTTTGAAGCGCTTATCGCGCCGGACGAGGAGGCAGGAGTCGTAGAGATAACGGAACGGGAACGACGCCGTTTTTATTTCCGTCCAGTCTTTATTGTGCCGTTAAATCTTGCTCGGTGAATGCTTTAATGCCAAGCGTGCACAGATTTTCAAATGCTTCTAAAACACACGCGGGTTGCGTTCTGAAATATGTTTATCTATACATCCTCCATATATCAAATGGCTATAACTCCTGCCTTCATTGCTGCTTAGAGTCGCTGACTCTTTGCTCTACAGATATTCATTCCTGCCTACAGTTTTATATGTGTCTTTGAATTGCAACATTGGTTTAATGCAATATTTTCACTATAACGACTCGTTATCTTATTTATTGTCTCTGATAAACAGATGCCTAAATTTATAAGTCATTGTTGTAACGTTACTATATTGCTGCTATGCAATCTGTTTTGACCGATCACAATATAAATAATGTAACAATAATGTCGTACATATTTCTTGTAAGTGATGTCATCCTGGTACAAATACTCGCTTTTTGAGACAACGATACCAAAATATAAAGTACTCTTCTTCTTCTAGTCGTTCCCTCACCGCTGAGGATCGTTAATATGAAGTAGTAAAAAGTGAATGTCATTTGAGCAATAAAAAAGTGTGTTACCTGTCTTCGGAGTTCATGAGACGCTCGCCTCACTTTCGATTCCCCGGCGAAGACGCCGTGTTGACAAACCGGCGGCTCAACCTGCGCATCGACTTGCGGCCACAAACATCTGCCGTAAGACATATGGCGTCCTTATTTACGACCCCTCGATTTGTTTGTATTGCCCGCTCTGTCCCGCGCACGGTAAGACGCCGCGCCGTCCCCTTCGCTCGCAGTTTTCCTCCGTGCCGCGGGGTAATTGAAATTGAACACTGCATGCGGGCAAGTGAAAGGACCCGCCACAGATCAAGCTGTACAAAAGACGCGCGAAACGCCATCTTTGCATTGGTCTGAACAAGATTTCCTTCGTAGAGTTTCCTTTTTAACCGACTTCAAGAACGAAGGAGGCTCTCAATTCGTAATTGTATTTTTTTATTTACCTTAGAACTTTGAACTTAGTGAAAAGATTTTGATGATTCTCTTTTACATGAAGGCTGGTGCTACCCATGTGGTCCCATATTAATTTTATCGGTATTGGATCTTGGGCTCCTGAGATACTTAGGGAACTCCTAAAAATCAATTATAAAACGAATACATGTTTTTCGTTATTAAAAAAATTTACTTGTACGATAGCAAAGAGTACCGTAGTAGATATTTCGTTTCTATTTTAGTGTTTCGTCCTCATCCTTGAAATCAATATTTCACTGAAGGTCAAACAAGCATTTTGAATTAAAAAAATCCCCTCAGCTAAGATTTGGGGAAAGACCAATATGCTGTTTAAATTGAACATTTTGCTACACGCTACCATAAAACTCTTACAATATGTTGCCTAGTTGTCGCTATTTTTAGTTATTTAGTTAATTTCGATTGTTACTATGTCTTCAAATGACCTTTGCTAGATTAAAACAATTTTTCTGTCGATTGACATAAAAATCGTCAAAATGTCTTGGGCTGCCACGCGTTTGATCTCTAAAGTGCCACAAAGGAACAAACAATATGCTGATAAATACATTACCCTCCTTTATGTCGCGGAGTCGGGTTGGAAGGTGACCAAATCTTACCGAACAACATTACACCCGAAGATGCCATGAGAACTTGTTCTCGGACCTCATTTAATAAATAGGTTAAATTGTTCACTGTGGAGTAGAAGACCGTTCATGAGGATAAACATTGCTAAAATAATACGCTAAAGCACTGTATAAATGCTAAATAACGTTATTAGTCTCTACTATTGTCATTTTTCATTCACTATTTAATTATTTTTTTTGCAAACTTTTTGTACCTACGTATTTACAACATTATTGTAAATACAGTATGACGTCACATATCATAACCTAACCTAAAACTCTTGACATTTAGATATTAAATGAAATTCAGAATGAACCTACCATATAACCACCACACCTTAACGCGAGCTGTATCAGCCTAATTTACCTCCATTACTCGACGATCCAAGACGATAAATAAGCCAAAGACGGTTTTGAATATTCATGCGTTTAAGTTTTTTTTAATCCTAATTACCATCTCGGGGCTTTGAACGATGTATGTTTATTTATAAAAGTACATTTTAAAGACTTAAACGAAATTTATTTCATAATCAACGCCTTCTCGCGCTGGGCGTTGCATGGTTTGTTTCTTAATTTATGATAATTAATTAATGTTGTTTATTAATTTATAAAATTTTATTTTAAAAACATGATCAGCTGTAATTCAAATTAGAAGGGAAGCCGTTAACTGTGTTACCGCGACGTCAAAATTTTAACGGATTGTTTTAAACGGAAACTGTTTAAAGTCGTCTCACACTTGCACGTTAATCTTCTCCTTTCTTCTGCCCTTATTCCACCTAGGTGGGGTTGGCACAAAAAGCCAATCATGTTTTTAATGGTATTGACCTTGCCCAACATCAACCCTACTTGCGAATAAACACCAAAATCTGGGACAATTGTCTGTTGATCACACAAATACTTGTCATACCTCTACATCTGCGCCACTGGATCATCGCTAGAATTAGTATTAAATAAAAAATAATTACCTCGAAACCGTTTATTTGTCTACTTTTAATTTGCGTTCGTGCAACGACTCTCCAGCACAGGATAATGTCATCCTATAGTAGAACTAACGGTGAATAAAACATTGTAGGTATTTATGTTTCACAAATGATTAAAAATGGATTCAATATAATTACAATTTAATGTCATTTAACTTATTAAATGTGGCTTATCACGTCCTTAGCGTGCGCAGTAGTGTGTGTGTGTGCTTATGTGGTCACATGTATGGGGTAGTGTCACAACAGCCTTGTTTTAAAAGTCCGAGGTAAAGAAGTTTATACTTTTACGTTTCATTGTCACTGAAGTCGCCTTGTCATTGCATCTATGGCGATATAGGTCTTGTGAATGGACGTCTTATACAATGAGATATATATACTATCTAGTGAACTCTCATAAATGTTATATTTATTGAAGTGTTTTTTTTTATGTGAAAGTGTTTTGTGTTTTTTTTTTATGTGAAAAGTTGCCAAGCGAGCAGACGGTTCACCTGATGTTAAGTGAATACCGCCGCCGATAGTCATCTGCTACACCCGAGGGTTCCAGATGCGTTGACAACCTTTTGAAAAGCTCCGGCTACCTCACTGACCAGATGAAACGCGAAAGTATTATACTTCCACTTTACGCCGGTCTTCTGTGAGGTCGTGGTACTTACTCGGACGAGCCTGCCCATTCGTGCAACAGCCGAGGCTGATGCGCGGCCCTACCACTCATTGAAATTATAATACCACCCGATTGAAATTATAATAGACAATTAATTCCTTTAGCGCTACCAAATAATCGAAATTCGAATGATTTGAAACGATCATAAGCTTCGGTTAATACCTTTCATTACGATGCTTATAAAATACTGCAATTTGTATTGTATTTTGTGTAGAAAGGGTTGGGATAGTAAGTCACAACAACCACTGCGACCTAGAAAGATCTATTATAGTCTTCCCTTCGATAACATTGCCCCCTTCCTTTATCCTGCGTTGATAACATTATCCTATGCTGAAAGGACCTTTTACCTACATAAATTTGACGTGGGAAAACTCCCAGATCCGAAACAATTATCTGTGAGTCACACAAATAGTTGACGAGACAACATACGTCGTCTGCAAACACGCAGGGGTTGTGCCGGAAGAGCCATGAAGAAAGTTTTCCCAAATGTTGGCAACCCTGCTCAATAGTCTAGCAGGTGCGGACTACTCGCGAACCGTCGAGCTCGGAACTGGTCCCGCCGCCAATTATCGAAATTACCCGCAACGTACCGAGTAACATCAGGGATGTCGTGAGAACGCGCAGTAATATCGACTTGTGCAAGGCACAGGACCTTTAGGGTGCAACTGGCCGTTTAGACGCGAAAATGGGGAGCGATCAGGCGAAATGCCGTGCGAAAATGCCACCGCAGATGTACCGGATGCCTACAAAGTAAGAAGTAATTGTCGTAGGGCCACGCAACAGTCTTCCGTTGCTCGAATGGGCTGGTCCGGCCGGGTCCACGACCTCGCAGGAGACCGGCGTGAAGTGGAAGTGTTATACTTCTGCGACTCGTCTGGTGAGTGAGGCAGCCGGAGCCCACTTTATTAAAAGGTGGCAACGCATCTGCAACCTTTAGTTTGTTTCAAATGTCAAAGGGCGGCGGTCATCACTTAACATAAGGTGAACCGCCAGCACGCTTGCCGCAATGTAAGCGGTAAACCATATTGTACAACTCTCGCCAGCATTCATCAGCTCGCCGAACGTCCGATAAAGAAAACTTAACCGAACTAAAGTGTTCTAAATCGCTCCTCTTATCGATTCTGTGAATCGAGTTGAAACAGCAGTCACTGACTAAACTATCGAATTTGTTTCCATGCTAAACAGTCGAATTTGCCCCCATAACTGTTGCATGGAACCTCATATAACAATAGTCGTTTCAAGATTATTGCTCCAGCATCTGGGAAGAGGCGACGTCCCGCTCAGCACCAACTTTCTGTTGCTCCATTGGGTTTTGTTTTTCTCACTGGGTCAACGTCAATCGGTATAAAAATTCGAATTGGCATACATTTTCCCGCTTACTGTAAAGTGAAGACATAATGGAATGGATATTCTTCGACCATCATTCTATGCTTAGTTATTAATTAAATGCCACGATTGGCCTGTTTGACAACGCTTAGATGATTGTGTATGCTTCCGCGTTGCTCCCATCACGCATATTAATTTGGTCTTAGGTGCGGCAGTATTACTGAATTAACTCGTAACGAACTGATCCCAATATATTAGTAAAAGAGTACTATTAGTAGAGTATTAGTAGATTTTTATTGAGTTAACGCTCATAGAAAATCGAAACACTAGAGGAGTTGCAAAGACGTCTCGCGGCTTTGGTACCAATTGGTCATCTTCATTCAGGTCCTAGCTTGCTAGGCACCTAGCTCCATTGGTCTGGATATATCGCTTACTATGATCGCAGTTATGTTTTGTGGACTACTGTAGTAGGACCACGAAATCTCTGTGTAAATGCTCATTCGAGGAACTAACACAGGATCAAAGAAGACCGGCATGAAGTTATATTACCGTACATTTAGTCAGAATCAGGTGAACTACTAGTCAAGCAAAGAAGACCGGTTTTAGTCCGTTGTTCTCTTGTTAATGCCTTAAGACCATCTTTAAGACGACATAGCTGAAACCGTTTAAAAGAGAATTAGACGGTCAAAGATCTAGTTAACTGAGAGACTGCCTGGAGAGAGGTCTATGTGGACTGCCAAAAGCTGGTGACTTTGGTATTTATGATGAAGTTCGTGTCGATTTGCAACGTCAACGCTTCAATGGCGAATCGAACGTTTGCCAATTGAGTTGGCATTTGTCCAGTCACCAGCTTAAGGGGCCGCTAAGGGGATGGCAAATTTGAACTTGACTCCGGTTCACATCACGTTATGTATGTGGCAGGCCGTTGAAAGTCCGGTTGGTCGTAATCACATCCTGTCGGGTCGCGGACGCTCGACCGTCGCGCGACTTTCAAACATAATGTCAAGGAAACTCACTCCATAACACGATATTATACATGCATTATATAAATATCTCTTAATTAGGTCCCGTCTGCCAGTTTTCGCATATTGTTATTCGTTCGTCATATGAACTGGCATTTTGTTGAATTGACCGATTTGAATGTTCTGCAGATCTCCCAGCATATTTTTAATTTTATTTGTTGCTCAACAAAACAAAAATTTGCTCTCAAAAAGTATTCAGTGCTCATAATGTAGTTGTTTGTTACGTATAGTATGCTTCATATGATAAAATAAATATAATATATTTTATGGTAACACTTAAATCGTTCTTCCTCGAGTGATCTGAATATCTATGTAAATTCGCGACCAACTGTTATTTATGCTCTTACCAATGTAAAGAAACATTGCTATATAATTTAATTTTACTCCAAAAACCCCACAGAAGCAGAAATCTATCAGATGATAGGTAATTATAGAAAATAAGTATGGCCGCCACCTGCGCGGCTGTCACACGCTGTGCGACACATGTGCTTAACGCTTCCGCTAATCATGCGCATTCACGTTGACAGATCCGTCACGGTTTCACAGGACCGTTATTTACATATTTATTATAATTATTTAAAATATTATAAATCTTGTATCTTTTGCTGCACCCTACCATAAATTCTCAACGCATCCTGGATTTCCTGGTAAAGAAAGCCATTAAGGACGCCCTTTGTTACCTTGATTTACTTAAGGTTGGCAATAAAGATAAAATAAATAAATAATATATAATCTTCTCCCAATATTTTTTACTTACTCGATCTCGTATAACCAACGCATGGCTATCACTGTCTACTTGACGCTGAACACAGAACCTTTGTCTCCGTGGAAGGCATGAGCTCACACATCGCGCGAGAACGTAACTACGTAAAGCCTCTGCACTTGTGTAACCAATGCCTAATAGCTTTCAACGTAAATTCAACGCTGTTGCTATTGAGTGCTGCATATTAATAATCTCCCTAATAAGAAGGCTTCATAAATGATGCGCGTTTTCTGTCTTTTACTGGTTCTAACGTGATAGCGTTTACTTTTTTAAACTGCAATATGCTTCTGCAATACCACTAGTGAAAGCCGGTAATAACTGTTTCTGCAAACGGACACACTAGTACCTACAACTTCGAATCAAAGTTATTATGCAGTAAAGATAGTATAATTAAACCAACAAAAGGAATGTTTTGGAATTATACCTAACTCTTACGACGAATAGAGCGTCCATATAAATAAGTTAAAATTCGCCTAGAATCGTTAGAACTGTTCCAATCCCCATTGCCACACATAATCGATCCCAATGGCCTGAACATATTCTGATAAGCTTCCCTCGGACTACGTCATGACTCTTATTGACAGCATTATGCCGATCCTGAATCTAATGTAGATTCAAATCAAAGCCTAACTGTAAACATCGTCATGCAAGACAGTGTCAGTTGAAATAAAGATTGTCGTGACGTGTTAAACGATTCCGGTTAGCTGAACTCACGCGCGACAACGGATACGCGCTCATAATTCGTTGACAAATCTTTAAAATAATCCCCTCGACCCCATGGACGGACAGCATCGATGCTTCATTAATTACCATACATTATTATAATGCTCTCAATTGGTCGTTACCGCGCGATTATTTATAGGGCAACTTGTTCAACGAAACGCCGCCACGCCGTCGCATTTCGGCACTTAATCCGAGGTGGCAGGTGCGATTTTCGCTTGGCCATGAGCGCTTCCTTTTCGCACTGATGTCTGTGAACACGTGATAATTAATATCAACAGCTTATCTCGCTCCCAGACTCAGTATAGGTTAAAGTTATTACGTGGTAGTTCCATTCATTAATATTCATTCATGTTATTGTATCATAATGGAACGTGGTGGTTCTGATAAATCACTTTTTGATACAACAATAAATACGAATCAAACTCTTTTAACGGAATAGAATGGAACAGAACAGAATACAATATTCATATGTTATCGAGATAAAAGAATTAGTCTAGTGCATAATTTTTAGTGTTCTGTACCCAACAGGGTAAAATGAGACACTATTACTAAGACTCCGCAGTCTGTCGGTCTTGTTACCAGTTCAGGTATCTCATGAACCGTGATAGATGGACAGTTGAAATTTTCACAGATGACGTTTTTCTGTTGCCGTTATAACAACAAATACTAAAAAACAGAATAAAATAAAGAATATTTAAGAGGGCTCCCATACAACAGACATGGATTTTTGCCGTTTTTATAGATAACCGTACGGAACCCTTTGTGCGTAAGTTAGACTCGCATTGGGCCGATTTTTTACATAGTTACGGTAGCTTACAGGTATGCATTTTGTAAAGGACAAAGCTCGGATTGCGTTAGAAGATAATTTGAACTGAAGTCAGTTAAGTCTTGTATCGCTATCCGATCACTTGTTTCACAATGATGCCGCTCAAGTGAACTTCGGAGAGAATGACAATGACAACCACCGCTGATGAACCTCTCATTAATCGACTAATGGTTTTCTATCAAAAGTTTCAGACAATAACTGATCCGTAGCCCTAAGATTAAAATCGACCTATTTCTCTGTTAAGGAAAATTAGAGGCATCTGTCGTTTAAAACCTATCCAAACTTGAAGACAGAGAAAGACGCGGGAAGATTGTTCCTCGTTTGCTATCCTCTAATATTTTTACCGAATGTAATTTGTTAAAAATCTTAGAGGCTCCATTTGAGTTTGCATTTTTAATAATAAGATGACTCGGTGGCGTAGTCGCTAAGCTACTCGGTGCAAGGGGTCGTTGGTTCGATTCCCACGCGGAACAAGTAGTTTTCAATTTTCAGTATTTGTTTCCGAGGAGGGTCGTCAATCAATACCATTGACGATTCACATATTCTGCCGACCCTACCTAGGAATACCTAGAAGAAAAATAAGATGATTCTTAATAAGATAATAAGATAGGAATATTATGAAGCCTCATTGATGATTACATAGTAGTAATGAACTCTTCGATTGTGTGACAGCCGTATTCAATTCAGTCATTAATTATCCCCCGCCAAGAGTTGACGTCCCGTCACACGAATGTCCGTCCGCCGCCAACGCCAACGCGGGCAAATCCGTTGGACCAAATACATAGGAACCCATGGAAGCGAACAATTCTATATTTACATGCTCGTTTGTGTAACTCCGCGGTTCAACGGCCGGCGGCTTTTTTCGAGCGAGTTTTTCGGCGGGCTTTTTTCCCCCGCGCGGTTTTTCTTCGCGCCGCGCCAGCAAACGCTGTTCGCCAAGCAGTTTTAATTACTTATTAATGAGGCGGAGGTGTGTTGCCACGAAGGTTCCTGCGCCGAACAACGCGAGAAGCGGTCCCATTAATCAAGCCGAATTAAATCAGCCCACACTATTTGTGAACGGCTGGGCTTGAGCTTTTACGTGATAAAGTGGCAAACGAGCTGGCGGTTCACCTGATGTTAGGTGATTGCCGCCGCCCATGAATGCAACACCCGTAGGGTTGCAAATGCGTCGCCACCTTTAAAGTGGGCCCCGGCTACCTCACTCACCAGACGAAATGCAGAAGTGTAACACTTCTACTTTGCCACGCGACTCCGCGCGTGGCGTGGACGATGCAACTATGTATCGTAACTAAATGTTATGATAAATTCCATTAGCAAAGACGATACTTCTCTTAAATAAGCGAACAATTTTTTAATGGAGCTTTGAATGTAGAAAAGTATTAATAAAAAAACTTACCATTCACCACAGAATTAGAATTTATGCGATTTGAACGAAACTGATACTTAAAAAGCTATCAGTTACTTTTCAAAAAAAAATTAAAGTCTCAACGTATTTTATGTACATTGCTTTATCGCGTTTTAAACAATACGAAATGAAAAACTTGTCGTCCATTTTTTTCTGCAAAACTTTAATGTTTCATCATATATCATTTCATTGAGTGTAGATATTTAAGCACTGTAAAAATCAGAAATCCCCATTTCCAAAAATATGACGAGATAACTATGTAAAGCCACACAGCGCTTTACGACGCTCAAGGCCATCTTCACACAGCACCTAAGGGGATATTGAAAAGGCAAGGGCTCATTTAAATCGAACCATCGGGTGGCGACTTTCCGCCGCTATATGACCCATAAGGTAGAAGGCAAACAAAACGACAAGGAAATCAAAACCCTGATACAGCGTTTTTTCAAACTCTTTGTGAAAGGAAACCACGAACGCAAGTAATCTTCACTCTCCGGCAACGGTTCTGTGACAAATTTCTTAATTCGAGCGTCCTGAGCGAGAGTGATTTCGCTATTTACGAATTAGCACCTTATGCACCCGGAACAGAGATGAGAATACTCCGAAATTGATGTTTTTGGGTTTCTTCCGCCGCAACGCATTCCGATGCGTGCGCGTCGAACCGCCGGCGCGTTCTTATTTATTAGAACTGTATCGGTCGATAACAAGCCCAATGAAATATTAGTTTCCCCGCTAAACAAATCACTCTCAGCTGGTAACACACTTATACAATCACTAAAATGGTCCAGGTTTTTTTTTTTTTTATGCGAAAAGTTGTCAAACGAGACGGTTCACCTGATGTTAAGTGAATACCGCCGCCCATGGACATCTGCTACACTCGAGGGTTACAGATGCGTTGACAACCTTTTGAAAATTGGGCTCCGGCTACCTCACTCACCAGACGAAACGCGAAAGTATTTGTCATACTTCCACTTTACGCCGGTCTTCTCCGAGGCTGCTGCGTGGCCCTACCACCGTAAAAGGTGGTACGGGGATAGTGTTAACACTGTTATACGCAAATATAGATATCACTAAAATGGTCTAGGTAGTACTGGGATAGTACAGCTTGTTTTTCTATTTACTTTGGCAAAATTTTAAACGTTATGTAAAAAAAAAGTAATTTATAGTGATAGACTTATCGACAAGACAACACATTGGATTAATAGAATACATAAAAACAAAAAAAACACACTACAAAAAAGAACATAACAATTGGTACAAAAAGAACATCACATTGTTGTTTATCATACCAAAACATTTTATGTCGTATATTTCTAAGTCATTCAGAGAGTTGCAAGATTTCCCTTTCGTAAAATTCATTATTGTCACTAAAATAAAAATGAAAAATTTAAGTGAAAAAATTATGACGTGTATAGTTTTATTAGGATTTATATATATATATATGTGTATATTCGATGACTCCGTGCAGCCAAGGTATTGGCTTCGGCGTCGGGGTCGTGAGTTCGATTCCCACACGGGGCATATATATAATCTTAAATTTAAATGAATTTTTAGCATATTTAAAACTTAATAATTGTGAAAAAAAAAAAGATAAAAAGTAATATTTATACCACGTAGTTCTTCTTCGTGATATTAATTTTACTTCTTAAAGAAAAAGATCGTTTAAAGTTAAAGATAACGATCGTCTAGTGACTGATATCGGACCTCGGATCCCAGTGGCGTGCAACACGAAGTTGTCCACTTTTCCAATTACTAACTTGCAAACATATCTGCCGTGCATTTGTACCCAATTTAAGACGAAAGGCTAATCAGCTGTCACGTCTGGGGCTGCACAAAACGAGTGTAATGCATGATGTAGTGTAATGTAAATTTGACCAGTTCAACTCATGGTAACTTGACGCATCAATTAAAAATCTCCACTAGTCATTCGACGGCAATGCAAGTGTCTCAGGCGTTGATTAAAACAGGAAATTGCTCGTTAAACGTCAACTCACATCGGTTAGTTAGTACCAAGATGTTAAAATCAAATTAATAAGATGCTACGGGGAGTTTTAAAATTGTTTTATGACATATTTATTAGACACACTGAAACTCGCATAACTTTACTGAAAATTAAATATGTACCTAACATGTATTTCACACTTGGTGGTCAGTTCGAGAAAGTCCTGAGGCAATCTACGCAAGAAACATACATTTTTATTCGACGAGAAATTAATTACTTCGTATCTAGTTTTTAAAAAACATAAATCCTTAATTTATGCATCGTTTTACGTATTTATAAACGCTAGTTCATCAACCTCGCTAGAAGTTTTACATACGGAAGAGTTTGTTTTTAAATACTCAAACGTGTTCATATAAAAAAGAACAGTAAAGATAGCAACACGACACGGTAATCTGTTAACGAAATTCCTAACCTAACAAATCAATGGCGTAATTTTTTCCCGCCGAAACGTGATGTAAGCGCGGTCGACGCCCTCCACACCTGTTGCTTTTTTTTTTTCTCTAAATCACGCCCGTCACTGGACACAGCACTCACTTTTTATTGCGGCTCTTAGTTGCTTATTGATTTATTATTGGTGCTGATGCGTTCCATCGCCGTAGACATACGCTATGATTAAAATGTGTTTGCTTTAAATGAATTTGGAATGGAGATGAATAAGCTTTAAATACTTACAGGCTATCTCTATCCATGACGGAGAGTATTAAAAAAGAAAATATTCCAATTTTGCACGTCAATTTTGCAGGACACAAAGAGATCCAACTTAATAAAACTTAAAAGGTAGTATATAATATACCACAATAAAATATACCAAAGTGCATGCATATTACGCATGTCGCGTAATTGTAAGAAGCCTCAAAAATCTGATATCTCTTAATATAGAACTGATTCAATTATGCATATTAATACGTTTTATAAGAATTATTGTGTGTTCAAAGCTATCCTAAGAGACTGCGTCGCCTGTTGCAAGAGATGGAAAAAATTGTAAATATACTAGTCTGCTAGATTCAATAAATAGATTTTAATGCACTGACGAAATATTTGGCACAAAGGCATTATGAATTTCTAAAATGTTTAATTTTCCCATTATTCAACACCTGAAATTCACTTACTTACTTACTGTTCAATAAACTTTATGTATTTTGGATTCGAACTGGGTATACTGGACACGCTTACAAATTATATTCATTTATTTATTAATCAAATAAATATGCTTACAGAGCTATTTTCGCCAAACTCTTACGTTTGATGGCGAAACACGCTCGTTTGTATTAATTAATATAATATTTCCATAATTTCTTCTAAGCATACTACTAATTTATTTATATAAATATTATACATATTTACTAGGTATTTCTATATACTATAAATATAACCAACACAGGCACTATTTATTAATTTAAGGATGAAAGTATGATATACTTCTGTTTTAAATTATACAGACGTGAGATATGTGTATCTAACTGTTCTTACAATTATAGGTAACCACATCATGCATTATAATTTGTTAATAAAAATCAAATTCAATAATTACAGTTTTAAAAAACTGATTTAACAAAATTTAAAATAAAAAAACAGATTATTTTTTTAATGTGAGAAATTGTAAAGTAAGCTGGCGGTACACTTGACGTTGACACTTACACTTTACGCCGGTCTTCTGTGAAGTCGTGGTACTTACCGGACCTGCCCATTCGTGCAGTAAATTAAACAATTTAAATAAGTAAAAATGTAAGATAAGTTACAATGCTAACAAAAACCTTTGATAATAATAACACAAAACGTGATACAGCCATGCGGCACCTTCTATCGTATCACCTAAACGCTTCCGTCAGGGAAGCGGGCATGGAGAAGAATTACGAGGATTAGAATCACTCCTTCAAAGACTGATCGCAAGAACTGATCGCAACGACTCTGACGTTAGAACATAACAAACTAACGGCGTTAGGGCCACGCAGCAGCCTCGGCTGTTGCACGAATGGGCTGGCTCGTCCGGGTCAGTACCACGACCTCACAGAAGCCCGGCGTAAAGTGGGAGTATGATACTTTCGCGTTTCGTCTGGTGAGTGAGGTGGCCGGAGCCCAATTTTCAAAAGGTTGTCAACGCATCTACAACCCTCGGGTGTAGCGGATGTCCATGGGCGGCGGTATTCACTTAACATCAGGTGAACCGTCTGCTCGCGTGGTCACTGACCATAAGGTGCTAGTCCGGTCATCAACAAAATTATTTAAAAACTACAGACGTTATAGTACTGTGAGAATAATTCGTAGTTCCACTCGCCGTTCTCGTGTGCAATCGGGCAGTCGAATCTCCTAGACGATGCACCGCCACGGGACCCGGGAGTTTGCTTTTACGACTTTTTAAGTGGCCATTATGACGGAGAAAGGCCGAACTTAATGTCTTTATGCCGGGACGCTAGCTCGCTCCGAGCGCCCGTGCCTCGTTCAGACCACTCGCCCTACGTCGTTTAAGTCATGTTTAAGTATTGTTCAAGTTAACATTATTAAGTTATATTTACGGATTAATCGCGTTCATTTCTATTTTTTTTTTTAATTTAAAATTAAAATTCGTTCTTCTGATAAAAATAATTGCTGTAAACGTTGAAATTGGTACCTCTACTACTACTGCACTTTTCAGTGTTGAATATAATATGCAGTTATTATATATGTTGAGACTTTATATAAAAAAGTAAAGTCAAATCAGCCTATACATGTCCCACTGGTGGGTAAAGGCCTCCTCTGTACAGGCGGAGTCCTCTTTGGCGGACTTCACATATCTTCGAAATATTTTTTTTTGTTATTATTTCAAAAATATGCAGGTGTCCTCACGATGTTTTCCTTCACCGCTGAGCAAGTGATAATGCAGCACTTAAAATTGACAATTTCATTGGTGCTAGCACCAGGGATCGAACTCAGGTTGCTCGGGTATATTAAATTAAAGGTGAGCGCCCAGACAGTGAGTTATCACGGCTCATATAAAGACTTTATATAAATTAATATAATTTAAGAGTTTATTTTCAAGTCACTGTGAGTTTAATGTTAAGTAAACAACCTGCGCACTATAATTCGAATAATTGTCGTATATTAGTTTTAATTAAAACTGGCAAACAAAAGAAATCCACTAAACGATATCCAAATGATTAGGCTACTGAACTAAACTACTGACATAGTATATTTAAGTCGATCTGAACGCGCCCTAAAACGGCCCGAGTATGAAATATCACATAAAAGACGCGGTGACATCAAATTCTACGGTCTCCTCGAATGATGTTTTGTAACACGATATCCTTCATTATATTACCATGTCAGCTCCTCTCTGAGGCTCCCGCGAGTATCAGTCACGTCCACCCGGCCGTTATGGTTGTTAGTGGAAGAACGGAAGTTCTAATCTGATCGTTACATTAGTCTAAATCCCTTTTCATGTGTGATGAAACTAATAAATGAAACTATTTGTTTCTTTTTATATTTTTTTTCTTATGCGACCAAGGAGTTTCAGATGATATTTAGTGATTTCCATCGCCCATAGATTTCTACAACACCTTTGGAGTGCGTTATCGTCCTTTTTAAGGAGAGTCATCTCACTCAATCGCGCAAAGCAAACAATCGCGACGCGACCCGCTTATCCAACCTAAGAAATTATCTAAAAAATATATATGTGTAAAGTACAAGTCTAAGTGATTCTTGAAGTCTGCAGTGAGGTCTTTGGGGCACTGGTATATGATGTCTAGTCTGAGTTTTTTTTATCACTCGAATCCTTCAGCCGCTACAGGGTAGACAGATATAGCCGATTCTATTTACGTTTCACCAAACTTATTCAGTGCTCAAACGAGTTAGGCAGTGAGCTCTCCTTCTGTCCACCAGGTGAAAGTTACAGGCAACGATATTTTCACGGTCTAATATACAGGACTCCAAACACGTGACATTTTTAAGGTGGTAGGGCCACGCAGCTGCCTCGGCTGTTGCACGAATGGGCAGGTCCGTCCGGGTAAGTACCACGACCTCACAGAAGACCAGCGTAAAGTGGAAGTATAATACTTTCGCGTTTCGTCTGGTGAGTGAGGTGGCCGGAGCCCAATTTTCAAAAGGTCAATTGACAACCCTCTGGTGTGGCAGATGTCCATGGGCGGCGGTATTCACTTAACATCACGTGAACCGTCTGCTCGTTTGACAACTTTTCGCATAAAAAAAAATAATAAGACCGCGGGCGGACGTCCCATCCATTGGGCCGTCACTGACTCTTCGTTTCCGATATCGTTAATTACAATTCAAAAATGTATTACAGACAACTATGTTTGTTTGTTTAACATCTAATTCTTTAGTAGATAGGGCTAACAAAAGCTTTCTGATTGTGGAACATGTTCTACCCAGGTCTATATATCTGTGGCTGAAGACGGGACGCCGGCACAGCGAGGTCCTGGATGAGCAGAAACTAAGCGAGGGTCAGCTGCGCCGGCCCGGGGCCACGATCATACTGTGGCTGAAGTGTGAACAGGTTAGTCGTCAGCCATTTTAAGGAGTTGGAGGCCCACTATTAGGGGAAAAGCCCATGGGGTTGGACCAATGTCAACTCTAGCGTTTGGTGTCCATGTTTCTTTTTTTTATTTAAAGTGAAAAGTCCTTAAGCGAGCAGGTGGGTCACCTGATGTTTATGAAAACCACAACCCATAGGTCTACAACACCCGAGGGCTGCAGATGGATTGACAACCTTCAAAAGCGTAGGGCCTGCCCTCCCGGTAACCTCACTCACCAAACGAAATGCAGAAGTAGTATAACCCTTCCACTTCCTTCCTATATATAACACTTCCACGGCTTCTGTGAGGTCGTGGTTCTTCCCCGAGCGGACCTGCCCATACGTGCGACATAATTCTAAAAGATGATTAGAAGTAAGTCCTGACACGCTTACTCAATTTCGATGATAAAAACACACCCTTGTCGCCGATAATAAGATGTACGATGTGATAATTTGCTTTGAAATCTTAGTATTGACCATTTTTAGGGTTCCGTACCCAAAGGCCAAATTAAAAGCGAACCTTTTTAAAAAAGCAATTGTAAAAGGTATTAGAATTACATTTGTTTCAGTGACAAAGTGTGGTCCTTTGGTTCGACGTTAAGACAGACGTGGTAGCTCAGTGGGTGCTTTTAATTAAATATACTTGAGCTATCTAAATTAAAACCCGAGTCTCGGCACCAATGAAACAGTTAAATGCAATTTCAAGTACTGAATTTTCTCGTGCTCAGCGGCAAGGGACACCTGAAATTTTCGAAATATGTAAATAAAAAAGATTGCTTCGAAGACTTGTATGTTCTGCCAATCCCTAGAGGAGTCGCTTGGAGGACTACGACCTAATACCATCTATAGAGAGGAGGCCTTTGTTCATCATTGGAACATATATATACTATTACTTTTAACTGTCATTACAGAAACTGTAATTTTCTGACCTTCTATTTAAAATATATTTCGCGGGTGTTAGATCGCCGTATTCCACACTATTCGCTTCAAAACACACAGCGGTAAAAAGTTTTAATCGCTCGAGGGGCCCGAAAAAGTGCCAAGTCACGAGCAAGCCATCTCTCGCCGATATATTATATGTATTTAAACAGGAATATTATAAAGTTTAGTACGCTCTTCGCATGTCTGTCGACGCTGACATATCTTAGTCTAAACTGTGCCCTGAAATGTAGTGCACTAAACTTTTTACTTATAAATATATATATACCTGTTTAAATAAAATGATATTTTCCGTATGACATTCCCCACATATTTATCTATTTTTCTAGTATAAATTGAGACAAGGAATACACATAAACAACTCCCTATCACGAGGTTTCAGTCCGGCACAGTTGTTTAAAATGTATTTATTAAGATAGTAACGTAAAGGAAGCCAAATAGATTTAATTTTAATTACTCGGATAACTTTCATTTGTTTATTTCACCTACTACGATAGGAAGACTATGCCGTTAAAATTTAGGACTAAACGGCATTAATTCTACCAACCGCACCTGCATAAAGGTCCCTTAGCGTCGCGAGAAGGGAAAATAGCCGCCATTGTTACCCGGTCAGCCATTTTTTCTCAAACAACATGGAACAGGTACAAAATCCTCGGGCCTATATAGCTCAGCAGATGCGTTTTCCCGCCACCTGCCAATCTCGGCGCGCGCAGGTGGCGTTTGTTTACGTTTTTTTTTTCACAACTCCCAATGCAAGGCGGCCTGTGTGTTTGACCGCACTTAATATTACATTATCTGTGCTCGATTAATTGGGTCGGCTGGGCCCATTTTTATGTGCCCCTTTATCGGAACCGTTGGCAATAATTAATGGAGGGAATCTTTTTAGAGACATCGTTAAATGATTTCCTTTATGGAAAATACACAATGCATTACCCTAATTTTGTATGTTTTTTGTGATTTAAAATAAACAACACCTACTATTATTAAGGCAATAATTAAACCAACATGAAATTCTTACTATTTCTCGTGTTAATTACCCAATATAAATTTAAGTATTTTACACACAATGAATAAATAGTGAAGAAAAATAAATTTCCTTACATTATTGGTTTCTTGACAGTTCTTGTTAGTAAGTTACAACTATTAATAATGACCCTTTCTATTTGGCGCCAATTTTCTTGTTGTTATAAAGTGAACGTACACAAACAAATATTTTGATCAGTTTGTCAGTTTTTTGTTGGCTATCGGGGGAATATAACAAATTGAGCCGAGTGTTTTTTTTTTCTCATACGGAATGAATTCTCTGCAAAATTGTGATACTCCTGACGGTGAGTAATTTTCAACAATTTGTTTATGCTTAAAAAGCTCTACGCTTTTATGAATATATATCATAATTTTAAATCGAAAACCCTGAGTCCGCAAATGATCACGCAGCGTTAGAACGGAAACAAAACAAATATATACAAGAGCCAACCCTGAGACGCAGCGTTAGAATGAAAACAAAACAAATATAGACAAGAGCCAACCCTGAGTCCGCAAATTAGCAGCGTTAGCGATAGTACCAAACCATACAGATGCGGTGTTGAGCGTAATCCAACTATTTATTCGGACAGGTGCGCCCGTTCAGAAATAGCGCAGTTGAGAAAAAAGGTAGACAGCGCTGTAAATGCTACGCGCACTTCGATACTTCATCTGTTTTTAACGATCGGCGTACGATGGCGGCACGGCGCAACGGTGAGGAACCGGTAGGCGCGAATGTTTGCCTTCAGAGCTGACGAATGCATATTTGCAGTAATATAGCCAGTACTTATACGTCCCGTTGCTGAGCACAAACGGCATACCTTTCTTTATACAGGAAATGCTCTAACAGACTTCATATATGTCCAGAATTTTTCTATTACTTTAATTAATTCCTAGCTATACAGATATCCCCACGACGTTATATCCATCAACGAAAAAGTGAGAATCGGCAATTTACATATCGATTAAAGATTTCGATGGCCGAAACCGGGATTTGAACTGTCATTACTCGCGTATAGTGAAGTAAAAGCGAACACCCGGACGGAAACTGAGCATCCACCAAACCAAATACATACACTAGGCAATAAAAGGCATGCTTCCCACCGCATCAAGGACAAATACACATTAAAAATCTAATAGAAACATGCTCGATGTTCTACTGGCTGGTTTGGTTTTATCTGCACCTGTAATGTAGTGTGTAACAAAAGACTGACGTGAATTGTTCAGCCTACTTTTTACGAGCATCTTTTCGTGCGCTTTTTGTCCTTAACACGTGGCTTTACAGGTGCTTTTCGTGTATCCAATACATTTGGGTAAATGAAGTAAAGTAAGGTAACAGCCTATACAAGTCGTACTGCCGGGCAAAGGCCTCCTTTCGTCGGTCTTCTGTAGCACTTCCCAGGTGGAGCTGGTTGCAAAATCCATCGTCTTTGGTTAACGAAAGTTGCGCTTACCGTACCGGTAACGCATCTCCATCCCCTCAATGCCCATGGGAGACGCTTACTGAGCTAGCGCGCCTACCATCAAAGGCTGCATCGCCACTTACCTTCACGTGGGATGGCAGTCAAGTGCTGGCCAATATAAAATTAAAAAAAAATTACTAACATAAAGTTATCCATCAAATATCCACGAATTAGATTGAGTAGAAGCTACGGCTAGGCTTACGGGGTTTATGTAATTGTAATATTTACACTATTTTCGTAATCAAACTATACTTAAATGTAAAATTGAAGATAAAGTTTAGTAAACAATTTAGTAATTACCAATGATTATTAACGAGTACAGAGTCCAGAGTTGTTTGTTTACTTTTCTCATAGTATTGTTTACATTGTTCTAATTTATAAGGTCCTCCACCCCCATGTAATAGTTAGTTCGGTAAGTAAGTTCGACACGACAGTTACACCCAGTTCCGAAAGCGCAATCAATTTTAATTTACGATAAATCTCTTGTCAATCGTTGTTTAACATGATCTGAGTTGCTAGAACGTCTTAAACAACATTGATTTTGATTTGCAATTAGTCACTGATTAACGGACAATCAACAGAAAATCGAGTTTCTGAAAGCGTTTTTCGGTGGTCAACGAGCTGTCAAAAGTTTTATTAAGTAATCTGTCAATTTGGACGATCAATCGTTGTTTAAAAATGTATTTTATCAAAAATCTTAGTTTTTATTAGAAATAAACATAATTCCCTAATACGTTGTTAGGACATTCATGTGTTCTATTACCTATTTATTATTTATTATTATGCGAACATATCATGTGATTAGAAAAAATACAAAATGAAATTCAAAAGTTAACTAATAATATGGATTCTTTCTTTTTATAATACTTACTTGTTTATTATGGATAAAAGTTCATTTTTTACACGTTCTGTAAAGTTTTTTTTTTTTTTTGACATTTTGCATGTATTTATATAAATTAAATTTTATTATAGCTCGAATTTTTACGTTGGCAATCACACGGTGACAGGACTGGATAGTGACGTTAATTTAAGTTTTGTTTAAAAAGGGACAGCTATACAATAGAAAGAGTTAGTTGAAGTGAATCATTCATTTCATTCATTATCATTGGCTGTACAGTGATTAGCTAATTTTTCTTGAACAAACCTTCCAGAAACCCAAGGCAGTTTAACAAGAGATTAACAGCTGATCATTTTTGACATAGTGTTATGTGATTGCTGCTTTGATTGGCCTTTCGGAAACTGGGCATTAGTCCGGTACGACAGTCCGTTACGATTGTTGAGTCGGTCGATCACATCATGTCCTAGTAGTCGTATAGTCTGCTGTAATAAATAAATGTACTTCGATATATCGTCACGCTGCTGGTTGTCATTTAAAAACCCCTTCCGACCACCTGAACATTACATAATACTAAGCACTTCTTGTTTGCTATTGATTGAGTTAATGAGCTATTATAATTGCTACAGTATAGTTCTATCGCGCCAAGTCGACAAAAGGAACTAATAAATTCTACAAGTGCTTGTAGAATTTATTAGTTCCTTTTGTCATATTTTATTTCATTCAATTCTGTATGTTGGAACAGCGTAACAAAATGAGTTTAATTTCTATGCTTGTGTGGAGAGACTCCAAACTCCTTGAGAACTCATACGGGTAACTTATTAATGACTAAAGTTTGAATATACGATTTATTAAAAAGAAACAAAAAAGGGCCCGACAATGCTATTTTCATATATGATATGGTATTAAAATATATGGACGTAGTATTATTTTATTTTATTTTGAGACAGACGGTTCAGCTCGGAGTACTAAATTTCTTGAATAAGGACTGTTTTATTTATATTTACTTAATATTTGTTGCACTAAAAATTGTACACAGGCGAGCTTAATGCTATATTGCATTCTCTACCAGCTAACCCTAGGTAGAAAAGAATCGTAATGACAAGTGCAGTAAAGTAGTTGTAAACGCAACATAATCAAATAATATGTAATAATTATTAGGTAATAAATAACTGTTGAAAGAATTCAAAATGTTATATTCAAATAGACGCTTGCGCGTTCTTATGAAACTTCGAATTTTACATAAAAATTAATACACAAGTTCGTAAGCAATAAAGTAAGAAAAAATAAGTTCGTAAACGGAAAGCAGTTTCTGTTGAGAAGAAACTGGCACGAAAGTCAACAGTTGCTCTTTACGAAAAAATTAAATACTCTTCTTATTAAAAATAATATATGACTTATGCTGCTCAAAAGGAAAAACCGATTCAACATCAATGAAACCACTTAACTGATAAATGTATTTTGAAATAATATATCGCTTTATAGGTACAAACAAAAACCACAAGTTTTATGCTTATTCCGCTAGGTAGACGATACTAGCAAATCCTATGTTCTTGTTGTTTTTATTTTTTCTCCTTGTCTTGAGCCTAGGCCTAGAATTTAGCGATGAAACTAATTTCTATTCATATAAACAAATATATAAAATAGGAGTGTCTGTCTGTAATATTAAAATTACCGCTTCTTTCTAAATGCGAAATGGATGTATTCACGTACATATACCAAAACAAATTTTTTTACAATTTTTTTCTGTCTGTTAGTTCCGGCTCATCTCTGAAACGGCTGGAACGATTTTGACGGAACTTTCACGGCAGATAGCTGATGTAATATAGGCAGATAGGAGTAACTTACACTACTTGTATTTTATGTATTTTAAATTCCACGCCGACGAAGTTGCGGGTACAGCTATTAATAAAAATAAATAGTAAACAACTACAGATTAAATGGATTGAAATTGATTTAGCACCAACTCCAACTACCTACATCTGGTAAGCTCTATAAGAAACTAGCTGCTGCCCGCGACTACGTCTGCGTAGAATAGACTGAAGGCGTACACTCAGACAGAAAGACATACATACATAAAAATATGTATATAAATTATAGCCTATGTTTTATTCTGATGTATAAGCTATATTATTGTATTGTAAGTTTCATTAAAATCCATTCAGTAGTATTTGCGTGAAAGAGTCCATCCGCACACACCAACTTTCGCGTCCTAACTAACGTAACGTAGCGTAACTAACATCCATCTATAAATACAAACTTTCGCCTTTATAATATTATTAAGGATGTATTTACGTCGAGAAACATCTAAGGCTTTTTAAAATTCCAAGGATTTGCGGCACAAATAATGCAAGGGTCAAGTTTTTTGCATTGTAACGGTCTTATAATGGCTTAAAAGGAAAGCTTTTAAGTTGTAAGCGTGCGTTTAATTCCTTATGACCTTTGGACCCTTGTCGTCGATATTTCTAGTGTTGTATTTGAAATGTATATTATATATGATGTGGTGTAAACAATGGACAATCTGGGGGTAATAATAACCCACATATATAATATGTGTACTTGTACAAGTTTGTTTTTATCTTCTTTTTTTTTATTTTACGATCTTACTTTTTGTATATGTTAACTCTATAATAGTAAAGACTCTATATTATTATAGAATTACGTATTTCATTTGTAAATTGATGTGCTGCATGATGTTTTGAATAAATAGTTTCTATTTGTAGTAGGGACATGCAACAGCTCTCTGTTGCACGAATGGACAGGTCCGTCCGTATTCTTAATTTAAATTTATTGAAAATTATTTTCTACTACCTATTTAGATCGCTTATCTACAAAAAGTTTTTGGCACTTCTGTGCGTTTGCTTTTCCGGTAATGTAGAGACACTAACGGATATCGGATTGGAATTTTGGATCGCTAATCCTGAAGGTCCTGATGAGTTTACTGGGACAAATTATTTAAATTATTCCATTGCTATCGATCCCTGATAACTTATCGAACCTTGATAAGATATGTGCAAAGTTTCAATTTAATTCGACGTATTGAAGTGGATCAAAATCGCGTCCGAAGATTCCGTTACGTACATATAACATACATAACAAGCAAATAAAAGCGAGTTTGAATAGGAAGCAATACAAAAGAATAATACATTGAATTAAAAAAATATCCAGAAAACTCCTTGGTGACCACGGCAACAAAAGTGGTATAGAGAAGTGTGTGTTTTAAATTTTGAAAATGGCCGCTAACTTGACAATTATAATACTTTTACTAAACACAAATTCTGATCAGTTTTGATGCTAAACCAACTCTCATTCTCGCCAAATCTATATAACAGTGCATATTCCATATTCGAAGTCTATTAAAATTTTCACGTCGTCACTTCATTTCTTGGCAGTCGTGATGTGAGATTGAAATATTCATTTAATTTAAAATTTAGTTATGAACATACGAGATGTTGCTAGGAAGAAGTCACGATGGTCACATAGTCAATAATATTTTGTATTTTCATGTGGTCGCCCAGTGGTCGAAAATCGACCTTAATTGGTATGCATGTAATGTTTTCTTTTTTATTGATTTAATGTATTTTATGCATAATTAAAAAAAAATAGCATTCTGCACTCGTTCTCTATATAAACTATAAGTGTTGGAAATTTTATACCTCTTCATCAGCGCAATTTTCTTAAAAAAGGGACCAAATTTTTGCTTCACGTATTAATATATAGAACTAGTTTAACTCGTAGCTTACGTGTCAGAAAATTTTCCTGATTTCTCATACCTTTAAAGATTAAGGCCGGTCGACAAACTACGGACAAACTAATTTGGTGATTAATTATTCAATATTGAAAACCGGGCAGTGTAAACAACAGATTTATTACCGATTCTATGACCTCGGTCCGTAAAATCGACCGAGGTCATAGAATTGGGCGAGCGCGAAATTGGGCCAACATTAGATCAACAATAGAAATGTTTTAAAAACGCGTAAAAGGTTTATTAAAAATTGAAACTAAAGAATAGAAAGGTGAGAATTATGAATAAGTGTTTGGATCATATCAAACTACAGGTGGTTTACGAACTCAAATTTAAAATACATAAATGCACGTTCTCAGATTGCGAACTTGTCTTAAGTGAGAATCAAACCCACAAACAGCGCGCGTCGTATGTGCAAGTAATTTCCGAATCGAACTACGAAACTGAATTTGTAAAAGTATGAATTATTAGTATATATATTAATTAAAGTGAAGTAACAGCCTACACATGTCCCTCTGCTGGGCAAAGAATATAGAATAGGGCAGAGTCTACTACGCGGCCCTACTGCCGATTCGGGACTTCATATACCTTAGAAACCCTTTTTTTTATTATTCCGAAAATTTGCACACATCCTCACAATATTTGCATTAACGGCTGGACACGTGATAAGTCGCACTTAAAAATTAAAGTCTGTATAGATCATAGTACTGGTGCTCTCGATCTCGAAATACTCGAGCCTGAGTTCGATCCCCGGTGCCGGCACCAATGTAAATAATTATTGTAAATGTATACTGTGAGGTAGGTGTTGGACACAGCTAATGATTTCTAAAACAACTGTGAAATTTTATTCAATGAGTTATTCAGCTTCATCTTCTCCATTAATTTATTTTGGCTGGCACTTGCTACCTCTAATCAAGCCGCTAGCTATGATGACGTTGGGACTTTTGTCTTTAATACCATTAAGGGTCATCCACAAACGACTAAGTGTAAATATTTTGAAAAAGCTATGCTAATGCTAGGCCTTATTAGTGTCGAAGAATACATTAAAGACAAGGATGTGTGGAAATGACTATTTGTGACTTGAAATGACAAGTGGAGAGCATTTGCAAGACCCCTGGCTGCTGCTATTTTTATACTAACAAATGTTGCATATATCAATAAAAAAATTAACAGGACGGCAGAGTTTCCTGCCAGTTCTTCTATTGAAATGTTTATTTTGTTTTTGGACGTTCAATAAGAGCTTAAAACGAACCTACATTCAATAAAGAAATTTTGACTATGACTTTGAATGTATCGCAACTGAAATAAGCTTCTACGGCAAGCAGTCTTGAAGTTGTTAACAAAAAGGAAGAAAAAACATTATAGATTCTGAACAGACGGTCGACGGCAGGTGCAGGGTGCGTGCACCATCGACGCATCAAGGGCTGCCGATCACCGACATCAAAATTCAAACGTGCAAACAAATGCACATATATAAATATTTCACTAGGCAATGATTGTGACAACCATGTTTCGAACCGTTGAAATTTGCAGATGTTTAGAGAATATTTAAGTACATGATACTCACAGTAGCATCGATACCATCTAAAGGGTTGGCAGCGCACCACTGTGCGCTTTTAAAAAAATCAACTGCCACGCACGATCATGTCGCGGAATTGGTCATCGCCAGTATTTCCGAGCCGATGCGTCCTAGGGCCCTCCAAGAATGTACTCGTATAAAACCACTATACTAATCCTTCTTAAAAAACAATTGGCAAATTTTGGTAACTCTATACAAATGTCCTTAAGCGGAGGTGATCACTTACCACCAGGTTTGCCTTTGGTTATTTACCATCTCTCCAATGAATAAAATTGAAAGCAACTTTGCTACGCAATAGAAGCTTAATTGATGGAAACAGAGAAAGCTGGAACTTTTGGTATCGAGAGAGAACTAAAGCTTGTGCCTTTATTTAAGCAGATTTTCGTAAAGTAGCTAATTATGATATACATACTTAAAATATAATTTTAGCAGCTTACGGCTCTTATCGCAGCTAATTTTGATCTGCAATAAGGAGAAAAATAATGAAATGAACGCGATAAATCCGAACATAGTTTCATTTAGTAAGAGGAAGAACACTTAAATTAATCGAAAGGAAAGTTTCTAAATTAAATAGAAAGGTGGAAACGACTTCGTCTTCTCAGCCTTTTTGTGTTTTTCACCTGTATGTATTTTGTGAGCCCGCCTCTGGATCGTACCCTAATAACACATTCGCGACACGTATCCCGGCAGCGCGAGCTACCGTTCTTTGCATCAAAAATACTCTCCCCAAATTTAGGCCCTGTCGTCTTTAATCTTAATTCGATCTGGCAATTATCCGACGACGACTGCTGTCTTATTCGCGTGGCGAAGAATTCTACGAAAATTATTCTTATTCTTTACTGTTCACAAAAATATTACAGGATAGGATTATAAAAGGGACTGTACAAGGGCGAGATTAACCCTAAACAGAGTTCTCCCCTACAAACCTTTAGTAATAATTAACAATAGATAAGTAATCAAAGGAAAATAGGTAGGTGTGTACAATGAAAATTAACCTACAGACTAAAATAAGTTCTTGAATATTTCTTAACACATTATTCATACATAATACATATATACTAAAATACAATATATTATATATTATAAAAAAGATACACATATACTACTAGTTACATACTAATACATGGAATAACTTCACACATAGTAAGCGAGAACGTAGTTTGTTTTTCTTTCTTTTTTTTAGTGTTCCGCACCCAAAGGGTAAAACGGGAGCCTATTTCTAAGACTCCACATTCTGTCTGTCTGTCCGTCTGTCACCAGGGTGTATCTGAAAAAATGTGATAGTTAGACAGTTGAAATTTTCACAGATGATCTATTTCTGTTGTCGGTATAACAATAAATAATAAGGAAAAGAATAAAAAAATATTTAAGGGGCTCCCATACAACAGACTATTTTTTTTGCCGTTTATATAGATACTTAAGGAACTCCTGGAAATCAATTATAATATGAATACAGAGCGAGATATTTTAAGTCGGTTTTGTTTTAAAAATGGACTTGTTCCGTTTCTTGTTTTCGGACATCCCACCGCCAAAACAACCGCTTAGTGTCGAAATTATATATCGGAAAGCTGCGATATGGACTCACCAAACGCGACGACACTAAACAGTCGACCAGGTAAAACAGAACCTAAACCCTCTATCACAAGGATGAGCAACGCGCGGCCCGCGGGCTGCTTGCGGCCCCTTAAACATGTTTATGCGGCCCGCCAAACATTTCTAAAATTGAATTTATTTTATCGAATTTCTCCCATCAATATATTGTTATAATATTAACCGAAATATTTTTTGTTCGTTTTTCTGTTCTTTTCTTGTTTGCTTTTTGACCTTGCATTAAAATTTGTATATGAAATCTTTCCTTTTTTTTTAATTTTATATTTTTTTATTCTTATATTTATTATAAGTAAAGTTTTGTAAATTATTATGTGCGGCCCGCCAAAAAAATTTGAAATTTAAATTGGCCGATTGCTTAAAAAGGTTGCTCACCCCTGCTCTATCACATTCTTCAGTCACACACCAGTTCGAAACAGAGACCTACCTAGGCTACCCCGTACACTAACCGTTGGGCTGCAATAGAGAAAAAAAGCGCCTTTTTGCTTCGTAAGCATCTTGTGAAGAGGGAGATGTGAATATATTTGCATTTCACTCGCCCACCCCAACATCACAAGGAATTTTGTTTACTGACCTTTTTAATTACGCCGTTAACAGACGAACAGGTATCCCCTTCCTCGCTTCCTTTGCCTCGGTGTTTTTAGCATAATCACCTTTTTCTGCCATCGTTAAGTAAGCAGACGTTACTTAATTATTTTCGGCAGGAACCTGAAACTTTGAAATCAAAGTAAACAGGTGGGTTGTGTTTTGTAATAAGAGTAATCGGTTTACATATTTTTTTTAGAAAATAATGACATTTCGAAGTTAATCTTCCACTCTTAAACTTTCGCGTTGTGTGACGAACGTTGTATTTTACAAGTGTCTGGATGTTTATATAACATTTATCTATTTACAAAAGAAAAATATGTTTATTAGTTAGCTATAGCACAAGCTTTGCTTATTTTGGAACTGGGTAACTTGTGTAAAAGTTAGCAGAGATCTATAAAAATTCGTGAAAAATAACGCACAGCTAAACTGAAACACGTACGGTTGAAGAAGTTAGTGATGTTAAAACATCGCAAAGAATAAATTAATTTAGATAAACCTCCAATTCTCACAAACGAATTATGATTCCTCCCGAGGAATTAGAGGAGATTCGAACTTAATAAACATCCTAATTTCAACAGACAACATGTTCCATATAACGCAATTGTGGGATCCTTTTATCTATAAAACTACATTCAAGCACACCAACAATAGTTTTGCACATAAAAAAAGTTTTAGAAAAGTACTGCAAACTCTTTCTGCATAGATCAAACAGGCCATGGCTGGCCAGATAGTCTTCACTTGTTGAAAAACAATTGATTGTTTCTAAGTACGTTGCGGAACCTAGGCTCAAAAGTCTTCGCCAGAGGTCTGTCTATCGGACAAAGCCAACTGACCAAGTTGAAGACTGACAGCGGGGCTGTCATCTCCAGTAGACCAGAGGTTTTGAGTGAGATTGAGAGGTTCTATGGACAGCTGTACACATCGTCGTTGGAGCCACACACATGTGTGAGTTACGACCAAAGAGCAAAGCTTATCCGACACTATTCCGAGAATATCCCGGACGTCAGTCTGAGCGAGATTAGAATGGCTCTCGACCATCTTAAGAATGGCAAAGCATCGGGAGAGAACGGAATTACAGCAGAGCTTCTGAAAGCGGGTGGAGAACCGGTACTTGTAGTCCTTCAGAGGCTCTTTAATTTCGTCCTTCAGGGTGGTGCTACACCAGAGGCGTGGAGCAGAAGTGTGGTGGTGCTGTTCTTCAAGAAAGGCGATAACGCTCTCTTGAAGAACTATAGACCGATATCCCTTCTGAGCCGCGTCTATGTGCTGTTCTCAAGAGTCATCTTGAATCGTCTCGCTTTCAGACTCGACGACTTCCAGCCTCCCGAACAAGCCGGATTCCGAAAAGGCTTCAGTACCATAGACCACATACACACCTTGCGGCAGGTTATACAGAAGACGGAAGAGTATAATCTGCCTTTGTGCCTAGCGTATGTAGACTATGAGAAAGCCTTCGATTCTGTCGAAATTTGGGCGGTACTCCAGGCTCTTCAGCGGTGCCAAATTGACTATCGGTATATCGAAGTGCTGAGGTGTTTGTATAACAAGGCTACGATGTCCGTCCAAGTACAGTCCAGTAGTACAAAACCTATCCATCTGCAGAAGGGTGTAAGACAGGGTGATGTCATATCCCCGAAACTCTTCACCGCTGCGTTGGAAGATGTTTTCAAGCTTCTGGACTGGAAAGGACGAGGTATTAACATCAATGGCGAATACATCACCCACCTTCGATTTGCCGACGATATAGTCATCATGGCAGAATCGCTGGAGGACCTGGGTGCTATGCTCAATGACCTCAACAGTGTCTCCCAACGGGTGGGCCTTAAGATGAACATGGACAAGACGAAGATCATGTCTAATGTCCATGTCACGCCTATACCGGTTGTCGTTGGGAGCACTGAGCTCGAAGTTGTTGACGAGTACGTTTACCTAGGACAGTTAGTCCGGCTAGGTAAGTCCAACTTCGACGCAGAGGTCAATCGGCGAATCCAACTCGGATGGGCAGCGTTCGGGAAACTTCGGCAAATCTTCTCGTCGAATATACCTCAATGTTTGAAGACTAAAGTCTTCAATCAATGTGTGTTGCCAGTGATGACCTACGGAACCGAGACGTGGTCCTTCACTGCTGGCCGTATGAGGAAGCTCAAAGTCGCTCAGCGAGCTATGGAGCGGGCTATGCTCGGTATTTCTCTGCGTGATAGAGTTCGTAACGAAGACATCCGCAGTAGAACCAAGGTAACCGACATAGCTCAGAGGATTAGCAAGCTGAAGTGGCGATGGGCTGGCCATATAGCTCGTAGAACCGATAACCGTTGGGGAAGAAAGGTTCTCGAGTGGCAGCCTCGTACTGGCCATCGCAGTGTAGGACGACCCCCCACTAGATGGAGTGACGACCTGTGCAAATGTGCGGGAAGTCGATGGATGCAGGTGGCTCAGGATCGTACTTCGTGGCAGTCTGTGGGGGAGGCCTATGTTCAGCAGTGGACTCAAACAGGCTGAAATGATGATGATGAAGTACGTTGCTAATATTTATACGATCCCGAGATATATAAGGAATACGAGATATATAACACAACGTTCTCTAGTCCCAAACTAAACAACGCTTGTATTATGGGTACTAGATTTTTTTACGTTGCGTTTACGTTGTTTACGTTGTTTTTTTTTAAATTTCATTAACGAAAAGTAACTGGAATGGGAAAGGTGGTTATGGGGTGTTCGTCAAATCGGCGCACCGGCCTCGTCGCTGGCACGCGAGCGGGGCAGTCGCCACCTGTTGGGTGCATGCACCCTTGCCTTATACAGGGTGTTCGACGACCCCTTACACAACGACCGCAAATAGCTGCATTCCAATTCAAGCACGCTCCGCAGCATATACGTTTTACAGCCTACACAGTTCATATACCTACATTCTGTCACGTATTAAAAATGTTTGAATTTTGAATGCTGGCCACAAACCCGTTTATTGAATTCGAATTTCGAATGTTTCACGATAATAAAAATGTATTCATTTTTTTTTATTCATTATAATTAATTCATTTGTTTTTAAAAATAGAGTGGACGCTTAAAGATCGGAACATTGCTGTTATCGCGTTACATTCAGTGCGGTTTCGCGCCAAATCAGATTCTCGAACTACCGCATAAAATTTGAAATCGTACTGCTTTTTTATAACGTAGGTGACATTTTTCTGTTCACACGATAATGTTTGCAAGAAATTTTGTTTGAAAAATCAATTACGAATTTTAACACAATTTCTCCCCCGTCCGATTCGCTGGTTCATACCATTTTCTTTAAGTCAAAAAAACATGGGTTCCGGATGAGTTATCACACAACATACTAATATACTAAAACCCTCTCCGAAACACGCCGCATCTTATGATATGAGTATTATTCAGATCGGTTCAGTAGTTTTTAAGGTTTCGTACCCAAAGATTAGAACTGTCTGTCTATCTGTCCGTCTGTCACCAGGCTGTATCTCATGAACCGTGATAGTTAGACAGTTGAAATTTACACAGATGATGTAATTCTGTTGCCGCTATAACAAAAAATACAAAAAAAAAAAAAACAACAGAATAAAGAAATATTTAAGTGGGGCTCCCATACAAAGGACATGATTTTTGCCTTTTTATAGACAATGGTACAGAACCCTCCGTGCGTGAGTCCGACTCGCACTTAGCCGGTTTTATTTAGTTCGCAATATAGCCGAAGAAAAAAAACGTCTCTCCAATTATTAGTATAGATAGATATACCCCGCTCCGTTGTTTCGTGAACCGCTGTATAAGAGTTGCAGTAAGCGTGGCACCTGCCGCCTGACTGTTTTTTTTTACCTATTTATTTCCCTACGTCCGACCCAACATGGCGAATGCAGTAATACAATGTGTATTACGGTAGGTCTTTAACCCGCTCACGCGACCCTTTACGCGGTTCCACGTAAACTATGGACGATTGTGCCGTAACAACTCGCAGTGTCCGGGCGCTCGCCTTTAATTCAATATACTCGAGCAACCTGAGTTCGATCCCCGGTGCCGGCACCAATGAAGTTTTTAACTTTAAGTGCTGACTTATCACGTGCTCCGCGGTGAAGGAAAACACCGTGAGGAAACCTGCATATTTTCGAAAATAATAAAAAAAAATATTTCGAATATATGCGCAGTCCGCCAATCCGCAGTGGGGCCGCGTGGTGGACTATGCCCTGATACTCTGTACAGAGGAGGCCTTTGCCCAGCAGTGGGACATGTCTAGGCTTATACTTTACTTTTTTTTATGGACGATTTATCACCGCGGCGGTCGGTATGGCGTCGTAAGTTTCGTCTGCGTCTAGTAATAAATTATTCTGACAAGAGATCGTTTGTTTAATCTGTTCGATGAGTAGATTTAATTATTTTTCTTTATTAAATTAATTTTATATCCAAACTTTTGTTATTGTTTAGTTATAATAGTTTTTTTAACGAAATTTATGAAAACTTACGTACTTATTACGTAAAACTTACGTACTAATTTAGAAATATAGAAAATGGTGAGATACTACATAACATCGTGAAGATCTTGCAAAAAAAGTCTTAAAAAATCCGAGATATGTGTGGTAAATTCGAAAAATAGTATTAAAAAAATGGAATTCTGCCCACTCATGAGCTCTAATTCTTGGGCCTTGCTATACATATAAAAGCTTACTCATTTATTTAAAAATATATTTATGTGTTTTGTTCAAAATGATATGTGTTTGTGTACACAAGCGGCGCAGACGATCGATCGTAGGGCTAAGATCGAGTGAGTTATCGCAACCCCACAGTTTGCGCGTAAGAGTTGGCCGGGCCCGATACCGTTAAAACGCCCCACTAGGAAACAATATAGCACTGTAATTAATTATTAAAACTTACGTGAGTTATTATTATCGGAATAATAAAACTAAACTCACGTAGAATCGGTTGGTGCTCGTTCCTCGGTCATCTACTGACGTTGAAAATATTGCAAAAGTCGAAAAAATTTTGCAAACATATATCTACGTAATACTAATACATTAACCGCTGTTACAATTTTAATACTTCATCGAAATATGGAAGAAGGCGGCCTTAATATTAAATATTCCTCATTTATCGACATTAGGAAGAGAACTTTATAAGTTGTCGTTTCCTCGGAACCGAAAAGAAACCGTCGGAGAAAAACAAATGGCTATCAACTAAAACTTGACTATTAGTAACAAAATCTATAGAACGGCGTGGAAACCTTACATCCACGTTCACAAATGGACGAAGCTAGGCGATAGATCATATCTATAAGGGGCCTGCTACATACGTAAGCATCCCAAAGTCCATAATTACGTTGAAAACGGTGAGAAATCACGGCCGATCGGACCATCACTCCATCTACATCTGATCACTATGCCCGTGGGACCCCACGTAAAGAGTCGCCTCTAAAGAAACAATAACGGCTTTGATAACAATGATTACAGCCGGTTTACGAAACATGACGTTTTCCGTTAACAACTACCTAAGTTAAGGTGCGTAGTACACTCCAAAAAAATAGGCGTTCTCGTGGAGACTGACGCCAGAAGTGAAAACCAAATACAATTACTATTTGATATTATATTTAATTCTACATATTTTATAGGCACTCCAAAGGATAATAACAGTATTTACATTATTCCCATAACTACAAATATATTTTTGCGTATTTCTTTTTTAAAAATAGCTCATGGAATGCCTTCGGTGACATGACGCGAAAAGTTCAAAAAGTTTTGTTTCAAAACAATTTATCGCGCAAGTCTTCCCTTTCACAGTTTTATTAACTACCTGCAGAAGTAGTTGCAGAGAAGTCATTCCTTTCACTTAACTTAATGTCTCTATCCAAGATATAACCCTACAGGTTTTGCAAATATCTAATGACAGCAGTAATAATTTACCATCAACTGAGCATCCTACTTAATAGCAACCTTCTGCCGCGAAAAAAGAGACAATTCCAGGGATGTGTTACATTTTTGTCTCTTTCCAAAAATCATCGCATGCTTTTAAGCAGCTGCACGCTCGGCAACGAGCGAATACGATGAATACCACCATCTCTCTCTATCTCAATAAATCATCAACAAATCAGGAATTAATGAACCCATTGCATTCTATGCATCGTGTCATAAAAAAAAGTTCCAATAGTTCCGATCGCTCGACATTGATGGCCGTTGAAAGCACGTCATTACATTTTCACTACGAAGTACCCGTGCTAGTCGAGGCTTAAATATAGTAATGACGAAACAAAATGGTTACGTCGGCCCTAAGATTAGCGGTCACCACCACTCCGCCGGGACCCGAAGATAACTATGCGCTTTTTATAAACCCGCTTCCGCCTGCCGCGTGTACCCTCGAATACAGTGGACCCAAATACCGCAGCATCCCCGGTAAACCCGAACTATTGTCAAACATCGTTGTTTTTTTCCACGGATATAAATATCACGCGGTCCATCTTCTTACACAGCACAAGCACTGAGCTCGAGCGGGAAGCGGGAAGCGGAAATATTTAAAATGTTAGGTTGAAATTTATGCTAACCAGAAATGGAGTGTAGGGTAAAACTGTGCCACAAAAATCAAAGGCGACTGCTTTTACGAGACAGATTTAACATCTAGAAGTAACTAAGACATTTTTGTAGTTTCTTTACGTAATAAATAATTATATTAGAACATAATCCAACAAAGCCAAATAGTTAACGTGGCAAAATATACTTTAATACTTTTATATGTTTAACATCAAGCAAATAATTACATACTTTGCGTCACAGACAAATGTATAAATTATCCTTTAAACGTTTAAAAAGGTCGGACATGTGGTTGGCATGAAAAGTACTTTTCCTTCTTCTATTTTATACTCTCTTATATGCTAAAATGATTTATGTATCGAGAACTAAGAATTATAAAAAGAGAGCTTTCAAATATTACTTAGTGTCTCCCAATCTTATTACTTGCACCACAAAACGTTTAATCGCCACCGGAATTGAATGCGGCGTCGCTGGAAGCGGCCGCCCTGTTTCACACCGACCGAAATTGTATGACACCTCATTTACCCATTGAACTACATAACCATTGAATGAGTCCCCGTTTGTTTGGCGAACGCGAACCTCATATCCATGGTGAAATTGATAACCATTTTTTACTAACGAAAAGCGACTTCAAATATCTCGCTCTGTGTTCATTTTATAATTGATTTTCAGGAGTACCCTAATACTTCGGAGCCTAAGATCCAATACCAATGAAATTAATATAGAATCACATGAGAAGCACCACCTTTCAAATAAATAAAGGATCACCAAAATCGGTTCACTCAGACAAAAGTTATGAGATAACAAACAAAAAAAAATACAGTCGAATTAAGAACCTTCTCCTTTGGAAGTCGGTTAAAAATGGGGTCGAGTTTGAAACAGAACGTGCTCACACCTTCTACCAACTTGACTGAGAAGCGGGCAAGCAAGCTGGCAGTTCACCTGATGCTAAGCGATAACCGCCGTCCATGGACATTTGCAACACCCGTACGGTTGCAGACCTTTTGGTAAAGTGGGCCCCGGATACCTCACTCGCCAGACGAAACGCAGAGGTACAACACTTCCATTTCAGTGTGCATCGTCAGTGCGTTTAAAAAAGCTCCGGGAGAAACTACATGCGATGCAAGACTTACGCCCGGTTTCTGAAACACTGATCAACGTAGATGTCAACTAATCAGTTGTCAAATGAATTTCAAATTTCATTTTAGTTGCCAAAAGGATGTTTAAACTCTTTGAATTGATCATTCTGATCATAAAGAAGATCATTCTGGTCAATTCAGAGAGTTTAACCATCTTTTGGTACCTAAATTGTAATTTAAAATCAAGAAACTGCGGGTCCTGTTATTTTAATTCAAATATACAACATTTATACAACATTTATTTGTATAAAAGTATGCTGTAATGATACATAGCTATTATGGTGCTTTTGGTAAGAAATTTGTGTTTTTTTAAAGCCAGAATAGGAAGTTCGCACCAGCTACTAAGGAATACGTTATGAAATTAACTCATATTTAAAAAAAATGTAATTTTTAAAATGTATCCTTCCGTATAAAATACGAAACAATTTATTTTATCACTGACATCCTCGACATACGAAGACAAATTACAGTTTCACATCGCTACTTGATGATAACTCATTTTAAATTACCACTGAAATTAATGTTAAGTAATTGAAATTTAAACATAACAAAAAATTGGAAGACAATTTTATGTTATAGGTGTGATTAGCAGTTACTCGTGTAAGTTTTCGTGTTAAGGTTGTGTTTGCACTAGCAGTTTTAAGAGAACTCTTTGAAGATACTTCATATGGGTCTTACAAGATTCAAATAGTACTATTACTGTGCAAGGACCACGCAACAGTGTGCTGATTTATCAAGTGTATAGAATATGCATAACTAATCTATATGATGTGCATCACTACATAGTATAAAACAAAGTCGTCCCTCTGCCTGTCTGTCTGTCCCTATGTACGCTTAGATCTTTAAAACTACGTAACGCATTTTAATGCCGTGTTTGTTATTAGATTGAATCACTCAAGAGGAAGTTTTAAGTATAATACATTGCACCCATGCGAAGCCGGGGCGGGTCGCTAGTTTCACATAAAAATAAAAAAAATCTAAATAATGTTGAACTCAAATTTATTCATATTTATTAAATATAATAACATTAACGTTATAAAAAAGATAATGTGTTGCGACCCTTAACGGTGCAGTGACCCGTTTTGCCGCGCGTTCTCCGATGCCAACGCCTCCTCGCGTTTTGGCGCGCACTCGTGACGTTTGTTGTCTATGCTTTTTATAATTCCATCCGACAATGGACGATGAATAAAAACACCCAACACCACCCATCAATGATAGCCATTAATGGCATCGCGACACGACAAAAACCCCGCAGATAAAAAACTATAATGTAGATCGTACCGAAATGAGTGTACGTGAGTGGAATGTTGAATTTTGTCATTGTGTTTTGGTTGTCAACTTTTTTTTTCTTTTGTAGTAATGTTTTTTTTTTTTTGGGGTTATATGGGCCGTCTCAAAGTGAACAAGGCCGATGACAATTAACACACTCGATGAGGTAACAGAAATATTTGGATACGTTTTCATAGACACTTGCCAATTACCAACCATTCTCACGTAAAACGTGAGAATGGTTGGTAATGGTTATATACCGTACCAATTTCTGCCCAACCAAATACCAGAGATAGATTTGTTTTGATGAAATTAACTCATCCGCGAATAACTGCCAAACATTCAAATCCCAAAAATAAACATAAAAAACATTTTCTTTAATGTTAATAATATTTGGCGTTTAAAATATTGCAATACATAATTAGATAACGTGATTCATTTAACTGACTGTTATTTTTAATGTTTGTACCTGGAGGAGCTTTGCTCGGGTTTTTGGTAAATCATGTATTTTGGAAACAAAAAAATAGTAAATAAAGAAAGTGATCTGGTATAGAAAAAAAAGTAAAAAAATAAGTGTGTAAATGATCGTGATACGAATCGCGGCCGTCTGTTTTGGGGCCGCCCGATTACCTACCGAGCTATTATAACATTTTTTTTGCGGCGAAATTTACTGTCATATTCGAATGATATTTTTCATTCCCTGAAAACAGGGATAAAAGGATATTTTCTGAAAATGAAACTTAGCTAGATCGATTTTTCGCCCCCGAATCTACGCACATACTAAATTTCATGAAAATCGCTGGAGCCGTTTCCGAGATTCCGAATATATATATATATATATATATATATATATAGACCAATACTCTTTGAAGTATCGAGTAAACTTAAATTTCTTTTTGAAAGTTACTCGCCGCGAGGCTCGATTCGTTTAATACTTTACAACAAACACAATAATCAAATCCGGGCTAACCTCCATGTATATAAACCTTAACGATCACGGAGTCTACACCAATTAGAAAAAAAATCCACAATACTGATACGTCGTAAAAAAGGCAATCAAATGTCAAACAAGTTAGTTAGTCGTGTCGTGACAGCACTTGGGATAAAGCCTTCCTAAATTCGGACACATTCATTCGCCATACACTCGGTCAATCGCGTCGTTTTTTTTTTAATCGACTCACGTTCCGATATCGTATGTGGCCCGTGGCGGACGCTCGCGTGACTGTATTTCGCACAGATAAAAAATACCACCGCATATAACGAAAAGAGCCGCACAGATTTAAAATACGCGTGAAAAATTTTAACACTTATCGGTGTGAAATTTAATCTGCGTTGGAATCCATCGTCGAAAGGCTTTATTCATTAATTAATGATCCTTTCGTTTTTATTAGTCTAAACATTATGCTGGTAACAAGCCATCATTCAGAAAATATGTAGGCAGGGCTTAAGAATATTATGAATCTAAAGAGAATACGTGCATTAGCCGTTGTGGACTCATTTAGATGGATCAAGTAGTATTTAACATGTGAACATTATTTTTAATTGTATTTTAAAAATGCAACGTCGCTATGACCAACACCACTACAAATATATCTAAGTATGTTCTGGATACAAACTTATACCACAAATCGTAGGTGTTTCCGCTTCTTTTCCTTTTTCACAGAATGGATTTGTTGCTTGACGTGTAAGGATCGTCGAATTGATTTATGACATTACAATTTACAATGCTCTTACAACAGTGCGTAATTTTAAACACGATTAATCATTACATTATCATTATTATTATAAAGTCTCTTATCAATAATTAATGCTTAGGAAATTTTACTACGTAACTAATAACAACGTTATATTATTATAATATGATAATTACAATTAATAAAACATAAGCAGTATTAATTAGTTAGTTCTGGCGTTTGCGTAGAACTATGAATTATTCATAGCAGGGATCACCAGATATAAATATCCAGAAGAAAATTACTCACGGTAACAGGGCAACTTTAGATTAGGTACAATTCACACTTTAGGTTAGGGGGGAAGGGTTTAGACCTTTATACTTTGGACCTTCCCCCCTAGGGGGACGTGCACCGCCTATAATGGGTGCACAAATTAGAAAAAGAGATATGTGCATTGGGTATTCGAAAAACTGAAACCTACCTTGCGCTTGAAACTGGCGCTGGCTCTATGCCTCCAATAAAGTGAAACCAAAGACAATATAGACACTGCAGTTCTTATTGTCAATTCACGCTAACTCATCATTTCGAAATCGAATTATTTAATTCAAATGGTCAAATAAAACAGCACTACAGCGTTTAAGGTCATGGGAAAGACAACTACAAATTTAATTCTTATTAAATATGACGTTTCTGAGTGACACGTATTTTTCATTTCTATTTCTTTATACGTATTACGGCGATCGACCGGTATGCCATCAGGATCGGATTTCATTTCCGCGTCTGCTAGATTCATATTAGTCCATTGTTTATTTTTTTACGCAAATTCGAGTGAGGCGTCTTGGACTTTTACTTTTTTTTAACTACTCCTTATCGACGCGCTCTCTTGTCTGCCGGTTCGGTACATTTTTTGTGTGATATCAAAGTATTTTTACACATGCTACAGCCTGTCTTCATCAAAAGTATCTCAAAACTCGAAGATCATGAAATATTATCTCTGTTTATTGTCCGTTTATCGGGATGTATGTTCTGGCTATGGTTCACTTGATTAAAGAGTTAATACTTTCACTCCACGATAGAATGGTTCGCTGCAATTCTCTTGAAAGAGTGAAATTTTAAAACCATCACTATACCTTTTTCATTTTGTTTCGGTAAAAACTTGAAAGTTACGTTTACCATTCACCACTATGCACACAATTATTGAAAATATGCTAAAACGCGTATCGCTATTGCTCGTCGTGTAATCGTCATTCAACTTGGTGTTTTTATCATTTCCGCCATCATGCTTTTGGGCATGATGTATGGAACTCGAATCGGAGACGAGTCCGGGCGGCGTCATTAGTGTTTCGGCGTCTGCGTCAGGCGAGTCAAGGGCGGTCATCGCGCATCTGGTTTCCCGCTGAATTTTAATACCTCGCTGATTCCGCGGCCGCCTTAGGGACGATGCACACTAGCTATAAGCGATCCCCGCTATAGAAGTGACTACATAAATAGCCAAGCGTAGCTAGCCGTAGCTCTCGTGCCCGCTTCTAATTCAGTATACTGGAGCAAGAGTAAGCGATCAATTAAATTGCTAATTGAAATTTTTAGGTGTTCATTTACCAAACTTTAGGCGGCAAAGGAAACGGCCGGAGTACATACGATCCAATCTAGACTAAATACGAGTCATTTTTTTCTCATTTTCATCATCAGTGTTTATTTCCATCCATTCAGCCATTACTGTGGACGACACACACACAAACTATCGTATTAACGGTACTATTGCGTTTACAATTAACGGAAAAATGAAATTTATCTATTTTGCGACAGAATATTTTAGACATTTCATACAATAAAATTATTCGGTTTTCGCTTCGATTGCACACGACGTGTGTAAACGCCCTAATACGAGACTAGTTTACGCCCGCTTTCGAGGTCACTCGGACAGACGGTAACCGCGACTGAGTCTATTAAAAAATACATAATATAATATACATGTATAATATATTATATATGTATATAACAAAAGGCGGAAGACGTGTAACCAGCCAGTTAGATAACAGCGCCATGACAAACTCTTGTAACAGACCAAACATAAAAAAAATCCTTTGTTGTTAAAAATAGTTTAGTTTAATCCGACAATTACGTTCAAGGCCTCATGAAACGCCAATTACGTTGAATTTTACCGAACGAATGGTTACGTTTATTGGCGGGAAATCAGTCCAAACTATCATAAGAGACGTCCACATATATTGCGATATAATAAACAACTTTACCATACGAAAGTATCATATAAATAAAACCAATCTACGAATATTTTTGCGTGCGATTTTAGTTTTAATTAATTCCCGACCATGACTCTGAGCCGCGTCCAATGACTCTCGCCGTGTTGGAGACGTCGCCATTTTGAAGCAAAACTAAACGCGGTAAAATCCGTAAATTACTATCGTAAATCAATGTGTAGTAATCGCGTGATCGCAGTGGGACAGTTGTCAAGGCTTCGGCGCTATTATTATCACTGTATTGGCGGGCGCTCCATGGAGTGATCAGGCTCAAGGGTCCCCGAGAAGGGATCTCGACTTGGGCTGTCACTCAACACGCGTTTAGCATTCTGATTCGAGGGTGCCCGAGAGGGCCGGACCTCGGCTCGATCGGTAGCTATTATCTGACTGGACCATGAAAAGCTTCGTGCAGCTTCATTTATACCCCGTAGAATGACACTTCTTTTAGTGTTGCCAACAACCTCAAGGTATGACTTCTTTTAGAGTTGCCAACACTACGAAGTTTCTTTCGCCTGTTTCTTCTCCGCTAGAAGAACCTCTAGCGGAGAACCCCACTAACCGCTATACTTGTATGCAAATAGAAGGACAACAGAAAGATCTAGACTATTCTATTTCTAGTTTTATTAATTAAAAATTTATCCAGTACCACACTAGATTGTACTATTGCAATAAAAAAATAATCATCTGCAAATGGCCCCTGCCAATATTCGCATTTGACTCAGTTATTAAAAGTCTTAAAAACTCAACGAGCATACCGTATTACTGTTCCACTAAACATTCAATCATCTACAAATGGTTCCTGCCAACTTTTGCCTTGTTCCGGATAAAAAAAATCAAGGGCCAACGCGTTTCGCCCGTCGGCCGTGCTCACATCTGGAGATCCCTACCTACTTCGCGCCCATTCAGTGGAGCTAAATACGTTCCGCGTGAAATAATTAATGGAGTCTTCATTCATAAGAATAATAAATAAGCGTTAGCCTCGAGTCGCCGGTTGTAATTAGCATAAACTAAAAATTCTGTGTATCTAACCGCTTTAAGGAGAGTGCACACTCACCGCTTAATAAAATCGGACCAAACGTTCGAATTGTAATCACATCGAACTCCAAGAAACAGCTCTCCTATGCATCTTAGTTTCTTTCAATATAATCCAACGAAAATTCTTATGTCGATTCATAAAAATAACTTTAAGTTACGTTTCAAAGAAATCTTTTATAAAACCATTTTTCTTAAATTAAAAAACTGAAAATATTCTTTTGTATTCGCTTGCCTGTAACTGTACTAATTTCCGTAAATCGAACATCTATAAGATAATGGATCTGGTTTTAATCAAATCCTTTGAATTGTATAGAGTGAACTATATATTTAATCCGGCAGTATTCTTAATGCTGAACGTATCATGTCACCGAGTTAAAATAATGAATACACATTAATTACTTATTACGACGATATTCCATTTTCGCAGTTACAGTGAATACTTTGATAATCATGCGGTTAAAGTCTGTCTGTTACGTCAAATTATGAGCTATTAGCTGATCACTCATTGAAAAGTTGGTGAAATCGCGGACAGGCGAGGTGTGCACGCCCCCTTATCGACCCGCCGACAATAATGCGCGGAGTTTGATTGAATTAAAAGCTATATGTCGGCAAAAAAATTCCACGCAAACCCCAAGGCCAGAAGGTTGAACTCTGCGGGCGAACGTTGTACGTTACCAATTCGTTTATTGTCAATTCATAAAGCGTGACGCCGCCGAGTTCGGATTTTTGTCGGCGGGAAAGGGCGCGAGGCGCGTGCCAGTCTTGTACGCCAGTCTACTCTTGTTGTTTAACCGCTTCGCCGCCGTCATAACAACTTCGTCTAACAAACAGCTTACCTAACACAAACAAGAGCCTAATTACAACGTAGTCTTCACGAAGTCTTATCGCGTTCGATTCAAATTTAAATCACCATCGTTTCGACGCTGTCTCGGCAGCTGATGATGACAAGACGGACTAGCCTGCTAACTGTCATTTGCCGTTGTCACTGACGATGTCTTCAACCAACCCGACATACAAACACAGCCCGCGCAACGACCTCATCGACCCAATCGGGTACGTCAGACCCACCGGGAGTCGTGCTAAACCATTATAAGGATAACCAATAAAAAAAATACGTAGTAATATGAAAATAACCAAACCACAACTGTGGCGGGACCACGCAGCAGTGTTCGCTGTTTCACGAATGGGCAGGTCCGCCCGGGTAAGTACCACGACCTCAACCGATTAATTGGAAGTATTATACTTCTGCGTCTCGTCTGGTTAGTGAGGTAGCCGGGGCCACCTTCCGGGGCCGGTCTTCCGTGAGGTCGAGCGAAGCAGCGAAGACTATTGCGTGGCCCTACCACACTCAAATTATTAATATCGATAATAACTCTCCGTTGCGTATTTATTCGTGCAGCATCCCGTACAGATTGCCAATGGAGCGGGCTTTTGTCTCTCCGATCTTAGCAATAGAATCGTTTCTTTTTATTTCGCGTCCAACCCATCGGCCATTAATAGTTTTTGAGATTGCACTGGTCGGGTTCAATGCGCCCGTAATTGGCTTTTTTTGGCCTAAACTCGTATTACGCATGCAAGTCATAGCCGACAGAGGATCGATTGTAATGACTTTATCCTAATTTTGTATTCGAAGCGCCTCCGATGGTGTCTAACTCGATAATGAAGACGATGAATTACATGATTTTTTGTTATGTACCTCATTAGACCTTGTTGTATGATAGCGTTATCCTGTGTTTGAGGACGTTTTACATACACGAATTTCGCGAGGGCAACACGCAAATCCGGGACAGTCACGCAAACCCTTGTCCAGTGTGGGAATCGAACCCGCAATATGACCCCCAGCAAGCCAATAGCTTGATTACTGCGCCATCACAGATTATTTTCATTTTATTTTGGTTTTATTTATAAAATGAGCATGAATGTATATTTAAAGATTTAGATTTAGATTAGCTGAGCTGTCTGGTTTACCCCGCAAAGCTCCTTCTTAATAGCCCTGAAGACACCATCTAGTACCTCAATGTTATCTAGTTTTAGCTCCACTCGCGTTACGCAGTAAGCATCGAATATCAGCCACAACACAAAGTGTGTTAGGACTCTCTACCACTGCTAGATAACCCTGAGGTACTAGGTGGCATCTACGTCTACCATGTTCGTGAAAAAAAAATACGCAGGAGATTTGTAATAATTTACATTGAAGCGTTCGGCTCACAGCATCCTCGGTTGTTCCGGACATGTTTCTCGTTAAAGTCGATCACATATTGTCTTTCTCTTCGGACCCGATTTAAACATCTATGTTAAGGTAATAGAAGCAAATAGGTATTAGCACAGAACTTTAAACATCGTCTTCTCCGTATCTTGAAACAGCCAGATGTGTGCGAGTATAGTAATATTCAAATATTATCGATATATTTATTTGCGCGAATGTGCAGTCTCATTTGGGAAAGTACCACGCACTCACAGAAGACCGGCAGAAGAATTTACCTCCGCTTTATGTCTTGTGAGTGAGGTAACCTGGACCCCACTCTGTCTAAGGTTGGCAACGTATCGACAATCGAGAAAGTGTTGTGGTTTCTTGCATAAAAATTCATACAAATTTTGCTATTGTCTGCAACTTTCAGTATTTCTCAAACCTTGCCTATTAAGGTATTAAGTTTATCGGATAATGACCCCATTGATAATACCAGGTATGGGATGACATACACGTCTGTAATAACATACATTGGTTGGTTTCTGAAACACTGATCATTGTAGATGTTAACTAATCAGCTGTCTAATGGCGTTTCAAATTTCGATTTTCAAATTTCATATTCTTATCGAGGGCCTTTTTTTGGTGTTATGCCGCGCGACAGTTACGCCATAGGCCCAATGGAGGCAATCTTTGACACGCGAGAGCAACATCAGTCTTAATATCAATATAATGTCAATGATTTACCTTATCTTGACTTACATTTCCCTCTATTTACCTCGTAAAGCGACGACAATGATTGTCAAGCCATCTGAATTTCTCCAGAGCCCGTGACCTCTCTTCGTTTCGATTTGACTTTTTCGCCTTGCGTTGTGACTTTTTGTTGGTTTTTAACTTGGAAAAACTATTCAAAGTTTGCAGCAGCAGTGATTGCTCAGTGTCCGTACGCTCGCTCGCTTTTCAGTATGTTCGAGAAACCTGAGCATCGTGGGAAATAGTAACAAAAAAGTACGATACGAACCCGTAAATGAGAAGCAACTGTAGAGTATAACTAAAGCAATATTAGCGTCACAATAATAGAATTATTCAAATGATAAAGTAGAGAACACAGATGTACCTTATATACCAACTTAAACAACAAATAACATATCTACTATTGTTTTCTTGATTTTACGCGAACATTATACATATTAAATGAAACTAGTTTATCGATTTTATCGCGTTTTTTATTTTGATTTGAACTCCCGACGTTTCGAACCCTTTGCAGCGTTCATGGTCACGGGACAGACTAAGTTGTTATACGTCTTGGTGTCATAGTTAACCCCGGGTACCGTCAATTATTTAGTTTATTTTTATTCCGATCCACGCAGAAGGAGCTTAATATGGTATCTGGCGGTGTGGCAGTGTTGGTGTGCTTGGATTTAACTTTATAAATTGCGCGATCCCAAGCAGATGATAAACTCCAACCATCTTCAAGCAAAACTTTTGCATAAAGTAGCAACTCAAATATTTATAACTGTAAAATAAATATGTTAATGAAATAAATATTTTCGTATTTGTATCTACGGTTGCAGGCGATCCACGACGAGCGATTGAACAGACGCGTGGACTCGATGCTGAAGGAGGGGCTGATAGAGGAGCTCCTGGGCTTCCACGAAAGGCACAACAAGCAAAGAATCAAAGATGGCAAGTAAGTCGGTAAAATGTATACGGCAATGTGTTAATGTGTCTGTGTTTGTAAGCGTGTGTGCGCATAGCATTTCTTCTACGTATGCACTAGCCTAGAGCGTACGCACTATTAATTCATGTTCAATAACAGCCTATACTAAAAGTCTGTCGGCTTGGGAAAGCATTCTCCATAGCTACTCCGGTTTCCACCACTGACCACCAAGCGGCTCCATCGGATTGGTGACTTCGCTGTTTGAATTGGTGTTCATGATGTTGTCGGATGTGCCGAATTCTCCACGTTAATTCTGCGATTCCCTTCAATGCGAAATTTGATTTGTTTAGTTATACTATTTGTATAAACGAAGTATTAGTTATAACGGTCTAGTAACGTAACGGTATAGTTTCGCATTTATAATATTATATAGTATATCCATACTATATAATATTATAAATGCGAACGTAATTCTGTCTATCTGTCTCGCTTTCACGCCAAACCTACGGAACCGATTTAAATGAAATTTGGTACACAGGTAGTCTAGAGCCTGAGAAAGGACATGGCTAGCTTTTCATTGGAAAAAAGTGTTGTAAAGGGTTGAAAATATCTTTAATTAAAATATATATATATATATATATATAATTTTTAAAGAAAGATATTCATTTAAGGACTTCAATGCGAGCGAAGCCGCGGGCGAAAAGCTAGTTTACCATAAACCATTGAATGAGAGGGGACGTTAAATAGAGAAATGATCTTCTACCTATGTTAGAATACAGTTGAAGGTATACAATGCATTGTAATATGCGTTGTGTATGTGTGTGGCTGAACATACCCTTTGCCCCGTTGGAGAATCGAAAAGCCATGAGCTAAGTAACTGCCTCGGGTCAAACACATAACCCTCCTTTTGGCTACGCCGAAGTCGGGTACGAACAATGCTTTCGCGATACTATGTCAGGCAACTTTAAAATCCAGCAACCTAGGCAGACACCTGTTAGTTTGGACGTAGCAAAAAGGGCGGCAGGTCCGCACCGCAAATAACCCGTGAAATTAAACCGTTTTTAATTTAACGCCCACAGCTCAAACGCCGTCCTTGTTGGTTTAAAATTGAAATGTCACGCGGAATTGGATTGCTTCGCAGAAATGGAATTGTTTATTCATTGCAGTTCTATGTTTACTCAGTTCTCAAATTATTATTTTTTTTTAAATCTAAATTTAAAAAAGTAAAGTAACGGCCTATATATGTCCCCCAGTACAAAGGAGGCCTTTGTATGGTTATTAATGTAATGTTCTTTGAAAGTTTTATGTACTCATCTAATGTCTAATTAGACACACATAACATATGTAAGAATTCTAAGGTGCGCCTTAAAGCCCAAACCTTTTAGGTATTTGAACAGATGTGGCGTCATTATATTCGTCTCAGTTGTGGGAGTTACCTAGGATTTATTAATTAAATAAGGTGTCCGAAAAAAAATTGTAGAATTGTCAAAACTTTTAATGCAATAAGTAATAAATTTATTTAAAAATTTTAATTAAATTTAGTGTAAAATTATTTCATTAAAATACAGGCATCCAAAGAAAGTAACTACAAAGTATAAATGGTTATGTACACAACTTCAACAATGCAAGTGACCATTATACCTTTATCGCCTCCAACACAAGCATAACTATTAAAAAAGTAAAAAAAAAAAAACAAAAACAGTGAAGCGCGAGGGAACAAGATGGCCGCCGGGCAACGTCCGCGCCAGTGGCATCTGCCGAGCTGCGGTTCTCTATGGTTTCATGTTACATGCGATGCGTCTATTTTTTCATGCTACAATTAATTGCATTTGGTACTTAGGGCCTATATATGGGATTATTTCGCTTCGAACAGGTGCGATTTGGCATGGTTTGCTCTAAGCAACTATGATCGACACCAATATTTACAAAACTATATTCCAAGAGCTTGTTTATTTTAAGACACTTATAAAATGAGAACATTTTAAGTCTTGTAAATTTACTTAGTAAAATCTAATAAGGCTTATAAATCTACTCATTATATCCGATTCATAATTAGAATAAATCCATAACATATAGGTACGTGTCTTCTCTCCTTTCTTCACGGTGAATTAACCAAAAAAAAAGATTAAAAAAATTGTACGATTTTAATTGTACTATAGTACAAAATCGACGTCGATTTATACTTTATAAAGGGTATAAATTAACATCGCTCTTATTGAAAATATGTCAAGTATCAAGTGTGTTTAATCCAATAGTGTTGTGCATTCACCACACCGCATGTACCACTACAAGCGGTGGCAACCGCAGCCTACTCTAGCCGCACGAACAATGATCTATGGATCATCTAAGAAAGTGCATACTGACAGCACTACGCTAGCAATCCACCAAACCAGCCAGACATTGTTCACGACGTTTTTTCAACGACTCGTTGAGGTGATGATAATAAAAATTCCCGATTTTTTGCGATATTAATGTCAATTCGTAAAGGCAAATTGAAACGTTAGGAAATCCTAAATGTTTTATTGCTCAAATATTTTGTTCAAAATGGTCCATCCGTTTGACTTGTCTACAAGTCTGAAATTTACATCATTCAAATCCGTTTCTCAGCAGTTTTGGCACGAATAAGAAATAATACACACACCTTTGAACAACCTTTCAAAAGTATTTTCATATTATATTTCTATAATGTCAGGACGATGATAATATCTGAACCAATTAATTGCCTCTTCCATTGCAATGTTTTTGTTAATACATTCATTGTCAACATTTTTATTGCTTAACTAGCGAGTCGCCCCCGCTTCGCACGGGTTTAATGTTTTATACATATAAACCTCCCTCTTGGATCACTCTATCTAGTAAAAAAAACGCACCAAGATCGTTTCGATCGATCGTAGTTTTAAAGATCTAAGCAAACATAAGGCTGTCCCTATGTCTGTACAGACAGCGGGACGACTTGACTTTTATGTAGTGATGATGTGTTATTTCGCGTCGTGCGGATATCGTATGGCTTTTGGACGCGTTAAACTGGTGACGCTGGTTCGAATCCCGAAGCGGCGAAGATTTTTCTACCAGTTTATATTTTAAGCCTAATAGGTAATTCACGTTTTAAGCTTTATCAATGATATTATTTTTATTCTTATTAATAAATAAAACAGGACAAATAAACCTACTTTAAGAATTTCGTCCAGTTTTATTATTGTTTTTTTAGATTACCCGTGTTTCGGACACTACCACAGTGTTTATTGTCACAGCACAGACCGACTTCTTTCTTGTTTTACGTCCTCATGTCTAAAAATAATACACCCGGGCCACCGACATTACATTGGCTGGTTATTAAAGTCCGATAATATTATCCTACTGTAATATAGTATATTATTATTTATATTATATTATATTTCACCAGAGCCGTGATAGCTCAGTGTCCGGGCGCTCGCCTTTAATTCAATATATCGAGCAACCTGATTTCGAACCCCGGTGCCGGCACCAATGAAGTTTTTAATAAGTGCTGACTTATCAAGTGCTCCGCGGTGAAGAAAAACATCGTGAGGAAACCTGCATATTTTAGAAATAATAACAAAAAAAAAATTCGAAGATAAATGTGAAGTCCGCCAATCCGCAGTGGGGCCGCGTGGTGGACTATGCCCTGATACCCTCTGTACAGAGGAGGCCTTTGCCCAGCAGTGGGACATGTATAGGCTGTTACTTTACTTTTACTTTTATATGGCACCCATCTTAATAGATATGACAAATTTAAAATTATAATAGAGCCCTTTATTGGGAGAGAACTAAATTAACTCAACGTCCGTTATAAGATCAAATACAATAGAAGATATATGTCACGAACTTCAACAATTAATGCAACTTTTGGCCATAAACCTGTACCAATATGCGAGACACTTCTCCTTTATTTTGTATTTTATGGGATCATCCAAAAAGGCTACGATTAACGTATTTTATTTTTTACGTATATTTTTTACATTATCTTCAAGTAACTTGAGCTATTTTTTATTTTAATGTTATTAGACGCTGTTAAAGTTAAGGTTAATCACTATATTTTTGTGTAATCTATTTATTTATTAAGTAGGTAATATATAATAATTTATGTATCAAAACTATTTACGTATTGTATTACGCGTGCTAAAAATAAGATAAATAGACTAATACGTAAATAATATTTATTATGACACCAAATTAGAGTAAATTAGATTAAGTTATAGAATGACCATTTAAAGTTAATATTAAAAATTAATGTTCAAATATCGGTAGTAGCCCCGGGGCAATTTATTTTTTTTATTTTATATTAGATAAGTATACATTGGTTATGATTATGATTTGTGTGGAAGGTGTTGGGTAGTAAGTCCCAACTACCACCGCGACCTAGAATATCTATTCAGGGGGTGACCAGAGTTAGAAAACCTCCTCCAAACAAACCACTCTAACGAAGCTTACGGCCGGTGAAGGGCTTCTTTGGTTGTCATTTTGAGCTCTCCCAATTCCCGACTCCTTATATTGATCAGTGCATTGCATTCACAAATTATCTTTTTTCTTTTCTTTGAAAAACATTATCGTTTCTTTAGGATAACGTTATCCTGTATTGTAAGGATGTCTTACAAACATAAATTTTACGCGGACAAAAACCCAGATGCGAAACAACTATTTGTGGGTCACACAAATAGTTGTCCCGCGTGGGAATCGAACCCACGACCCCCGACGCCGAAGCCGATACCTTGGCCACTGTGGCACGGAGTCATCTGAAGGAATCTCCTCGTCATCACCACAGAATCTATAGAAAGTGCTCTCCGACATTATGTTTAGCTGCCTGCTTAAATAAGTAGTGCCCCGTGAGGACACTAATGGGTATAAGTGACCAAAGTTTCTATGCTCGGAACCACAGGCTTGCTTTTGTCATGTCCACGTGATGGTCCAGAGAAAGCGTTGCGGCCCGCAACAGTCTTCGCTGCGCAAATGGGCAGGTCCGTCCGGGTCAGTACCACGACCTCACAGAGGACCAGCGTCAAGTGGAAGTGTTACACTTCTCCGTTTCGTCTGGTGCGTCGCCAGGGCCCACTTTTTTAAAAGGTGGCAACGCATCTGCGACCCTGCGAGTGTTGCAAATGTCCATGGGCGATTATCGCAGGCGGTTCGCCTGACGTTAGCTCGCTTGCCATCTTCTCACATAAAAAAGCCGGGACACAGCCTCATCCGGCCAATCACAGCTCTCTGACATGGACACCGACAAAAACGGCCGGGCCTTCGACATCGGAGCGGGCCTTTTACGCCTCTCGAATGACCATTCACAATCTCGTCCAATGAACCCAGAAGTGAAAGCGTAGCATGTGTCCTGGAACGGGAATCGAACGCGGTTGAAGCCAACTGTATACGCTAACTAACTGCCGCAGAATCAAAAATGAAATCTGGAACATTGTTGACACGCCCCGCGTTTGGTTCGTGATTATTTTTGATTTAATTCTCCAAATTAAAGGACTTTGCTAATCAATAGTAAACGTTAAAAATACTTGTTAAAATGTTGTTTAACATGGCCTGCATGAATAAAACAGTTAAGTCACTACAATATTTCTTAAGATTCACCGTTACCAGAAAACAAAAATAAAATTTAAAGTATTCCTAATGGTAAAACTATCCAATGCAATATTAAATTTACTCGGACCGTCGATAACTTAATAGATTAGTCACAGACCATTAACGTTGTACTTAATCTCTATGGATAACATGGAAAATGGAGCATGAGAGAACGAAACAGGTCAGACCATATAAAAATACTTTATAATGTCATACATGTCTGTCTTTTACATGCCTTATTGTTTAACGATTTTGTCAACTATTAGATAGGCATTGGAAGAAAATTACGATGTAGTAGAAAATCGAAATCTGTATATCAATACGTGAAGCAAAAACATTGTACCCATTTTTACGAAAATTACCTGGACGTGTCTAAAATTTCACACACTTATAGTTTATATAGAGATGGAGTGCAGTTTTCAGCAATGCTAATATTGTTTTAAAGTTTTGCATAATAAATACATTAAATTAATGAAAAAACATTACACACACTACCGCGTATAATTAATTATGGTCGAATTTCGACCAATAGGCGACCACTAGTATATATAAAATATATAAAATGTTTTATAATAAACTGCTGCGTAGTAAATTGCCAGAGGTCAACGACCGGCACGTAGGCATTACGCAAGTCTCGATTGTTTTGAAAAAATCTATGGACCGGGTCGTAAAAGGCGCCAATCCGCGAGATACGCAAATCTAGTCCGTAACGCGCATTCATAAGGAATATAATTTTATAGGCAGTTGTACCGACGGCATTGTGCAGGCGGATGGCGGTCCAGTCAGCGAATGTCTCGTATGGCGGTTAACCTGATGTTAAGTGCTAACCGCCGCCCATGGACATTTAGAACACCTGCCGATTCGTGCAACAGCGAAGTCTATTGCGTAGCCGGTAGCCCTACCACAGCAATCGACCCGGTGGATGAGAACGTTAGTTAAATGAGATGGACACACATGGATTATCCTCGCCTACGAGTACGACGAATCACACTCACACACACACACAAGATCCAGAGCGGTTCTCACTGCCCTTGGCCAACGGTATGCAACCATCATTTGCGTTACACTCCTTACACTATACACTACTGAACATTCCATAGACGACACGCATGAGCACATTCATAGTCTATGGCAAAAAATAACCTACGGAGTTTCTTTCACCTGTTTCTTCCTCGTTAGAGGAACCTCATTACGAAACGGTGGTAGATTTAAAATGACTATCGATAAATGAAATGTATATTTCTTATTTCGATGAATAAATGATTTGAATTTGAATTTGAATATGAATATGGACTGAAAGCAAAAACAGGAGTCAAAGTAAAGTACAGGTACATTTATAAACGTACATTTAAGAATGCAGCTCTTTTCCGGGATCCGTCCCTTCGAATCTTACCAGCGATAATAAATCAAGTTAATATATTTTTTTACCAGATTGAATTAAACATTTCAGCCAAGTGTTGAAATTCTTGATCCATTCTGGGATTAGGCTATAATTTATATTATTTTCTCACCGATATTTGATAGGTGTTCAAAGTACTGACTTCACAAGTCAACAATTAAAAATATCTCGACTGTGATCAGAAAAAAACTTGTAGATATATATTTTGGCGCCAAAAAATCCACCAGTTTTATTACCTAATAAAGACTATTTTTGTATACCATGACATACAAGTAACACCGTGAAATATACAAGCACTTTTTATAGAAAAAAAAAACAGAGAGTTTTTTGTATGTATTTTTATGTTTAAAACTTATAAATACACACAAAAAACTCTCTGCCTTATCTAAATTACATACGCAAACTTTAAAAGTACAGAGCTCGTTTAGTTTGAAATAAAAGGTAAAAAATCGTCAACTAATATGTTTATGGTATTAACATCACTGAATACACAGACAGATAAATGCTTTTACCATAGCAATTGCTATTACATGCCGTATTGGTTACGATCCCCACACGAAACAAAAATTGTGTTTCCCATGTACTTACTTTATGTTCGTTATTTTATAAAAAATATTTTTGTATTTCGCCAATCGCCTCCGCTTATGCACGCAAACCGCACCCAATGACAACAAAAAACCTCCGCTAACATAAAAGACTCGTGAAACATTTGAATTACACACGTCACAGCATAATGTAACTCCATTAGATTTAATTTGGCACGGTATCGATTTAGTTTTTGGTACGCGTCGTGTGAATTACGTTTGACCATACGTATTAAGTTGTCACTGCTCTCAATTAGTCTTCTCTATCGTTTCCTTTGTCGTTTTGCTGGAGTAGTGCGATGCTACCGTGTTCGGACATGCTAGGGCGCTGCTAGCCTATTGTCCCGTCACTAGTATTTTAGCCAGTATGCTGTAACAACCTGAATTTAAATAACAAACCGATGAAATAGGTAACCGCAATTTTAAACGCTAATTTAGCGCGTACGCCGGTGAATGAAAACATCGTAAGGAAACTTACGCATTGAGTAAATAACAAACATCTAAATGTTTATAATTAAATGCCCTTCCCACAGCACAGAGTAACTATTTGTCCATCCGCATGAATACAGATTTCAAGTAAACACGCGAGTTTGTACAACTTATATTTGTTAACCTACGTAGGATGTATCCTATCATAATTATCAAAGAGTGCTTTTATATATCTGATAGTTATTATTTACTAATATTCGCAGTGTCACCGTAATTCTTTTTTTATGTGAAAAAGTGGCAAACGAGCTGGCGGTTCACCTATGTGATAACCGCCGCCCACGGACATTTTCAACACAGATTGCAGATGTGTTGCCACCTTTTAATAATGTGGGCCCTGGCTACTCACTCACCAAACGAAACTCAGACAGAAAAGAAAAGTGTAACACTTTTGCTTTACGCCAGTCTTCTGGGAGGTCGTGGTACTACTCCGGACGGACCTGCCCATTCGTGCAACAGCGAATATTGTTGCGTAGTCCTAACACAGTTAAAATTAATTCGTTAAATTTTGACATTTTTTCGAACAAATCATTAAGTCACTTTGACATTTTCTCTGACAAAATATTTAGGCGGCAATCGCTACTCTTCTCTCAAGAGCCGTGATGGCTGAGTGTCCGGGCGCTAGCCTTTAATTCAATATACTCGAGCAACCTGAGCTCGATCCGGTGCCGGCACCAATGAAGTTTTTAACTTTAAGTGCTGACTTATCACGTACTCCGCGGTGAAGGAAAACATCGTGAGGAAACCTGCATATTTACGAAATAATAACAAAAAAATATTTTTCAAAGATATGTAAGTCCGCCAATCCGCAGTGGGGCCGCGTGGTGGACTATGCCCTGATAACCTCTGTAACGAGGAGGCCTTTACCCAGCAGTGGGACATGTATAGGCTGTTACTTTTTTTACTTTTTTCCGCTACTCTTAATGGCTTTGACTTGGCAGACTTATGTTAAGAGTGTTTCCCTTGTGCATAAACCTTTTCACATAAAAACACAAAATGCTGTGCGACCCCTAACAGAACAGACACGTATTCGTATCTTCACTAGTCATAATAAGAGACCCTTCGACCAATCCTTAAGGCCGAAAGCGAATGCGATCCGTTAGAGGCGATCACGTCGTCTTGGTGCTTCATACTTTCAACGTTGACCGTTTAACCGTCAAGCGTGACGGCACTCGACCGCAGCTCTGATTGGGTGGCGGTGCATACATCGTGGGAAGGTGTCGCGATGGTGCCGTGGACGAATACTTATCAGGGATTCTCAGTGTAGAGTAGAACCGGTACTAACCCCACGACGGCGTATTCGCACTTATTTCCCGCTACCGGGAGAATTTTGCGTTTTATATATTTATTTATTTAATCGACAGGAAAACCAGCAGCAAATAATAAAATAGTACAAATAAAAAAAGATAATAACAGAAAACCAATGACAGGTCTTCGCGAATAAATGGGTGATAACAAAAACATAATGTGTATAAAAAAAAATATTTTTATAAAATTACAATACCAAGTCGTGAATTCCCAGAAAAAATTTGATCAAATGCAAATATCTAATATATTGACTTACAGAAGTAAAGTGTGTTTGTTTTATTTACTAAATAAAGTGATTCAAGAGGAAGGATTATATGTATAATACATTGCACCCGTGCGAAGCTGGGGCGGGTCGCTAGTAAATAATAAAAGTAATGTATTATACACATACTATTAACGACAGATTGTGCAGAGAAATCTGCATATGTTTATAAACACATGCTTTACAAATGCAATGCTTTACAAATCTGACCGGAATATTCTTTTAAACCCTATAAATACGCGCTATTATTTAAAACGTTTTGTTATCTGAATATTTATTGCACATAGCTAGCAAAACAGATGCTTATAGGGTCATTTATTCATGTCACTTCACCTTATATATTTGTATCTACACTTTGCTTGTCACCAAGCGACAAGCATAGATTCATTCACCAAACATTTGACAGCGGATTCATGAGGGAAACTTAATATTGAGAAATTCAATACGCCCAAAAGCCACTCCGTGGAGCATTAATCTCAAACAATGCAACTTATTGAAGCTAACTTTAACTTCTACTCACTTGTCAATATAATATCGCTTTGAAAATAAAGGTCTAAGCTTGAAGATCCTTTTTCATAAAACAAAAGACAGGCGTCTCGGATTTGAACTGCGCAAATGACCGTTTTTATACAAAGTGATGATATTTCTGTGGCAGGGCCACGCGACAACTGCTGTTGCATGAATGGGCAGGCGCGTCCGGGGAATTACCACGGCCTCGCAGAAGACCGGCGTGAAGTGGGAGTACTAAAATTTCGCGTCTCGTCCGTTCAACGAGGTAGCCGGGGTCTACTTTTTTAAAGTTTGTCAAGCCATCGGGTGTTGTAGATGTCTACGGGTGGCGGTATTCACCGAACATCGGGTGACCCGCCTGTTCGCTAAACAACTTTTTACATAGAAAAATTTTGCAGGCCACCAGACTACACCAAGGGAGTGTTCCAAACCCTGGGCTTTAAGGAATTCCACGAGTATCTAATGCTGCCGGAGGAGCAGAGAAATAGCGACAAAGGGAGGAAGTTGCTAGAAGACAGCATCGAAGTCATGAAAATGTCAACCAGACGATACGCCAGGAGACAAAATAAGATGGTGAAGGGTCGATTCCTAGACATTCCCACGCGAGAGGTGAATATAGTTTTTACTATGCTTAAGAGAAGTACATATACAATAGGTAACATAAAATGTGCCAAAAGGGAGAAGACATAATATGTTTAATTTAACCACTGTTAGTTTAAAAAACGTACGTTGTAATTCGAGATTCAGTCCAGTCCGGCGGATCTGTAAAGGCTCCTAAGGAGAACAGTGGCACATCATGCCAAAATAATTTCAATTATCAATTACCTATTCTATTTTCTATCTATCAAAAGCAAGCTAAAGTAAAAAATGGATGCTGTTCGTTAGCACGCCATCTATTTATTCTCTTGTAAAATATGTTTGAATAATTTCAAACTTTTATTATTTTATTTTTATTTTGAAACATGTTCGTCATTTTGACCTCAAAACATACAAGAATATTTCAGTTAATATGCCGTATAAATTAACTTTTTGTTCTTAAACTTTAATAACAAAATATATTAACATGATATTATTCCACGCCCTCTAGCTGTAAAAAGTCAGAGATATTAGCGATTGCGCCATCTTGTGGCGAATAGCGATTAGAAAAAAATAATAACTTTGTAATCTTTTCTACTTCCTACTTGCCACATTAGATGGCACTGTTTTTTAAATTACTTTTTAAAATGTTAACTTCCTTACAGGTTCCACCGATATATGAATTGGATACAACGGATCTGTCTAATTGGAATGAACATGTTAAATTCAAAGCCATAGAAATCATAGAAAGTTACATAAACGAGGTTCCATGTCCCTACGAACCATTAAAACGAAAAGTGAATGAAGAAAAACTAAATATTAATGGCCACTCGAGCAACTTTTGTGAGGTATGTGAAAGGCTCATTATAGGTGATAAGGAGTTCTCAACACATATGAATTCATATAAACATATGAGAGTATTGAAAAAGAAAAAGAAGCTTATAGAAGAAAAAAGGAAAGAAGAAGAACAACATAATAATCAAAACAATTAACAACATTAACAACAAATTTTGTCATGTATTAAACATAACATGTGTGAAAATAAAATGATATTATTCGAGCAATGTTTTATTGACTAATCTATTTACAAAGTAAGCCTATTCTAAGATTTCGGCTTTTTTAATTCTGCCATGGTTTTTTTTCTGAGCTCTATAATCATAACTGTCTATCTCTGGATATTTAGTTACAATAAAATTATAAGCCTCGCACAATCTTCTGAACTCTAGGTTTGTTATTTGGTAGGGCCGAGTAACTGGATCCATGTCTGCTATATTATACATTTTTAAAGCCATCTCCTGTCTTATTTCTTCTGGAAATAAGGTCTCTGCACCTCTTATAGAATATTTTTGCCGCATTGAAAATATCTGCCTTACAACTTTTTCAACCATCTTAAATGGCAAGTTTATAATTGGTTGCTTCAATGGTGTTAGTGTTACCACTCCTACATCTACATCCGGCTTAGGTAGGAAAGCATCACCGGATATATCAAATTTGTACTTTACATTGCACCAATTCTGACACATTACAGACAGACGACACCTTTGCTTATCTAAGATAGGGGCTGCCATTCTCTCTGCTACTTCTTTTTGAAATGTTAAGGTCATTCGTGTTCGACCAAAGGACCAAGGACCTTCTTGTTTCGAAATCATTTCCAACCAGCGTATTATTAATATGGTTGATACGCTAAAAGGCAAATTGCCTATCAAGTTTACAGCCGGCGGTGGATCAGACCATGCAACTTTTACATCTGCAGGTACGAAATGTGCCACATCTGTTTTCAGAATGTCGCCCGTAATAATGTCAATATCCACTTTGCCCTTACAGGCATCAGCAATCAATTCCAAGGTCGGTAGAAAACGGGGATCTTTCTCTATTAAGATAACTTTTCTAGGTGCTTGATGTATTATGGATCTAGTTATACCTCCTGGCCCTGGCCCCACTTCACATACTACATGGTTTTGTATGTTGCCTGCCGCTCTAACAATCTTATCAATTAACCGCGGCTCCATGAGAAAATTCTGCGATAACTGCCTAAGTGCGCGAAGCTTGTATAATCTGATGACATCTTTGATGCTTGGCAGAGGAGGAAGTCGTATTTGTAAAGCTCTCTGCGTCGCAGCCATTACTGCTGCACCTTCACCGGCTCCTCAAAATCGTCAAGGAACGTCTCTTGCTTCACTGCGTAAATGGAATATAAATAAATACCGATCACTCCCGCTCCAATCGTGCAACCTGTAATTCTATTTCTTTTGGAAATCCTTTGAAACTTTTGAACCCGTTCAAGATTTTTTTGTTCAATTACCTTCATATAATCGAGTTCAGCCTGTTTTAGTACTGGATTTTTGCCATCGGGGCTACTGATTTTAGGTTTCAGCTCCGAATCGCCCATGACGATAACAAATTCACTTTAATAACCTCAAACACTGAGAGCCGTAACTGATACCACAGATAAACATAAAATGAATTTTAATGAAAAGAAGCTTTAATGTAAATAAATAATTGTTAGATTCTTATTGACTGGGAGAAAACAGATAAAAATTAATTTTGCAGATTTTTGTGAACGAATGAGAAAATTATGAAATATGGGTTGGTTTATTGATTTATGATGCTTTTATCTACTTATTTTTATTTTATTGTGGCATGGGCACAAAGAGACTTCAAGCCATTGGAAAAAAAAGCTATAATCATTTTTATGTAAAAGTTTGTATATAGCTAATTGTAAAAACTATAATATTACTATGTAACAATACAGCTTAAGTAGCTAAGTGTCTATTGTAACAATAAAACAATTTTCTTGTTTTAAACAATATCCTAATTACAGAATGCCCGTTATAATTATTGTAATATCTAATTGTCTAATTTAATAGTAATAAATTCTTGACTACAAACAACAACACAAGGTCTTACAAATAATAGTGTGAAATTAACTTAGATCAATTAAAGTTTTAGCGTAAGGCAATCTCTACGACACAAGACAAAACTAGTGAACGTAAGTCAAATTGTTACCATCAAAACACTTGGGGAACCCAATAGAGATTGCGATCCAAGCCGAGATTTGAACCTTAATCCGAGGGGCCCTTGGATCATAATATCATGTATTATTGAGATTGTCATATAATAATATATATTATAGATTGTCATATAACACTCTATTTATAATTAAATAATTAATAGTAACAAAAAAAAACTAAAAAACAAAGAATATGGAAATCTATCAAAAGATTATAAAAGAGTAGGAATATGAAGATACCAAAAAATAGTTTATTGAATATTTCGCAATTGCAACATTTTCATTTAATGTTACTATTAAATTTGTGTAACTCGTAAACAGCTGTTCTTGACGTCGTCCAATGGATCAAACAGCAAAAGCCATGCGCGCAGTGCTCTCTTTCTAAACAAGAACTCTCTTTCACGCCTGAACATTTACATCGATGCTGCGATGATCGTCGCGTCGTCGTATCGCCGTCAATTCACATTACGCGTTGTTGTTGGTAGCTTGTCTCTGACTGTGAAGCGCACGAACTTTGTTTTGTGTTGGATTTAATATGCCTTTTATCTCAAAGGACTGGCGATCGCCAGGCGAGGAGTGGGTGAAGACCCAGGAAGGATGGGAGAAGAAAAAGGTCCTAGAATGTACCACACAAAGGTGAGGACGCGTTGCTAAACAAACTCCTTTGTTCGCAATTAGTTCGTTTCAACTAAATTGCACGAAACATTCTAACAGTTCCATAATATATAGTCTAATGCTTTACATAACTTGATTAACAGTGTTGTTTTGATTATGCAATTAGGATTTTTCATATTTTGTATTGCAGATATGCCGCTATCTCTAACTTTAATAACATAGACGAGAAGCAACAGAAATGGTAAGTGCCGTACGCTTTAAACCTTTCGTCTATCCGATCAGCTGTTTCTGTTATTGTCTTGAATCTTATTGATTTTCGCTAGTGCGTATGTAGTTTATGCATTATTTTATTATATTGAAACGCGAATGTAAGTTATAACATATTTTATACATTGAATATGTTGCATATGTAGTGAATTCAATCTGCACAGGTGCATATCTTAATGTATGTGAATGGGTTACGCAAAGACTTACTTTCACTGAATAGTTTGCGGTGTTATTTTTTTTGTGCTTCCCAATTTTTATTTATTAAATGTGAAGCTAAATGTTAGTAATTAATGTAGCAGTGACGTTTATATTTGGCAGTTTAAAGCAAAATAATATAATGCAATAGTCTCGAACGAATGCATCAATAGCTCATAATGTTTGTTTCGGTTATTCTTTTATATTTTAAGTCTATTTATCTAGTATATCTTATGTTAGTAAATGTTGATTTATGTCATGGGATGAGATGAGCATAACATAAATATCCATTTGTTATTGTCCACAAATGTTATTTGACGATATTACGAAGTCAATTTCTAAAAACTTGACACTGTTTGTTAAATTTTAAAATTACTTGCGTAATTTTTCTTTAATCTAAAAGACAAAATGTAAGCTTACGCTTACTCTAAAAATGCCACTTTAACTGTTTAAGTATGAAAAGAAGACAAGTACTTATTGAGAAACTTAAACAGTTTACGTACATTTTTCCACTATAAAATAGGATATTGCTTTTAGGAAGAATTTATGGGGCTTACTTTTGGTTACAAATTTAGCAGTCTCATTATAGAAACGCGAGCTTATTTACGCTTCAGTAACGCAGTTCAATGGACGGAAATGCGCCGACCGCTTCCAACGCGAAGATGGAAATAATAGTAACGTATTCAAAATAAATTAAAATAGAAAATGGTGAATTAAATTATGATGTGATTATATTAATTATATGAATCATAAAGTATTTCTTTTTCCAAGGGAAAATTAAATCTCAACCAAATAATATTTTGGAAAAGTGTTTACACCTTTGATATATTGCTGTAGCGATGTTATCGTTAATCAGCTTGTTAATAAGTTCGATCACATCACCAGATCTGGACTCAAATTATCCTATTTCGTTCCCATAATTTTATAAAAGTTTCAAACGTGTTTATAAAAAAAAATATATATAATGTTGAATTATATATATAATTTAAATACGAATATTATGTTAAGTACTAATAAATCATGTCATACGACGCCACCAAAGAAATTCCAAGATGTCTGCTTTTGAATTTGTCGACGGTCAGCTGTTTGTTTGATGTGCATCAATTTTCAGGCAACATGAAAAAACCACATGTAGGTATCCCGAATAGTGACCTATAAAAGGCAGGGCAAACTATTAAAAATGTACAGAGTCAATATTTACACGGCGGAGCAAAAGTTGGAGTAAACAGTAATTTATTTCGTAAATCTGGGTCAGGTCGTCCGCCATTATGAAATAGGAAGAACGGTTGTAGCAAATAAATATTTATACGCGGTCAGATTATCGTCTCGTCTCGTCTATATAATAATTGTATATGTTTTCTGATTAATTTGTATTTTGATTAAAATAATAATAACGCGAATATTAATGAAATAATTCAAAAATACTCTTAATTCGACATCAAAAATATCATTTTAAGTCTAATTCAGTGATTCGAAATATATTATGTTATTCCAAATGTTCCCATTTTATACACTTTTTAATTGGCAATAAATAAATCAGTGCCTCTACTCCACGGCATATAGGTATTTTAGTCAAAAAATGTCTGCCTCCGTTCAGGGAAGGAAACGGTTGACAAACGTTTACAAGCGCGCCGCATTTAAAAAAAAGAGTTCCAAGTTATTTCTGGGCGCATTATGCTGCCGCTGAAATGTTTTCTCGTAATTCCATTTACTAAAGCGTTATCACGGTATTTCCTGACCTAACTTTTAAACTTTCCTCAGTTATCATGAGACTTGATCTAGTCAAAGATTTTAGTAACAACAAAGAAGGTGCTGCAGCATTTTTATGAAATTTGATAAGTTTATTTAATTTTATGACCGATGTATATATCTTTAGTTCGTATGTCCATAGTAAAATAAGTAACAGCATATTTATTTCCCACTGCTGGGCAAAGGCCTCCTCTGTACAAAGGGTACTTAAGGGTAAAGGGTACGTTAGTCTACCACGCGACCCCACTGGATTGGCAGATTAGACATGTTTTGGAAACATGTCTTTTTCTTATTATATCAAAAAATTGCAGGTTTCCTCACGATGTTTTCCTTAACAGCTGACCACGTGATAAGTCATCACATAAAATTAAGAATTACATTGATGCCGGCACCGGAATATGAACTCGGGTTGCTCGAAAATATTGAATTAAAAGCGAGCGTTCGGACACCGGGCCATCACGGCTCTCGGTATTTGTTAAAATAATCTAATTACTGAAATATCTAAAACTAATTGGAATGACTATGGGAAAATAATAGATAAATAGAAAAATAAATAGAGGGAGTAAAATAATTTTAATTTCCTAAACGAAATCAAAGACGGAACAAAATACACGTTTTCCAATCTTACTTCCAACTTACTTCTGAATAATTCTGGTCGTTACCCAAATAAAGTGTTAATGCAAGATGAACGAATAACTACCGATGCGCCCACTTCAGTTTTGCGAACAGTTTTATGCCCACTGCTTTGAGCATGTTAACCGATCTGCTAATTTTGGCGCAGCTAAGGCCAACGAACCATAAACTAAGGCGCACGGACCACAGAACCGAAAAGGATTACAAAGAACAGGTTATTTAAAAGTAAAACTGAAAAAAAAAATTCTCTTAATTTCGCTAGTATCGCTTTTCGGTTTTCATTTTTAGCGTAACGTTCTTAACAACATAGCCACGTCTAACTTTTATTCTTTAACGGAAAAAAACCCTCCACACGTTAACAGATAATTTACTTTTAAAATAAGTCAGTCATATTAAGTTTAATTGTTAGAAACCGTTGTTCAAATATTGAATAACGGATTTCTGAAATGTCTCAAAATGTAGAAGTTATCGGGGCAACTATTGTCGTATGAGTTGATCAGATATCGCTTCTCAAAAATGTGTATATGCAAAGGAAACACGTGCTTTCTCAGGAATGTAAATAAAGTCAGGAAAGTTATATTAGTTATGTCTGTTATTATTAAAAAGTCAACACTGAATTAAAGCAAACCCTCCATGCACTAAGTAATAGCTTTATTTTTTTAGTCTTCAACCAAATCTCTAGAACGAGATGACCACCTGGGTTGTTTGGTTTGTATTTTAGATCGTTAATTAATTCTTTTAAAAATTGATAAAAACGATTCGCGTTTAGTACATTGAAGTGAGCGTACTGTTCTTTCGAAACGGTTACTAGATCAGTAGGTATTGAAAAAAATTGCGAAAGTATCATTTAATTTTCTCTTTGATGATTCACGTAATGTTCAGTGATAACCGCCGCCCATGAACATTTGCAAAACCCGTAGGGTTGTTATTCGTTGCCACTGTTTAAAGTGAACCCAGGGTTATTTCTTTACCTCATCTAAAAATAAAATCGAATCGATTATCGGAACTACTTCGTGATTACCGATTCTTGCTCCGCCTTGGAGTAGCTTATCTTAATCTTAAGAGAAATGCTGCTCCATGCACCGATCAGGGACTTCCTCTTCCTCCTTAGAACCCATTAATTTAGTATCACCAGGAGAAACTGGTCGGGAAAATGATGCGATTATCATCCGACATACGGTGAGCACTTTCTAATTTGTCGTAGCCGGCAATCTTCATGATTGCTGGAGAAACTTAGCAGCAGCTTTTGCTTCGTGCATTGGCTTAGAAACCAATTGTTTTCTTTTAATGTGAAATGTTGCCAAGCGAGCAGGCGGTTCACCCGATGTTAAGTGAATACCACCGCCCATGGACATCTGCTACACGAGAGGGTTGCAGATGCGTTGACAACTAACTCACCAGACGAAACGCGAAAGTATTATACTTTCACTTCACGCCGGTCTTCTGTGAGGTCGTGGTGCTTACCCGGACGAACCCGCCCATTCGTGCAACAGCCGAGGCTGCTGCGTGGCCCTACCACAGATGGTTACGGATAACTTAATTGCGATTAAGGTTCGAAACGTAGAATTTACACTTCTACCTGTCGTCTGTTGAGGCGGCACGTGAGTGTTATTGGTGTCCATGGGCGATGGTAAACAGTTAAAATTTGGTGAACCCTCTGCTAGATTGCTATCTACTCCAAAAGGTCCGTTTTGCCCGATTGGTTGGGTAACCGATGTAGTAAGTGGCTGTTTCTACTTTCCTATTATTATTCCCTTTCTATTATTTTTTTCTATTATTATCTTGTTTTTTATATATGTATTTATAATCTATTTTTATTATCTATTTATTTTTCTATTATTTCTAATATTATTGCTTTTGCCCCCGTTCCTCTGATCGTAAGCATTTTTGTTTTCTCAATATAATTGCTACCTGTCTTTCTTACATCTTTCATACATCTTAAACGTGTAAGTTCGTATAGTAGGGTTCTTGTTAAATTGATTAATTGCTTCTAATTTTATTCACATTCGAAAATCAAAAATGAAATCTTTCAAAATTCACGTTTAAATTTAGTTCATCAAAGATTACGTTTAATGTTCCTCAGAAATAAAAAAAAAATCATTCGCATTTCAAATCGACATTGACTGCGAAAAACCGCCCTTTCGAAATTGCCGCCTAATCACGATTTCCGGGCCGTTACGTCCGTGACCTAAATATATGTAGGCTAGCTTCTTTTATACGGCACGGCTGCGTTTTTAGTTCGAAAACTGCTACACGTTATGCTCGCCTGGTAGTTATTTAGCGGAGCGGTCAAAGATTCGCTAACTTTAACGCAAACTTTATGCTACAGGTTTGAATCTCGACCTAATTGATGAACATAAATAGGATTTTAATTATAATGTAAGTAATAATTGTATTAAGATCTTTATATTATTAAGAAAACTGTTATTTAAAAGCCTTCTTTTAGTTTATTTACAGCCTTAAGATACAATTTGCGAATGAGGCGAATGTTCTGAGCAGTTTTTTATTCCCGTCATGGGAAAACGTAAACCGCCACCAACAACTGCCGAAAGCATAACACATATTTTGTTAGACATGGAACTTTTTTGCATGAATCTGAAAATACACCTGTGCCAAGACTGAAACGTCGGCTTCAAAATCGCATGCACAGACTTCACAACTAAACCATCGCGTAATGTAAGTAACGGTAAAGAATTTAGGGTTTGTGTACCATAACATGGCTGAATTTGGGTCAAAGTTTATTGTTGATTGAAATATCTGGATGTTATCGGCATTTGTTTACTTTTGCTTTTTGGCAATTGCTATAACACTAAATATTAATTAAGAGGCCGGTTACTACAGTTTCGTAGCTTAGAGTTTCGAGTTCGATCACGGGCAGGCATATTTAACACTTTAATAAAAACGAACCCGGCACGAAGGGTTTTCCATACCAACAGACATACAACAGACATGATATTTTTGCCGTTTTATAGATGATAAAAAAAAAAAAAAAAAAAAAAAAACCATCATCTCTAAAATGGCAAAAATATCATGTCTGTTGTAAGGGGGGCCCTTAAATCTTTTTTTATTCTGTTTTTTAGTTTTTGTTCTTATAGCGACAATAGAAATACATTATCTGTGAAAATTTCATCAGTCTAACTTGATAATTAGACTGATTACTCTGTCACCAGGCTGTATCTTATGGACCGATCACGGTTCACAGACAGCGGCGTCTTAGTAATAGGGTTCCGTTTTATAGGTCCTAGCAATGCCTAATAAGGTCCTAGCAATGCCTGCAACAGCAGAAGCTGTTGCGTCGCAACACTACGTTGAAACATGAGTAGAACTCAGATTGCCACGGTCTTTCCACATAACCACGGCCACACAGAAGGCCATAGTAATGTTAGGTAACTCTATGGCGCAGTTGTCAAAGTATTGGCTTCGGTGCTGAGGATCGCCGGTTCGATTCCCACACGGGACAACTATTTGTGTCACCCACAGATAATTCTTTCGAATCTGGGTGTTTGTCCACGTGAAACATATGTTTGTAAAACGTGTTGTAACCCAGTTTATCCTACATCTGAAATAAGGGACAGAGGGACTGTTTTAATGAGGTGTTATTGAAAATGGAACATAACTTCTGTACAAATAGCGTAACTACATAAGTACACATTACATACGCCCTTTTTAACATAACATCGCATAAGTGGGTCACAGGTAATGTCCGTCCGTTCTCGTTCATAATTCAGCGTCGTATAGCGATTGATATTAAATTCTCCCGACAAAGGCGTTTGGCGCTCAACACGTAGTCATTATGCGCCTTTACGGCACATATACGCGGGAAAACTGCCGCCATTGCATTATCTGTGCAAAAGTAGGTCACACACGCACTTTACGTGACTGGCCTAATTTTGCACAGATAACGTTAAGGACACTAATGTCATTTAGAACTTGCCAGGATTGTTGACTGACTGTTATAGAACACAAAAGTCGGCAAGAGGGAACAAGTTAGTTTAAATTTGAATCTTGCAATTGAGTCACTGAGAATATCAATTTGATGGGTATGTAACTTGTTTTATTTTGGGCAATTATTAATTTTTAGATTGGCCGATGAAGTATTAAATTTTTCTTAAACTTACGCCCGGTTTCTGAAACACTGATCTTCGCAGAAATTGGCAAATGGCTTCTCCAATGTCATTTGAGTTGTCAAAAGGTGGTTAAAAAATTTAAAATTTATAAGAACGTTCAGAATGATCAATCCAAAGAGTGAGTTTGGTTTTAAGAATTTTAAAAATATTAGACATGAGTTTTCGACGAAAGGGATCTTACTTACCTTACGTACTTAACATGTGATCGTCTTGCTTGTTTGCCACCCTCCTCAAATTTATCTCAAGCCAGAACAAATAAATAGGGAAAAACAACCTAAACCTGTGAGAACATGTGGAGGGAAAACCTGCTGACAAACAAAAGACAGAATGCGAAAAATATTTGAATATTAACCTTGATATAATTAGGCCAAAGCATTCTCACAGCCAATACTACTACAAGAACTGTTAAATAAAAGGATGATTTTTTTTTACGGATATAATTGCGATTAATTTTTCGCGATTTTAACACCCGACGTTCCAAACTTTTACCATATACCATAACATAACACGCATTGTTTTTTTTTTTAATGTACGAACATGGCAAGCAAGCTGGTGACACACCTGACGTTAAGTGATGATCACCGATTGACATTAACATTACTCGTAGGGTTGCAGATGCATTGCCACCTTTTGATAAAGTTGGCCCCGGCTAGCTCACGTACCAGACGAAACGCAGAAGTATAACTGCTCAATTTCACGCCGATATTTTGTGAGGATGTGATCCTCGCCCGGACGGACCTGCCCATTCGTGCAACAGCGAGAACTGTTGCGTTGTCTAACCATGGTTAAAAAGCTTAGTGGCTAAAAAAGTTTAAAAATATCTATGTTACCGTAATACCTCATAATTTCTAATCAACTCAGTTTTGCACAGAACTTGCCAAAGAACACGATCGCTAAACGCTTCCCTCCCTGTAGGTTAAAAAAATTATGACTATCACGCTTTCTTTAACAGCAGATTATTAATTACTGAGGAATAGGAAACAACGCGTCGTACACGCCTTTGTTCGACTAGGCATGGATGGCAGGTTGCCAAAGACTTCATACTATATTCGGTAACACCGCACCAAAACTGCGTTTCAGATATTTTGTATAGATACTATACCGCGTATAGTACATTAGGGGCGAGCTAAGCTCGAAGATGACCAGTGTTGTTTCTTATTTGAAGTGTTTTGAAATTCCATTTGACCACTTTTCATTTATATACCACATTCATTTTCCCCTTTAAAATCCTTACTAATATTATAAACGCGAAAGTTTGTATGTATGGATGGATGTTTGTTACTCTTTCACGCAAATACTACTGAATGGATTTTAATGAAAATTTAACAAACTTCAGCCTATTCTACGCTGACGTAGTTGCGGGTAGCAGCTAGTAAAATATAAACGTCCGCCACGTTTCTGTGTGTTCTTTCATTGATTTAAATAAATATTATCCTTTAAACGAGCAATTCTTGTATATATATATATATATATAATCGGAATCTCGGAAATGTGCGTAGATTCGGGGGCGAAAAATCGATCTAGCTAGGTTTCATTTTTAGGATCATTTTCTTTATTTCCAAAATACATGATTTACCAAAAAAAACGAGCAAGGCTCGGTCCTCCAGGTACTGTAGATAATATAGCTTGTAAAATGAGGACAATACAGATATAAATCACATCTTATTTCATTGGTTTGTAGACTTAAAAATCCTTTAAAAACTGATTATTATTTCATATTTATTTAATTGTATAGGTACAATTGTATTTTACGAAATATCATTATACCTGGGCATTCATAAATTGGGGAAAACATTGAAAATTATATGCGACATCGAATACTGCAACAATAATACATTTACTTTAGGAACATTTGAGTGAGCTATAGTGTAAGCAATTTATGTACTCAATTATTCATGTGGTAGTTCAGAGCGCTGTTGCCGCCAATCCTTAAAATAATTGTCTACGTCTATTTGCCGCTGTCCCTGGCCTTGTCTCTGGCACTATCGGGTGACGAGTCCAACTGGCTTGTTATTGAAACGGCCTCTACGTACTGCTGCCCCTGAACAGAGCACTAGATCAATGAGAAACGCCCATAGATAACGCTTTTTAGGGTTCCGTACCCAATGGGTAAAACGGGACCCTATTACTAAAACCGCTGTCTGTCCGTCTGTCACCTGACTGTAATCTGAACCGTATAAGTTAGACATTTACTAGTAATTTTCGCAGATGATTTCTGTGATGTTATAGCGGCATTACTAAAAACAATAAAAAATATTTAAGTGCAAAAAATCACAGTATCGTTCGCTCCCATATAGAGCCTCCCATACAACAAACATGAGATTTTTTGCAGTTTTTATAGATAACGGTAAGGAACCCTTCGTGCGTGAGTCCGACTCGCATTTGGACGGTTTTTTATTTAAACGTAAAAGGCACATTCAATCTCTCCTACCATTTAAAATGCAGGCGCCAATAACCTGCAAGAAGGTTCGTAAAAAAGTATGAGATAAGAACCAGAATCCCCCTTTTTATCAACTTGGAAAATAATAAACATGTATAGAAGCCTGAATACTTGTTTCACCGCGATAGCTTGGTAGAGACGAATTGTTATTTAGATATTGAAATTGACAATACTTTATGGCTGTAGAAAGTGGGATTTATGGCGTCGTCGAAGATCCTAATGGGCGCTCTATATTTTATATTAGCTTTGTTTATTCCGGCAACCACGTATTTTAGGTGTGGCAAGAGTTAATAATGTTGATGTGTGCTGACTAATTGCTGGAGGGACATTTTGTCTTAAAGACTAATAATAATAATAATATGAGTTTATTGGGTTCAAAAAAGTGAAAAACATGTAATCATTAGAAGCCCTGTAGCCTGTGATAGTTTACAACTGTGTTACAGCTACAGTGTCTTCCCCTCATAGCTTACACTCATTGATATTGTAAGAACATGAAAATAAACACAAAATAAATAAAATAAAAAAGAAAAATAAAAATAGTGAAGAAGAAAGATGTGGGTTTTGAAATATAGGTTTAAAAATATTAAAAAATCAGGAAATTAAAACTAAAACTAATTTATACAAAACGATGATAATGCTTTCAGAGTTATAGGTTTATTTATTTCTGCAGTTTTTTTGTCTTTGAAATTAATTTGACAATGTTGCCGCTTTTTATTTACACTGCGGTACTGTAAACCGGTTTTAAACATTTTGTTAAAGGTATATTAATGGCAAGGGCCTATTAAAAGTCGAAGAATACATTGAGTACAAGGATGTGTGGAAATGATTCTTGCACTGCACCGAACAGCAGTTGCAATTCGCCTGCCTGCTGCTGATTTTATACTTAAATATTTATGTATACCTGAATCATTAAAAACAAGAGAAAACAAGACCGCCTAGTTTCTTGCCGGTTCTTCTCAGTTCAAGGTAGTTTAGTGAACCGGATTACCACCGAAACCAAAGTTAAAAACAAGCCTATATTGATTAAAGACTGTTAAAAATTTTGACTTTGAATGTGCGGCTGAATTTAATTTCTCTGAATTATATGATGAAAGTTTAAAACGTAATGGTAACATAAACTCTAGAATTGTAACTAATAATAGTGTTCCATCTAAAACAGTCGTCGCTCCAGAACTTTCGATTAATCCGCTTACACATTCCCTGTGGTGAACCAGTGCATTATGCAACGAACTATCAATCGCGGCAAGCGGAAGACCACGCGGCACCGACGTCCGATGCGCCGTGCCATTCTATTTGCATCGCTCACTCTAGTTACAAAACACGGACACTGTCTAGCCGACATTTGTGTACATCACTCGAAGGTAAACAGCATTATGTGACTAAACACAAATTTTACAGGAGATGCCAATATGCCCCAGTAAATCCTTGAATGCATTATGGATTTTTATGTCTTATACGATTGAATATTTTATTAATTAGGCGTCGTAGGACTTAATGCTTTATACTATTGTGTAGAATTGAAACATGTGGAGTTACTATCGTATGCCTCTGAGGTACAGATTTGATACGTTCGATTATGTGAGTGCCTTCAAGGCAACAGTGAATAGGCTTAGGTTACTGAGCTAGTGGGTCAACTATCTAGGATCATATCTTACTTATCAGGTGAAACAGTGGTCAAGCACTGGTTGGTTTTTGGGTAATAAGGGGAAAAAATAAACACACGCAACGTGACTATCTTCTTCTTGAATTCATCTTTAATTTCGAAATACCAATTTTCTAACCCGATGATTGGTAATGCCATTGAACATCGGTATACCAGACACGGCATAGCAGTCTTTTAACATAATAGGTTATCTCACTTGCGTACCGAAACACGAATACTACTTTACGTGACTCTCCTGCTAGTATTTGCAATGAAGTGATCCAGTACCAACAGGAAAAAGGAGCCAATTAATTAATTTATTATGTATTAAATTACGGTGGTAGGGCCACGTAGCAGCCTTGACTGTTGCACGAATGGGCAGGCCCGTCCGGGTAAGTACCACGACCTCACAGAAGACCAGCGTAAAGTGGAAGTACTTATGACAAATACTTTCGCGTTTCGTCTGGTGAGTGAGGTAGCTGGAGCCCAATTTTCAAAAGGTTGTCAACGCATCTGTAACCCTCTGGTGTGGCAGATGTCCATGTGCGGCGGTATCCACTTAACATCAGGTGAACCGTCTGCTCGTTTGACAACTTTTCACATAAAAAAAAAAATAGAGCAACAGCAATGCCACACAGCTTTAGCACGGACAGTAAAACGCAAAATGTCAGATCCGTGACTTTTATAATGCATTCCCCTTCAATATGAGTCAATGGATGGTCGCGTTATTGTACCGTCTAAAATATGTCTCACCCTAAATTATATCAATGTCAATTACGCATTACGGAAATCTGTTTGATTCTCTTGCAAAAAACCTTTAGCGGTTATATGAGTTGGGCCTTCGATGTAAAAAATCTTATTGAAAGGATTTATCTGGTCTCTATTTAACCGGTCTCCTACTTATTAAAGAAGATTTAATGTATTTTTTGCACTCATATATAAACTATAAGTGTGGGAAATTTCATACTCCTCCGTCCGCGCAATTTTCGTTAAAAGGGCTACAAAGTTTTTGCTTCACGTATTAATATATGGATAATGGCTCTTTCATACGCGCACACGGAAGTCTGCGCGTGTTGCAATAAACCTATATGTTGGTACACATAAAACAGAGGCCACTTTACGAACACAACATTGCCCTTTAAAACTGTACCCTTAGGAGCGTTCATTAAAGTCAGTATTGCCACATGCCAAGACGATTTCGCAGCTCCCGTCTGGTAAGACCAAAATAGTCCAAAGGCAACAGACGCAATTTGTATTACTAAGTTGAAGAGGTTAAAATTGAAGCATGAATATTCTTTCATTGTATTAAATGACGTCCTAAGGAAATGCACGATGAAGTAGTTTATCGAAAATAAGAATAAAAAAATGTGCTTTATCTATATGTAGTATTCAGTAAAAATTTATTTAACAATGTTACAAAAATATTTAAATGAAAAAATTGTTTCTTAGACCATTTAACATATTAAACCAATTTGGGCGCCAAATTCATTGCAATTGGCACAGATTACACACGTCTACCGGCTACCGACTTTTACTTTCATGAACCATAAATCAATTTGCGTGTCGCCGTTCCATTTGTGCTCGAGAGTTGCTCGCTTGACGATATTTAACAATTAATTAATTTCACGTATTCGTTTTAATTCGATACATTCCACAGGATAAAATATTTTTATTCCCTACTGAGACCAGTACTTTTTTTATTGTCGTTGGTGTCACACTGATATAAGATGTTATTATTTACTTTTGTCTATTGGTCACTTTATTGGTTTATTTATTTGAAGAAAATATAATTTTCTTCAAATAAATAAATGAAATCGACAAAGGATGTTATTAAAAATCGGGAATTTAAAAAGAAATTTAACACAATATTATCAGTGAACAACAATAAAATTCTATTAATAACAATTAAAATTAAAAAAAATGCAATTCAATTTTTTTAGTAGCGGTCTAAGAAATACTTCGTAAAAAAACATAGGACGCAGTTGATGAATTACAAAACTTACATATTTTGCGTTGCAAAAACTTCATTATAAAGGAATGATTGGAAAATAAACATGAGATTTAACTATAATGAAAAGTTGAAGTTGTTTAATTATTCTTAGTTTGTTAAATTACCCACCATATGGCGGATGCCGAGACAATTCGAGACGGTCCAAAAATCACAAATAACTCTCGGTCACAGTTCAGTTCGGACTTGCGTTCTAACTGCTGTGGCTTTCAAGTTTTTGAACTATGAAAAACATTTAGAATTTACGGAACAATAGTTTGAAACATAGATATTTCTTCACGTGCAATCTACAACATGTAGATGAATTTACGCGTAGTTACGCTATCAAGGTCAGATTATATCTGTAAAACTTTTTTTCTGTGTGGCATGTTGGCAAGCAAGGAAGCAATTCACATGATATTAAGTGATTACCGCCGCACGTGAATGTTTACAGCACCTGTTGCGTTGCTAACCTTTATAGGTCTCCGGTTTCCTCTATTACCAGACGAGAGGTATGATATTTTCTCTTCACGGCGTTATCCGCCGAGGCTTTCCCCTTTCCATTCGTCCACAACAGCAGATTCCGGGCTACACAGTAAAGTGGGATGACCGCCAGTAATGAGCCAGTCATAAGCTCAAGAAAATAAAAATTAAAAGTACGTTCAATATACGTTAATTGTTTAAATTACCTACAAATGTCGTTTCCAATCTGAGGGCCTTTTTAATATATAAAGTGGAAATGTAAAGACTATGAAAAAGCTTTTAAAATCGATCGGCCTTCACGACGTTTTTATTGTTCGGTGCCAGTGGAACGCAATAGCCTTGTTTTGTGTAATCCTTTAGTCAGAACTAAACGTTCTCCTTCTATTGTGGTTCAATTTCGTGACGACGACGGACCGAAATGTCAACGACCCGGGAACCGTTCTACGCCCAGTCCCACTAGACCCCCTATCGTTATGTTTAACCCTTCAAAATACCGCTCGTTGGGAAGCGCAACGGAGTCCAACATCACTGGTCAAAGGTATGTTGTATAAAGAGTTGGCTTATTGTGTAATTTTACTTTTAAATTGATCACAACTTCTCGAAGATTGCGTATTCTCTTAAAATAAAGTATCTGATGATACATCAAATATAGTATGATTATTAGATCTTTTTAATTTTTTGCAATCACTTCCCTCAAGCCCCCGTTTCTTTACTTAAGATGACGCTTTCGTATTTCTCCGTTTTCTATCTTAATCAGGCATAAAGTGATTTGGATAAAAATCCAAGAGGCCCTACCAGTCTTTTACTGTCTATCTGCGAACTGTCTTCTAACCACAGACACATGTAAGATGCCTCATCTCTCTCCTCTCTCTCCTCATGCCTCATCTCTCAACACATGTAGAATGCTTAAAAGAGCTGTATACTTCGCTACCGATGTAGACAGGAGTCCTGTTTATCCGCTTAACTGATTCCATGGAGGTCGTCCGAGTGGTCTCTCGTCACAAAGCAGAAAGGAAACTGCTGGATTCTGTTACTCATTAAAAAAAATGCATCCATTACGCAGGCGATTTCGCAACAGTCATCGCATTTCATACATACATCATTCATATTATATAACTCTAGCCGTCGTAAAGTTACAGCTCACCTATTATGTATCCGTCGTCAGCACTTTCTAACACGCGGCGCGAGACGCGATGTTATAATTACGTAGAAATCCAGACCTGCCCCACTTGCAGATAGTTGGCTCGGATTAGACGCCGCGGAGCAGACGAGATACAGTTCTACTTCTAACTAATCTGGAGTTCCTAGTGCGAAATAGATGTATTCGAGAAACCTTGCTAAAATATTATTTACGGAGGCATCGCGATAGGTAGCGTTTACTTCGTAAGCGGGAGTGAAAGCTGTTTACTGTCGATCAAATATATATTTACTAGCGGACCCGACAGACGTCCTGTACACACGACTTCAGTCCGACAACAACTTATGAATAAAAAAAAGTGAATCTAAACCATTCTCTCTCGAATCGACCTAAAGATACACAAAAAATTTCACAAATCTGTCCGTTTAACAGGAGTTCAGTGACATACAACGTATAGAAGAATTATATATATAAAGATGGTTCCTATCACATCAGAGACAGTACCACTGGGAGGGCGGGAAGACCGACCTGTCACAATGAACACACACAAACACAGAGGTTCATATGACGTTAGGTGAATACCGCTGTCTACAGGCATCCGTAAAACCTATAGGGTTGCAGTTGCACTAATAACCGTGAAGAAGTGAACCCCACTTACTTCATGATCTAGACGAAATTTAAATTATCACTGCCACTTCAAACCAGTCTTATAAAAACTCTGACTGTGCATAATGTACTCAACTGGTTTCAGCTCCACGTGTTAGAGAATGTGAATGAGTCATAGTTCATACGATGATTCGATTCATTTTTGTGTTCTAACAGTATATTTACTATCTTTTTTCGGTGTTTGGAAGAACACTAAAGGGGAAAACGAAATAATTAATATAAAGTCTTACGTTATAAAAGCACACGTAACCAAGGGGGGCGCCAAAACTGGTCGATATTAAACTTTTCGAAAAGACTTGCCAAGCGAATCAATCGCTTTAAGCGTTTCAGGGTAACTAGATTGTCGTAAACATGATCACGAATAAACCTTATTTTCGAGTAAACCGCTATGTTTTCCCCCTCGACGAACGTCGGTGTAATCTATTAGTTTACCGACTTAACAATTTCATTCCGAGATTGGATTTTTATTGGAACACCGTCGCTGGCAATTTCAGGGCTCAAAACGAACTAACACCGCAGCCAACATGGCGGCCGACGGTTTGTATACGTTCTTGATGTATTGTTAGTCGTATAATCGCTTCTCCCCTCCGTTGCGGACACTGGAAATTTCCTTGATTCTAATGATACCATTTTGAAAGAAACATTACAATTGCTACAGAAAAAAAATCAGTCTTTAAAAAGTCTCAGATGTTTACGCTAAGGGCCATGTCCAGATTAAACAATTGACGTTCATGCAAATATGTCCTAATGATTATCGAATCCATTTGACTCAAAAATTATTTACCCGGTGTAGTCTTTTTTTTTTTAATCCCGTTGAATATTAGATAATAACCTAGGCACGTTTTTAAGTTTAAAATTTCAAAGCCTCGCCTTTTCAACGCTGGAAAGACTCGAAATAGGAAGTACTCAGGGACACAGCATCGCAATTATGTTCGACTTTTCAGCTTTTTACCGCTCTCCGGCCTAAACGCCGCTCCGGTTCTTTATTGCTCAACTGTAAATTGTCCATCACAGATAACCTTGAACATTGCACTCATTACCATTGTGAATATACGTTTCAAACGTATTTCAATTTTTATTTGAACTTATATAACAACAGCATCATATATAGATTAATATCCCTGTGGCCTTGCTACAGCGAAACATATTGGTAAAAATAATGAAATACATTCAAAAAACGATAAATTTACGCTCACATTATATTTAATTATCAGTAGGTTTAATTAAATTGTTCTCAAAACAAGGAACACGCTTACGCAGTAAATTTTGTATTCTAAATGAACATGCCAATAGAGAAATAACTCCATAGAATGTATTTTAGGGTTAATTTTTATGCTAGTCTCTGCACTTAAGATGCAAGCGACGATAGTTTTTGTTAATTTTTGTATAAAAATTCACATTTAAAACTTTTATTTTATGTGAGAAGTTGTGTTAAGAAGAGGGCTAATTTTTTTAGACATAAAACTTAAAAAAATTATTTAAAATTTATCCAGTAGTTTTTCCATGATGCGCCCACGACGGCAAACGTCTAACTTTTTAATTAAATTGATAGAAGATAGATAAGATGTCTTCACTTTGTGAATATACTGATTCCCCGTTTTTCCAGGATTTTAGTAGTTAACAAAATGTCATGTAAAATCAGATTGCTCGTGTTAATTAGGCTTATTAGCGAGTTACCGTGGCTTAAAACAAGTTTGTTCCATAGTTAAACAAAGATTTCATTAACAATTTGCGATAGCATTTGAACTACAGATATATGTTAACAATTTAGTTTATAATAGAAAAATGTAAACGTCGTCTTGCAATTAATAACAGACTAAATTTCAATACATTTTGCATACATACTCGTAAGTAGGACGACATGCGGTATTGTGAGTTGGACAGATAAAATGTGAAAAACGTATTGAAATTTATGCCGCGTCCCAGTTACCTTTGTCTATCCGGCGGTCGCTTGAAAAACAATCCGGAGATTGGAATAAATGACAACGTTGACAGAAAAAAACTGTTGAGTTAAATTCTTGTATGACGATGACAGATAATTGTCTAGATTTTATCAAACAATTTAAATTATAGCGTAGATGACTCGGTAGCACAGTTGCTTCGTGGACGTAGCGATCGTAGATTCTTCGATTCCCGATTCGCATCGTGAGCCTGTACCGCTGATGTTGTCCCAATTTTGCGTTATTGACCATATGAAATATGTGCACTCGTAACTCCCTCAACACGGAATAATATTATACTAGATTTAAAAAACAAGATGAGTATGTTTCGATGTTCGGGGCCGGATTTAGGGGGGGGGGGGGGGGGGCGACCAAGGCTACAGCCCTGGGCCCTCCACAAAAGATTGGCCCCCACAATAGAGACTTCGGAAAATAAAATCATATTCAGAGTAGTAAACAACTTTTCCTTTCATATTTTTTCTTAATTCTTGTTTCCGATTATATTTATATAATAAAAGAATAAGAAAATCTATACTTGCTTTCACGATATATTATTTATTGGCAAACTAGACTGAAAAAAAATGTTCATTTTATTTGGGGCCAAGGCCTCCAGACCTCTAAATTCGGCCCTGTCGATGTTGTTTGAAGTAAAAGAGAGGACAAGTGAAGCGTGCAAAGCGCAATTTACGTTTAACGCAAGCCTCTTAATGCAGCAATTCCACGATGCAGTGGGGAACAAGGCACTGGATCAACCGCACTGCCGCAGACCATCAACGCGTTGAATGTATGTCCTGCTCCACTTACGATATGTTGTGTATCTTTATCGTTAATCAAAAAACTGTGTTTTTAACTTTATTAGTTTCAACGCACAATTTGGTCATTTCATGCAATGAGACAATGATATTCTCACTGAACTTCTATAGGGTAGAAAGTAACACTTCTGTTTCACCTAATAAAGTATATGCATCAGAATTTTTATGTATATCTAAATGTTGAATGTATGTTCTGCTGGTGTCCTTTTTAAATAAATAAATCTTTAACAGCTAGTACGGAAATAGCCACGTCCCCATTTATAACTTATATACCCTTTAATTATTTTTTATCTAAACTTGTATTTGTTTCACTATCTGGTAACCAGCGCGTGTCTGTGTTGTAATTACGTAGCCAACCTAAGAAATGTGATAATGTAATAATATACATACCTCTGAAATGCGCGGGGAGTTTTTAAGGCATCGGTTTTTCCCCGGTCGAATGGCCTGAACAAGACACGAGAGTTTGGCTACATCTAGTTTCGGATCCTATCCTGTTTTTTTTGTTTTTTTGACGGTACGCCAAAACTTTCATATTTCTTTATTTAAAAATTCAAACACCGATTTAAAACTTATTTTTGGCGCTATAGACGAAAAATAGACAAGTGGAATTAAGTTTAATCATATCAAAAAAAATGTTTAAATGTTTTTACATAGATAATGTATGATAATGCCATCTTGTGACGATTTCCTTAGATGTAAGATCGTAGAGGGTCGAGACCGTTCGTTCATGAATACACCATGTTACCATTCGGTGACTGGTCATGGTACGAAAATTTCCCACAGATCAACTAGTATACACATAATAGAATTTGTCATTATTCATATTGGATTAACAACGTATTACATAACCACGCTTTAATCCCGACGTTTTCGAACAAACTGAAAAACCGTTCATTTCACGTAAAAGATACACTACGTACCAATATATAATTACGTCGAAAATAAAATTGGCCCCGTTTGAAAGAGTACCGTAGATGTGCCTTGCAGCCAACTTGGCATTCCGCCAACCATATCCAGTCGAATGCTGATGCATCATCATATCTCTTGACATCGTTTTTTCTGCCATTCGAGAACCAAAGTGCATTTAACCGCGTACCCTCCCAATTCACCTTTCATTGTGGTAGGACCACGCAGTCTTCACTGATGCACGAATGGGCAAGTCCAGGTAAGTACCACAACCTCAAAAAAGACCTGCGTCAAGTGGAAATGTCTGGTGAGTGAAGTAGCCGGGGCCCACTTCATTTGATTTTCCTTGGTTGTACACAGGTTTTTAATTTTAACAGAGGAAAATTCAAATAGCAGTTGACAGATAGCGGTCATTCGAGATCATTTACCTTACTATTCTTATTTGAAACGCATTACAATCACATACGTCGTTATCTGGTTCGCAATTGATTCCATTGTCCAAGATAAGCTAGAAACGAGTGCAGGGGGCATCCCCTTCCTGGTGTCCATACTACTTTTCAGACTCGCGCGGGTTGTATACGACGCTGACTTGACAAATGCGTATAATTAGGTCATTATGGGGACGTAACATCCGAAAGTACACCAGAGTACGTCATAGCGGATGCTGCTGAGTTAAGTTATCAAGTATCGCCTCGCGAGGAATAGGAACATATCAAGTAGGAAGTCATTCATGAATTAACCAATTCTTTACAAGTTAGTAACGCATCTATCATCCCAAAGGAACTTTCTGATCTTAGATGTATAAGGGTGGCAGTAACATCAAGTGAACCAACCACCTGCTCGCTTACAAACTTATGACATAAAAAATATTTATAACTAATATTATCTTTATATTTGTGAACCACGTTCTTATGACGAACCACAAAAAATTACATAAAAAAATCTAATTTCTATATATTTGACCGCAAATACCTGCAGATTTTCTATGGACAGATCCAGGTTTCGAAATTGGTCATGTTCGAAGAAATCCTTAATAGAAACAAAAAGGTCTTAGGAGCTATAAAGACTTACTTGGGCCTTCGTCGGTCTTAACGTGAGCTATCGCATTAGATCTTCTGAACTATTACAGCTGTCGACAGCGACTTTTTGTTTTATCTCCACGTTGATAGATTCCGCAAACCGAGTACTCCATCGTAGGGGCACCATGGCACTAATGGGTAGGCTCTTCAGGGGAATTGCCACGACCTCACAGAGATCCAGCAAGAAGCAGAAATATATAAGTATACTTTCGCGTTTCGTCTGTGGCCAAAGCATATGCAGACCCGCAGATGAAGATGTGCACGGGTGATAGTAATTGCTTATTAGGTAAGGTCTGCCCGCTTATTATATCTCACACGAAAAATCAGTTATTATGTCGTTCTTTCTTCTGGTAGATATTGGCACCGTTTTTGTTTAAATAAAAGCCAAGATTTAATACAAAATGGGGCTTACTAAAATTCCTCTTTCGCACCAAAACTACAGATACTTTACTTAAAATAGAATCAATATTTAGCTTATATTTTTAATTTACCATTTTTAATTAGCAATAAACGGGTAATCAACCACAGATAATAAATTTAATACGCGCGAAAGGGCAAATGTTTATCGCATATAATTTATCCCTATAAATTTCTCCACAAATGTCACAACCTTAGGAAGCTTTCAAGGAAATGGCCGTCTTGTTTGTTTTTTCCATTAATGAGGTTACATTTTCAAAGCCGGTGATCCCCATTAACGCTCCCGTGTCAAATGACTCCTCAAATAGAACGGGCTTCATGGATCGTCTCGAAATAATTGCTAACACACACCCATGGAAGATTCAATCCATAGTACTTTTTACCTTAATTTATAAATTGTCTAGAAAAATCTGCCAAGTTTTTCTGTATGTTCTGTACAACCAAATATTAAGTGTAATATTATCAAATATTATACTTAATATTTTATATGAAGTCAGTAGAAAACTCGACTTCAGAGGCCGTAAATTATTTAAATCGGAGCTTGAGTTTAAAATAAACAACAAGATACTTTTAACAAAAAAAGACATGTAAGTACAGTTACTATGATCTTAGATCAAAGTATTTTTATTACGACCTTCAAGGTCGTGATGCTGCACTCCTTTTGCAGTTAACAATTGTTTCTTACAACAGTCGTATCGTGTTGCAGTGATTAATCCTCTTACGTAAACGCAAATAACCTTGATCGCTCGAAATGGATAAATAAAAAGAAAAAACTTCCATGTACCTATCGACTCTCTAGTGCCTTGATTTGTCATTCTTTAATATCTGCAGATATTTTTTTATGTGAGAAGGTGGCAAACGAACTAGCGGTTGTTAAGTGATAACCACCGCCCATGGACATTTGCAACAACCGTAGGGTTACAGATACGTTGCCACCTTACAATAAAGTGGGCATCTGCTAACCTCACTCACCAGACGAAACGTAGAAGTGTAACACTTCCACTTAACGCGGTCTTAAGTTAAGGTCTGAAGTCGTGGTACTTACCCGGACGGACCTGACCATTCGTGCAACAACCGAACCTTTTGCGTGGCCCTGCCAAAGTTTTGGAGCGAGCTTTTTGGCGTAGTAGAGATAGTTTATGGAGTTCGACATACCTAGTAAGAGCAAAAGCGACATCTCTCGTATTAAATATTCTACGTATGTTGTTATTTACAAGATATTTCATTCCAAAAAGTATGCACACTATATGGCCAAGCATTGCTAAAAATGCAATAACCAAAGTACACGTTGAGTTTTTCGCGCCGTGGCTACATCGGTCGCTTAGGTCAGTTTATTTATTTATTTATAAGTTGATAAAGCGTCTGGAGGCATTACCCGCAGCGCTAGTAGTTTGCGAAAATTTATTCCCAAAACGTAAAATCGATTAAACTTTTAATCACTAAACATTAAATGTATAAATTCAATTCAATCGCTCGAAAAAAGAAATAAATAAACAACATATTAACCGTAATAAAACTTTTTATTACATATGAGTACATTAATGTAGATGAACTTAATTCAAAATCGTAAACATAGTAGAACCAAAGAAATATCTATTTCTTTCATCGTTTTCGTCTTTGTGTAATTCTTTATCTAAGCTCGATCTTTCTAATAAGAAGAAAATCTTTTTATTCGGAACCAAATTAATCTAAGCCTTTTTAAACGGTTTCATTTAGCTCGACACGTACGGAATTTATTTGTTTATTTGGGTCAAAATTAGAAATTGAAATTTAAGCACCTTCCCGTTGTCAGATTGATCTGAAATTTGGTACACACATTTAATTTAGATGACAATACAATATAGTAGTTTTCAGTGCACAAAAAAAAAAACAGAAATTAAAACCGTTTAACTTAAAAGTTTTTAAACGGTTTTATTTTAACACAACTGAATATGTAAGTTCTAAACAGACTTCAATTTATTTTTACCAATTGAATGCCACGTCAGCTTAAGAACATAGGCCATAATGAAAAAGGGGAAACTTATTTGAAAAATATTTTGTAAAAACGTAAGTATGTGTTTGGTTTGAAATCCAAACTGGAAAAAAGTTCGTTATTTATCTATTTATTTTCTATTCGTCACAGAAATTTATAAGGATCGAATATTTTATCTTTGCGAGGGTAATCTAGCGTCCTATATACTTTATTTACGCGTTTGCATCGAATTCGTATGGCATCATATATCACTGGAGAACCGCACCTTCTGTCTTCGCATCAAGCAAATTGACCGCACCCAAAGGTTAAAAGGGAAGTGTCATTTCCTTGACAAGATAAATACATTCGAAGATAGAAGGGACGATATCGATATGACCCTTTGTATATGGAATGAAAAAACGTAAATCGAAAAAAAATCCGCTGCAAAGCCATTTTAAGTCTTAGTTCTTTATGTAGTTCATTCATTGCTTTTGATAGGGAGAGGTTTTGAAGAAAGGAAAGGATATTCAGAGTTTTAGAAGTAATACTTCTTTAACGTAATAAAAAAATATAATTAAAAATTATATTCCCTGTGCCAGTACTGTTTGTTTGTTAAAAAGACATAAAATGTAATTGGTAACGATTTAATTGAATCACTTGGAATTGTAGTGAATTACAAAAAGTTGTTATTGGTTGCCATGGTAATACCGTGTTGTTTGAAAATTTTACTCTCATATTTTTTTCGTAACATGCCAAAATATTCACATGTTTTTAGAAATATCATACAAGATTAACATAAACTCAGGTATAGAACAACATGCAATTTCAATTACAGACAGACCCTGCATATACAGAGTATAGGTGCTTAAACAGTATTCTTGTTTCTTGTTCATTTCTTGAAAAAGTAATAAATAAAATGTTCTCAAAAGTAATCTTGGAATCTTCGATGCTGATTTAATAAAACTTAATACTTGGTGCATATAAATTAGTTAAGATAATATATATAATAATATATAATAAATAATTATCTAATCTGGAATCAAATCTGATGGACTTTACAAAAAAATCTGGATAGTTCAGTATCTAATCTTGCAAGAATCAAATAATGAGTTCTATTTATATGAGTTTTAATATAATTTTTATTTATCTTAAATGAAGCAAAGTTCAACTATTCTGCTTAATGGCCAATGTTCACAATACATTACCAGACCTACCTAACCTCTGCAGTGTTGGTTTCCCATTGAGAGATGACGTCAAAAAGGCCAAAGCCAGTTATAAAAAAACCACAAAAATCAATTTTCACGTGTAATGCCAACCCCTCCTAGATGGGAAGGGCGTGAGGCAAGGGATAATGATGATGACATGAACTATTTAATCTGCAGGCGGCTGGGCCTAAACAACTAGCTAATACCGCTAATACATGACATATAGTGTTTTTAGTTTTACGATGCCAATTTTCAGGATCCAAGAGGGCGAAGTAGGTGACAAAACCGCCTCAGATGCTGTGGCTCAAGTGCCGCCCCACTGCCACATCACGATCAAATGCACCAGAGAGGTAATGGTGATATACGAATATTCAATTAATTCCTCACCTAGTGGGATAAACGGAAAACACGTTGGTGAGTTTTGTTATATCGATTCTGTTTTGTCGGACAGTGACTTTTGCGCATAAAGAAATTAGAGCGGTACCTTTTTGATGACGTTTTGATTAGAACCCGCGACCTGGTGGAGTCGTGGCCGCGTACTTGCCATTGAGTCACTATCTCGTTATCGCAATCGTTATATTTATATGGAACGCGTGGCGCAAAACAATTTTCACGCTTTTAATACAGTTTAGTTATACACTCTAATTGTCCGCGTTACGAATTGTTCACACTCACAAAAACTAAGTCGACTACGGCAACTTCGATTGTAAATGATTCTTAGATTATTAAACTTTTTAGGACTATTACTTTGTCTGAAAATTGTGAAACTATGCTTCATTTCACCCTGTTGCCCGGGAATGCTAATTATTCTATTTTACGCCAGCGCCAGCGCACCAACGCATATATATGTTTATATATACATTGCGTTTGGTAAGCGATATAAGCGTATGGTATTCCTTATAAATGAAACTTAACCTTATAATTTCAATAGAGAAGAGGGTTCGATAAAACCATCAGCTTGGGATCCCATCATCAATAAAACTAAATCTAGGCCCAAACCAACCACTACTGCAAGACAAGATCTAATTGTATCTTGCCTTTCACCTTCTGCATAGATCGGAAATAGAATTAAAAAATAACCGCGATAAATCCGTAAAAATAGTTTAATTTATACCGCGTAGACGCGCTATTAAAAGAAATAATTATAAAACCTTTCATAACACCACGATACTGTGAGAGGCGGTACTTCAGACGAGCGTGCAACAGAGACTGTTGCGTGGCTCTATCCAGAACCACCAGTGCACCTTGATTGAGGACACTGTAACTCTTGGGTTCCGCCTAGCCCACCGGTTCTGCGTCAGATGTAGCTTTAGTAGTCTCGTCACTGAAAGCACAAACATCAGTTCGTACAAGGTGCAAGAGGACGCTGATCTTCTGGAGTATTCCTACGCTCCCGTCTACCGTCTGCTCAGATCGCGGGCTTCAACGGTCTCTCCGAGGCGGTGCGCCGGCTGGACTTCTCGTCTGCGGTGCGCGACGTGCGCCGCTTCAACTACATCTGCGCCCTCCTAGAGCTTCTGCTAGGCGGGCACCGGCTGACCCATCTGCCCGGCGCCGCCCAGAAACTCCTCCTCTCAATGCTTGAGCAGCTCGCCGATCACGGTGAGTTGATTGACAACAGTAAACGGCAGTCTTCACATTTGCACAGGTCGTGAAGGGTCGTCCTACACTGCGATGGCCAGTACGAGGCTGCCACTCGAGAACCTTTCTTCCCCAGCGGTTATCGGTTCTACGAGCTATATGGTCGGCCCATCGCCGCTTCAGCTTGCTAATCTTCTGAGCTATGTCGGTTACCTTGGTTCTACTGCGGAAGTCTTCATTACGAACTCTATCGCGCAGAGAAATACCGAGCACAGCCCGCTCCATAGCCCGCTCCTAGCTCCGCTCCGGACGCAGGTGACTCAGGATCGTACTTCGTGGCACTCTATGGTGGAGGCTTATGTTCAGCAGTGGACCCAAACAGGCCGAAATGATATTGATGATGAATATATTCAGGGGCGACGTCGAAGCACAACTTGAAAGCGCTGAGTGCGCTGGTCTCCTCGCTGGATATGCTTACTCTGTACTATAGTTGTGTATTTCGTTTGTGAATTTGTGTTGTGTGTTAAATAGGTGTCTCGAATAAATGGTCTTCTGTTCTATTCAGTGGCGACGTCGAAGCACAACTTGAACGCGCTGCGCGCGCTGGTCTCCTCCCTGGGGGGGCTGCGGGAGGCGGAGAGGCGCGCCTGCTGGGGCCGGCCGCTGGGCTCGCGCGCCCTCTGGCGGCACCACGACCGGGCGATCGCGCGTATCACTCGCATCGCCCAGGAGATACACATACACGAGGTGGGTTGGGATTTTGAGGTTGCGTTTCTGACGGAGCGTTTGGCCTTTTCCACGCTTCTAAAGCCCGGTTCGTATATTCAACGAACGGCCAGTTACATTGCCATTGTGAAGTCGTTACAACGGGCCGTTATGTATACGTTATGGTCGTTGAATATCGGAACCGGGCAATAGTAAGTGGCTCGTTCACGGGGCGGTGTATACGCTGCTACAACAAAATCCCAGTAAATGCGCAAAGCCTGCCTATCGACAGCTTTAAGAAATTTATTAAAGAAATGCTTTATAAAAAGGGCTATTACAATATATATGAGAGTTGATCGCTCTCAAGCTATTTCTAAAAGAAAGAAAAAGACAGTTGCATTATATTTTATTTTTTTAAGAAAAGAAAAAGATTGCAAAAAAGAAGAAACCTGCGCATTTACTTTCGCCTGTTTCTTCTCCGTTAGATAGATGAAATGTATGTTTCTTATGTCGATGAATAAATGATTTTGGCTGTATCTCGTGAACCGTGATAGTTAGACAGTTGAAATTTTAACAAATGATGTATTTCTGTTGCCGCTAATACAAGAAATACTAAATATAGGATAAAAAAAGACATGATTTTTTTGCCGCTTTCATAGATGGTACGGAACCCTTCATGCGCGAGTCCGACTCGCACTTGGCCAGTTTTTAATCCAAATACAGAGGGCCATATCGATGACGTCACTTTGTGAATTCGATCTTGTCAAAGACACGACGGTTCCTTTAATACGAGGTGGATATGACACTAGTGACTAATTACGTCAATCAGTATATTTAGATTGCGATTCTGTAGACTGCTATGTCTTTCTTTCCGCCTGTCTCTCCATATCCAACGTTCTATATCAACTATTACATTCGCTGATATATGTCATATAATGTAAAGCGGAACAATTTCTAAACTCGTATATTCGACTTAAACGCTGGACTTTGTAGTCTTTTTCTAATTTATCGGAGTGACAGAGATGACAATCTTTATTTTGATACAAAATAATAATAAGAATAATCGTCGTGTAATAGCGATCTGCTCAGTGCAGAATTCGGCGCTTTTATTGTCTGAATAAGCTAGCCGTCCCTTTCCAATTTATTAATTACAGAGATGGCAAGCTGGTTGGCACATACAATGTACAACAGCTTTAGTGAACACGTTTTTTTTTTTCGTAGCCGGGTCCAGAAGTGGTGCCCAAACTCCACGACCTTCCCGAGGAGTGTATCAGGGAGATAATGCTGAGAATGTCTGATCACAGGGACTTGGACGTAAGTGAATGAAACTAGTCCAGATAACTCAGGAATTAACTTAATAATGCGTCCACGCGACCTTTTATACTGTGTCACTTATGAAGTTCCTACTAAGCAGGCTCTGTTTAGATGTATACAAGGTACTCAATTGAATTTATGACGATTTTTGATGACTCCGTGGCGCAGTTGCTAAGGTATCGGCTTCGGCGTCGGGGGTCGTGGGTTCGATTCCCACACGGGACAGCTATTTGTGTGCCCCACAGATAGTTGTTTCGTATCTGGGTGTTTATCCACGTGAAATTTATGTTTGTAAAACGTCCTTACAACACAGGATAATGTTCCTAAAGTAAGGGCAATGTTAAAAAAAGACTAAAAAAAAAAAAAAATTAATATTGTTACTGACCTTGATTTTTTTCGTCTAACTGTTACCTCAAAGTAACGTAAAGTATCAGCCCATAAATGTCCCACTGCGGAGCAAAGGCCTCCTGTACAGAGGTTGTTAGGGCATAGGCGGCACGCGACACGGATTGGCGGACTCCACATATCTTCAAAATATATATTTTTTATTATTATTTCGAAAATATGTAGGTTTCCTCCCGAAGTTTTCTTTTTTTTTTTTTTTTGTGAGAAATTGGCAAACGAGGTAGCGGCTCACCTGATCTTAAGTGATCACCGCCGCCCATGGACATTTGCAACACCCGTAGGGTTGCAGATGCGTTGCCACCTCTTAATAAAGCGGGCCCAGCTACCTCACTCACCAGACGAAACGCAGAAGTGCAACACTTCTCCTTTACGCCGGTCTTCTGTGAGGTCGTGGTACTAACCCGGACGGACCTGCCCATTCGTGCAACAGCGAACACTGTTGCGTGGCCCTACCACCGTAAAAAGAGTTCCTTCACCGTTGAGCACTTTGATAATCAGCGGTCAAAATTAACAATTTCATTGGCGCCTACACCGGTGATCGAACTCAGGTTGCTCGATTATTTACTTCAAAAGATATATTTCGAATTACTGCAAAACCGACAACCCTGGGGCCATCTGGGAGTCGCAATCTATGAAGACTCTTGCCCACCAATTGGAGGCATAAGCAACAATTAGTCCATTCAGGTGGACCCCCCATTGGGGGTCCCGCCAGGTAACACTACACACACAGTTAGTGCATCAACGGACGCCATAGTTCGTCCTCGCCTTCGAGCACGGCGAAACCAATACAACGCGTACACTAGATACACCCGCGTTCCAGGGCGGTTCTCACTGCAACCAGCCACCGTCTAACCAAGACCAGTCACGGCCCTCACCGAACATCGATGGCCCGTAGGCGACATGCCATAATTAACGCACGCATGAGCACATGCGCGGCCCTACCAACTGTGGAGGGCCTCAAATCCGTGGGTTCCGGCTAGCCCACCGGCTCTGCGTAGCGAAGCTTTAATAGTCTCGACGCCGAAAGCGTCAACGTCGGTTAATACAAGATACAATAAGTCCATTCAGCCACAGACTATCTTCATTGGTTCGAAATGCCAACGGTGCGGGTGGCAGGCCGCGTCCTCGGCGTGGAGCGTGATGGCGTCTGTGTGCTCGGAGCAGCGCGTGTGGCGCGAGCTGGTCGGCTTCCACTTCAGCCGGCAGCAGCTGGACGCCGTGGTGCCGAAGGACGAGAAGGACGTCGACTGGAAGAAGCTATTCCACCAGCTCCGGAAGTGAGGATCACGAGCCCTTCCGTTTCATTTTCCCTGTTACCCGCTTCGTTCTATTCGCTGGTTTATAATTTACTTTACCGTGTGAGTGTGTGCGCGTGCGTGTGCGTGCGTGCGTGCATGTGTGTGCGTTCGTGCAGATTCGTGGGATAACAGAAGCTGAACTTTAGAGCCACGTACCATAGCATAAATATTTATTCCGTTACGATCTGACGTGTTTATATAAGAGACGTTATTCGCGCTCTGTTTTGGCAATACGAGAGCGAGGCATTTGAACTACATTCACTTAATCACGTACTAGAATTATTTTGTCGACCCCATTGACGTAGTGGGTAGTAGCCTCTTGCGCCAGAGGGTGTGGGTTCAACCCCCACTACTACACAGAAATATTGTGTGATGAACATGGTGTTTTTCGTATTATCAGTTATCTAGTACCCATAGTACAAGCGTTGCTTAGTTTGCAACTAGAGAACGTGTAAAAATGTATCCTAAAATATTTATTAATTTATTTCTAAGTACGGGGATAGCGTTGCTCTTATCTAATAGTCTGCGCTGTTCTAAGTGATTTTGTTTGTTGCTGGGGTCGCTCCTAGGCTATACGGGCTGAGGGAGGAGGCGCAGTATGCGGAGACGTTGTCTCTGTGCAGACACTGCAAGTGTCTGTTCTGGCGCTCTCTCGGACACCCGTGCATAGCCGACCAGGTACATGTTTTGTTGTATTTTGTAAGAAACATTGCCTTAACTACAAGATGTAAAACTGTCCCGTGTTGTAAGGACGTTTTACATACATAAATTTCATCCCAGCATCACAACTCCCTGATCCGGATTGGTAGTTCTAGAATATAATAATATATATTATTAAAACTCTATACAATCACTAAGACAAGTTTAGTTGCGGGCCAAGTTTGTCATCATGCCTAACATAAACCAAACCATATATAAAAAAGTAAAGGTAAAGCCTATATATCCCACAGCTGGGCAAAACCCTTTGTAAGTGATTGGTACCGGCAACCGGGATTTGAACTCGGGCCGCTTCAGTATATTGAGAGTTAAAAGTAACCGCCCAGACACTGAGCTATCGCGGCACTTAACCGTAACCTTATGTACGCCATAACAATCCTTATTGACATTGTTTTAGTGCCCAGAATACCGAGAACGCTTGAAGGAAGCCGGGGGCCCCCTACCGCCTCATCCGATTCCGCCGGCAGCCTTCTTGAAATTCTTCTCGCTCTAATTCGCCTTCATAACAAAAAGACCTTCGCCGGTCCAATAACTAATATTAAACTCTATTGTCTAACTACTAGAACTCATTATAACGTAGTGTGGAATTAACTTTGTCGTATTTGATTTATTCGAGAAGATTTATTGACAAGTACAGGCAGCTATGTAACCGTTGCAATTAGGAATATGCCAATGTATGCATATTTTTATGTGAATCTACTCTATTTACTTTCTTAAAGCACTAATCAGAAAATATATTTCGGATAGAATAGTCATTTGGGTGTTCCTTATAGTATTAAGGTAAACAATCAGTGATGATGGGACATACCAAATATTGCGTGTTCATCTTAATGTGGCTTAATTAACTTATTGCAATTATTAAAGCAATAAGTTTAAATCACACCAGTGGAATATAAGCAGTGGATTCGAAAATAATTAAGGGTACCATTATATATCTTAGGCATTCACATAGAAGAATGCTTCAAAATGTGATATTTCCAAATTTCGTTGAGTGTTTTTTGTGTGTTGGTGTTAGTATATATTTTTGCTGTGCGTCGCTCTAAGATTTTATAGGAGCCAAATATGATGACATTCAAAACGCTTGATATTTTGCATATTGTTTTTGACAATTTTTCAAACCGAAAACAAGACTGGGTAACAAATACATCAGATTCACTGCCGACATTTAAGCTTCTATAAAGAGCCTTGTTTAAATACTCTTGTTTATAATAAAATTATAAAAAGAACTGTATGTATTAATACAATAAATGACACCTATTCTAATAACTGAACTGATGTAAAAATAATTTCTATGCAGCTTATATTATATTTGTATGACACCCAAAATGTAACTTTAGACATTTTCGTTGCAATTAATAATTTTATATGTAGGTCATTTATCTACTCTTAATTTGGCTCCTAATTTGTGTTTTGTAATAAATTTACGTGTTGTTTTAAAAACCATAGTTTTATGCAGTATTTTTTTTTAGTCTCATTCAGTAGACTATATAAACACAAAAAATATATATATGCAATTGTTCTTATCAAATCAATAGTTGTAGCTTTAGCATCGTTTAAAAATAAAAACAATATAGCAATGAAAAAGTTCTATGATCTTTTCTGTTATAGAATTAGTCCTATCCATGAATATCACTATCTCAAAAAAGTTACCGGCATAATCAAACTTGCTATATGAATTTCAAGGGTTACCAATATGCATACAGAATGTTACATGCTAAAGTGATTACTGGCAGTCTTCTGGTGGTAAAATTTATGGGTCATTGTAAATTGATAATATTGCAGTGTTTTACACTATTCATTAGTGCAAAACACTACATTATTTGATTTCTTCATAATTTCCCATATTTTGATAAACTGTTGTATTCAATTGTTCTTGATATAATGAACTTAAACTTGTATCAGAAAACAATATTTTTTTTATATAAAACATGCTAAAAGGTTTCATTTGACACTATTTTGATAAATACCAATTGCTTGGACATGAATTATTTTGCTTATGCTTGTAGGTCTAACTCTCTAAATGTAAAAAACTATTGTCCATCTTTACCACATATATTGAAATTGATATTATTAAAATAAAATGAAAGTAGTTATAAATCTTAAATGTAAGTCTGATAAAATTCAAAACTGTTCTCCGTATCGTAGAGTAGTTGTTGATATTGTGATATATTAAGATAAATATGAATGGATTACCTTTTAAGTGTTTATAGTCTAAAGATGCTAACATTATCATAAGGTATGTTTAATAAAAAAAAGCAGCTTTCTCACTAGTAGCTTATAGCTTATGTATACTTTTAGTTATCTGTGATGTGTTTATTTTTGTGCAATGGAATTGTTTTGGAACTTATGTTCTTTCGGTTTTTATGAATGTATTTTCTAAATAAAGTTATTTTGAATATGATTTTTTTGAATTTATTTTACAAAGCCATTTTCCAACTGTGTATGCAGTACTCTGAAATCTTAGGATATAGATAATGATTAAAAGTTATTTAGTATAGTTCTCCACTTTTTTAGATAAAACTATTATATACTATTATATTGTATAAGAGAATGCTTATTCGGATTAAGTTTGCATTTTATAATTAAAGGTAAAAGATAACCAATTCTTTGAAAATGCACTTGACATATGGTACAAAGTGTAGACTATAACTAGTTTTTGCACTACTGTTCACACACACACATTCAGTACATGATAATGAACCACTAAATGTCTACATCATTTTTATGAAATAGACAATTATTCACAGGTGATTGTGAGATTTGTATGTCAAAAGTCCATTGATAAGCAATTTAAAAAGTTTAAAAGTCTATTAATATTGTCATCTCAAAATAATTTTGAGCAAAACTCATGTGTACTTAAAATTACATGAATTACATAACACAATTATGCATAACATATAATTGAACAATGACATTTCATATAAAAGGGGATCAAGGTTTTTTTTATTATGTAAAAAGGTTGCAAGCGAGCAGAGAATTCACCTGATGAAAAGTTGTTACTGCCACCCATGGACATCTACAAGAACTGGGCAGTAATCTTTTGCGGCTTCCCCAGATGATCCTGCCCTTCATGCAGGTGCAAAAGTTTCTATTGAGGTACTACAAAAAGTATAGACAACATGAAGGAAAAATATTCTATATAGAAGAGTAGTTCTAAGATAACAATAAAACCAGTGTATTGTTAAGTTACAATATAATACATTACTATTCAAAGCATCTTAACAGAATTAGTAGAAAATTACAATTTCTTTAAATAAAGTACAGGTTTATCAACTTAATTCATTTCTAACATTCTCACAATGCCGTACCAAATCTTTCAATTTGTACACAAGATCTTGGAGTTGTTGCGCGTCACAGGTAAACCTGACATCTTCCACATCAGTTTTCAACACAACAATGTAAAGTAACTTGTCAGATCCGACGCCGGGTGTATTAGTTAATACTTCCAGTTTCCATTCCACGTCTGTTATTTGAGGTAAAGCGTTCGTGTCCAACTGTGTTATGGAATCCATTAGTATCGGATATTTCAAAATATTACTTTGCATATGCGAATCAATATATGAAAAGTTAATAAAATAATATAATTAAATTAGAAAGCAAAATAATTAAGACTGATTCGGTGATGTTTTAATTCCATTTTTTCAATTTTCCAATCAAGTTGACAGCTGACAGCACAGCTATCAAAATAAAATAATATGACTATGTTGGACATAATGACATGAGTCATAATTTACATGACCTTTGAAAACGGTTCAAACCAAGAACACAGAAGTTTTGTGACAGAACAGCACATTAACTGATTAAAAACATTTTTAAACGGTCTTATTTAGCTCGACCCGTACGGAATTTGTTTGTTTATTTATTTGGGTCAAAATTAGAAATTGAAATTTAAGCACCTTGTCAGATTGATCTGAAATTTGGTACACACATTTAATTTAGATGACAATACAATATTAATAAAAAAAAAACATAAAATAAAACCGTTTAACTTAAAAGTTTTTTAAAGTAATTATTTGCTATTAGCCCGGTGGATTTGACAGCTTTTGAAAGATGAACAAATCGCCCAAAGAGTACTTTTATTTAACTGAAATCGCCTGCAGAGGGGGCACGAGCACTCTGCATGACACGATCCAAGGAATCAGAAACGTATGCAGTGGAAGTGATAAAGATTATAACGTGATTTAATTATGAAACATACTAATGTCGATTTAATAATTTATACGAAAACAAAATAAACGATGTGCGGAAACAATTAATTTTGGAAATAAAAAGTTTCGTAAATAATGCGATCGAGTGGATGTAGAGTCGTTATTAAATAACAATATTAAAATACTTCCGCGATTCAGAAACGGCTTGGAATATCTTTCAGTCGTTCGTTCACCCGTTAAGGCTTGTGTTACATGAGATTTTGTGACTGTATTGAGAAGTAACAGTCAATATATTAATCTGTATGAACAATTTTCGTAGTAATTCGATGAGGCTCAGGTTATAAACTATTCGAATAACTGGAAGAGCAACGGAACTTGCGCCAGCGAGTTTTAAGCGCGCTTCTTCCGAGCTTCGAAGGCTGGCTAAGCACCTTTTGGCTGACACAGGTACTCACCGGCCACGGCAAATTTGGTAGACCGAATTGGACGCAAACCACCAATTCCAATACTGTGTAGGGGACCGGGATTTCGGACGACATACGCTCAATAAGTGCCCTGCGTGGGAGTCCAGGCGACCTATGTCCACCAGTCGCAGTGACAGGTGCGCTTGATGAGGCAACTCGGATAGCACGGATCTCCTTCTGCGAAAATGTCATAGTCCATAAGGAAATCACCAAGCAGGATCGGGAGAGGGCTGATAGCACTTGGAGAACAGTAATTCGGCCCAACAGAAACGGTCGGGTCAGCCCTGTAGTTCCAGGATCATAGAATATAACCAAGGTATCCCCTGCCCGTCGTTAAAGGCGATCTAAATTGGACGTTACTTTCACGAAATATCAACAGTTCGAGGGTCACCGATGCGGTCCGTAGGAGATCACTATGTAGGCTTGTCGAAAAAATATCGACATTTTTTATTCTACATATCGATATTTTCAGCCAATATATTGTATTGTATATTTGTATGGACAAAATATTCAATATTGTAATCGTATAAAAAACTATTCGAAAGCGTCATAGAGAAGGTATATTTTTATAAATATCGATATATTTCTTCGAGGCCTGTTGATGTCTTATGACAAGGTTATGTGAGAAATGACGAGGTATCTTATCAAAAGGGTCGAATCTCGATATCGGTTTTTACTTTTTCAGGAATTCTTGGTGTGAAAATTAATCTCTCATTCGTACTCATATGGCAATCAATTTCAGTTTTACAATAAGCTCGGTATAACAACGCCTCAGCCCTTAACACTGGTTGTATGCATAAATATTCTTGAAGGAACAATTTGAATTAAATTCATATTTAACTTTCAAAGTAATTTTTATTATAAATGGTCATAATAATACCACAGGACACCAATACATTAGTATATTCAACATTTCACATTTAAAATTATATACTGTAACATAAAGCCTTATAATTTTTCATAAGGCAACATTAGTCATTACACATAAGCATACTCTTTAAGGCACATTTTAGTATTAATTTAAATAAAATAAGAATTAAATATAGTTTGGAATTCATTTTAAAAAAACCTTTCAAAATCAAGGCCAAAAATGTAGAAAATAAATGTAATTGCAATAGTTATTAAAATGTACTGTTACTAAAATACCTCAAAATTGGCCTATAGAGATTCAACATGATGCATTATTTATAGACATCTAAAATTAGTAATTTTAAACATTCCTTAACCTAAATTGGTAAATATTTTAAAAATCTTAGTTAAATATATGTAATATCATCATTATTATTTTATCTATATTTTAAGACAGCTTTCAATTAAGGCAGTTGTAGCACCAACTATCTCTAATGGCTATTGACATAAAGATAATTTTTTTAACTCTTCACAAAACAAAAATTAGAAAACACAACCATGTACTATACAACAACAAAATACTGGCAGTTACAACATGAAAAAAAAATTTTGGTGGTATAATTTTTTTGCTACAGAGCAAAAACTAAAAAAAAATTTGAGAAGCAAATCATAAGAGATGCACCATACCAAACACTACACTATAATTTTTGTTGATAATATTGTATATTCTATTGTACAATATTTAAAAAATGGCACTATATGAAAATATTACTAAACATACATTATATGTCAAATAAATCTGTCCAGCAAAACTCTATCACATTAATTGTGCTTATTAGTTCTTGTACAGTTGCATACATAATACATACATAACATATAACTTACATATTTTTGAATAATGTTCCTAGTGGCCATAAGTTTTACATTTGTTGATAAAATATTGTTTTCAATAATTAATAACACATTTATATATCAAAATTACAAACCGCCAAATGCCTAATTTGGTGGTTAAGTAATTTAGCCTTTCCAGTGACAATATCAACCTTGGATATTAATGATTTTTTTTTATGAATTAATTTTGATGACTGCCATTTATGTGATTTCAATGTTAATGTCACAATATAATCACATTGTTTGCAATACATTATTAGCTTAAGTATCAATTTTGTTATTTGAACATATAATGTTTTGTTAATGTTCAACAAAAACATATGTTGGGTCGCATTGGTCTGGCGTTGCCACCCACAGGCACTTAGGGCTTTTTGATTCAACGCTTCATCTTCTCCAAAATGGGCAGTACCATTTCGAAAGAGGGTCGTTTACCGGGGTCTTCGTTCATGCAGATCTTGATCAGCTTCGCGATATGTGGGGAAACCCCCGGTGGGATTGTTACCCGGAGACCTTCAAGAGCGATCTTCATACCACACTCCATTGGAGAAAGGTCCGCAAAGGGAATCTATTACAAAAAATATATTTTATTAAACAATAACTATATAGTTTTAATTTGGAGCAGTTCTATTGTAATAATTAATACTGTAACCACAAAGCACTCACCGCACATGGTATACTATACTTTTAAAGAGTTATCTGAGAGGTGTTAGCATTGTTAAAATGGCTTGCCATGCAACCTGAAAATGCTGTTTTGTTTGTTTTATGGTGTCACTCAAAACAACTAGTGTAAGTGATTTCAGTTTCTTTTGTAAAAGTTCTGTTCCTGCTCAGTTCCTGCTACGGGACGCTAGCGTGTGCCTACCTCTCTGGTGGCGAGCTCCCACAGCAGGACTGCGAAGCTCCACATGTCAGCCGCCTCCCAGTTCCGCTTGGCGGCGGGCTTGAGCAGCGCCTCGGGCGCCATCCACGCCGGCGCGTACACCCGCCCGCGCTCTTGGAACGAGAACTTCGAGTCGGCCATGTTGATGCGCGCGGTCAGGTCCTCGTCGATCTGCTCGAGGATTTCAGATGCTTTTGTAATATTCGACGTTTTAAATGTGAGTTGTTGGGGCAGGTGAGATGGCTACGAGGCTTAGCATGACGTGGCGGCTGTGGAGGCGCTAGAGAGCAGGTCCTGACCTACTACGGGGAGGGGGCGTAGCTCACCATGACGTGGCGGCTGTTGAGGTGGTAGGCGGGCAGGGCGCGGTCGCGCTGCAGCGAGTGCAGGTAGGCCATGCCGGCGGCGGCGTCGCGCGCCAGCCGCAGCGCCGCGCCCGCGTCCACCACCACGCGGCCGCGGCCGCCGCCGCCGCCGCCGTGCAGCAGCCCGTGCAGCGAGCCCCACGACATGTGCTGCGATATCACCACCAGCGATGGCGGCGACACGCAGCAGCCCACCTGGGAAACGACACCTTGTTAACCCTCAAGACGGAGATAGGTGGTGCCGCCTGTTGGTGAGTGTTATCATGGGTTGTAAGCACTACAAGCTAACTCCACCGGGGCAGCAGCATGGTTTTACACAAGTCCGGCTAATATTAAAGAGATAAAACTTTTGAATTCTACATGGTGATGGAGGCAATCAAGGTCCTCCTTCTTTCAGACACTAGAAACCCTGGGTTTTACCCAGTTTTACCCTAAAATGGGTAAAACTGGTGTTTTATACATTTTAATTGTTTCACACCATCGCTCATAAAGAATTGCACTCTATGACATAATTTTACTCCATATACAGTTAAGAGCGCATACCACGGGCAATATGTTGGGATGCGAAAATATACGAAGCTTGGGGAACTCCTCGTTGAAGTCGCGCTGGATGCGGGGCGTGCACTCGCGGACCGCTATTATCTTCGCCACAATGTCGTTCTTCTGCCAGCGACCGCGCCAGGTCTCGCCTGTTTGTTTTATACAAAGAGATGTGCAATATTCGCAGAGATTTAAATATACATAAAATAAAAATGATCCAGATCAATTATATAATTTTAGATATTATCAGAATCATTGTTTTGTTTTGAAGTGAAACATCCGGAGCGGGTGGAATTACCATAATAATATACTCAAAAAGTAATCAAATAGACATTAAATTAACTTTGCGACCGAAACGGAAAATCAATAGTACTCAAATATTTAGCTTTTATTCTAATCTAAGTAGGTATAAAATAGCATTATGTACTTTATAAAGAATGTTATACACTTAACTCCTAATTTGAAGTGTTGTTCAGGAAACTCAGAAAAGAGGACTGTTGAGGAGTGTGTACAATTTAACGCTGACCTGATGATTTCTTGTATCTTCTTGTATTAACTGATGTTTTTGCTTTCAGTCCCGAGACTATTAAAGCTTCATCTGACGCAGAACCGGTGGGCTAGCCAGAACCCACGGGTTTGGGCCCTCCGCTGTGGGTAGGGCCACGCATGTGCTCATGCGTGCGTTTAACTATGGTGTGTCATCTAAGGGCCATCGAGGTCGTGGTTCGGACCGAAACCCCGATGGCCGTCGACTGTGCAATTAGCTAATCGGTGGCTGGGGGCGGTGAGAACCGCCCTGGAACGCGGGTGTACCTTGTGTACGCGTTGTGTTGGTCTCGCCGTGCTCGGAGGCGAGGGCGAACTAGTGTGTTTGTTGTTGCACTAAGTGGGTGTAGTGTTGTCCGGCGGGACCCCCGGCAGTGGGTCCGGCGTGTCTAAGTCCCCTTCCTCGACCGGGTCGATTAGGACGTTTCGCGGGCGACGCTTGTTGACGTTCGCGTTTTGGTCGGGTTGGTAATTTGCTGCGCTTACCACCAGAGGGTTGGGATGATGTTCGGCTCTATCGAAGAACCGTTTGGTCAGGTCTTTAAAATATTCGCGAATCGTCGGGAGTCTGCAATCGCTGTGCAGGTCGACGTTGCGTTGATACCACTGCGCACCGGTTGCGCGGCGGATAAACTTATTTTGTATTATTTGCAACTTGTACAAGCGAGTAGGGTGCGTGTGGGCGAAGGTCATGCATGCGTAAGACATAATAGGTTGTACGCAGGTCTTATGTAATAATAATTTGTGTCTTAAGGTCATTTTACTTTTAGCGTTAATTAAATTGACCTGATGGTGTGACGGCGATTCGTGTATGGAGGGCCAGCTCGTTGATGTTGATCCCCTTGTGGCGGGAGAGGGTCGCGTCTCTACTTCTGGTCTTAAGGCCGAGCCAAGACTGGTCCTTGAACTGGATCTTCTTCAAATCCTGACCCTGCTGGACGGCAAGCTCGTGCAGTCTGAAATCATAATGTTCACCCTTTTACATGAGAAACTAAACAAGTGCCTATCTATTTGGGTAATGACCTGAATATATTTGCACGCATATAAAATTTAGCACAGATTTGACAACCCTAAATAGATCAGGAGCTGTCATAACTTAATGTTCAACGCAATATACATGATTATAGTAGTTTATAAGATATAAGTTAAAACTTTTACCATATGTGACAAAATTTTTTGTCCCTGTAAATGTCTGTGTGCCAACTAAGTTATAAAGTAATTGCTGTAAACAAACATATGCCTTGGTACTGTTCGGGCTCACCTTTGCACCATCTGTCCCCTGGTTTTGTCCAGGGGCGTATCGCCGTCCTTATTGGCTAGCGAGACCAAAGCGCCAGCGAGCACCAGATCCTCGGCGATGGCGCTGTAGCCCCAGAAACAGGCGTAGTGGAGGGGCGAGTTGCCGTGCTCGTTTGTGAAGTTTACATCGACGCGGTTTTGCAGCAGCTGAGTGATACGATTTAACTGGTTTCATTGACAGTTTACGATCTGACTGATATCAAATAAATATTTTCTTTTTGCAGTTTGATGTTTCATTGTTTAGGTTGAATGTTATTTAAGTTACTGAAAAATGAATGTGGGTACAACAGACATTTATTTCTTATTCTTGTTGTACAAAAGTTGTTATCATCCGAAAACTGTGATTTACCGAGGAATTCTGCTCGTTGTTTGATTCATAAGTGAATTTTCTCTATTGTTTAAAATTACTTGTAACTAGATGTGCCCGCGACTTCATCCGCGTGGAATTTATAATAAGAAAAAATTAAAATAAAAGTAGCCTAAGTTACTCCTTATTACATCACCTGTCTGCCAGTGAAACTCCTGTCAAAATTTGTCCAGTCGTTTCAGAGATGCGGGAACAAACAGACAGATAGACAGACACACAAAAATTGTAAAAAATGTTATTTTGTTATATGTACCGTGTATACATCCATATGCATTTAATAAAAAGCGGTTATTTTAATATTACAAACAGACACTCCAATTTTATTTATCTGTATGTATAGATTGCAATATCAATTGCGCGATTTGCTTGATCTCTATCAAATGTATTGCTATTAATAAACAAATTTTTAGATATCACCATTCTTTTTATTGAGGTGATACATTATCTTGTAATTTGATATCGTAATCTGACGTACCGCGCCCCTTACCCTTTAAGTTCAGTTCATCACGAGAGACTAGCAAATGCACTCTATCTTGTGCATATCCTAATATTTATTAATAAACATTATACATAATAGTAGCATAGTTTGATCTGATCTCCTTGTCACTATAGACCCTAACCACCGTGAACCCTATATTATTAATGTTAAATCGAAAAAATAAGCCATTATGCATTACCAATTGGACAATGGGTCTGTGGCCATGGGCTGCAGCTAAATGCAGTGGTGTATCGTCACCCATGTTTGTGACGTTAATGCGGGCACCACGCCGAATGAGCATCTCAACAATCTTGATATGGCCCTCTTTGCATGCCCAGTGTAAGGGACTGAAGCCATGATCATCACTGCAAGATAATGTTTTTATAACCTATATTTAATTCTTTCTTATCAAATAAGAATCAATTTCAATTGAAGAAATTAGATTTATCTAATTTCTTCAATTGAAATTGAGTAATTTTAGACAAATATCAAAATTTGGTCAGTTTTCAAATTTTTACTTCCTTCAAAATTGATGTCAATTCTTAATCAAATACTAGCATTTAATAATATGTTGCCAACACATTCTTAAATGCTAGAATTTGCATACAAATTGCAACAATTTTTAATAACTTTTTCTGCGAAAAGTAAGTGTGAAGTGGTTATATTTACTTCATAATTCTAATTTCAGTTATGTTTCTTAATAATTTTAAAATATTTGTAAGTGATAAAAGGGTGTGTCCATAATATCAATTCTTATTATCTATTCACATATGCATACCAAACGCAGTATATTTAGTGAGGATTTTTTTAACAAGTCAGTCAATGAGTTACATTTTTTAAGCCAAACAAATATTCAAAAATGTACCTCTTAACATACTTTTACATAACACAGATCATAGTCTGAGGAGGTAGCAATGGGAATATTAATGCATAAAGTTGTTGAATATGTGTCATAGATGTAGATATTGTCCTTGTTCATTCAAAGGAAAACACGAATGTTATTTTATTATAACATGGATGGCTGTATGACCAATTATACCTACAATAAATAATTATTTAGAAGAGTGTTTTTTTGTCTTAATTACATACATTAAATCCATAAATAAATAAAATAAAAATAAATGCATATATTTTTATCAGTTTAATATTTGCATAATACTTATACAGCAAAAGACTTATGAATTAAGGATTGTTATAATTAGACCAGTAAGAAAAAAAAGTGGGACAGATTGCCTTAAGTAAGAACACAGGTTATCCACAATCAGTTTAACCATTCTACTAAGCAATATGTTTTTAATTAATATTGTTTATCAATTAAAATGTAAGAGTAATTGTATGAATGAGGTAGTTGTGAAAGTTATCGGTGTGAAATTAAGTTTGGTCTAGTTATTTTATTATAACTAGCATTTCTTTATTAGAAAACTAAGTTTTAGAACTTTCCCTTATCTTAATCTATTGAGAAATGCACTTGGAATATGGTCGCTTTGTAATTATGTAAATTTAGTGTTTACAAACTTAAAAATTGAAAGTGGCTACTTTTAATATTGTTTTAATTTAACATTCTTCACTTTTAACTTGACCTACTATAGAAAGACAACAGTATATGAACTATCAATACAATCATTTCTTTAATTATTTTTTATAAAAACTATGGCTTTATGCTGACTTCATCTATGACACATACATATTTCGGGTCAAATTGTAAACAATATTCTTGACGCCCTAGAATGTGGGTGATACTGGGTTGACTAAAGCCTTAAATGGCACCTGTAGACCTTCAGACAGTATTTTAAACACTGTACAATACGATATGGGTGGTGAACTTACCCTTGATTCATATCATGTTCAGTATCATCGAGCCAAACTCGCACCTGCAAGGCGTTACCTTCTCTACACCACTGAAATATATCTTCCATTTTCGCACGTTACAAACTATCTTTAAGCAGATTTGCTTACAGTAAATATTTACATAGAACTCCTGATAACTTAATCTACCACTTTTTTGACTTCTGTTATGAAAAGAAAAAATCCAAGAACGATATCCCAATCATTAGCAAAGAGAATGTAATCACTACGTTGATCATTAGTTCTACTTTGACAGTTTCGCAATCACCGAAAATAAAATATGATAGTACTGATATCAAAAGTCACAACCAGGTATGTGATATCTTTGTCTCTCACGTTTATTTTACATACTTTTGTTTAGATTATGTCAATGAATAGCCAACTTCGGAATTTTATAGTCTTATAAAGGGTTGCTATTATCATGAACATTTAATTGGATTTCCTTGTTGTTTGATAACACCAAACAATTTGTTATCATAACCGGCTACGGAAAACAGAAAAATAATTGAATATTTTTATTACCATAAAAAACTAAAAAGGTGGACTAGACATTATAATAAGAAATTTGGAAATTAAAATTGATTAATCTATATTTGAGGCATCCAAAGCTAGTAGCTACTAGTTTTTCTTTTTTAGAGTATAGCTTTACATGTGTGTACTTCGGACAAGGTCCGCCCACATGCATATGAACAACGGCCTTAGAAGAATAACGTAACTCTTTGCGAAGACGACAAAATGATGACGCCAAAAGAACGATGGTCAATTTGTCCAACAAGGCTTGTACGGTGTATACCAATCAAAGAACCTCACAGATGGAGGTTTCAACTTTGGTTTGAACCGCTATCGATAGTGGAAATTAACGAGTGTGCATGATTGACACTGGACCTAGATGTTATGGGTTCGATCCCCACTACTGGGAGATAATTGTGTTTGTGTAGATGTATAGTATAGTAGTCCTGGATGCTTATAATTATTACCCTTACAATGTATTTATTTACAAAATGAAATCAATCTTCACTTATGATAGCTCGGTGTCTGGGCGCTCACCATGGTGCCGGCACCAATGACGTTGTTAATTTTAATGTTCTAATTTATCACATGCTCAGCAGTGAAGGACAACAGCGTGAGCAAATTTTAAATACAGTTATATCATTGTTATAATGATTGGGTCTACATATTTTATTTGTTGTAATTGATGAGCCTGTTTCTCTTGGATCTCTTTTGGATAAAGGTCAAAGAAATAAATGGTTTTCATTTGACATTGATTAAGATGACGTTAGTACAAACAAAGACAAGGGGTTATAAAAACAAGGTAGATGCACTTAAAAGTAATCACAGCCAGAGAGCTGTTCAGGCAGAGTGCAATGCTCAAAACAGTTCTCAAATATATCAAAGTCTTTATTATAGCTAAATTATTAACACTACACTATTTCTTTGCAAACGTGATCTTCATAGCATGGGTAGGGGTAATCTTAAATCCTTGTAAGGCTTCTTTTGCTGCAGCAGACTGCATTTCATTGGCAAACTCGACAAAGGCAATGTCATGTCTATTTGGTACAAGGCGAACTTCTTTAAAGCCAGGAAATCTGGAAATAAAAAATAATTGTAAAATATGAGCAAGACCTGAAGCCAATATGTTTAATACAGTTTCATGTTATTAAAAAAATCTGCATATAAATCTTCATTTAGTTGTCATACTACTTACTGGTTGAAAAGCATAGACAACATCATTTCAGATGTCTCATCAGGTAAATTGGTAAGGAAGAGAATCTGATTAGGAGGTTGTTCTGCATTAGCATTGTTAAGCATGTTTGGTTGGCCAAAACCTGGTATGACACTGCGACCTGCATCTTTGTTTTTCTTCTTCTTGCTATCTTCTGTACTTCTGGGAGCTTTAGGACGCTTTGGCCTCTCTTGGAATGTTCCCTTGATCTTTGCAATAACATCACTATCTGTTTTTGAATACTGGATCCTCTGAAAATTTTACAAATATAAAATGTTATAGATAATAATTCAATACATAAAATGAAATTTCTAAAAGTATATAATACTTATATGAAATTTCTTTATATTAGTTGAGTTTCAGGTTTACTTGAAAAATAATGATTCCTAAAAGTCCATTAGTCACTACTAAACATTATTGAAGAATACACTTATACACCAATAATGTTTCTTTAATTAGTTCACCCAAAATATTTTACTGTCCAGGAAATTAAACAAAAATTAAAAATCGTACCATGGGTTTGTCATAAAAGGGGAACCCCTGCATACTCCTCAGAGCAACTGTTGCACTTGAGATTTCCTTGAATATAACAAATGCTTGGCCCCTCATCTTAAGCGTTTTCATTGCAACAATATCTAATATCTGACCAAATTGTGAGAAGATAGCATATAGAGATTTCTTTAGTTCCTCCTTTTTTATTTTCTCATTTAAGTTGTTAATGTATATTGTGTGATTTGGACGAATATCCATAGCTGAAAAAAAAACATTCCATGAATCAATTTATACAATAATATATTTAATACTATGGGGCACCCACAGAATGAACATAGGTTGCCATACATTATAACCCATATATTGGAAATCTATGTTACTATTTAGGTGCACAGCTACCAACTATATAACACCATAAACGTTTGTTTCAAATTTGTTTTTAGGTTAGTAGTATTTTGGTAGGTACTTTGTTTTCTTCCTTCTGTTTTTTGACAATCAAGTGTAAAGCTTCTTAAAGATATTTGAATTTGTAAGAAATAAATAACACAATTTGTTTGATATAATATGTAGCAATAGCTTTGATATAAACACATAGAAAATTTATTAAACATCATAACGATGCAAACTTACTCATTGTAACAGGCAGTAAAACTCAAATTAATTAAAAAGATACGCAAAGTATATTGCTAGACTTTTTCAGAATCACAAAATGCAGTAATTTTATTATAATGCTCAGTTTATAAAATGAAATATAACTTTAATTAGCGGCACAATTCTAACCAACAAATCGAGGTAGAACGAAACCACAGAGTACTTTGGTAATGGTATAGGAAACGAAGCTCGATCAAGCTCTAGATGATGAATAATGATCATAGAGTAAAAATGTATTTTAATATTTTACTAAGGCAATTCAAAATCATGGGTGCATCGAATCCATTCCATTAGATTTTTAGCCAATACATACATCCAATCGATTCGATTTTTAGGAAAGTTTATATTAATTTAGGCATCGATTTTTACATCTTATATACTATATTTATATTGTATGATCTTTTTTCTCTATTTTTGACATTCTTTAAAACAATCTTTAGGTCGTGTTAACTTAAAAGTAAAATATGGAAAAAAATTAAAAGTAAGTATGGAAATACTGAGTTTGTATACGTCTCTGTCAGCAATAAATAATAGGGATGCCGAAAGTCGAAAATAATATCGATATATTGATATTTATAAAAATATCAATGTCGGTCTCTTTATGGCGAAAAATAAATCGATATATCTTCTTCATATCAGGCTTTGCAAATTACCGATAAAGACACTTTCGAGACAATTATGTCATTTTCAAGTGGCTCTGCTGGCCGAATTAATGGTATAACGCCATAACATCTCAAGGATCTTGTAAGCATTTCCGCCGGTGATGCTGGCAGAGCACTTCTTAATGATATTACCAAATTATGCAACTTAACGCTTTCCGGAAAAGTAAATCCTAAATTTGCTCCTTTCTTATATGGGGCAAAATTATGTGCCTTTAAAAAAAAAGATAATGGTTTCCGTCCTATTGATATTGGTTCCACCTTTCGACGCTTAACTTCAAAATTAGCATGTAGGCACATAATCTCCGGCCTTAAAACAAAATTCCAGCCTGTTTAACTTGGCTTTGGAAGCAAAGGCGGCTGTGAAGCGGCTGTACATTCCGTTCGAACTTCTTTAAATACTAGTGATTTGGATGTACTTCTGAAGGTTGACCTAACGAATGCTTTTAAATCCATTGATAGAACGACTCTGCTGAACGAAGTGTTTAACCGTACACCAGATATATATCATTATGTTTGGCAATGTTATAGTGAAAAGAGTAATTTATTTTATGAAGACAATATTATTGATTCTGATGTCGGCGTTCAGCGGGGAGATCCGCTAGGACCAGCATTATTTATTTAGGGAATTCATCCAATTATTTCAAAATTGAAATCTAAACTTAATTTCTGGTACCTAGACGATGATTCGCTGGGAGGTAAAGTTGACGATGTACAAAGGGATCTTATCGAAATTATTAGACAATTTAAAAATATCGGTCTCGATTTAAATAATTCCAAATATGAACTTTTCTTTTCCGAAAAGACTTTTTTTTCCGACAAAATAATATTGACCCAAAATTTTAGCGCTATCATACCAGGAATTAACGTAGTCCGTTCAGATTCACTTTAACTCTTAGGTGCTCCTTCGTTGATACCAAGTTCGGAACGTCATTCAAAATTAAAGTTAAATCAATTTTCAGATCATGTTAACAAATTGTTTTTACTAAATTCGCATATTGCACTCACTATTTTGCGACATTGTATTATTGTACCTAAATTTACGTACCTCCTTCGCTCGAGTCCATTTTGTAAATGCGGTGACTTTTTGAACGAAATTGATTTCCGTCTTAAATCAGCTCTAGAAAAGTTCTAAATTTATCTCTTAATGAATTAAGCTGGACTCAAGCTACGCTGCCAATTCATTTTGGTGGTATCGGTGTAAGGAAAATTTCTAGTGTCGCTCTACCTGCCTTCCTTGCTTCCGTGCATAGCGTAAATAATTTATGTAATAACATCCTTAATCACGATTCAGAACTTTCCTATGCAGAAGAGGCAAGGATGTCTTGGCTGTCTATCTGCTCCAACGAAAATATGCCACTGGAAGTAAACCTACAAAAACAGTGGGATGTTCCTTTGGTGCGGAGAGTATAGAGAGATACGTTTCAATCTTTAGAAAGTAATTTAGAGCGTGCCCGTTTCCTAGGCGTCTCATCTAGAGAATCGAGTTATTGGCTTCAAGCTTTACCATCAAGTAACTTGGGCAAATTACTTGAAGATGAAAGCTTACGCATTGCTGTAGGAATCCGTCTGGGGGCACCGATTTGTCAACCACACCAATGTCCTTGTGATGTCAGTGTAGACAAATTTGATCTCCACGGGCTTTCTTGTCAAAAAAGTTCTGGCCGTTTTTCCCGCCACGGTTCCCTGAACGATATCATCCGTAGGGCTCTTGTTTCCATCAATGTTCTATCTATGTTAGAGCCCTGTGGCATTTTTTGCGACGATGATAAGAGACCCGACGGTTTAACATTGATCCCTTGGGAGAGAGGCAAAGCCCTTGTTTGGGACGCCACTTGTGTAGACACTTTGGCTGCCTCTCATCTAAGGGATACTTCGGTCAGGGCCGGGGCGGCATCGGAAGCAGCTGAAGTAAGTAAATGGCACAAATATGAGTCTTTATGTTTAGATTATGTATTTGTGCCATTTGCTGTTGAAACTTTAGGTCCCCATTCCGCGTGGATTAGGTTTATTAGATAATATGTAATTTTAGATAGATTTAATCTTGTAAATATAAGTTTACAGTAAATTATAGTGTATGTCCTATCTGATGTAAAAAAAAAAATTATATCGATATATCGGATCAATATATATCGGCAAAAATATCGATTATTTTTTAAAAATATCGATATTTTTCGGCATCCCCATTAGCAGTAGATTTTTCGCGGGCTGTCAACGTCAATCAATCAACAAAAGTGAAGTAATTGCGATCAGAACCTAAACGTTTTCACCTTAAACATATTTTAACCTAATTTATTAAGTAAAGAATTAAGGAGCCGTTAATATCCCACCAAATATATTTTCAGTGCGCACTCTGATTATTTTTTTCATTTTCATTTAAATACGTGCACAATGCACGATTTTACATTTGATTTCGATTCTGTTAGTCCCAATGTTTGGATAGCCAAGGAAGAAGTATGGAAAGAGAATCTGTTGAAACTTTCCAACTGGTGCCAGGTATTTTTTCGGATAAACAAAACATAAATTTATTTCATTTCCTGATTGACCTCCATATAACCTTTCAGATTCCTTTATTAAATTCAAATGCATCTCACAATTTATCAGATGGAAAATTAGTACGTTTTCGGGGTATGGTCCAAGACATGCATAACCCTGAATTTTATTTTGAAAAATTTGAAGTTTACAACACTGCAACTAATGAGGTCACAATAAAATCTGGAAAATATTGTGACACTGCACATATTTTGGTATATTTGATTTCCTTTTATTATATAAATATTATTATCCAGCTGTTCATTACAATGTCCTATAATTTGCTAATATTGGGATTTTAATATTACAGGAGAATGAAAAAGTCAACTACACAGAAAATTTAAAAAGTGCACAAAGACAAGCCATGGTTGTAGTCTCTTTGCCCGGGTTAAGTGAATGGGCACAGCAATTAGAGGATGAGCAGAATCATTTAAAGCATTTAGATCAGCAACCAAACACATCTAAGAGGCTCAATTCTAATGCTACTTTGAAACTCAAGCGTTCACATGATGAGGCTGAAGAGAACCCAGAAGCCATGGATGTGGTTGATAATAGTGTTCTTCATAAAGAGCCAAAAACAACTGAAGTCATAGACAGTGAGACCAGTGCAGTTTCCAGGGAGCATTTATTGAATTTTCCATTACCGGATGTTAACAGTAAATCATGTATTGTTAAAGTAAGTGTTTTCTAAAAAAAATCAGTTTAAAGTTCTAAAAAAAATTGCCTGAAAAACTTTAGGAAATTTTCTAATATAAAAACAACATATGACCCAAGAAATATGTTTCATTTTAAAAACATTGTAGACAAATTGTTTGTTTATGATTTAAAGTATTAGTGTCTTTTACAGATATATGGAGAGGCTGATAATCTTAAATTAAATGACATGATTGAAGTAGTTGGTTTCCTTTCTGTTGATCCGGCCCTATCTGGCGAATTCCAGCCAGATAAGAACTGCTTCTTAGAGCCTGATTGCGAGAATAATGCCGAAACTATCACACATAATCCGCCTCCAAGTTTGGTGCCCAGGATCCATGCAGTGTTTGTGAAGAAATTAGATCACTGTAATCCTTTGCTTGGCGATGTTTTTGATCAGAGTAAGAATCACTATGCACTAACACTCAAAATATGTAATCATATTTTCGGTTTTCACACCATGGTGACGCTGGGTTTCAATTAAGTCATATGTAAAGATGGCTTATATGTTGTATACTTTTTATTTTATGACAATGGGCTTTTTATTACTATAAAAGAATATACCCAATGTCATTAAGGGTCGATGTTTGTAGATAATTATTGCGTTTTATTTGTTTTGACTTTAAACCCAAAGAGCTTTAAACATGTTATTTCATATATCATGTTGCGCAAAATGCTATGTACAAATTAGTAAGTAATAATAACTGCTTGTAAATTATACTTTCAGCACCTGTATTACAAGAAGCAAATTCAGCAAGAGAGCACCTATTAAAGGCTTTGACAGAATTACTTCTTGGTGATCAATTGGCAGCAGAATATTTGATTTGTCATCTAATTGCATGTGTGTGAGTACTAGTTATTGAAATAGTAGAAATAAGATGTGAGTACTACTTAACAGATTCTTAATCAAATTAATCCACAAGAAACTCAGAAAAAAAGGCGGTGCACAATGGAAATGATTAATTAACGAGAATTAACCATTCACAAAAATAATAATAAGTTTGCTGAAAAAACTAATATTTGGAAATAAAAATTTTCTTAATTAATTATGCAATGATCAAATGAATATATGCAGACTCATTATTAAATAACAATAACAGCATGTCTTAATGTACGGGTTACGGATATGGGAATTCACAGTTGTTAATTTGTTTGGCAAATGTAATAAACTATGGGAATAAGTTAAGTTATTAAAATAGCACTTTTAATCAATTCGTTATAATTAAGAAAATCTGTTTTGGTTTGATTGGTTGGGTGAACTTCTTAAAATATCAAGGAGCACCACAACTGACTTTTTACACTTGATTGATCAACAAAGTGATAATTTTTATATAGTTAATATTTTTAACCATAATACATATAAATTATGTATCAAAGGTGTTTTTGTCAGTACATCAACTTCCTTAATTCTTTATTAAATTATCTGATTAACACACCATTTCAAAGGTTATAATTACCGTTATTGATGAAAACAAATAGAATAATAATTATTGTTTTCATAAAAAAACTTTTTTTAAAAGTTCTTATTTATAATGTATAATGACGCCATCTATTATCTAAATATGTTATTCTTCAAAACCTACCCTTCATGGAAAAATACACAAAGTTGTATAATCATTCAGAGACTGCTCATGGTACTCTGAGAAAATTTGACAGGGTCAAGAATTTTAAAAAAATGTGAATTGGCTGTTGATGTTTTAATTTTTGTAAATGTTATTTCATATTTTACAGCTATCTTCGTCAAGATACCCTAGCTCTGGGTCAGTTCTGCTTGAATCTCTCAAACTTGCCTACAAAAAAATATCCAAACTATGCAAAACAACTATATGATATTATCAAGCAATTTGTCACCAAGAGTTATTATTTACCCCTTACTATTGACAACTTGAATACTATGGCACTTTTACCAAAGTAAGGAATGTGTTTTTAATATGTTATTTTTAGTAGTTAAAATCAACTAAGGCATTTGACACCATTGAAGACTTAGATTGCAAGTACACTTGATGTCGTTTCTTTTTGTAGCTGTAATAAAATTAACTTTAAATAAAATTCTGATCACGAATGTAACCACTGCTTGATATGCATTTTACATCAATACTAGCAGACCGGACAGACATTGTCAACTTAAAATCGACAACTTAGAAATTAAAAAAAATTGTAGTGGATCAAATTGTGAATTGAAACCATTCTTGAATCGACCTGAAGACACAGAAAATCGGTCCAGCTGTTGAGGTTGAGGAGGAGTTCAGTAATATACACACATACAGTAGAATTATATATATAAAGATAGGGCATTAGTTCTTTGTTTAAGTGAAAAGTAATTAAGGGACAAGGGACAAAGAGGATCTTGGCCTCCAACACGAAAAGACGCCACTACTCTCTTTTCTGGGCTGCTTCTTGTTGATAGAAGAGCTCTCATTTTTTTTGGACTAATAGTAATTGTTAGTAAATTTGATTTACTTTTACAGAAAAGACTATGAGTGCAACAGGCTAACAAGTGGCATTTTACAGTTGAGCAAACACACACATCTTGTATTGGATGAAACAAAAATGGAACAAGGACGCTTAGATTCAACAGGTGTTGGCAATATCACTGCGTTGGGCAACATGATCACCACCCAGAAAGTCGAATATGACTTTAAATATTATAAGATGGAGTTTGACTCTGATATTAAAGTGTTGATTCTATCCGAAGGAAAATCTTTATTGCCGGTAAATTATGAAACATAAGAATAACAAATGAAAAAAAAAAAAAAAAAATAAACTAGGTTTTTGATCAATATGAAATATATAACATAAATGAAATAAATAGATATGGTAAAATACAATCCATGAATTAAAAAATTTCTGCACAAGAGATTCTATAACTGTTTAAACTAACCTAAACATATGATAACCATTGCCATAATTAATCAGTTAAATACCACATCAAAACTTGGCAATAAAGGATATAAAATTTAACTATAAAACATGACCATAATAGATTCAATTATATAACAACATTACAATTCTCATTACAGAGTATGTATTTTCTTTTCAAGTGTTCCTTACTTCCAGAGTGACTACCATGTTCCTTTAAGACCTGAAGAATCATCTCTAGAAATTTTTGATGCAATTGTCGAAGCCGCCACCTATTACCTCAAGGAAGATATAATGAATACTGTCAGAAAATATTTGACTAATTTAAAACTTGTCAAGTACACTATAAGTGAAGATTTACAGGTAAGTCTGTTTTTACAGAGTATTAAATGTATGAGTATAAATATTTTAAAATATGCAGTTGACAATTTTTAGTTTATTTAATGCTGCACAAAAATTATAAACAAAACAGCTGTTCTGCATAGTCTTAGAATAAAAGGAAACAGTACAAGAAAATATTATTTTCATTTTTTTTAATCAAGCCGACTGTATTCTTATATCCTATATTCATTTCAGTTTGTTGAAGACGATTTTATAGAAATGCGAAGTCAATCCGACACGGAGAACCCAGTGACAGCTGATGACTTGCATCGGCTTTTGGTGTTAGCAAGGCTAGTCAGCCTCTCCCGGGGACATGACACATTAAATAAAGAATGTTGGAATATTACAAGAAAGATGGAAAACGACAGACAAGACCGAATAAAAAACAGAGTCGTATCCGCCTTTTAAACTGAAATTAAATTAATAATTTTTTTACATTGCAACTGTTCTTATTATGTTAATGAACTAATTTAACCCGAAACCTATGCAGTTAAGAACTAAATGATTATCGTGAAGATTGTGGATTTTCTATCTACCAAAGCCTAAATAATATTTATAAAATTTATTATTTAATAAAAGTATTAACTTCTTGGGGCAGTATGCTGTATACAGCGTGTCTTTACAATCGCGACAATAAATGAACATACATATCGAGGATAACTTTTTAAAATTGTGTTAAACATTTACATTCTTAAAACATCAACATTTACAGAGTTATTAAATTTTCCAAATCAAAGAATTTTAGAACGCCCTTATGTTTAAAACTGTAACTTAAAGTTCATTTGTAAAGGTCACAAAGCATATGAATGAGTTAAATGAATTTAAAACAGACAAAACATACTGTTAGAAGGAAAGGCTTGTAATGCGACGCTGTGGCAAAGAATGAAAAAGTCTGAATGTATGAATCAGTCAGTAGTTGTTGTATAGGATGTTAAAAATTTTGTTTCTTTTTTACTTAATTAGTGTTGGAATTTTTTTTAATTATGGATTTTTTAACGTTAATATTTTTTTATGATTTTTGGTAATTAGCGTTAGACGTGTGTTCATTTATTGTCGCGATGGTAACGACAAGCTGTATACATAAGTTCAGTGCTACCGACTCGCATTGCGGGTTCGCGCTAATTTTATTCCGTTCATTTGTAATTTTTTTTTTTAACTGGCGTCTATTACTAAAGACTTCTTAGACTTCAAAACGAATTCAATACGAGAAATTCGGTCCGTAATTTATTATGACTCGTGGTCTGTACTCAAGATGGTCTCAAACCTATGATGGAGATCGATTGGTATTTAGTAAAGAACCCCAATGATGTTTTGGTGCGCTTGTACTATAAGTACCTCGTGTTTGTATACAGGGAGGCTTTTCTAAGTGTATCCATTTTTTTTATTAAATTCAAGACGTAAATAATGTTATATAAAAATGATAAATATTTAAAATCACTCGTAATTAATTGAATACATTCATTTGAACTTATCACAAAAAGTGCGTGATTTATGGGCAACTCATTTTACGCGCGATCATTCATAACTACACCCACACAAGTTTGTTTCAAAAGTATACGACGCATTTTATGAATGACTACCGCATTGTCAACAAGTTCTTGTTTTTTAGGGAATAGCATGGCAATTTTTTTTAAACAAAAAAAGTTTGTTTTTATTTCAATAAACGATTATGCTACCGAGTCTGAACCTCCTGTGTGAATTTGGGCACCTTTAGAAAGGCCACCTTGTATAATATTATTTATTTAATGAGTTTGAGTGTGAGGGACGTCCTTCAACAGCGACGTGTGAAGATCGTGAACGTCAGTGCTGTGAGGACGACGCCGCATGATAGAGGAAGATAAAAGAATTACCTCCAGACGAAATGCGAAAGTATTATACTTTCGCTTTACGCCGGTCTTTGAGGCTTCTACGAGGCTGCTGCGTGGCCCTACCACAGTCATTGGTATGAGTCAAGTATAAAAAATCTTATGTCGTATAATATTTTACTTAGTCGTCAGGGAGCTTTATCCGGATGGATTCCTTATCCCATACTTTGACCGAAGATTACAAACTTGTTCACGTGGATTGGTGTCGCGAGAAGTTAGAAAAGTTCAACGGATCAAGTGTCACCCCTAATGCTATATTTGACATCGTCACAGGTGATTAAAACTGGATATATTGCTACGAACCCAAAACCAAAAGACAATCTAGGTACTAATTGGATTCCTTTTGAGGATCGGCCAACTAAAGTAAAGAAAGAAAGAAGTAGAGAAAAGAGGGTGATTGCCTTGTTCTTTGGTCGCAATGGTCATTTAGCGAAAGTTGTGCCGGAGTCTTACGTTCAGCAATGGACTGGTCTGAAATGATAATGAAATAATAATAATTATTATAAAAAGTGATTAAGTGCCAGCCATGTCTTGCCATTTGCATCTTCAAAATTGCTCTTAGGTAAAACTTTGGTCCGTTTTTAATGTCACTCTTGTACTCTTGAATGGGTAGTATTGAAAACTTGTAAACTGATGAATTAATCTTCAGTGCGAAAAAATTAGTTCATTACAGTTTTTATTAAATTTGCCAATATGTTTTATATTAATATTATAGCGATACAATGTATCACTCTGGGAATGCAATCCCAACACGAACGTAGAAATCTCTGAACAATATTAGTATACCTCTAGACTCTATTCTGAATGCATTAAATAGTCGAGTAACTTACATTTTAAGGACCTAATTGTTCGTATTTTGATAACATTTTACCGCTACCTCAAAAAGTTTGGTATCAATATTATATAATACTGGCCATTCGCCATAAATGTAAAAATTGTTTTTAAAATTATTCTTTTGGATGTTCCTTATTACTGACACAATTGTTCTTATGTATGTATATATTTTCTGCTTAATAAATTGATGAATAATACAAAACCTAGTTATTAGGTTCTATTTTATTTTTACTTCACGAACTGTCCAATTTATTTTTCATAAGTCAAGACACTTATTGTCACTATGTCTGTTTACTTTTTTTTTTTGTTAATGAGTTTCTATATGTATTAACTCCAACACTTTCCCTAAACATTTACATAGTACACAATCCTAGCGCCTGGCGTAGAACTGCATATGACGGACGAGGTAGTGCTTTGGACGAGGATGTCTGCGACTTGATCCTTTGTTCCGATCCTTACAACGTTGCAGATACCTTCAGTTACCAATTCTCTAACGTAGAAATGTCTGAGCCGGATATGCTTCGTTCTCTTGTGAAACTCGGGATTGTGAGCAAGACGAACAGCAGCATCATTGTCCACATGCAGGACCGGTACGGCAATTGTAGTCAATGCCTGGGATATTCTAGCAAGCCACATTAGTTCTCTGCTGGCTTCACTGGCTGCCACAATTTCGGCTTCTGTAGTGGAGATAGCGACCGATGTTTGTCGCTGGCTGATCCATGAAACACGATTCTAGGATTCCAGGTTTGTGACCAGCCTTATAGGAGATCCCATGCGAAATGGTACCTTTGATGTAGCGCAAGATACGTTTTACCTTGAGCCAATCTGTCTTTGCAGGTTTCTCCAACTTTCTTGAGACAACTCCGATGGCATAAGCAATGTCAGGCCGAGTACCAACCATTAAGTATGCCAGAGCACCGACAGCTTCTCTATATGGGAAACAGGAATCTTCCGTTTCTTCTTTCCCTTCTTGAAGAGTCTCTCTCTCAATCGGTGTAGAAACGGGATTTCAGTCACTCATTTGAAAGCGGTCTAATACCTTTTTCGCGTATGCCTCTTGGTTGATAAAGATGGTGCCATCCTTTCCTCGATGGATTTAAAGACCAAGATAATATGTTGCTGGTTTCGTCGTTATGCGCAGATTCTTCTTCAAATCTTCTAAGAAGGCGTTAGCTTTGTCTTCATCAGTGGCAGCTACTAATCCGTCTTCGACGTACAACGTGATCAATAGTTTCTTTCCGTTTACTTCTCTTGAATATAAGCAGCAATCAGCTTCGGACTGTTTGAAGGTCATATCCAATAGGATCTCTTGACAGCGAGAGTTCCAGCACCTTGGTGCTTGTTTAAGTCCGTACAGGCTACGGTTAAGCTTGGAAATGGTAGACGTAGCCGTTCCTTCCGTGAGGATGCACCCTTCTGGCGGTTGAACGAATATTTCATCCTCGAGCTGTCCGTTCAGAAAGGCTGTGCAGACGTCGAATTGGACCAGGTGTAAGTTTTCCTGCGCACTAACACTGAGTAATGCTCGTACACTAGCCAGGCGTGCCACAGGACTGAAGGTCTGGTCATAGTCTACTCTTTTCCTTTGTCTGTACCCTTTTACGACAAGTCGAGCCTTGTATTTGTCGATCGTGCCATCTGGATTTCGTTTGATCCGTAAAACCCATTTGCAGGGAAGTGCTTTTCTTCCTTTTGGCAGTACACACGGCGTCCAAACGTTCTGGTGTTCGAAGGATTTCAATTCGCTATCCATTGCCCATTGCCATTCTTCGCGATCGTCCCTTTTCATAGCGTCTGCGAAATTATTTGGGAATGTTTCAGTGATACAGACGTAATCTCTTAGTCTCTCAGGACGCCGAATCAGTGAGCGATCTCTAAGATTATAGCCGGGTGGCGGTGGTTCAGCGTCGTAAAATTCTTCTGGAACTGTGGTTTCTTCTTCATGGTCATGGTCTTCGTGGAGGACTTGATCCGATTATGATTTAAAGATCTTACCAGAGTCTTTCTCGGTCTTACAGAGATCTTTAAATTGCAGAGCGCAGGCAGTTACGAAATAATATACTAACACACTTTTATAATGTAGAATTTATTACGCGGATGTTATAGAATTTTATCGAAATCACAGTTTTCATTTTATTTTATTTTTACTTCACGAACTGTCCGATTTATTTTTCATAAGTCAAGACATTTATTGTCACTATGTCTATGTTCATTTTTTTTGTTAATGAGTTTCTATATATATTAACTCCAACACAAGCCACGTCACCAACAGAGCTGACATTTTCCAAACCTACGAACATTTCAATCAGAACTACACTGTTACAACGGCCGCTGGTAATAAAGTCCGTGCCAAAGGCAAAGGAACAGTACAGCTCAGAGGATATGTTAACGGGAAACAAATCGACATCAGCCTGCAAGACGTCTGGTACGTTCCGGCCATAAGCAAGAACCTCTTCTCCGTACTCGCACTTCACGACCGAGTCCCGAATAGCACCTTTTCATCCAGGACATCTGAATGCAACGTCATTGTCAACGGAAATGTGTGCTTAATAGGGAAGAGACAAAAACAAGGTTTATATCGACTGGAAGTAAAACACGTACTTCCAGAAACACCACCCGAAGTATTTGCAACTACAGCAATGATGCAACTGTACCACGAGAGACTCGCTCACCAAAATAAAAGACACGTAAGAGCGACGATCCAACGGGAACTAGGTCTTAACCTGCCGATGGATAAAGAGACCTGTGAAGGCTGCATCTTTGGAAAGGCGCATCGACTTAAATTCGGTACAAGAACCCGAGCTACCGCGCCCGGAGAAATCGTACACGCTGACGTTTGTGGACCGTTTCAACCTAGCTTCTCAAACTATAAGTACTACGTTTTGTTTAAAGACGACTTTACTGGCTACCGTATGGTGTACTTTATGCGCAAGAAGTCCGAGGTCAAAGACAAGTTAGTTTTGATGATCGCTCAAACTAAAACTGTCGGACACACCATAAAATGCCTTTTGAGTGACAACAGCGGCGAATTTGATAATGCGTCCATAAAAAGTGTTTTAGACACTCATGGAATAAATAATACAGCGACTCGTCACCCCGTATACACCGGAAGAAAACGGAGTAAGCGAAAGGGATAACAGAACCCTAGTTGAGACAGGCAGATCGATGATGTATGCTCAAGAGCCATTACCACAAGTGCTTTGGGCAGAGCTCATTAATACCGCGGCATACATTCTGAACAGAACAGGCCCCACAAGTTCAGATAAGAAATCTCCGTATGAACTTTGGTATGGAAGGAAACCTATTATTAAACATCTCCGAATAATAGGCTCAACCGCATACGTCCATATCCCAAAGCAGAAGCGTAGAAAACTCGATAAAAAGGCGATAAAAGGTCGACTTATCGGGTACGATGAAGATTGTTACCGTATCTGGGTCACAGATGGAAAACACTCGACGATCGTCCGCTCTCGTGACGTAATCTTCGATGAGAAACCTCTTCCGATCTGTAATAGTGAAATTCCTAAAACAGAAGTTGAGACGAGAGAATACCCGATTTCCATAACGCCCAATACGAACTTAGAAAGAGAAGTTGCAGCTCCAGAGCAAACTCACGTTCACGAGGGAGATACACCCGAACCAATCTCCAACGACCATGATCATGTTCTCGAGGGAGAAGAATCGGATCAAGTCCTCCACGAAGACCATGACCATGAAGAAGAAACCACAGATCCAGAAGAATTTTACGACGCTGAACCACCGCCACCCGGCTATAATCTTAGAGATCGCTCACTGATTCGACGTCCTGAGAGACTAAGAGATTACGTCTGTATCACTGAAACATTCCCAAATAATTTCGCAGACGCTATGAAAAGGGACGATCGCGAAGAATGGCAATGGGCAATGGATAGCGAATTGAAATCCTTCGAACACCAGAACGTTTGGACGCCGTGTGCACTGCCAAAAGGAAGAAAAGCACTTCCCTGCAAATGGGTTTTACGGATCAAACGAAATCCAGATGGCACGATCGACAAATACAAGGCCCGACTTGTCGTAAAAGGGTACAGACAAAGGAAAGGAGTAGACTATGACCAGACCTTCAGTCCTGTGGCACGCCTGGCTACTGTACGGGCATTACTCAGTGTTAGTGCGCAGGAAAACTTACACCTGGTCCAATTCGACGTCTGCACAGCCTTTCTGAACGGAAAGCTCGATGAAGAAATATTCGTTCAACCGCCAGAAGGGTGCATCCTCACGGAAGGAACGGCTACGTCTACCGTTTTCAAGCTTAACCGTAGCCTGTACGGACTTAAACAAGCACCAAGGTGCTGGAATTCTTGCTTTCAAGAGATCCTATTGGTTATGACCTTCAAACAGTCCGAAGCTGATTGCTGCTTATATTCAAGAGAAGTAAACGGAAAGAAACTACTGATCACGTTGTACGTCGATGACGGATTAGTAGCTGCCACTGATGAAGACACAGCTAACGCCTTCTTAGAAGATTTGAAGAAAAAACTGCGCATAACGACGAAACCAGCGACATATCAGGTTATGGGCCCAGAACCTGATGCAATTTAAAGATCTCTGTAAGACCGAGAAAGACTCTGGTAAGATCTTTAAATCATATCAGTATCAATCAAATATATTTTAGGAGCGACCATTTTCATAACTGAAATATTTTCTCATATCCTTTGTCCATAATGAAGTTTTATTCATTGGACATCGCTTGGCTTGTCCATTCTTGCAATGCAAAATGTAATTGAATTAGTGCAACTGCAATCAATGCACAGCTTTGCGTGTTATGAAACGCTACATATTAATGTCAAATTGACAGTGACGTGTAAGTAAATCATGAAATGATAGTTGTCTTGTCTTCTCTTTCTCGTCAGCTCTGTACTTATCGATTAGGATTAAAAATAATTATTATATTTAACAGACAGTACTCATTCTTGTGAGTAATATGGCCAGTAAAAACAAAACTTCCGATGGCCTTACTAAAGGTAAAACTACAGAGTCTCTGTGGGCGAAGGCATTTACGAGTAATGCTGAATGGCCCGATAAGGTTAGTTTTAAATCACGGGGATTAGTTAATTAAAAAATTAAGCAAAATTTGTTATAACGATTGTTTAGAACTCTGATAACAGTAATTTGTTATAACCGTAAAATTATATTTAAATCATTTCATAAATGTTTATTCTTGTAATATTAATGATCCATGACATAATTATTATTTTGTCTTCTTTATTAATATTTTAATAATACTTTTTTTTTTTTCAGGAGGAATTTTTGGATGTTATTTATTGGATGAGACAGGCTATGGGCATTGTTCTAGGTCTTTGTTGGGGACTATTACCTTTAAAGGGATTTGTTGGATTGTTATTGTAAGTGAAATAGATTTTTCAATTATTTAAAAATGATTTAGACAACACAATACTAATATTTACATAATTATAAAGAATCCATATGCAATTAATAAACACAGCTACATTAATTATATGGTTTACAAATATTTTTCTACTTCCAGATTTGTGGTTGTGAATGCAGGTGTGATATATCTTTATGTAAGCAATTATCAGAATATTGATGAGGAGGAATATGGTGGAATGTGGGAGATTACAAAGGAAGGCTTTATGACATCTTTTGCAGGTTTCTTGGTAAAAGATAACATTTACTACGAATACCAATATACTATATTGTACTATTTACTAATTCTGTATGTTTTTAACGCAATCCATAAGTAACTTATTAGGTTTTTACAAAGCTTGTTTGATTGTTATATAGACAATTAATAACTTGACACTCTGATTTTCAGGTGACATGGATAATTATGTACACAGGCCTACATAACAGTGACAATTTATGAAATACAGATGGATGAATCAAGCCAAGAATACTGCCAATTTATGAAGTACAAAGGGGAGAAAAATATTGTATGGTTTTTTATGACTTGTCTTCTAAGTTATGAGGTTTTTAAAATATAGAATTATTATTTTCTCATGAAACCAAATTGTTCTACCTATAAGTATTTTGACTATTATCATCTATCATCATTTTTTATAATATAAAAAAAAACCCTCAATAATTTTTTAAAGAATTGAGATTTTTGTTTAGAAAAAAGTTAATACTAACATAATCACACAAGTATATTTATATAAAACTACTACTGACTAATTTTTTAACATGACTTGAATATCATTATTTTATTGTTGTTGTGAATTAATTGTTATATTTTTTATACCACATTTTAATTAATGTAACATAGTAAAAATGATAATGACGTTGTTAAAGCTCTGATAACGCTTTGCTCAATTTTTAAAATTTATTTGGAATGTTTTAAAAAAAAGTATATGAATACATTTCATATCATCATGTTATATATAACTATGGACCCTTAACTTTTAAGACAAGTCATTAAATCTGGTTTTGTGATGTGTGTTATGGTATTATAGACATGGGCAACTTGTGTATGCATGGTCTTGCATACAGCAATATGAACAAGAGTGAATTTAAATTACATTCAATATTTAATTACCAAGGAACCAATTGAATAGTAACATTAATTCTTTTTAGCTACCTTTTGGAAGCTGTAGTGTTATTAGTTATTATATAGTATGATGTAGCATTATTACCACAATAATAATTTAAAATCTTGTAATAAATTGTTGGTATTGCTATCATAAATGTAATAGCATAATTGAAGACAATAGTTTTAAGAAAGTGATGAGGATTAATGCTGATTTGTTAATTTCCACCAAGCATGGTAGCTAACAGGCATCCTTGCTTATTTTTGCATATTTATAGTTAAATTTTAATGGATTGAAATGAAAATATATATAAATAATATTGTTGTTGTTTACTTAAATACTCTTTAACAGAATACTACAGTTGTGGGAACCATAAATTTATTTACTGTTCTAAATGCTAAGAATCCAGATACTGGTTTGTTAATAATTAGCTTATGCATGAAGTTAAGTATTGCTTTCTTTAAATTAATAGATATTATGTAGTAAAACTTTTATTTTAAGGCCTTTATTTGAATTGTAATAATTATAAAATGAAAGTATTAGCAATGCTTCAATCTCTATCATTCCGTTTGTTTATATTACGGCTACTGTTTCATCATATTAGGCCACCATAAGTTCAAAATGATATTCATATAACCATAGATATTTATTGGAGAACAATTTTACCATTTTAATATATTATGTTTGTTAAATAAACTCAAAGTTATTTACTGTTCTGGACAAATAATTAAATTGGTTGGTTGATTTAATGCTGATTCTGTTTCTTTTTAAAGTACTTGACGACCTTAGCACTTCCAGAATCTTAAATTTGAGACACAATAATTCCAATTTAAAAATCTATAAAGACAGTCAATATATCATTAAATATAAATAAAGCAAAATAAAACTAAATAAAGCGTTTATAACAGTCTATTTTTAATACTATACCCTAGTAAATAATTTTAGACCATTATTTGATTTATACAGCGTGTCTTTCATTCAACCGATTCATATACTTTGCGACTTTTACAAATGAACTTTATGTTACAGTTTTATATGTAAGGATGTTCTAAAAATGTTTGTTTTGTAAAATTTAATAACTAATAACGTAACGTAAATATTGATGTTTAAAGAATGTAAGTGCCTAATACAATTTAAAAAGTTATCCTGTATATGTGTGTTCATTTATTGTCGCGGTTGTAACAACACGCTGTAAATTATATTATATGCAATCCCCTATTTGTGATCTTAACCTAATCTAATACAGAATTCGGATTCTAAAAAGAGATGTTAAATTATGAACAAGGAAGAAATTTTGTTTAACAACTTATTTTCTTATCTTAACTTTAACTTATTTAAATGGCACTCTTCTTTATCAGAGTGTGGGTCATCTATAATAATGGTTTAAAAGTGGACTGAGCATTACAACTAAGTGAAAAAGATCTGTACAGTGAAAAAAGTCCCAGTATAGTAATAGAACAACAACTCAAATTAACAATGATTTATAGATATTAACAGATTTCAGCTAATCTTTGTCATTGATTAATGGCTCAAAAAACAACATGTTGCAACACAACAACCCAAAGTTGCCCTGCATTAACATGTATAAAAAACAGACATATAATGCTTACACTTAGGCAAAAGGTTTAACAACATACAACTAGACATTGAACACCAATCTGGGTAAGCGTGGGCTCAGTCCTCGCGCCAGGTAACCAGCACATCATCGGTGCGATACCGCTGCGTCACGGTGGAGTCGTCGAAATCCGCGGCGGCGCCCGACTCGAACGCTAGGGCTCCAGCGTGGGCGATCATCACACCGTTGTCGATGCAGAAGCGCTCGTCGCTCGCAAACAATCGCGCGCCCCTCTCCGAGCACATCACGCCCATCATCTCCTGCAGTCGCAGGTTGCAGCCCACCCCGCCCACTATCAACACCTGGAATGGTGTTTGTTTTCGTTATTTTTTTGTATGCAAGATGTCAACCGGCAACATCCTAGCTGACAATATTTTAATAAAGTAGTCCCCATACAAAAGTTTCCGTAATTAAAAATGTTATCTACAAAAATAATTAGCTAACAAACGCAAGTTTGCAACGTCGATGTGACTATCAGCCGTTTAGCTCAGTGGCAAGAGCGCCGCGAATGGCAAAGACGTGGGTTCGATTCCCACAACGGCGACAATCTTTTCGTACTTTTTCTACATGTTTTAATGTTCAATCTTAAGTGCAGAGATTAGCCCTATAAAAAACTCTAAAATTTATAAAACGCAAGTTGTCACAAAAATGGTTACAGATTAACACCGTCTATGGACATACATAACATTAGGAGGGTTTAAGGGGCATTGTCAACTTATAAGAACACAAATGTAATACTCTGTATTTCTACATGACGTTAGTGGAGCTAGTTCATTTATTAAACCACACAATTTACAGTTTGTAATTGCGAACATTTTTTCACTTCTTTTCCTTAATATCTGCATTGATTCTCTAAAGGTCTTCGAATTGTCTTATGGCCCCTAGATGGGGCAGAAGCCTTATATAGTACTCCTGCCTCCATCGCATTCTCCCTTAAGTTACGTTCTTTGCCTCAGACTATGTGCGGTAAATTATCGGTTTGGTTTCATGACTCAATTATTTTCGGAAAAGTAGATAATGAGCCCGCTGTGTCCTAGTTTGCTGGATTGACTGCTACTATGGAATCCGCAGACAGATTCTGTTTCATTTCAGTATCCCTATTAGTATAGTAGTATACAGCGTGTCGTTACCATCGCGACAATAAGTGAACACAGGTCTAACGCTACTTCAAACAAAGTGATTAAGTAAAAAAGAAACAAAATTTGTAACATCCTATACAACTCGCGCCACAGCGTCGCATTACAAGGCTCTCCTTCTAACAGTATGTTTTGTCTCTTTTAAATTCATTCAACCCATTCATATGCTTTATGACCTTTACAAATGAACTTTACGTTACAGTTTTATACGTAAGGGTGTTCTAAAATTGTTTGTTTTGGAAAATTTAATAACTCGGTAAATATTGATGTTTGAAGAATGTAAATGTTTAATACAATTTAAAAAAGTTATCCTCTATATGTGTGTTTGTTTATTGTTGCGGTGGTAACGACACGCTGTATAGTAATTTAGTACCTCATCAGAGCCACAGTGTGCCATAGCTCTCTCAGTAATCTCAACCAGCATGGCAAACACCGTTTCTTGCAATGAATAGCACAGATCTTCTGGAGTGTATTCCATTAAGAGTTCATGAATTTTGTCCTCCATGAATGATAAAATACCAGAGAAACTCACATCCATACCTGTGAAAATGTATTACCCGAAAGCATTACAAGAGGTCTACAATATTAATAAGACATATAAAATTGAATTATTAGTTATGTTAAGGAAATAAAAGTCAAAATTTTAGGTACTAAAAATATGTAGTTATTAATATAGAAACTCAAGATTGTACCTAAATACACAACAAGATTACAACTTTTCAGTTTTGTATTTAAAAATTATTAACTTTTTAACAATAATTGATACTTTAAAAAATACCTATATAAATTCTATCTATTCTCAATTAATGGAAATAAGCAGATAACAATGTTGATGTCCTGACCTTTAACACTGTATGGTAATGGCAAGTATTTTTTTCCTTTTTTAGCAGCCTGTTCAATATTATAACCAGGACTGGGTGCATTAGAAAGTTTTAATACTCTTGCAAATCTGAAATTTATAGTATGAAAAATAATGTGGTTTCATTAGTTGTTCTTGAAATAATTGTTGTAATAAATTATATTGTTGTAATAGTAAATAAAGGATGTTATGCAGTTACCTGTCTAAGCAATTTCCAACGGCAATGTCTATTGTTTCTCCAAAAATTCTGTATCGTTTCCTAGAATAGGCAATGATCTGAGTATTGCCACCGCTCACATACAATACAGTTGGGTTGTTTGCCTTTGTTATCAGCCTGCCCATTTCAATATCTGAATGGTACTATGTAAGGGCACTAATTTGGTTTTCATTTTTTTTTAACAAAAAAATAAAATTGCTGTCAATTTTCTTTTACAGTTACAATGAAAGAATGCTTTGTTATGAGTGTGACCTTCAGCATTTCTGACTGTTGATTGATATACAGTGAATGTATAAATTCAAATAAACATGTGCAAATTATCATTTTCACTGTTTATATGTTGAAAAGGATACGTCCAATGCAATGGTTGACACCAATGATGGGTTTGTCCCACAGCTTGGCACAAGTTCTGGCTACAATGGCACACACCATTAATGGTGCACCCATCCCTGGGCCTTTGGTATAGCATACAATGTCTATATCCTTTGGGCCTAAGCCCGATTGTGTAAATGCCTCTCGAAGTACCTCATGAATATTTTCCTGATGATGTTCAGCTGTCTCCCTTGGCAGAAAACCTGAAAGTCATTCATATTTTTTTCATTAAATTTATAATTAGTTACTAAAACAATTTTGTGTACTATTGCTGCATACAGTTGCATTCATTTTATTTCATATAGCCATAAAATATTTACATGTGTTTTCAATGAATCTCTTATTCACTATATTTTTATTTACGGACCTGGAATAATTTGTATTTATGTTTCATGGAGACACCTACTTTTTTGAGGCAATGTTTATATACATTTATTATAAGTTTATTCATACCTAATTATAAAAATTGGATACTGTTTTTAACATTCATAAGTAAATTAAATCACATAAATAAGTAAATTAGAGAGGTAAAATATTCAAATATAACCTTCTCCCGGCGGTGTTATATATGTTCGTCTGCAATTAGCAAGAATTTCTCCATTTTTCACAATACCAATACCAAGTTTATTGGCACTTCCTTCAAACCCAATTGCTATAACCATGGTTTACTTTAATTAATAAGATAGCTTCAAAAGGAAGAATGTTTAATTGTTTACAAATAAGATGTAACGTAAAATGAAGATAAAAGTTTGAAAGCTCAAAATTGACAATGTCAATAATGTCATTTTGACTATTGATTATTTTTATTTTTAATTATTTGAACGGCCCTGGTGTCGCGTCCTTTAGGCCAGCTATTGATTATGGCCTGGCCTGGCACTTGATTGGATAATTTGTTAATTAATCATTAATTCATTATTTTAATTTTGTTTTTTATAATTCTGTATCTGTTTATAGTTCCCAATGATCGGTACTTTCACCTTAACTCTATTCAAAAAAAAAATCTAAAGGTGTAGAAATACCAGGACGTCTCTAAACGCGACTAAAAGGGGACACGGACTAGTAGCAGTACGAAACAGTCGACATGTTGCAAGATGGAGGCACCGGTGCATTCCGTAGAAGATCCTGGAGTCCTTATCACCTGACAGGATACCTTTTGAAGATACCCTCCCCAAGATAGATAAAAAAGGACCCGTAAGTCGAGTTGGTACAATACGCTAACGACGTCACACAGCCCTCTTCGCGACCGTTCGACATAATCGGATTATTATTCGCTTACCACCTAGTCTAAACGCCGTAGCAAGGGCGGATCCAGGGGGAGGGTCGTGGGGGTCATGACCCCCCCCTGGGCTGGGTCCACGACCTAGGTGGACCACTAATTAAAATTGTTAAACATAATGTTTTAATATATTTTTGTCACAATATAGATTTAATGTAAGTACTTTCAGTATTTTTAATTAATATAATATAATGTTATGTATGCTTACAAACGCGCTTAACACACTATGTGACCCCCCCCCCCCCCCTGGCACCAAAGCTGTATCCGCCCTTGCGCCGTAGGCTAATAATTCAGTAAGTATCGGATCGAGATCAAACTAGAGAAGATTAGAGTGATCATGTTTAATTGTTATTTAGCCTACCACCAGTATCTATCCCTCTTCCCCTCATATCTTCCATCCGAGACGACATCGACGCTTTAGAAGATCTGGACGAACAGTTAATGCGAGCGTTAAAAGTTTAATTATCCCACCCACACTAGGACTCGGAAACAATAGTGTCTTAAACTATCGAAATTCTCGGGTTGAACTCGCTGTATCTGACATGCGAGCAGCGATGGTCGATGAAAGAATTATTCACACCGAATACAATGCTTCAAGCCGTTCGCCTGTAATAACTTAATAAATAACGAAAGTTTTAACTTTCAAGCACTTCTTGAAACATGGGTTTCACCACCTAACATATAAGCGGTAGTCCGATTAACTGTAATGGTTGTTTTTCATATTATACAATAATAATTCACTGTGACCCAGATGACAACACAAATGATGCTTTGTACATTGTCTCTATCTCAGCAAAAATCATATCCATATTGCACCACCATTATGGTATTATTATATATAATTGAAAAACATAATTAACTGTAAGGATTATCTTTGTGTAAAAATAATGTGATTTAAGTTTTGATATATTTATATTTTAAGTAAAAACAAATTATCAGTAAACATAATGTATTGAACTGATAAAAGCACAATTTTATATATTTTTTATAACATTATAAGCAGATTAATCTTGGCACGATTTTAAATTATACTCATTATAATATTTAAACAGCAACTTTCTTATCATCAACTTCATCCACAAAATCTGCTAACATATCTTCAACAGTAATGCCATCAATTTTACATAATTTACTTTCAGTATTAATAGCAACTTGGGTCTTTGCTTCATTAATATCTCCATTTGATTCAATTATCCCATTTATTTTCATCTCATGGTCAGGAGTCATTTTTACAGTTTCTTTAGGTTGATTTTCTGGTTCAATCTCTTGTGATGTTAACAATACTTGCCCGCAAGTTATTTGGACATCATCGGTTTCATTAGTACTGGGTAGATTTTCATCATCCAGTTTTTCTAAAACTGTCACTTTTCCCGAACCCCCATTAGGGTAATCATAGGCAACTTCCATGGATAAAGATCTCTCCTCATCATCAACTCCATCATTCACCGAATTTAACGGAATCTGAGTTTTCTGTTCATAAATTGGCACGTTTTTTGCAGTATTTTTTTCAATTTCTTCTGCATCTTCCGTAATATTAAGTTCTAATATTTCTACGTCCTCATCGTTTTCTTCTATAACATGAACCTCTGTATTTTTAACTTCATTGTTATAATTTTTGTTACACTGTTCATTTACGGGGCTTGTTTCATTATTCACTTTATTTTCATTTGTTAATTCTTTAGGTGTTTTAGGATTTTCTTCAATTACATCATGGATTTCTACTGAACATACAGATGCGCTGCTTAAGCTTATATTATCTACTTCATCGTCTAGACGTGACTTCTTATACAGTGGTTCATCAGAGACAGTAATTATTTCATTACCGCTTTGTCTGGGTACCCTGCAAATACATTATGTAATGTTTAGACTTCCACAATTACATAATTAATAAAAGTATTAGAAAGAAAATTGTTTATATATATATATATTTATCTTAAAATTTTATATCAATACACATTTAGTATGTGAATAGAGTTATTTCATCTTATCAGACAAAGAACATAAAATAGTGTTTTGAAAATTGGTCACAAAATTTTGAGTCTGTTTTCAATATCACTGCATGTGAACTAACTGAACTGAAAAATTTATTTGTATTTGTCTTACTTATCAGGACCAAGAAGCTTTTCCAATGCTGCTATGTTTCTCTCCGAAATTATTTTCCTTTTTTCGATTGCCTTTTCTTTCTCCGGGCGTGTTTCTAGTGCAAAACTGATTGAAGGCGGTGAACAGTGCAAATGCAGTCTTATGTCTAGTAAAGCTTGACAGCAGAATTTTGAAATCTGCAAAATTTACAAATGAAATGTTAATAAATATTGAAAGTCGCCCATGGACTATTACAGCATGGGATAAACCTGTTTAACTTAAACTTAATCACCAGACGAAATATAAAAATGTATACAGGGAGGCTTTTCTAAGTGTATCCATTTTTTTTATTAAATTCTAGACATAAATAACGTTATATAAAAAATGATAAATATTTAAAATCACTTGTAAATAATTAATTACATTCATTTGATGGGCAACTCATGTATTTTACGCGCGATTATTCATAACTAACACGCACACATGTTCGTGCACAGAAAAATTTAGGTACTTATGAATGACTACCGCATTGTCAACACGTTCCGTTTTTTAGGGATTAGAATGATTTGACATTCTATTCCCATTGAAAAAAAAAATTGTTTTTAAATTGTAAAATTGTTCCGACGGTAGGCTTTTTAAAAGAGGCTTAAATATTCACATTAAACATTGTCATAGTCACCCTGTTGCAGCTTCACAGCCTACCGCATTTTGTAATAAGACTATTAGCGATTATAATGACAAAAATTTAAAGTTGTTTTCGGAACAGATCTATTATTACCATAGCAATGTACCAATACTCAAAAGGATTCCATTAATAATATTCATATATATATATTCGTATATATCACACATTATATTTAATTTGATTTTTATGTATATATTTTCCTACTTTTATTTACTTTAGTTTTAGCACCTGCCATCTACTTCTCACCATGACAAGGGTTGACTGGTAGAGAATGCCACTAGACATTAAGTCCGCCCATTGTAGCCTTTAGCCTAAGGTGTAACAATGAAGTATAAATAAATAAATAAATTCCAAGAGGTGCAAGGATGCAGCTTGCCAAGTGATTATCAACCTGTATTCAAAGTTGTTTCTCAAATACTGAATCTAGTTGGCATAATTTATTTACCTTTGCGTATTCCCATTTTCACTTTGATAAATCGGTATCAAAATCAATTACTTCTCAGTTAAAGAGCAATTCATTCAAAAATGTTGAATTAAAGACTGCCTCATCCATAACTAAACCCCCCCGTAAATTCGATTTAAAGAGAACTGTAGAGACTAAAGTTATGGATGGTGATTTGGAAAATAAAATGCATCGCGCATTTTATTTTCAGACGACATCCTTGCTCCTTATAATGATGAGACGCGAGAGAGAAAACCTCAGACAAAAGCATCCATCGATCAATCTTCCGCCGCTCCTACCGCTGCCTCCCGATTCTTCATATCAGGCTTTGCAAATTACCGATAAAGACACTTTCGAGGCAATTATGTCATTTTCAAGTGGCTCTGCTGGCAGCATTGACGGTATAACGCCACAACATATGAAAGATCTTGTAAGCGTTTCCGCCGGTGATGCTGGCAGAGCACTTCTTAATGATATTACCAAATTATGCAACTTAATGCTTTCCGGAAAAGTAAATCCAAAATTTGCTCCTTTCTTATACGGGGCAAGATTATGTGCCTTTAAAAAAAAAAGATAATGGTATCCGTCCTATTGCTACTGGTTCCACCTTTCGACGCTTAACTTCAAAATTAGCATGTAGGCACATAATCTCCGGCCTTAAAACAAAATTCCAGCCTGTTCAACTTGGCTTTGGAAGCAAAGGCGGCTGTGAAGCGGCTGTACATTCCGTTCGAACTTCTTTAAATACTAGTGATTTGGATGTACTTCTGAAGGTTGACCTAAGGAATGCTTTTAACTCCATTGATAGAACGACTCTGCTGAACGAAGTGGCTAACCATACACCAGAAATATATCACTATGTTTGGCAATGTTACAGTGAAAAGTGTAAGTAAGACCAGCATTGTTTAGTTTGGGAATTCATCCAATTAGGTATTTCAAAATTGAAATCTAAACTTAATGTCTGGTACCTAGACGATGGTACGCTGGGAGGTAAAGTTGATGATGTACAAAGTGATCTTATCGAAATTATTAGACAATTTAGAAATATCGGTCTCGATTTAAATAATTCCAAATGCGAACTTTTCTTTTCCGAAAAGATTTCTTTTTCCGACAAAATCATTTTGACCCAAAATTTTAGCTCTATCATACCGGGAATTAACGTAGTCCGTTCAGATTCATTTTACCTCTTAGGTGCTCCTTTGTTGATACCAAGTTTGGAACCTCATTTAAAATTAAAGTTAAATCAATTTTCAGATCATGTTAATAAATTGTTTTTACTAAATTCGCATATTGCGCTTACTATTTTGCGACATTGTATTCTTGTTCCTAAATTTACGTACCTCCTTCGCTCGAGTCCAGTTTGGAAATGCGGTGACTTTTTGAACGAAATTGATTTCCGTCTTAAATCAGCTCTAGAAAAGTTCTAAATTTATCTCTTAACGAATTAAGCTGGACTCAAGCTACGCTGCCAAATCGTTTTGGTGGTATCGGTGTAAGGAAAATTTCTAGTGTCGCTCTACCTGCCTTCCTTGCTTCCGTGCATAGCGTAAATGATTTATGTAATAACATCCTTAATCACGATTCAGAACTTTCCTATGCAGAGGAGGCAAGGATGTCTTGGCTGTCTATCTGCCCCAACGAAAATATCCCACTGGAAGTAAACCTACAAAAACAGTGGGATGTTCCTTTGGTGCGGAGAATACAGAGATTAGGTTTATTAGATAATATGTAATTTTAGATAGATTTTATCTTGTAAATATTAGATCAATAAAGATTGTAACTATTACTTCAATAAACGATTATACTGCCGAGTCTGAACCTCCTGTGTGAATTTGAGCACCTTTAAAAAGCCACCCTATATACTGTTTTACGCCAAATTTCTGTAGATGTTAATGTCAATGGCTTATTTATATAATACCGGAATTTGCTGCATGACTCTTGTACAGTAAGAGTATGCCAATAAAGGAGATTGAAAGAAAACTATAACGATCTTCATCAATGTGACGAATATTTCTTTTAAAACACGAAAACAATTTAGAATTGGTTCATGAAATTTTAACCTCTTCCATCATTTTTATGTTCTTTTTCCATTACTCTGTTGGCATGGTAATGCATGATGCATAGAAAATAAACGTTCACACACAACACAGACTATCAGTTATACAATAAATTAGAAAATTCTGACAAGCTTATAAAGGCTACACTATTTTTGGTTTTTTAACAGAAAAATCGGATTATATAGAGACACAAAGTGAGGGGGTGCTTAGAAATATTTTTAAAACAAACCTCTTTGGAATGGTTGTTTGTTAATGTACTGTATAAATGAAGGCAATACTGCGTTGGTGGCGGCACTGTTGGAGGAGTGGTCTTCCTCAAAGCTTCTAATACATGCAGCAGCGATAGTAAATAGTCAGAAGAGTAGATTCTTGCGCTATAACACTCGCGCACGAAATGCTCCTGAAATACCTGCGAAAAAAAATGTTTTAATAAAAAAAATCTTTTTTCTTCATTTGCCTCATTTGCCTTTGGTCAATTTGCTAAGGATGGAACAGGCTAAGAAATAATTCATAAGATACCTTGTGAGTTGTTGGCTTCAAGAATACACCACACACTGACAAAAAAACTTCGGCACATTCCAAAGCAGACATTGCGACTTCAGTGTCATTTTCTTCTTCTCTATAATATGAAATAAAGAAAAGTTAAACCTTGTAGAAAAGTGTTACTGAACTATAAAAAGATGTGTAAACATACGGTGGTAGGGCCACGCAGCAGCCTCGGCTGTTGCACGAATGGTCAGGCCTGTCCGGGTAAGTACCATGACCTCACAGAAGACCAGCGTAAAGTGGAAGTATGAGAAATACTTTCGCGTTTCGTCTGGTGAGTGAGGTAACCTCAGCCCAATTTTCAAAAGGTTGTCAATGCATCTGGTACAACCCTTGGGTGTAGCAGATGTCCATGAGAGGCGGTATTCACTTAACATCAGGTAACTGTCGGCTCGTTTGGAAACTTTTCGTTTTATTTTGTTTAGTATTGAAATATTAAAATGATTTGAATATAAATTTCCTTGTCAACTACTTTAAGCACATTCAGCCTTCTAAGAGAAATTGTCAGCAACATAAGACAGCCAGCTTCTATTGTGCCCTTATAGTGCATGTCATACTTGGCTCCACTGCAAATTTCGACAGACAAATGACAGGCAATTTGAAGCCAATCCTTAGGCAGCTCTTGTGATAGCAATATGACACCAAATTAAAAACTATGTACCACTATTTCATAGTTACATGAAATACAATTATAACATGCTGCAAACATGTACTCACACAATATGTTTATTCTTTTCGCCTGGCATGTGGGCCGAGATTGTGCTCTCTTTTAACATTGTGTTCTGCAGTTTTCTTCTGGCCTTTTTGCTTAGATTTTTCAAGGATTGACCGCTCATCTTTGATGTGGTATAAATAAATGCAGGGCATGTTAAAATAAAAATAATTTAATAATTGAAATATAAAAGAAAATATTTTATATACTTTAAAACATACTATTAAACTTATTGTTAAAATTTTGACAAACATGGTTAATAAAAGTATTAGAAGCATATTTAGTTTTAGTCATGCATGCAATTTCTTATTGCAAGCATGGGGTTGTTACGCATAGAAGTTAATTTAGAGACCAGACTTATTGAGAATCTCGAATGAATAATTTTGTAATCATAATAATAAAAATCATAATATATTATAATTAATAAAATTAAGGAAAACTCACAGTAAGTTGAACAGTTTTTTTCGTTGGCGTTGTATCACCAATAATATGACTAGTTAGTTCGTCTTCCCAGGAAGAGTTACCAGTCGTGAAACGGTGAGAGTGCAGTGTGGTTAGCCAGTTGACAAGAGTGCTATAAGCAGACTTTCGTATATCCCTGAGGAGAAAAGCATTTTTGTGACCAGTAGGTAATTGTTTCGATTTGGGTGTTTAAACTCAAAGAGAGTTGATGTAAGAGTGACGTTAGCCAATAGCACTAACAATATGCTTCGCATGTTAGATGATGATGATGAATAATTCTACAATAGACATGACAACAACTAGCAAGCATAAAAGTGCTTAATCTATTCTGATACTCTCCTCTATACCTGAAATTTTCTTTTATGTAATACAGAATTATATACTTTTATTACATTAATGTTAAAAAAAAATATTTTTATCCATGGAAGGCACCTCATGGTTAGTGATCATCTCTATTCATATGCTTATGCAACACCATGACGGTTGCATGTGTATTGCAGGCCTTTGTAAAGCTTCACACACAAACAAAACCCACCGTTGTTGAGCAAAGTCTAATTTCATCTACTTTGCAATGACCTCCTCTGAGGGCATGGTGCTTCATAAAAAACAAAAGCTACTATATGGCTACACAAAGTTTCAGCTATTAATATAATACAAAAGAAAAGAACGTAAATGTCATAATATACGAGGGTACATAATATTACAAACCTTGAGTCTTGACTTGGATTGTCAGTAGTCCATCTAAGTGTTTGCATTACTATTCTAAAGACTAGTGGAGAGAATGGAATAAGATTTGCATCTAGACTGAAATAAAATAAAAAAAAGATATTAATATCTTGCAAGTTATCTCATGTTGCAACATGCAATAAAAATTTATAACATAGAAATAAACTTGACTAGTACATTAACTGTTCATTGGATTGATTGTAACCAAGACATATTGTTAACAGTTGATGCAAAGAAAGGATTGGGTTTATATTTTATATAGTAACAATAAGGCTAACAATCCTTTTTGTGCTGTGTGTGTACACCAGTGCCCATGATCTAGACATGTACAATGAAGCCATAGTTAATATATATCCATAAGATCCGAGGCTAAGCATTGAGATTCTCAAAAGGCCTCCCAGGAATCTGTAAACTTATACAAAATCCAAAACTTATAAACATCATTCAATGAATTTCATGTTACCAGGCAATTAGAGCATCTATGGTCCTCAGAGCTTGAATTTTTACTGGAGCAACATCATTAGATACATGGTTTTTCCCACTGGTTACACTGAGTGCCCTTACAATGACATCTAATATTATTTGTGGTCTTATCGGCTTTGCAACTGGATACATTTCTCTGCAAAAATTGATTTTACATTTATGATTAATTTATCTTTAGAGCTAGTCTCTTCACTCAGTAAAAATCTTAAAATGTAAATATTTTGCAAATAAATTCAGAAGATGCAGGTTCGAGACCTGAAATTTTTGTCAATAAATTTTTGACAATTATCAACAAAAAATTCACTTAGAGATCAAAATATTTTTTTAATTTTTAAAACTATGCAACCCTTTTTTATAGGACTATTATCTTGCCTGAAGTAGTGATGCAGTTATTTTTTGGGATTCAATTCAGAATCTTTCATTAGTTAGTTAGAAGAAAGGAGGACACATGCAGAAAATTTACAATTATTTGCTGAATATGGGATGCTTCATCATCATCATTTCAGCCATTTTTAAATCCACTGCTGAACATAGGCCTCCCCCATAGACTGCCACGAATCATGATTATGGGGATGAATATGCAAGGAAATTCTACAATAAGAGCTTAAGTATTCATTTAACAATTACTTACACTATCATTGCTTGTATAAAAATAAATATGTTTCTAATTCTGTTTTGCAATATTCCTTTATTTTTGACAATTGATCCTCCCGTGGCTGTTATACGTAGCAAAGCTGTTGTTAAAGGGGAATTTGAATTGGACTGAGTATGAACCTAAAACATAAAAAAAATCCCATAAGTTAATTCACATCACATTACATCATAATGCCACAAAAGTGTAAACATACCATGCCATGACCATTTTATTTATAACATCTATGGGATATTATTTATTGTAGAATAATTTAAGAATTGACTTTCCTACTGTTATAGAAAATTGGAATGAATTATTTATCTCGATAATTTCTTATTATAAATTAAGTTATATTAAAATAATTTGTGCTTGAGACAGTGTGCATTTAAAAGAACTTGTAACTTAAAAACTAAACTTGTTGCTACAAACTGTAGAATAAACATCAGACAAGCGATTCGCTTCTCCATTAATCATCCGTACAGATAAGGAATGGAATAGCCTGCCTGCGTCCGTCTTTCCGTCCGAATACAATGTTGGTGTCTTCAAGGCAAGAGTGAATAGGTTTCTACTGAGCTAGCGAGCTTACCATCAACGGCTGCATCGCCACTTACCATCAGGTGGGATGGCAGTCAAGTGCTAGCCAGTTTTTGAATATTAAAAAAAATCCTCGCCGGTAGAACAAAAGGAGGCTAATAAAAGCTATTCAATTAAAAATTTATGATAATTGTCATTTTGGTATGTTAAAACAGATAGAAATATAAAAAACGTTCTGTGTAGTTGTAAATATCTTGCAACCAACCTTTTTCCCTTTTCCCTTGTACAAATCGACAGATTCAACGAAAAGAGCATCAATCAGAGAATGGGCTGCATTGCAAAGCAATTCCATCTGATCTCTCCAAGCTGATTTTGCAGTAGCTGTTCTATCTTGTGGCCATCGAACCTAAAAGTAAGTTGATCAATTTAATCATGCAATTTATTGAAAGAGTAAGCTTTCCTGGCCTAAAACTGCAGTTTCGTTTAGTTTTATCATGTCATTAAGTAATATGAAAAAACAATAATCTTATTAGTAGCATTGTAAATATTATAGTAAAGAGAATGAGCATATTTCTATTTTATTTATATATTTCCTTATTATTTGAGCCATAAAACTGTTTGCTTATCATTAATTGATCTTGTAATCTTGAAACACTTGTATCTTGTATTATCTGATGTTTGTGCTTTCAGCCCCGAGACTATAAAAGCTTCATCTGACGCAGAACCGGGGGGCTAGCCAGAACCCACGGGTTTGGGATTAAAAACACTATTATTATTAAACATCATTTCTTTCATTTAGAAGGTTTATTAATATTTTCCTAACACAGTTTATTCTGTGATATAAAAATAATATGTAATTGCAGTACCTGTTGCAAGGCGTGTGCACACTTAGCTGCATAAATAACATCATAGTAGTTACTACCACTAACAAAATGTGAAAGGTAAGTTTCAATTGTTGTTCGATGGGACGAACAGTATCTTGGGAACCTGCAAGTTCACATTTAAATGAAAATAAGAAGCAGTAACCCTTAACATAGGTATATTGTTTCTGTCTGCTAACAATGACAATTGAAATAGGTTATAGTACCGGTTAAGTATATCCTCTAATGTTTGCAACCATTGATTACAGTTTACTTCTGTATGCTTAACTACATTTTGAAAATAGGACGTCAGTACTTCTTTGACTGAGTCGCCATTATTTGGATCCACATCACGAACTTTAGTTAATATTTGGGCTGAAAGAAACTCACGTGAAGTTAATATTGTCAATGAAACAATGGTATCTATAAAGAAATCATGTAAAGTATACATACACATGTTTTTTAATGAGTAGGGATCTTTAATGAATTATGCTGTAATCATATCGAAGCACGTCTTTTTTTAAAAATCAAGGTAATATAAATCGTGCTGAACCTAAAACTATTCATTCACAAATCTACACAATTACTGATTAATGAGCACAAGCGTGCAATGAGCCCATAGATAACCAATCACAGATCAGATCACTGTGTCAAGTTGACTGCAAACTCAGCAAAGTTATAATGTTACCATCTTTTCCATAAAACCGCAGACTGTGGTCCAAAGTTATCCCAATCCAGTTCAACCACTTTTTTTTCAAGTGTAGTACAATTTTATCCCAGTGTCTTTTATAACTTCGTTAACGTTAAGCGTTAAGCGCGGCATACACCGTAATTGCATACCCACAATTGCTTTTAATGTATTTTTCTTTATTTACGCTAAAGAAGTGTAACTTCTTACAGTTTATTAAATATACGATGATACGCGGAACATTGACATCAGTAAACTAAATTGACAGTACGAAATAAAGTACCAGATTGTGTTACATACATTTTTGTTTAAAAATACGGAGCTTCATATACGAGATTCATATTTGTATGTCAATGTTATTGTCCCGCGTATCAACCTATATTTAACCGATTGTACGTGCGTACATAAGCAGGTTGTGCGCAAATTAATATCTGTAAAGCGATAGTTTCCAGTGCTATGGCTCGTGATAGAATTGCAGTTCTAAGCGGATCACTTAACATTGGATAGATTCCAGTATCAATTGCAATTCAAGCCGTGTATCAAACCTTCATCTCAGGTCCTTTGTTATATTGTCTTTATTTTCAACTGACTACAAAAAGGAGAAAATGGAGGATGTTATCAATTCGGAAGTTTATATGTTTTTTATCTTATCTTATCCTTTAAACGAGCAATTCTTGTATATATATATAATGGGAATCTTGGAAACGGCTCCAGCGATTTTCATGAAATTGAGTATGTGCGTAGATTCGGGGGCGAAAAATCGATCTAGCTAGGTTTCATGTTTAGAAAATGTCCTTTTATCCCTGTTTTCAGGAAATGAAAAATATCAGTCGAATATGACATTAAATTTCGCCGCAAAACAAAATGTTGTAATAGCTCGGTCGGTAATCGGGCGGCCCCAAAACAGACGGCCGCGGTTCGTAGCACGATCATTTACACATTTATTTTTTTTACTTTTTTTCTATACCAGATCGTTTTCTCTATTTTTTATTTTTTTTATTTCAAAAATTTTCCAAGATTTACCAAAAAAAAACGAGCAAAGCTCGGTCCTCCAGCTACTTTGTAATTTATCACTAAAAATAATAAGATTAAAAAAAAAGAACCGTCTTAAAAAACTGTGTTAGCACTCAAGTTTAAAATAATTCTAAATCTAATATGATCAAATCTTGAAAATCTCACCTATGTAACCTAGCCTCTAACAAAATTTAACAGCTTTTGGATTCGGTGTCATTGTTTACCATGGGTAATGGTTGTATGTACACCATAACACCTTGCTAAAAAAATAGAAAGAAGCTAAGCAACAATGATTTGAAGAAGTTGTATGTATTTAATTAGGTATCTTATCCACCTAAATGATGTAACAAAGTTAAGAGAATGATTTTATGCTAAATCTATCTAAAATTACATATTATCTAATAAACGGCACGGTGCCAAGAACGCTAGCTGCATTTCTTCGCTGAACAGTTATGCTTAATTTTTGAGCGAGAAAAGCCAGCTCTCTTGTCACCGGAAGGCGATCCTTTGAGTTCAGTAACCCCCGAAGAGGTTCAAGACATTATTAAAAATTTCAAACCGATATCCGCCCTGGCCCCAAATAATTTTAGTAACAAAATTCTTAAAGTTCTCCCTGGGCCGCTTATCTGTTTACTAGCGACCATTTTCAATACTTTACTCTCCAATTGCACCTTTCCAGCTCACTGGAAACAAGCCACGGTTATCGGCATTCCCAAGCCCAATGAACCAGCCAACCAGCCCTCTAGTTATCGTCCCATCAGCCTCCTCAGTTGCCTGGGGAAGCTCTACGAACGGCTTCTATTATATAGGCACGTGTTTTCCACGTGTTTTACAACGGCCTTCTGCTGGCGGAACAATTCGGCTTTCGAGCTAGACATTCTGGTCCCGATCAATTATTCCTAACGGAACATATCCTAAAAGGTCTAAATCACCCTAAACATAATAGTATAGGGGCTCTTTTCTTCGATGTAGCAAAAGCATTCGACAAGGTCTGGCACAACGGCTTGCTTTACAAGCTGTACACACTCAAAGTGCTAGATAGGCTCGTACGCACAATCCGGGCCTTCCTGTCAAACCCTCTCCACAAGCCGCCGCCTCACGGCCGGCGTACCACAAGGCTCCTGCCTCTCACTTTTGCTCTTTACGCTCTACACGAGCGATATACCTAAAGACCCCCACGTCAATTTCGCGCTTTTGGCGGATGACACGGCGCTATTTTATTCAGACCGCAACCTTAGTCAACTAACCACTAGACTTCAAAGCGCCGCCGACCGCCTCGGCGATTAGTTCCGCAAATGGAGAATAGAAGTAAATCTCAAAAAGAGTGTGGCGATTCACTTCACACGAAGTACTTATCCGTATTTATAATGGCCCTCGCCAATGCAGAAAGTTGGGGCAAATATCCTTTTATGGCCAACCACTCCCCTGGGAGAAAAAGGTCAAATACTTAGGAGTCACTTTCGACTCGCGTATGTCATTTACTACGCACATTAATAATGTTCGTAATAGAGCCGCTTTCGCCTCCGGCCGGCTACACAATTTAACTAACGCTAAGCGTAAAATGCGCTTAAGGTACAAATTATTACTATATAACACCTGCGTACGACGTATTATGTCCTAAGATGCATGACCTTCGCCCACACGCACCCTACTCGCTTGTACAAGTTGCAAATAGTACAAAATAAGTTCATCCACCGATCAACCGGTGCACAACCGGTGCACAGCGATTGCAGACTCCCGACGATTCGCGAATATTTTAAAAACCTGACCAAACGGTTCTTCGATAGAGCCGATAATCATTCCAACCCTTTGGTGGTAAGCGCAGCAAATTACCAACCCGACACAAACGCGAACGTCAACAAGCGTCACCCGCGAAACGTCCTTATCGACCCGATCGAAGAATGGGACTTAGATACGTCGGACCCATCGCCAGGGTCCCGCTGGATAACACTACACCCACAGTTAGTGCAACAACAAACACACTAGTTCGCCCTCACCTCCTAGCACGGCGAGACCAACACAACGCGTACACAAGGTACACCCGTGTTTTGGGGCGGTTCTCACCGCTCCCAGCCACTGATTAGCTAATTGCACAGTCGATGGCCATGGGGGTTTCAGTCCGAACCGCAACCCCAATGGAACTTAGATGACACACCATAGTTAAACGCACGCATGAGCACATGCGTGGCCCTACCCACAGCGGAGGGTCCAAACCCGTGGGTTCTGGCTAGCCCACTGGTTCTGTGTCAGATGAAGCTTTAATAGTCTCGGGACCGAAAGCAAAAACATCAGTTAATACAAGACAAGCCTAGGACATAAACCTTTAAAAATTTTGATGTTTTGATGTGCGTGCGTGGCACGCAAATGGCACTAAAACTAATACATAGTCTCAACTCATATTTGCGCCATTTACTTATTTCAGCTGCCTCCGATGCCGCCCCAGAGTTATTTATATTTATTTATTTATAATTACGATTTTGTGCTCAGATCAGATATACTTGGCTTGGCACCGACTCGAATAATTATTAAATTTTCTGTATTTCTATGTTTATCACATTTCATAAAAAATAATACATCTACGAAATTTATTTATATCTACTCTGTGATGTTATGAAACTATGTATTAGCTATCTGTATGTTAAAATAAAAATAAAAAATCTGTGGTTGGGCTCTCGGCGCTCTTATGTAAAATATAAATAAATAAAGCTGATAAGTCTTGTATAGTTAAAATTATGATCTACCTATAAAAATATTAAGCTTTATTTTAATATTTCGTAATAATTTATTTAGAAGTAACTGTATAGGACAAAAAATTTAGTAACGCAAATTTTTATGAAGTGCGCATTAGAATTACATTTATAGTACCAAATCAAAATCATGTATGGGCAAACTAGGAATATAAATAGATGTTAAAACAGTCATCATGTCAAAATCTCAAAGAAAGACACAGAAATCTCTTGAATCCGACGAGGAATACGAAGTAGTGTCGTTTGAAGAGTTTTGTGACAAGCCCGCAAACGCAAAAAGTGATCTTTTGTCTTTAAACGATAATATTAATTATCGTATTTATTATGAGAATCTCAAGGTACCGAAGGAAGGAAGTAGCAAAGGAGTTGAAGAGCTACTTGAAAGAGAAATCGAAGGTCAAAACGAAACGTCTTTGAGTGGGTCAAAGAGTGGAGCTTACACAAAGTTACCTTTTGCGCCTTTCGGTAAAGGCAGCACCAAGACTGGTGCTCCATTGTTCAGTGGTATTGTTCCAAAATTGCGAAACGATGGCGAATCCTCCAGTGAGCCAAGGTAACAAAAAACCTTCATTTAGATTGTTCCTTTTTATATAAAACTACAAAGGAGCTTTATAGATCTTGACACAAGATTATTCACAAAGGATTTTCACGATTTTATTGCAAATTTTTGAATTTGTATTGTCATTAAATATATGAATCATTAACTAAGAAGAAATACAAAATGTTTCTGTAAAATATTTGTTTTCAATTGAACAGTTTTGTTATTACAAAAATGTTTGCAACCCTTGCAAAGATTAACTCTAAAAATCACTAAACACTAGGGTAAAAAGGTAATGGTGGATTTCTGTTTCTTCTATTTTTACTAAACTATTATTTCGGTTGTTTCTCTATCATTTAAAAATTTTGTAAGTGAAAGACCAACATACAGAACATCTTCCTAATACTAACAATTACCATTGATAATTGTTGATATTACCGATGATAATTGTTGTACTATCCTTTAAAATAATAAGATCTAGTCAATATTGCTGTCAATGCTTTATTATGAAATAACTTTATTTGGAAGAATATAATATTAAAAACCATAACTTTGTTTTGATAATCCTATAGTGGTAAGTAACTATGTAAACTAAGCAAATTAACTCACTGGTATCATGTTAATAGATACTTCCATTCAATATAAAACCAATGAATATAGGATGCATGCAGGATGCTGATTAGAAAATCTATCTTCTGTAATGACCAATTTCATTAACATAATTAGCATGTAACTAAATAATTATCACCACCATTCAATTCATCCATACAAATATTCAATTCATTGATACAAAGTAAACCCATAAAGTGCAGTAGAATTTGTTTAATATGACTCCGCTAATCACATTTTATTTCATCATCATCATCATTTCAGCCTGTTTGAGTCCACTGCTGAACATAGGCCTCCCCCATAGATTGCCACGAAGTATGATCCTGAGCCACCTGCATCTATCGACCTCCCGCACATTTGCACAGCTCGTCATTTTATTTATCATGACATAAATATAGTAAGTTTAGTTTTTATACAAACTACTTAGAGAGTAAGTTCTGTTGTAGTATCTGTGTTTATATTGATATACCACTTATAATGAATTTTTTTTTAATTAAGCCAGTTATAATGACAAAGAAACTATTAACTGGTCTAATTTAAAAAAAAATATGTACACAACAGCTATAAAGTTGTTGATGTGGGGCTCTTCTAACATATTTTGTTTTAGGCACTTATCCATACTGCAAATTGACATGCATTGACCCTTGGTGTATATCGTATTTTCTAAGCCATAGCAAAAATTTACCATAAAAATTATGAAGGGGGAAAAATTTCCTTTCCTTGGCAGGTTGCTAGTTTCTATATTAATTCCAATTGTTATAATGAGAACATTTTAATTTTACAGAATTAAAACATATTCAGAGATTTGTCATTATTTTTAATGAAAAGTTGTTTACCCAATTTCAATTATTCTGATTCACTTCTTTGTTCCATTACCGTCTCAAAGATCATTTGATATTGAGGTCAAGAGTAACAATGTAAATATTTCTTTGTCCCTCACTACAATCAAAGTACGATGAACTTTGTTATTTATAAAGTTAAGGCCTCCACTAATTATAGTTAAAATAAAACTTTGCTAGCACTTCATATTGTCATTACATTTTTATGTATTGTCAAGTGTGTTTGTGTTAGCATAAAGTGTTTTTTGTATTTTCATTTGAAGTGTCAACTTAAAGATGTGAGTTAAAACTAGTCACCTTTATGTTTCATTGATTTACCAATAGATTTAAATTTCTTTTACTTTGTGAATAGTATAGTTGCTGTGAGGGCCAATGTATTTAAGGGCAATTCTTTCTTCCTAGTAGTGTCAGTTTCCTGAAACCAAAGGATTTTTTTACATTTTATGCATTGCAATATTTATCTAATTTGAGCAATTCTTGTACCTAATATATAGAATTCTCGTGTCACGGTGTATGTAATTGAACTCCTCCCAAACGGCTCGACCGATTTTCTTGAAGTTTTGTGTGCATATCGGCCAGGGTGGAGAATCGGACAAAATCTATTTTTCATTCTCCTAAATATTAAGGGTGGTCCACACTAAACAGTTTTTTTTACCCTACAAATTTCCTAGAAATAATTTATATGGCAGAACAATGTTTGCCGGCACAGTCAGTATTTATATATATTATCGGAATCTTGGAAACGGCTCCAGCGATTTTCATGAAATTTAGTATGTGCGTAATATTCGGGGGCGAAAAATCGATTACTACTAGTTAATAAATATTGTTATCTGTACAAGACACTTAATTTTATTCTTGCTCAACTTTATTATGTATTTTGCTCCGCTAGCTCGATTGTCACCTTTTCCCAAAAAAAAAACCTTGTAGAACAGCAATAGAAGAACTCAAGTGAAAAATTAGGTGAGATGTTACTGAAACATTTGTCAGCAGAAATAGAAAAGATACTTCTAGAAGAGAGGATATTCATCTACCGGTGGTGTTAAACCGTTCCGTTACAGATACCAACTCTTTTCGCGGCCGCGTAGCGTCATGGTGGGCTTCTGGAAGCGGATGACGGTAATCTGTCCCGGGATGCTGGGTGTCGGTCTGGTGTGCATCCTCTGCGTCGCCGTGTGGTTCTTCGTGGGCGGAGCTTTGGGCGGCGCTTGGACCGAGGACAAGTACAGGCGAGTGCACACCGAAATCAAACACGGTATACGGGGTTCACCTGATGCCAAAGGATTCCCAACGATGTTATATACAAAACAAACACTGAAACTAGGGCGCTCAAATTACGCCAATTGGTGTAATTAGATTGCAACTCTATATACTGCTTTGTGGCCCTACCCACAGCGGAGGGCCCAAACCCGTGGGTTCTGGCTAGCCCACCGGTTCTGCGTCAGATGAAGCTTTAATAGTCTCGGGACTGAAAGCAAAAACATCAATTAAAGGCCCATTTACACGATGCCATTTTCTTGAACATACAAGAGCAATAATTGAATGCAATAAATTGCGCGCAATAATTGTTTAGACCATTTGTTGTTTAGACCATGCAACTCATTTATTGCTTCAATTTAATTGTATACAACAGGCAAGAAACTGGCATCATGTAAATGGGCCTTTATACAAGAATACAAGTCTATATACTGCTATCTCTCTCCGTATCGTACGTTCTTTATCATCTATCAAACTCACTCGCATATGTCATATAATGTCATTGTTAAGCGCCGCGCAGTACTTGTCATCAATATTATTAATTTTATCATTGAGTGACTCCCACCGCCAGTGTGACCAGCTAACGGCCTCTACGATGAATCGTTTATGATGATATAAGATCATTTAATAATGAGCAACATGTTATCTGCTCAGTTTAGCGACTGAACTGCTTGTGGTAGGCACACGGAGCTACTTCTGCAACAGCAGAATGGGCAGGCTCATACGGGGAAGTACCACGGCCTCACAGAAGACGGGCGCGAATTGGAAGTGTTTATACTTCGCGTTTCTTCCGGGTCTACTTTTTAAAAGGTCAACGCATAAACAACTCCTCAAGTATTGCTGATGTCCATGGGCGGCGGTAATCACTTGTCAGTAGGTGAATCACCAGATCGCTTGACAACTTTTCACATAAAAAAAAATAGAATTTTCTACTTGATTGCTCTTCCCGAAGAAGGGCGTTCAAGTTTGCGAATAAGATTAATTTTACCAGTTCAGCACCGTTATTTTGTTAAGTTTAGTTTGAGCCATGTCCTATCCTGATAAGTTCAAAATTTGGAAAGACTAAAAAAATTTGGGCTTTTTATCTTCTTTATATAGATATATATTTCTTCTGTACGTGTGTATGTCAATGAACTCATGATGTTATTATAATAATCGTGGTTTTGTTTTGTTCTTTTCCATCCATATCATGCAGTAGCCTACGATTGAACCCGGATACATTACATCGAACGTTACTGCGCACAAATAACCCCAAACAGATGCTGCATTAAAAATATTTTGTTTGAAAATTACCGAACGACAGGTTAAGAGATAGGTGACAAGTGCGATATAATTGGCTATTATATGATCACTCTTTATATGTCCGACTCTGTCGATAAGTTTAAAAAAATATTTGTGATTAAAGAATACTTATTCACGGTATAAACTATTCATGGACTGCCTTCTTTTAACACATACTGCTTTTTTTCTGATCAGTTTCACGAAATAAGTTCTAAATCTCACATTGTAATTACACTTCTCGAACATCGTTACGAAAACATTTTATAGTTTTATAAAAGCAATATAAATCATCCGAACGCTTGATCAAGGGCGGATCCAGGGAGGGGGGGGGGGTCATGGGGGTCATGACCCCCCCTGGGCTGGGTCCAGGACCTAGATGGACCACTAATTAAAATTGTCAAACATAATGTTTTTATACATTTTTGCCACAATATAGATTTTATGTAAGTACCTTCAATATTAATTTAAATCAATATAATATTTTTAACCAACTTCAAAAGGAGGAGTTTTTCAATTCGATTGGTATATTTTTTTCGATGTATGTACACCGATTACGTTGAGATTTATGATCCGATTTGCGTGATTCTTCTTTAGTTTTATCTAGAATAGTTGCCATTTGATCCCATAAAAATTTACCATAGTTTGGCCAAGTAGTTTTCATTTCATGAACATTTTTACAATGTTTGAATGTTTGTCATCAAATCTTGCAAATTAAATTTGATCTACTTCCCGGTTGAGCTGAAATTTTGTATACATGTGTAAATCGCGAGACAATGCAATATTTTTATGACATGGTGCTGATCTGATGATGGAGCTGGAAGGTGGCCAAAGGAACTTCGCAATGAAACGACGGAGCCTCATCGCGTTTGGGTACATTTGAATTGAAGAAAGTATTGACGAGTAGTTTGTCTTTCATTGGTAACCAGGATCTGATGATGGAGCTCCATCTTCAGCCGTCCATGGACATATGCATAGTGTTGCTGATGCGTTTTCTCCTTATAATAAAGTGGGCTCCAGCTACCTCACTCACCAGACAAATCACAGAATTACTTTACGCCGATCTTCTGTGAGGTCTATGAGGATATTCTGTGAGGTTCCTATGACTACTCTGTAATGAAACGACTCAACCCCATCGAGTTTCGGCTCGTTTGTTTCTTTTTGGCGAGTACTTAATTTTTAGATGATTACCAGGGTCTGATCTGATGATGGAGCTGGATGTTAGTCTTATGAACTTAGTAAAGAAACGACGCAAAAAATATTATAACCAATACGACTACATAAAAAAAATAAATAAAAAGAAATTTCAAATATAAGTAAGCCTACCAATAGCTACTTAAAAATACAATACAGGGAGGCTTTTCTAAGTGTATCCATTTTTTTTTAATTAAATTCTAGACATAAATAAAGTTACACAAAACACGATAAATATATAAATCACTCGTAATTAATTAATTACATTCATTTGAACTTATTTTAGAAAGTGCGTCATTTATGGGCAACTCATTTATTTCATAACTAACACGCACACATGTTCGTTTCAAAAGTATACGACTTATTTATGAATGACTACCACATTGTCAACAAGTTCTGTTTTTTGGGAATAGAATGCCAATTTAAAAAAAAAAGGTTTGTTTTTATTTCAATAAACGGTTATAATAACGAGTTTGAACGTCCTGTATGAATTTGGGCACCTTTATAAAAGCCACCCTGTATAATATGTGATAATAAAAAGCAACGAATTGTTACGAACAAAAAAAGAATTTTATAAATCCGTCTATATATGACGAAGTTATGCCCGAACAAACATAAAAAAATATAAACTCCCTCTTTTTTAAGTTGTTTAAAAGTACCTAATTTTTACTTGTCTCTATCTATGATTATAAAAATTAAATTATAACTGTTGTGTATATAAATTAGATTATAATACCCTCAACAATAACTTCTTATCACTTGACCACGACTACGTGACCCCCCCCTAGCACCAAAGCTGGATCCGCCCTTGCGCTTGATGGTAAATTAAGAAACCATTGTAACTAGTAATAAGTAATAACTTAAATGAAATAAGTAATAATTAAAGTACCGAGAAAGAGACACCTATAGAAAACTATTCAAACAGATAGTGATTTCAAAAAACATCAGAAAAAACAGTTTCCTGCGTAATTTTACAATTATTGTTTATTAACACCTGGGTCCTGGTAAACTGGATAGGTTTAAATTGTTTTATTTACTGGTAAAATATTATGTATAATATTATTTTACATAACACTTTGTGAGGCCACAGTTATTATCGTAGTAATAATAATAACTCTTTTAATGGGATTACGATTGTTGAATAGGATTCTGCCGCCTGTCCTGTACATCCGAATTCTGTAAAATCCCCTCGGTACAATTAACCTACTCTGGATTCCATCCCAAGATCCGTAATGATAATGCAAATAGCTCCAAAACTGTAACAACCGTGACATATGATAACGCTTATATGGTTCCTGTATAATGAAATCTGTTTTATTAAGATCATCTTACGTCTCCAGGAAACTATGGGAGCGTGTCCACCCCGAGATTACGGAGAAACCAATGACCTATTATGAAATGGTAAGTTGATGCTAGTATACTGAATAATGCTAGTACATTTGTCACAGCCTACGTGCAACAGTGAGGACCTAGAACTAAACATATGTGTAGAATGATGAATGTGACATCCGCAAACCACTATTATAATATTGAAGAATAACATCGAGACAAGGATGTGTGTGATTCTTGCCCTCGATTTTAAAACGAGATTTTATACTTGAATAATTTTGTGTACTTACATAATTAAAGAAACACGAGACCGGAGAGTTTCTCGCTGGTTCTCTTCCGGACCGGTCTAGTTTCGTGAAGGGCTGGTGGTTTTTTGACGTTCAATAAGAGTTTAAATGAAGCCTATGTTGAATAAGGTGGTGCCCGAGAACCGCTACCACGACCACAACAACCTGAGCACCAGGAACAAGCTGAACGGCTCCGAGGGCCCGAAGAGGATCCCGGCGCTCGACGAGGAGAGGTACCAGCGGCAGATGCGGATGCCCACGATGCCCAGGATGCCCAAGTACCCGAACCGCACCGCGGAGATGCTCCAGGAGCTGTGCTCCAGCGTGGTCGGCGACATGCGCTTCGACTGCTACCCCCAGGACGGCGCTAACGAGGAGGGCTGCTTGAAGAGAGGTCGGTCGATAACAACTAAACATTAATTCTTCCTTTTCCTCATATCTCAATCTAGGTGGAGTCAGCACAATATGTGACACATGTTGTTATTGGGTCTGGCTATGTTTTTTATCGGTCGACTGCCTGATGTCAATTCTCCTGCGAAACAAATACTTGTGGGAATCGAACCCCCGACCCGCGGCGCTGTATTGGCCTGGATTGGAAATATGGGCGGCGGTTACCTATCACTTAAGATCAGGTGAACCGCCAGATCGCTTCTCACATGAAAAAAATTCTTTCCACATCGCAGTGTTCGTTGGGACTTACACAACATAGAATACAAAACATTAAAAAAAAACAGTCTGATGGTAGCAAGCTGGTGCGTGTGTCGTAGGTTGCTGTTGGCGCGAGGTGGAATCGTCCGCGGCGGTTGGCGCGCCGTACTGCTTCTACCCGCCGCACTACGACTCGTACGCGTTCGTCAACATGACGGAGAACAGGCGCGGCGCGACCGCCTTCTACGAGCTGCGCCGCCCCTCCGGCTACCCGGATGACTTCCGGCTGGCGCGGCTCGACCTCCACTTCGTCACCGGCGACATACTCAACGTCAAGGTGACGAACGACAGTCCGCCTGCACTTCGTCACCGGCGACATACTCAACGTCAAGGTGACGAACGACAGTCCGCCTGCACTTCGTCACCGGCGACATACTCAACGTCAAGGTGACGAATGACAGTCCGCCTGCACTTCGTCAACGGCGACATACTCAACGTCAAGGTGACGAACGACAGTCCGCCTGCACTTCGTCACCGGCGACATACTCAACGTCAAGGTGACGAATGACAGTCCGCCTGCACTTCGTCAACGGCGACATACTCACGTCAAGGTGACGAACGACAGTCCGCCTGCATTTCGTCACCGGCGACATACTCAACGTCAAGGTGACGAATGACAGTCCGCCTGCACTTCGTCACGGCGACATACTCAACGTCAAGGTGACGAATGACAGTCCGCCTGCACTTCGTCAACGGCGACATACTCAACGTCAAGGTGACGAACGACAGTCCGCCTGCATTTCGTCACCGGCGACATACTCAACGTCAAGGTGACGAACGACAGTCCGCCTGCATTTCGTCACCGGCGACATACTCAACGTCAAGGTGACGAATGACAGTCCGCCTGCACTTCGTCAACGGCGACATACTCAACGTCAAGGTGACGAATGACAGTCCGCCTGCACTTCGTCAACGGCGACATACTCAACGTCAAGGTGACGAACGACAGTCCGCCTGCATTTCGTCACCGGCGACATACTCAACGTCAAGGTGACGAACGACAGCCAGTGTTGTTAGCGATGAGATAAAGTTGGTTCAAAGCGACTTCCAACTTCACGGTATTACCATAGCAACCAATTACAACTTCTTGACATTTATTTATAATTTTTTGACATTATAATTTCTCAGTTATTTAATTAAACCGTTATCAATTGCATTTAATGTCTTTTTAAAAAACAACGTTTACTTCTGCAGTGGATAAACTTTTTTGTTATTTTTAAAAGAAGCTTATCTTACGTGCGTACATAATTATACACATGCTATTTTTAGTTATTAAATGAAATAGACAGTTGCGCTCGTATCGAAATAAACTTTATGTATTAAAAAAACAAATAACAACTGTTAACAAAATTTGGTCCATTTTATGACAAATCTTCTCGTTCTTTTCGCTATCCAATAACGTAATGTTCAACGTTTAATGTTTAATGGGCAACACAGCAGTCTTTGCTGTTGCACAAATGGGTGGGGTCCATCAGGGAAAGTACCACCATCTCACAGAAGCACGGCGCGAAGTAGAAATGTTATACTTCTGCGTTTCGTCTGGTGACCTGATAATGACAAAAAAAAATTTCGAAGACATATGAAGTCAGCCATTCCGCGGTGGTAGACTATGCCCTATAACCCTCTGCCCAATAGTGGGATATATTCTTTTACTTTACTTTATTAAAAGTCTCTAATAGAACTACATATATACCAGATATCCGACGCGGAGAACACAAGATACGAAGCGCCGTATCCAGAGATCCCGATGGTGTACGGCTCCATAAAGACAATGAATTACAAGATGATTGTGGACAGCTCAAGTATTGGCTTCAAAGTTATCCGGATCTCTGATAATGTCACCATGTAAGTATTGCAATAAAACACCACAGTATCATCAAACGTGACATACAGGGTGGCTTTTTTTTCTAAAGGTGCCCAAATTCACACAGGAGGTTCATATTAATGGATTAAAAACAACCTTTTTTTTTTTTTTTTCAAAAAATTGCCATTCTGTTCCCTAAAAAACAGAACTTGTTGACAATCGGTAGTCATTCATAATGCGTCCGTATACTTTTGAAACGAACTTGTGTGCGTGTTGAGTTTGTTATGAATGATCGCGCGTAAAATATGAATATTAGTTGCCCATAAATTCCGCACATTTTGAAACAAGTTCAAGTGAATGTAATTAATTAATTACGAGTGATTTTAAATTTTTATCATTTTTATACAGCGTGTCGTTACAACGGTGACAATAAATGAACACAAGTCTAACACTACTTGCCAATAATCATAAAAAAATATTAACGTTAAACAAAATCCATAATTAAAAAAATATATTTTTCAAACAAAGTGATTAAGTAAAAAAGAAACAAAATTTGTAACATCCTATACAACTCGCGCCACAGCGTCGCATTACAAGCCTCTCCTATAACAGTATGTTTTGTCTCTTTTAAACTCATTCAACCCATTCATATGCTTTGTGACCTTTACAAATGAACTTTACGTTACAGTTTTATACTTAAGGGTGTTCTAAAATTGTTTGTTTTGGAAAATTTAATAACTGTAAATATTGATGTTTAAAGAATCTAAATGTTTAATACAATTTTAAAAAAGTTAATCCTCTATATGTGTGTTCATTTATTGTCGCGATTGTAAAGACACGCTGTATCATTAGAATATGAAAAATGTTAAAATTTTTTTTCATTCAGGTTAAAACTTCGTATAGACTATTATCCGTTTTACATATCTTTAATCTGTGCTCACCAGATTCAACACCCAGGACGTGGGCGGATTGATACTCTCTGACAAGTTCCTGCAAATGTCCGCCCTGCTGCCCACCAACCAGCTCTACGGGCTGGGCGAGAGGCGGGCCAGGTTGCGAACGGTGCTCGACTCCTGGCAGACCTTCACGCTGTTCAACAACGACCAGTACCCGACGGAGAATGTGAGCCAGCCTTGTTTATCATACTTCCAAAGTGGCTGCAAGGGTGCTGCCAACCATAGATGTAGGCCTCTTTTGTGTGGCCCCGGCTACCTCACTCACCGGACGTAACGCAGAAGTATATACATCTACTCCAAGCCGGTTATGAGGTCGTGGTACTTACCCGTTCGGATCTGCCCATTCGTGCAAAAGTGAACACTGTTGCGTGGCCCTACCACATTTGTTGCGTGGCCCTACCACATTTGTTGCGTGGCCCTACCACATTTGTTGCGTGGCCCTACCACATTTGTTGCGTGGCCCTACCACATTTGTTGCGTGGCCCTACCACATTTGTTGCGTGGCCCTACCACATTTGTTGCGTGGCCCTACCACATTTGTTGCGTGGTCCTACCACTGTTCCTTCAGTTCAATCGCCAATCATGCTAAAACCTTTGACATATTGTCTCATTTCATATTGTAATTTTTGAAAAATTTTTGTAGATAAATTAACAAAAAACTTTCGGCGCTGTGGCCAGACGCTTTATTTTTTTTTTTGATGAATCGTCAGGGAGCGAAACCAGAAGACGCAAGTTTGAATCCTGCAGAAATGAAAGTTTTTTTTCTCCACAAAAACTTACAATTTAAAGTTTCGTCTTGAATGCAGAGACTAGCACTAAAAATTAAAATTTTATAAAAATATATCAAAAAAAAAATTTACCTTTATGAGAGAAGTATTTAAAATAAAAACTATAAATTAAGTATGTTGTTCATAATATTAGGATAATAAAAGCACATACATGTCATGTTTGTGTCATTTGGTGATAGTTTCAACTAATTAAAATAGTTTTTAACCGACTTCAAAAAAGGAGGAAGACAAAAAAAATACATACATACATATAGTTGAACATAGAAGTTGTACTGTATGTATTTTTTTTTAATTTATGTGCACCGATTGCTTTTAACTGGTTTTCTTTTCTGTCTGCCTGTTCAGTATAAACTATGCCATTTTAAACTTGAAACATAGTGTTTACTCGTTCGTGAAATTAAAATTCTCCGTGAAAACGTATCAAACCTGCTGTTTATCAAACCTCTAAGCTCGAGGGCTCCCGGGGGGAGCCTCGGCTCGGGCCGTCACGCTATGTATATTATATATATATTATTATATATATATATATTATATACTATATATATATATTATCACCGGTTTGGGAGGAGCTCTTAGGGCGCTTTGGCGGGCGCTCCATGGAGTGATCAGGCTCAAGGGTCCCCGAGAGGGGACCTCGGCTTGGGCTGTCACTCAGCACGCGTTTAGCATTCCGATTCGAGGGTGCCCGAGAGGGCCGGGCCTCGGCTCGATCGGTACCTATTATCTGACTGGGAACCTGTTGTCTTTGCCGTTGACAGATAAACCTTTACGGCTCGCAACCGTTCTACTTGGCGTTGGAATCGAGCGGCAAGGCGCATGGTGCTCTACTGATCAACTCCTACGCAATGGGTAATTATTATGTAATCATAATAATTTTTAAGTAATAGTCACATTAGTGAGTGTAAAAAATTTATCATATAAAGTGTCTAATAAAACTTATTTGCCACATTACATTGTGTATCCAAGAGCTGTAAATCCTCTGGTGAGAAACATTATAATTTGTATTAAAAAATTCCGCTGCGGCAATTGAGCCCACGTTTTCCGGAATCGCGCAACCACGGCTAATCGTCTGATTGCCACACTGACGACAATCTCATCATCTTTTATTTACATTAGTTTTTTCGCATTTCAAACAATTGTTGTTATATTCTCTACACCCTACAACCAATTTAAAATATCGTTTTACAACAATAATTCTATAGAAACTAACAATTCGCTATGTTTTAACTACGCATCTATTCTGATAAAGCCATATTTAATTTGTAATTATATAATATTTGAATAAAATATGATTCGGTAAAACAAAAGGAACACTCCGGGGAGGGAAGGAACAACCTCAAAGCTTGCAACACTTGCCATGCAGACATCAGCGTGCAGCCCAGCCCCGGCATAACGTACCGCGCGCTGGGAGGGCTGCTGCAGCTCTACCTGTTCGTGGGGCCTTCACCGGCTGATGTCACCTCGCAGCTCAGCCAGATCGTGGGCAAGCCCTTCATGCCGCCCTACTGGGCGCTGGGCTTCCATCTCTGCAAGTGGGTGGACACCGATCCCACCTTCATAATAACATTTATTATTTATTACGTGCCCGTTTGTATGAAACAATCAATCCACATTAGCAGTTATAACATGTCCGATGTCTCTACCAATATATTACATCATGACAGAAATTAGTACAGATATAAGACAATGATCTTTTGTGTCTTAGTATTGCGTCTAGAGACTTATAATAGACAGTTAAAATTCACTTAGAATTAATGTTTTTATACCAAGTACTTTCATCAAAAATGTGTTGAATGTAACAGCAACTTTAGTTAAACACTGAGTTTAAGAAAATGTGCCTTTTACAATGGTAAAACAACGTAAATAATGCTTGACGCTTTTTCAGGCTTTTATCACATACATAAAACTGGACGCAGTGTTTTATAGTAGTAATAAACAATAAATAAATATTTTCTGATATATTTTTACACAACGGTCTCTAAATAAGCAACACTTGTACAATGGATACTAGAAAACTGATAAACATAATTAAACATACGTTTGTTACTGATGACACTGGAAAAACACTATGTTAATCACACAATATATTCCCAGTAGTGAGGATCGAACCCAAACCCTCCGGCGCGAGAGGCAGCATCACTACAAATTTTTGTCCCAAGGGGAGATCTAACATTTTATGATATTTTCAGATACAACTATGGCAGTTTGCAAGTGACACGGGACGTTTGGAAGAGTAACAGAGAGGCCGGAATACCATTGGTTAGAATAAGAAGATATTCTTTCAAACAATTGATCCAAATAATTTAAGGAGGACACTACCCGAATTTTCGTTACCCAACATTTGTGTACATGTTTAGTAACACGTTTACATATTATGTTCGTTAATTTTTAATAAGGGAGTTTGGGGCAGGCTATACTTAGTATTTCTCTGCGCGAGAGTACGCAATAGTCATATCTATAGTAGAGCAAAACACAGACGACATAGCGTAGAAGATCTCTAATCGATTGATGAAAAGATCATTAGGTAAGACAAGACCATTCTCTTGTCTCTTTGCATACAGGAACATTGCAAAAATTGTGCAAAGGTCCAGGTCAATGCTTATTAATTTGTCAGTTCTATTCTATAAACTCTACTTTTTTTTTTAAACATTGCCCTTACTTTATAATAAAATTATCCCGTGTTGTAAGGATATATTTACAAACATAGATTTCACGCGGACAAACACCCAGATGCGAAACAACTGTCTGTGGGTCGCACAAAGAGTTGTCCCCGTGTGGGAATCGAACCCACGACCCTCGACGTAGAACCATAACATCAACAATCAACATTCACATAATCACCCGACATTAATTTTTCTTTTGTTCTCTTCCGCACTAAGCTGTCGCATTTTATTCAGGACGTGCAGTGGAACGACCTGGACTACATGAAGGACGCTAACGATTTCACATACGACGAGCTGAAATTCAAGGGCCTGCCGGAGTTCGTCAAGGAATTGCACGACGCTGGAATGCACTACGTCGTGCTATTTGGTGAGATAGTTGCTCAAAGAGACCTTGTAACCTTCTAGGCTTGCGGGGTATTACTGTACTAATATCGAGGGAGCCACAATTGTGTGAATCTTGACATTTAAATCGTATCTCTCTGTAGATATATAGGGAATGCAATTGATAACTCCTTGGCGCAGTTGCCAAGGTATCGGCTTCGGCGTCGGGGGTCGTGGGTTCGATTCCCACGCGGGACAACTATTTGTGTAACCCACGGATAGTTGTTTCGCATCTGGGTGTTTGTCCTCGTGCAATTTATGTTTGTAAAACGTCCTTACAACACAGGATATTGTTATCCTAAAATAAAGGCCATGTTTTTTTTTAAAGAAAAAAAAATGTATCTAATAAAAATCCAAACCCGAAATCGCCTAATATAATGTCGAAGAATATTTTTTTACATTGAGGAAAAGTATGTGTGGAAATTATTCTTGCTCTGCACATACAAGTCCTCTAACTGCTACTGTTTTTATACCTAACAAACAAGATGCAGAGTTTCTTTCTGGTTATTTTCTGGACAGGTCTAATTGAGTCAACCATTGGTAGTTTTTGTGATGTTCAATAATCAGAACTTAAAAAAAGCCTGTATTGAATAAAGTTAATTTGACTTTGACTTCGAAACTATATTTTTATTATAATTAAAGGTGAAATTGAAAAAATAAATGAATCTTCTCAGTTTGCCAAGTTGCATGTGCAATATTTGAAAGACTTTTTAGATTAGTCAATATTTTATAAATAAATAATATGCACAAGGCATTGTCATTACTGTCACCGCTTACTCTGCCTATGTTGGCTTGAAACATGCTTTTAAACCAAGTTAATGTTATTTTGATTGGGCGAAGGTTATATTATATTTCTTCATCAGACCCTGGCGTCAGCGCTTCCGAGAAGGCTGGCACTTACCCGCCCTTCGACCGCGGCCTCGAAATGGATGTCTTCATAAAGAACTCCACTGGACAGCCCTTCGTTGGAAAGGTAAACTTTTTTAATTTAGAGATTTCATTTGGTGGGTTTTACTAGACTATAATACCTTTGAGCAATTACTATAACGATATTACTATAACAAGTCTTGGATATTTAGTTACACCAACCATTATCCACAATTAGAATTAAATTTATCCCTACACTTCAAACAACTGTAATACTTTCTAATAATAGACGTTTGATATGGGATATAGAAAAAACCATAATTTATCATGTTTCAACATTGAAGTGTTATTTTCAAGAAAAAACATATGGAATAATGATCAAATGAAACTATTTTTTATGAGGATTTTTATCGACTTTCAATTTCGTTTCGTCAAGTTCACGGGAGTCTGTCCCGTTTGGAAAGGGTTTGACACATCGGGAATTAAAAACTAAATTCAAATGCGATATAATCTGTAAAATACTTCATTTAATCATGTATGATATTCGAGTAAAAACAAGAAATGAATAAGTGGAATAATGTTTTGCCGTAAATAAGCATTTAATTTGTACATCATAAATGATTTTCAAAGAGGTATTTATATGCTGGAATTGTTGAATTTTTTATCATTTTTACATTGATTTCAGGTGTGGAATCGCGTGTCTACGGTGTGGCCCGACTTCACGCACCCAAATGCTACCGCGTACTGGACAGAGATGCTGTCCAACTTCCATAAGAAGATACCATTCGACGGCGCTTGGATTGTATGCGTTTTGATATCGTTGCATCGATTTCTAAGTATTAATTTTAATTCAGAGCAGACTTCTTGTGCGCGTTTTGTTAGAGAAGCGATATATATTCGTGTAAGCTCGACTGGGGAAGTACCACGGTATAGGGGAGACTGATGCAAAGAAGAAACAGTTCTCCTCTGGCGGAAGCAGTAACCGGGGTCGGCTCTCTAAAAGGCTCGTGATGCATCGGCAAACCCACAGGTGTTGAATATGTCCTTGTGCGGTGGTTATTCTGCACAAGTCGGCATCCACAAACAAATGTTAAGAAATTTCTGACTGACGGCTGACGGTGGTTACTCACAACGTATTAACTGTGTCCGGGTAAGTAACATGACCTCACAGAATGCCGTCGTGAACTGGAGGTGTTTTACTTCTGCACTTCGTCTAGTGAGCGAGGCAGTTGGGGCCCAGTTTGGTATAAGTTAGCAACGCGTCTGCAACTCCACGGATTTTGGAAATTGTCAAAGGGCGGCGGTTATCATTCAAGATCAGGTGAACCACGAGCTCGCTTCTCATCTCCCATAAAAAAATCCATCACATAAAAATCTCCGTGGCGCAGTTGCCAAGATATTAGCTTCAGCTTCGGGGGTCGTGGTTTCGATCCTCAAACGGGACAACTATTCGTGTGTCCCGCACATAGTTGTTTCGCATCTGACTGTTCTTCCACGCGTAAATTATGTTTGTAAAACGTCTTTACAACACGGGACAATGATATCCTAAAAAGTAAGGGCAGTGTTTTTTTTTAAAAACAACCATCAGGTGATAGGTTCCGTCATTAATCCGTCCACAACGAATCATGGAACCCTTGACCGTTGCAGGACATGAACGAGCCGTCCAACTTCGTGTCGGGCTCGCTGTACGGGCAGTGCGCGCCGGAGAAGCTGGCCTACCGGCCGCGCTCCGTGGGCCCCGAGGGGCTGCGCCACAAAACGCTGTGCATGGACGCGCGCCACGCGGCCGGCTCGCACGACCAGCTGCACAACCTGCACGCGCTCACCGAGGCCGCCGCCACGCACTTGTAAGTGGACCGCAGTACGGCTCGAAGGACCAACCGTCTGTCTCGTGCGCCACGCAATTCTTAGTGCACCTCTGTCCGGCTCGAAGGACCACCTGTATCTCGTGACATCACGCGCTTGTAAGTGGACCTCAGTCCGGCTCGAAGGACCACCTGTATCTCGTGACACCACGCACTTGTAAGTGGACCTCTGTCCGGCTCGAAGGACCAACTGTCTTACTCTTGAAGCCACACCCGCTCTCTAAGCTTATGTCCGGCTTAAATTATCTGGCTTGAACGAGCAACGTCCACGTCCGCTGCCAAAATTTGTATCCGACTAGAAGAACCAACTGTGTTGTGCATGACGCTTCTCATGTTCGCTATCACTTCAACTTCATTCATTCACATTTTCATGGCGATCGCAGCGCCCTGGTGGAGATCCTGGGCACGCGGCCGCTGATCATCTCGCGCGCCTCCTCGCCGGGGCTGGCCAAGTTCGCGGGCCACTGGAGCGGCGACGTAGCCAGCGAGTGGCACGACCTGCACATGTCCATCTCCGGTGAGAGCACGCACTACACTGACGGATCCCCTCCTAATATTGGATAACGCCGAATGATAGCGGCTACCCTCAAACAAGGAATATAGGAATACCCGACGACCCGATTGTCTTAATGGATAGTGGACCTGTCTCTTGTAGGAGAGGATGTGGGTTCGATCCCCATCAATGGAAAAATATTGTGTGGTGAAACTAATGCTTTTCTTGTGTCTGAGTATTTATATACCTATAATATTTATTTACAAAAATAAAGTATGTTTATCAGTTACCTAGTGTCCATAGTAGAAGCTTTGCTTAATTGGGGACTAGATAATATTGTGTAATTATGTCCTGCCCTGTCCTGAAATATATCAAAAATTTTGACTGTTGTTTTAACAAGATAATCATAGATACACATAGTAAGCGAGAAGTACTGCAACCCTACGGGTGTTGCAAATGTCTATGGGTGACGGTTATCATTTATTACTAGGCGTGCCGCCACCTCACTTGCCACCTTCCCACGTAAAAAATAAAAAACTTTAGTTTGATGACTCAGTAGCGCTAGTGGTTTCGGTGGTGAAAGAACAATGCTCACTTCCCATACATTTAAAAACCTGATAATGAAAGTGTATGTATAGTTACAAGGTATAGCAGAAAGACTACCTTTAAGTTAGTAAATTAATATCATATAGTCATTTTTACGATTGCTGGTCTACGAAGTCTCCAAAAATTATAAAAAAATGTTACTTTTTAGGTTAGGATTTGCAGTTACCTAATATAACGAAATAAATGTGCTAGAACTAACTATTTACGCTCCAGTTTATTCTAAAATAATAATATTAGCCTATCTAGTCTAAAACGTCTTTTTTACTTGTGAATTCCTAAAAACCGACTGCCCTTACGTCACTGCTTAGACTCGATTATTGTCACTATAAATTGAGTGAAGAGCATTATCTGCTATTTCAATAGCTCACATAAGTACTTACTAAAAAAACGTAAGTTAAAAGTGATCATTTATCTGCCCTACACATTTCATTGGCCTGCACTACAATACATAATAATCGATAATTATAATACCTGATGAATAAAACGAGGGAAAAAAATAAAATACTATGTTACAGTGGAATGCTTTATTAATTATCATCATCTTCACTTAAATGTCTTATAACTATGTTATCCAGAAATTCTGCTATAACAGAGATATTTTCTTGATAGTTCATCCGAAGTACCACCTAGTCATAACATGAGTGCAACATCCTATGGTTCGCCAACCAAACTAAACAATTACAACAGTATTTGACTATACTAGCTCTGCCAGACACATTATTTTCTATTAAAATGTAGACAATATTGTTTTCTTTAAATGTGCCAGGACTTAATTTTTCCTCTTATTAGTGTTATGTCACCACTTCCTCTCAGATTATTCCTAGAAAACTCCTGTGTCCCTACATATTTCTATTCTATATGATCCATGAAAGCGAATATGTTCGCCATAATAGGATTTGGCTTGCCTTATTTGGTACCTAATGCAAATAGTATAAGTTCACTAATAACTTAATCTCAGAAACATAAAAAATAAATTATCTTCAGTACAAAAACACCACAAACTTCAGCAACATGCCTAATATGTGTGGCAGCACTCTTACAACTCATCCAGCATGAATGGCATATTCTATCAGATGATGATTATCTACAAAAGAAAACTACAAAAGAAGTAATAAAGCAATAATTATTATTCATCTTAAAAATTAATTTAAAAAAAAATCAATTATGTATTTATTTGTGGTTAAAATTATTATAACATCAGTCAATTAATAACAGATTAATTTACATCTAAAATACAAAAGAGAAATAATCTAGAGTAATAGTATCAAGTTTTATATTGGCAAATGATTAACAATGTAGAAACATGAATATGTGATGTTGTGAACTTGTTTGTATAATAGCATTTATCTGTCTTTGCTTTTCTGAAGGATTATCAAAAACTGTTCTTCGACCTGGTTGAGATAATCCTGAAGCTTGAGCAACATCACAGCTTGTTAATTCCTGGTTTATTATTCTCATAAAGAGTTCATTACAAGATTTACAAATATAATCTTCCTCAGTAATCTGAAATAAAAAACATATATTGAGTTTATAATACATATTTTGGATATATAGATCTTTTGAACAGTTGTTTGTGTTATGTCACAGGTATAATTTATAGGAGCTTTGTTAGTTTGATTATGACATGATTGAAATTTTTAGATTAAAAATAATAAACATAAATATTCACAATTACTGGCGAATACCGATGAGTATGAGTCACTCGCAGAACTGTAAAATGTCAAAAAAATCCATTTACGAGAGCCGTGCGAACTTTATTACATGCCGCATTAATAATTTATTATTTTATTTTTAATAAATCTATACTACTAATAAGATTGATCTTAATTTTTATACAAATACTGTTAATTACGTGCTTACTCACTTCTCTAACACGTAAAAACACGTACAAAACTCAGAAAAAGTTGAATACAGTCAAGTAGGTAGTGTGAAAAATGGAACGGCCTATGCAAAGGATTGTTAAGGTGCGTTCAAAACATGGTAATATGTTTACCCTTGAAGTAAAATAAGCGTAAAGAAATATCAAAAAATATTTTTTTCCCGACCTTCTTTTAACATTGTGATTAGTGTAATTACTATAAAATGAAATTAGCTAAATTTTAATATTTATTTCATCTCTATACACAATCAGGTCAAAAATGGGCATTGTTCTTTCAGAACAGATAATTTATGACATGGTAATTAATGAGAAGTTGCTAAAGCAAATCAAAATTTACTTATTTTTCGGTCCAAAGTGTTACAAATTTACTTTAGTTTTACCAATACAAATAAAACTTCTACACATAATCCGAACGTTTCCACAACATTTGCACGGAACCCTTAAGGCTCTTTGAATGTGATTCATCAATTGAGATTCTGAGTGTATTTCCAGAACTGCTGAGCTTCAGCCTCTTCGGGATACCCATGATGGGGGCTGACATCTGCGGTTTCAGAGGCAACACCACCGTGGAACTGTGCAGGAGGTGGATGCAAGTGGGCGCATTCTACCCCTTCGCCAGGAACCACAACTCGGACTCGTCTATAGTGAGCGATTTATTACAGTGAATTCAAATTGTTCAAATTCAAAATATCTTTATTCAAATAGACGCTTGCGCGTTCTTACGGAATGTCGACTTTTACATAAATAATTAACACATTAGTCCGTAAATAAGTTACCACTGGTTTAGAAGGCAGTTATGTTGAGAAGAGACCGGCAAGAAACTCAGCAGTTGCTCTTTTTTTTTTAATATCATATTAAATATAATATATATATATATAAATATATATATATATATATATGTTAATATATCTATATTAAAATATTCTTATTTTAGATTCTTATTTTATTTTTTCTTTATATACCGCGATGGTAGAATACTCCCCATGAACGACCTATTTACTTTTTGTATATGAAACAATGGTATAATTAATTTGTCCTTATTTCTAGTATTTAGTTTTTGTCTGACACTATTGGAGAAATATTGTGTGTTTTTCCAGTGTCTGGGTGTTTGTATATTTATAATATGTTTACATATATTTACAAAAGAAAAATATGATTAAATATGTTTGTCATTTATCTAGTACCCGTAGTACAAGCGTTGCTTAGTTTAGGACAAAAGAATGTAGTGTAAAAATGTGTCATAATTATTTCTATTTATATCAATAACACAAGTGTTCTTCGAAACAAGTCAGTAGATCGTCAGGACTTGTTAACAGTCAGAATTCCTTTTGCAGCCCCAAGATCCAGTAAGCCTGGGAGCGGAGGTGGTGAAGGCTTCTCGAGAAGCCCTGCGAATGCGCTACGCCCTCCTGCCGTACTACTACACGCTGATGTGGCGCGCCCACCTGCTCGGCCACCTGGTGGCCAGGCCGCTGTTCTTCGTGTGAGTGGGCTCGTTCCAGCTGGAACATCTGCCCAGCACTAAGCAGGCCGATGGCTTATGCTAACTAGGCTGGAATAAAAAGTAAAAGTAAAGTATCAGCCTATACATGTCCCATTGCTGGGCAAAGGCCTCCTCTGTACAGAGGGTATCAGGGCAAAGTCCACCACGCGGCCCCACTGCGGATTGGTGGACTTCACATATCTTCGAAATATTTTTTTTTGTTATTTCGAAAATATGCAGGTTTCCTCACGATGTTTTCCTTCACCGCGGAACACGTGATAAGTCAGCACTTAAAGTTAAAAACTTCATTGGTGCCGGCACCGGGGATCGAACTCAGGTTGCTCGAGTATATTGAATTAAAGGCGAGCGCCCGGACACTGAGCTATCACGGCTCTAGGCTGGAATGTGGGTTCGATTCTCAGTGTTCATTCAGGCTGATGCTAAATCGGCCAGATTGTGGATTGGATTGAGAACTCAGTTGCGCAGTTAGCAAGGTATTGGCTTCGGCGTGAGGGGTCGTGGGTTCGATTCCCGCACAACTATTTGTGTGACTCACGGATAATTGTTTCGCATTTGTGTGTTTATCCACGTGAAATTTATGTTTGTCCAACGTCCTCACAACACGGGACAATGTTATCCTTTTCATTAATAAACATTATTGATCAAAAAACGGTGTGGTGAAAACAAAATGAACCGTTCTTAAATGCATGCTACTTTATTAAAATGTGACAATGCGTCTGCAACACTATGGGTGTTGCAAATGTCCATGGGTGGCAATTATCACTTAACATCAGGAGAATTGCCAGCTGGCAACCAACTTCTCACATAAAAAAAACTATTAACCCGTCTTAAACAAATTCCTTCCAACCTGCAGGGATCCAAGCGACACGGTTACCCATGACATCGACGAGCAGTTCACGATCGGACCCTACCTGATGGTGGCGCCCATCCTGGGGCCAGGGGCCAACACCACCCGCGCCTACTTCCCCGGCCACGACCCCTGGTACGGGCTGAACGATGGCCAGGTGCTGGCCACACACCAATGGAAGGACATCACCGAGCAACAAATGCTCGCTGTCAAGGTCAGACCGGCTACCATCCTTATGAACCATACTTGTATAAAAAAGACATTCCGATGGACAGAAGTATCTGATGCTTTCAATGGTAAACACTTGGAAAAGTGCATATACCACTTTTCACAAAAATATTCCTTTGTTGGATACTGTATGGCATTTTACTTTGATACAATCTAGTTACAGCGTCTTCTACTGCGCCCTCTGACATTATGTTGCCGCCTTTTTGTTTATTTTTTTTTCTATTTGGAACCTGCCATCAGTCAAATGAACTATAATCAGGTGATTTCTTGTTTTTACGCGAATATTATACATTCTTCAATGAAACAGTTTTACGGATTTTATCGCGTTTAATGATTATTAAATATTTTGATACTTGTTGTAGTTTTTGTTATAAAAAAATACATATATAAAAAATATTTTTCACTTACTACGTACCTCGTATATTGCCCCAAGAACACTGATAAAGTAAACGGCATGGACCAGTTTCTAATTAATATGAGCGTGTTTCAGGGTGGCGGGATCTTGACGATGCAGCAGCCCCCTGAAGGTATCGTCACCACCACCGTCTGCAGAAGCAGACCCTTCCAGCTACTTGTAGCGCCCGATTCCGCCGGCCAGGCGAAGGCACTACTATACTGGGACGACGGCCGTGGATTGCGTAAGTCTCAGTTTGTTGTATAGAAAAGCTGAGTACATTTTATACAGGCAAATGAAACTAAATAGCTTTGCTTAGACACTATTATGAAAGTTACGTATATGTCGCTAAACATCTTTCTTTACTAATGTTATAAAGGCGAAAGTTTGTATGTATGGATGGATGTTTGTTACTCTTTCACGCAAATACTACTGAATTGATTTTAATGAAACTTTACAATAATATAGATATACATCAGAATAAGATATAGGCTACAATTTATATAGATGTTTTATGTATATCTGTCTGAATGTTCTTCTTATATCCTTCTGCTGTTATAGCCTTCTGCTTATTCTACGCAGACGTAGTCGCGGGGAGCAGCTTGTTATAAAATAATATACAAAATGCCAGGAATGGACTCAAAAAAAAGTTTTAATACTGGATTTAGAATCTAGATAAAAATGAAAAATTTAATAATACATAATTTTTGGTGAATGTTTTCAATTATTCAACAATTACTTGTTATAACGCAAAACGGTCTAAAAATTTTAATAAAACTAAATTATTTTTAGTGTCGTTCGATTTGTTCTAAAAAATGTTGTGAATATTATTTTAGAACGAAAATAGTGCATTTTTTTAATTCTTTATGATTTTATTATAATATATATATAGCAAATATTTTCGGTGAATTGGTCATTGTGAAATCTCGGAATGACATTTCCGTTTAAATTATAAATATCTCAATAAAATTATAGACACTTACGCAATAATTACAGACACCTACGACGAGAGCAAATACAGCCTGGTGCATTTCACTTTGGACAAAACGGATTTCCGCAGTAATGTGCAATGGTGGGCATACGGCATGCCCTATGTTGAAAAGATAACAGTCCTCGGACAAAAGAACCCCATCAAGAATGTTACCATAAACGAAGAGCCGTGCAGGAATCCTCTCTGTGAGTTCACATACTCGAGCAAGGATAAAACTTTAGTAATATTCAACCTCAAATTGCATTTAGACGGGGTTGTACACATCCACTGGATGTATCGAGATAATTTGCCAAAGGCAGGCATATAGTTATGTATTCAAGGAACACTAATACGGAGTAATTTTGAATAAAAGTGTATTATTAAATGAAAAAACAATTTTTAAAAGCTTGTTATGTGTAAATGATAATTACACCCCAATATCCTTCCAAAGTTGATGCCAAGGTTTTAATATATGTGTTTAAACTAAACAAACGCTATGACGGATTCTGCAATAGGAATTGAATGATAATTTTAAACAAATACTGCCCCTACATTATTCACATTTTGATATGTATGCAAAATATTTTATTTATTCCTATATATAATAGCATACCATTTCTGTCTAGTAATCTGTATTTATCTTTCATTTTATTAATAGTTAATTATGAAAGAACACCTTTTATAACATTTTAATGACCGATTATACTGATTTGTCTATCTGATCAAGTAAAATTGTTTCTATAGATATAAACATTGAACTCTAATATTGAGGAGAAATGTGTTCAAATAACGAATAGAACAATGTAACCTTTGCTAAAAGTAAAGTTATTATATGTATAAATATACAAAATAGCACTAGCAGTTCACTTAAATTTGATAGAACAGCTAAACGGTTCGGATTTATATTGCTTCTATGTGAATTCATATATATATATAAAACTTATAAAACTTTATTGCAATAAGCTGGGAAGTTCAAAAACAGATCCTTCGGTCAAAAATTACTACACGCAACTCAACATTTGTAATTATAATTGTAGAATTTTCATATAACACTTCTATAAATTTTAACATATGTTTCAAGCTATTACTTCAAATGAAATATGTTTGAACTGATTCCTTAGGAATTTACTTGAAATAACATAACTGTGCCTGTGTTTAGGATTTACACAGAAAATGTCTGTCATGACAATTTCCTTGCTTGCAAAGGTTGTATCAAAGCACATGTTACTTACACTTAGTTTAAAATGAGTACTCACATTGTTTATTTGATTTATATTAATTATCAATTAATGTTATTTCAGTTCAATAATGTTAGTACATATAAGTTCCTTTGAATATCTCAAAGGAACTTTTATATCTACTAACTGAGTTTTGAAACATTATTGTAAAGAAATTATTTTAATCTTTATGCATATTAGTCCTTAAGAAATATTTTGTATGACTTTGAATGGTTTAACTAAATATTTTGAAGATTATATCACACAAATAACAGTTTATTTATGTCACTTATATCTGTGTCGTGAATAATGTTGTAATCTTAAATTATATAATAGGTATAATCATTTTCATAGTATTTATATTTTATAGTTGAAATCTATAGAAAATTTAATAGCTGTGTATGTATAAGAACAAGCATAGAAAGAAATTATTAAACCAGAAATCATACAAGCCTCTATACTGGATTGCTAGATTAGAAATATTGTGGTTGTTGTTTAAGAATTTAATACAAAAATAAGCCATGGTAAATTCATAAAATTTATCTAGCCATGTTAGTAGTTTAATACATAGCATTGCTCATTTTGTCTGATCTCTTTAACAACTAGTCAAACCTTCAATTCGGAGTATGTGATTTGCAGTTTATAGATAGTAATTATATTTTTAGGCTGCATATGTTGACTCTTTTAAATTGTATGAAGAGATAACTATCTATAAATGCTGTATCTATTTAAATGGCAATAGACATTATATCATGGTGATTTTTAACTGTTAGTTAATTATATTTCTAGGTATTTTCTGTTAATAAAAAAGCTAAAGTTATGAATACCTTATTGTTGGTTGAGATAACGAAAGGTTATCTTTTATGGGCAGCAGCATGAATTATTAACATGCAACATGTCAAAAAATAGGTGAACGGTTAACACCAAAAGACATATTTGGACTGATACTCGTATATATATATATATATATATATGTGATTATATGTTATCATAAAATGAATCATTTGATCCTAATACAACATTATTCTTAGTAGGTACAAATTTTTTTTGTGATCATTTTGTAAAATACATGTAAATAATTGTTTTTATATTACAATTAATAGTCAGAAGTAATATTGTACACCAAAGCCATGGTTATTGAAAAATAAAAGCACTGAAAAAGATGTGACATTGTCTAATTTTTTCCTTCTATTCATTTTAATAGTTTTTTTATCACTAATAATATTAAACAACAAAAAAAGATTAGAAAATAATCTTATACTTACCTCTTGCAACATAAGTTGCCTACTAATTTAGTATTTTCATATTTTCTAATAACAGTTAAACCACGAAAATTACATAGACCTATTAGTTGCCTATATTTTATTCCCTAAACAAATTGGGAAAAACAAATAGTTTTGGCTGTCCATGTCATTTTTTAAAGCTTAATAAGGTGATAAAAAATTTCCTAAATTTGAGAAAAAGGTATTAATATGGAATTGGGAAATTAAAATTTATCCTGGTTTTAAAAATATATATACATTCAAAATGTAGCCAATGGATCTCTCACTGAAGGTTAATTGACAAGGCAATAATTTTAAAATAAAGAATATCATATATTTCTAATAGCAATAACTAAGCTCTCAATCAAATATATACAAGAAAAAATTATACTATGTGTGGTCTTTTTCAACATCACTTTTGAGGAACTTCTCATAATCTTCTTCACTCATCAACTCGTTTAATTCTTCAGGATTAGTCAATTGTAGTTTAAATAACCATCCCTTGTCAAAACTAGATGTGTTTATGAGGCCTGGTTTATTTTCAACATTATTGTTCTTCTCAGTGATCACACCACTGACTGGAGAGTATATTTCACTAGCCGCCTTGACACTTTCAAGAGCCCCACATTCGTCTCCAGCTTTGACTTTGGTACCTGGATCTGGCAGTTGTGCGAAGACTATGTCTCCAAGAGATTCTTGTGCATAATTACTGATACCAACGGTTCCAATGTCATCCATAACCATAACCCACTCATGTCTATCTGTGTATTTTCTATTGGCTGGTTTTGTACAATACATAGAACGTTGCTCACAAAAACTCTGTCTCATTGTATGTAACACACTTTTCCTTAACGTAAATTGTTTTGTTGCAGTAAACAATCTTTGTAACACCATTGTTAACTAGAAATATGAGAAAAATAATTAAGTTCAAACTACAACTGGCGGGTTATTAATATAAATAGTTCAATACATTAACGTATTAATAAAATAAAAACACAAGTAATGAACTTTTAATCACAATTTGAACTTTTGCACTCTCTAAAGCAATTAATTACAATGTACAAAGAAAAGGAATGATAACAAGATAAGAAACTGTTATTAGCCGGGCAAATAATGAGAATTCAAGGATTTAGGATTCCTAGGAGAATATTTCGAAGTCAAAGTAACTAACCGTTTTATTAAACCGCGTTTATTAATGGTACTATTAATTTAATGTAACATATCCATTTGCACTAAAAGTATAATATTATTCAATTTTGAAAGTGTCATTGTCAAATTGACATTTGGGTTTTATAAGGTTATATAATTAACCGTTGCGCTATCCTTTAAAATCACTAACGTATCAGTGGAGTCATAGTAGGTAAAAAAAACCATTAACCTGGAGGTTTGTCGCGAACAGCTGGAAGAGCCACGAAATCAGCGCCCCATTGAGATGTCAGCGCGCTCTTGCCGAGCTTCGTAGCTTGGCTAAATGCAACGGGGTATGCGCACGTCAACTATCGGCTGACGTAGGTAATACCCGGCCAAATTTGCTTTGATGAATACCAAAACACAAATGAACGCGAACCGACGACAAAATGTCACCACTGCGGAAGAGATCAGTACTCTGCGCAACAAACGCTCACTAAGTGCCCTGCTTGGGAGTTCGAACTACGGATCCTGGTCTAGAGTATCGGGGAGGACCTTTCTCCACTAGTCACAGTAGAAGCTTTGCTTGCCCAAAAACGAATTTGGATGGCACTGATCTTCTGTGAAAATGTCATGGTCCAGAAGGAGATCACCGAGCTTGATCATGAAGCCACACGGACACGAAGACGTCGGGTCAGCAGAAGCAAACGTGCTGTCCCTTCAGCCCTGCAGTCACGGGCTCATAGAATAGAACTGAGGTATTCTATGCCTGTCAAAAAGGCGACTTCTAGGGGGCGTTAGGGTCTCAAACTAGCATCAGTGTGAAGTGCCCTCGTGCTGTTGCAAGCTCGTGAGGGGATCGGGGAAGGTTCATCCTCCTCCTCGGCGTGCCCATGAGGAGTACCGAGGGACACCGGTGCGTTCCATGATAGAGATCCCGTAGTCCCCCTTGACAACCCTTTATAATTACTCATTTCGCCGCCATCGAGATCAAACATATGGCTTAGAATTCTCATTGTCAAACTCGAGGTCCCTAATTCCTAACCTACACACGATATCCTGGTGTACCTGTTTTTGACTCACTTACGTCGTATTGGTATTGTAATTTTCTAGCCAATCTGTTCATAATTATTCGCTGGTTGCCAATTTAATTACAAATCTTTTTGCTTTTGTTAACTTGTGTGTTTGTGTAAAAGGTTTAATTCTCGTAAATATTTTTTTACGTAATTTAGTTTTCGTTAGTTAGTAATTCGGTGAAAATATGTAAGATATATCGTTATTGCATTCTTATTACTTTCTTTGTATAGATTTCACTATCAACTCGTATCCAAGCCAGCAGAGGTTTAAAAGGAGAAGCGGAAAAAAAACATGCTGCTATATTTTACTGTGGTAGGGCCAAGCAACGGGCTTCGCTGTTGCACGAACGAGCAGGTTCGTCTGCGGAAGCACCACGACCTCACAGAAGACCAACGTGAAATGAAAGAGGTATAATTCTGCGTTTCGACTGGTGAGTGAGGTAACCAGGCCCTACTTTAAAGTGGCAACGCATCTGCAACCCTACGGGAATTGTAAATGTCCATGGGTTATTACGCAGCTATCATTTAAAATCAGTTGAACCACCATCTCTCTTACCATCTTCATACATAAAAAAAAAATAACAGCAAACTGTGCTCTCGCAATAAAACATCGTTCTTTCTATACGTTATGATATTACTCCTTATCTGTGCAGTCTATCCAAACAAAGTCATTGAATATGTCAGTGTCATTAAGTGCTGTGTGTGTAGTATAATCATGACTGAAGGATGTCAAACGGAGTTTACTAAAAAAATTGATACACCAAAATATTTTATTTTTATTGGTACTTGTGGTGTTCTACTGGGTGTGCTATATTTCTACAGGTTTTGCTCTCGAAAGAAATTGCCAGTTTTTGGTTTATATTTTATTTTAAATTTATTTCCTTAACCTACATTGTTTTGTTTTAGATTTCACTTGATTACAATTGTAGTAAGTTATGTGTTGGGATGTTTGGCTTGTTATTACACGTTAACTTCAAGTATTTTTTGCAATTATGTGAAGCAATTGACGTGCCATATTGTCAGAAAACCGGAACAAATGGAAGACGAAGAACCTCCTGACGTCGTAAGTTGATTAACTGCTTTTGTTTCCTTATTTTTTTTTATACCTTAACGTTTTACGGATATGGTATGGTGTCCTCATTTTTCTATTCTCACAGTCTTATAGTACTTCATAACCAATTTGAAAGGCCTACAAGAGATTGTTTTCTTTATAGGGTTGTGAGACTTGTGGATACATTAATTGTACGCGACATAATCCCGAAATTGCTCCAGAGCCTTGGAGTGGTTTACAAATACATAAACAGTTGGATCAAGCTATAGAAGATGTAAGAAAATTAAATTTAATACTGTTTTACTTCTTCATAATGAGATATAAAATATTTTTTCACATTTATTACTTGATCAGGCAAATATTCAGGACATTGACCACCCAGAAATAAGAGCAGAATTAACATATTGGCAGATTTCTGTGAAACAACAACAAAATGGCAGATTTCTGTGAAAACTATAAGCGACCGTAACTATAAGCCATGTGTAAACTATAAGTGACCGGAGAATTCTGCTTCTTGATTAATTAATTTGTGAATTTTCTCTATTGTTTAAAATTTATTTTAATTGCATTATGCATCCATCAATGTCCTGTACATTTACCCTTGATTATTTCATACATTAAATTTACTTGATAGCCCTTTTACTTGATACATTTAATTTACTTGACCCCTTTCCAAGGGGTTCCCCATTTGTTTTACTTTATTTATTTATATTATTTTATTTTAGCTTTTTTTTACATGAGAATTATTTATTTTCTTATTTTTAAACTTGACTGAAATTAATCATAAAGTGAGGAAAATTCCCTTGGTATTAAAAAAACTTGAAAAGGGGGGCTCTACAACTCTTTCTATTAAGGAGGTTAATCCCTCCCGTCAAATCACCTCGTCAATGGAAAGTTGTACCATATTATTGGTATAATAATTTTGATCACTTCACATTATTAAAAATTATAATAATTGAAACATTTTTAATAACATGTTACCTGTTTTACTTCTTCCAGTTTTATAATACAATATTAGACCATTTCATCAACTCATGGTACAGTAAGATTACACCTCGGCCATTCTTTGTTGATGAGTTGAGGTATCAACTTAGATATGCCTCAGCAAGTTTGTTGCTGCGAGCTTTAAAGGTAACTATAGATTAAAATCAAAGCTTCTTATATTATACCAGCGATAGCGATCCACCCTGGCATTGCACGGGTGGTAATTTTAATTTTTAATGTATTTTTTTACCATGGTTTGTGCAATGAAGATTATTTGTTCATGCATTCATCGTTTGAAATGTTGATTGTACAGTTTTATTTTATCAATGACTCTATCTGCAGGTAGACTATGCTAGACTTATTAATGAGCGTTTAGTGCCTTGTGCATTACGCCACTATGCTGTTGTGTCTAGCGGTGAAAGGCCAGGCTTACATGTGGCCGTGTGTAGCCGGGGAGCCGAATTGAAATATTTACGATGTCTTGCAGATGTCTTACAACCGTTGCTACTCCAACCCAATGAAACTAATAATCCGTAAGTATTTTATCCTTTTGGCTTCTGTTCTGATGCTTAGCCACATTCATAGTAAAGCAAACTGTTAAATAATATTAATAAGGAATTTGCAACTTGTATTTGTATTTTGTGTGGAAACCATCCAATGTGAACTAGAACATTATTGTAGTTTCCTTTTGAAAAAATTGTCCCCTTAATGTAGGATAACAGTATTTTAAGGATGTTTTTTCATAAATAAATTTTACGTGGACAAAAATTTAATCAAAGACAAATCTGTGGGTCACACAAATAGTTGTCTCATATGGGAATCAAAACTTTGACTCGCAGAATACTTCAGCAATTGCGCCATAGAGTCATCTGAATCTACCTCAACTTGCATTATTTGGTTTTCGGGGTTTTTACTTAAGAAGCCAGCTCAATTCAAGAGATATTTATTGATTACAATAGGTTAGGAGTAAATGATGAGGACTTTTTTTCAATACTTTACTACAGATGAAACTTAAAATGTGACTTTTTTGATTCCTTGATTCGAATTTGAGTCTTTCCGGGAACGCGCCCAACCACTGTAATCACTGAGCAATGTGACCGATTTCCTCACGCCGCAAACTAGGACTATTACATTATTCAAGCATAACTGTTGAATCTTAATGGGGTGGGAAATTATATAATAATTTTTTTATGACTTGCAGAATTTTCCGAGTCCTCATAAGGGAAGTGTTTGCTGGCTGGGTGCTCCTGTCGCTGACCGATGTGTTGGCGGATCCCTATATCTTGAACACGCTGATAGTACTGGCCACCAGTGATGAAAAGATGGCACAACTTCCGGCCACACCTAATTACAAGGTAACAATCCCTAATTCCCTACTTTAAATGTGACAGTAAGTTTTATTGTTATGTTTTCACGCCAAAACTCAACAGATTATCATGAAACTTTGTAGACATATTCTTAGAGTTATTAAAAAGGACATAGGATTCTTTATAATAAAAAAAATTCTTCCAAAAGCTTATAGAATATATTATTACAGGATTCCTCTCAAGAGTATGTAGTTTATAAATTTTTTATGTACTCAAACAAATGTTTAAAAATTAAACTATTTGTTACTAAATATAAATAAAAAATAAAAAATTAAGTTTTACGCGAATATTAAACATTGTTAAATGTACATGTTACATGCGATCATGAACACTGGAAAAAGTTCGAAATGTAGAGAATTTTAAAATCTATTAACCGCCATAAAATCGTTTCGTAATAGTTTAATTTAACAAGTAATTTTGCAAGTTATATGACAGATGAAGTTTTAAATAATCTAGAGCCTATCATTATTTTTAGATAGACTGATAAAAATCAAATAATCCACAAAAGGCACTATCATAGAGAGACCACTGTGAGGGCAATGCTCAAAGCTATTTGATCGATACTCTGGATTAATGCAGTTGTTCTATTCAGGTTCTGTTATGGCATTTCCAGGTGGAGTTCTTGGAGACGTTCGCGCGTCAGACGGAATCAGTGTACACGGAGCGCTGCCGACTGCTGCGCGTGGACCTGGACCTGGTCATCAACGAGCAGGAGCACTTCTATGCCTTCATGCAGTACATGAAGTCCACCAGCCACCTGGAGTTGCTGCAGTTCTACAAAGACATAAGTAGGCCTCACCTGTTGTCTGTATCACTGTTAAATTGTTTAAGTGTAAACATTCAGAAATAAATTATTAGTAAAAAAAATTTGTTAAAGATTTTTAACTGGAAACTTTACTGAAAATGGAGTGACAACCTGTGCAAATGTGCGGGAAGTTGATTGATGCTCAGGATCGTGCTAGATGGCAGTCTATTGGTCTATGTTATGTAGTGTATATGCAGCAGTGGACTCGACATTTAAGCTATACAAGTAAAATACACAAGTGACAATAAATGAACACATATAGAGTATAACTTTTTAAAATTGTATTAAACACCCTTACGTATAAAACTGTAACGTAAAGTTCATTTGTAAAGGTCACAAAGCAAATGAATGGGTTCAATGAATTCAAAAGAGACAAACATACTGTTAGAAGGAGCGGCTTGTAATGTGACACTGTGGCAATGAATGAAAAGTCTCTGAATGTATGAATCAATCAGTTGTAGTTTTATAGGATTTATAAATTTTGTTTCTTTTTTACTTAATTATTTTGTTTCAAAAATATTCTTTTTTATGGATTTTTTTAACGTTAATATTTTTTATGATTATTGGCAAGTAGCATTAGATGTGTGTTCATTTATTGTCGTGATGGTAACGAGACGCTGTACATTGTTTAAGTACATTTATCAATTATCTAGTAGCCATAGTACAAGAGTTGCTAAGTTTGGAGCTGCGATTGAGACATGGATTTCACAGCGGTGCCTGTGCCCTGGACTCAATTGTCTCATAAAGCGGCGTTCATTTTCAGAGTCGTTCCAGATGAGCCTCCTGAAGCCCGACTTGAGCCCTTCCGAGCGGGAGTGCGTGGCGAGTGGCGCCAGGAGGCTGCAGGGGAGCTGTACCCTCTTAGGGCCACTGGCCAGCCACCTCAGCCGCCGGCTGCTGGCCGAGCTGAACGAGGACCTGGACGCCGCGGACGAGCACAGGTGCCCACCACTGTTCTCCCCTTCAATGGCCCCAAATGGAAAAGACTGGGAAACGTAATCGCTGCAGACTAGCGGCCACCACTGTTCCACGGATGCCAACTTAGGGATACTCTTCCTAAATTTATAAAAAACAATTTTTTAGGAGGTAAATTCAAACCAATACTTTCAAAATGTGTCTCATTTAGGATGTTTTGGTATGAATTTTAAATGGGCTTTTGAATTGCTTAAGGAGTATTTTTTTTGAACAGTTGGTAACACTGCACTGCTCTTTGTTTGAACGGCCCCAAATGAAAAAAGGCAGTGTAACGTAATCGCTCCAGGCTCTGTCAAGTAGACTTTAATGTAAACATGTTTCTTTCTCAAATAATGGCAAAAAGAAAATTGAACCGCCATTCTTTTCGCCCGGTTCTTCTCAGATCGGTGGTTTTTTAAAATGGTACCGGTACTTATATTTTGGCAATGTTTCTGATTATTCCGATCAATTAAAACCATCCTTTAACTCAAATGCATGTGAGAAGCCATTTGACGGTTAATAGTTCATTGCATGAATTAATAAAGTTCATCACCCTAAACATACTAAACAAAGCTATTAATTTAAGCTCTTTAAATTTGATAGTTTCAATGTTTTGGGTAATTTAAGTGAAATTTTATTTGTTGAATTTTCAGGTTACAAACTAGCCGGGCCCTATACCAGGCTGCAAGGCAATCGCACGCCGCTCTAGAGAAGGTCATGCTGCCCAGGTTCCTGCACAGCGAGGAGGTTTGTCCACTTACAATTTTATTTCATTATGAGCTCGGACAAATGACACAATACATCGGAAAAACATAGATAGTTAGTTTTTATACTTATTTATGTTATATATATAGATTTGATTTAAAATTTGAATTAATTTAAATTATATTAATTAATTAAGAGAAATTCCATTGTTAAGAATGTACTTAATAAATTCCTAAAGTTGAAGCTCAAGAATAAGAAACGAATTCCTTGGATTGTGTACCAATATAGTGGTTTAGTTTTAACAATCACCAAAGTGGCATTAATAAAATAATGATGTTTAAGGGTGTGTACAGATAACTAATATTTTTAGTTTCCAGAAATATGATTGTTGAATATGTTTGTTACAGTTTTATAAACTAATGATTGGATCAAGAGTGCCCACCGGATATCACAAACAGATGGCGAAAAGGTTAGCGCGTGTCCATTTAATCTTATTTAATTGCAAATTGATATTAATTATTTTATTTAGTGATATTAGTTAGTGCGGCGGATAATGGTTTTTTTTAATAAATTGCCTTTGAATGCAATTTTTGCTACAAGATCAGTTTAAAAATGTGTCAATAAAACTGTCGTAAAATATTTTGCCGCCGTCAGGATTCGAACCCGTGGCTTCAAGATTACGTGTCCAGACGCTTTAGCCACTAAACTAAATGGCTATTTGCCACATCGACGAAAAACTTCAACGTATTTTATCAAGAAAAAGTAATGCACTTTTTCAAATTCAATTTTTACAACGAACATTTGAAAAATTTTAGCAAAGGTTCAAATAAAAAATAATAATAATAATTTAAGCAAACTAAACGATTTTTTTGGCCATCCGATTGGCGTTGGGATTAGTGAATGTGCGTCTCATGCCAGAGGGTGTGGCTTCGATCTCCTCGAAAAATATTGTGTGATGACCATAACACTTTTCCAGTGTCTGGGTGTTTATATATGTATAAATGTATTTATTTACAAAAGAAAAGTGTGTTTAAGTATGTCTATCAGTTTTCTAGTACCCATAGTACGGGCGCGCTTAGTTTGGGACTAGAGAGTGTAAAAATGTGTCCAAAGTATTTTATTGATTTATCTATGTACCACTCTCAGATCGCAGGAGAAAGTGGTGAACGCGGCGTCGAGGCTCGGCCGCTTGAGGGGCGCGCTGAGGGCGCAGGCGGCGGACGGCCAGCTCCTGGACTGCGCAGGCGCCGAGCTGCCGGAAGGCGAGGGCAACGTGGACATCCTCAGGTACCTGGACTCCATAGCGGCGGAGGAGGCGGCCGGCGAGCAGGACCTGGCCAACTACAAGGTGGTGCTCACCAACGTGGAGACGCGGCTGGTGAGTTCGGCTCTTTTTTATCGCCCGGTTGCTATATTCAACGAACGGCCGTTGGTTACATAACTTTGCGACTTCCGTAACGACCCGTTGTAAAGACTTCATAATGACTATGTAACTAACGGCCGTTCGTTGAATATAGGAACCGGGCATATGTGAGAAAGTGGCCAGGGAGCTGACGGTTAACTTGATTTCAAGGGATAGTCGCCGCCCTTTGACATTTCCACCTTACAATAAAGTGTTAAGCTGACAAGCGATAGTCACCGCCGATGGATATCTCTTACACCCGTAGGTTTGGAGATGCGTTGCCACATTAAGGGGTTTACCTCGCTCACCAGACAAAACGCGGAAATATAACACTTGCATTTCACGTTGGTCTTCTGTGAGGTCGTGGGTGAACAAGTTGTATTTTGACGAGTAATAACTTACAAGTTGATGTGGATTGTTATAGTTATTTAGGGGAGTTGCGATCAGAATTGATACAATTACGAACATTTAAATTTGGAACTATTGTAATATTGTATTGGCCATTTGTCATTTGGCTTTGCAACTGCGCCAACCGACTCGTATTAGAAGTAAAATACGTCGATTTGGATAACAGCTTTCAAAAGGCAAAGAAGGGTTTAGTCAGCGCGCCTCAGGAAGGAAAGCCGGAAAGACTAGAGATGGTTATGAAGGTTGTAAGGGAGTTTCGCAGTCAAATTCGATGCACTGAGGTTAACGGTTCTTTATTTGCAACAAAGTACAAATACAATTTATAACTCAGGATAATTACGTGGGCACAGTGAACGTTAGCAGAGCGCGCGTACGGGAAAAGAAGAAGCAGCTATGACAGACAGTACCCGTATTTATTTTAAATTCAAAAAGTAACGTTCGCGCGCCCGCTCTCAGTTGCCATATAAAAGGGAAATGAAAATACAAAATTACACATTACGTTATAAACAAAAAACATAAAATTATTAAACTAGATTAACATAAAATATAACATAAAACTTAATTATATAAATTAAAATTTTAACGCGTCGCCTACAGTGTTGTTGAAAATTGTGATTGGTCTTTATTTATAAGAGGCGGGAGAGACAGTCGTGATAGTTCAGTGTCCGGGTGCTCGCCTTTGATAAACAATATACTCGAGCAACCTGAGTTCGATCGCCGGTGGCGGCACCAATGAAATTGTTAATTTTAAGTGCCGAATTATCACGTGCCCTGCGGCGAAGGAAAATATCTTTAGGAAACCTGCATATTTTCGAAACAATAACAAAGAAAAGATTCGAAGATATGTGAAGTCCGCCAATCCATAGTGGGGCCGCGTGGTGGACTATACCTTGATACCCTCTGTATAAAGGAGGTCTTTGCCCAGCAGTGGGACAAGTATAGACTGATACTTAATTTTTTTTATAAGAGGCGGGAAATAAAGAAAAACCGGCCAAGCGCTAGTCGGGCCCGAAGGATTCCGTACCATTAACATTTTAACTGTGTAACTATCACGGTTCGTGAGACACAGCCCGGTGACCGACGGACAGACGGACAGCGGAGACTTAGCTATAGGGTCCCGGGTCCTTACGGGACCGTTATAAAGGGGCGTGCCTTAGCGATAGGGTCCCGTCTTGGTACGGGACCGTTATGAAAGGGCTCAGCGATAGGGTCCCGTCTTGGCCGCTATAAAAGTGCGTGTGTCGGGCAGCAAGCGGCGCCGCGGCGCGGCACGGTGCGCGTGTTCACCCTGGCGGTGCACCGCGCGCGGCCCGCCGCCGCCCTGTGGGCCGCCGAGCGCAGCGAGCACGACTTCCACCTGCTGCGCGCCAAGCTCAGGGAGTTCCACGGCGACGCGCTCGGGGACCTCGCGCTGCCCTCCAGGAGGTACG